>JANXJC010000042.1:21720608-21746967 GCA_027564655.1 Leptodon cayanensis | reverse complement strand
GATGAAGAAGCGGAGCTGTCCCAGCAAGATGCAGACAGTGTTTCATCTGATGAGAGTGATGACACAGAGAATGAGCTGAACTCTTCACTTGCTCAGTTCCTGAATGATGATGAAGTGGTCACACAAGTGTTAAATGGTGAATGAGGAGAGTTTTTTATGGTTTTAAGATAAGGGGTATTGGTTAGCAAGTGGTGTATGATAGGCATGGCCATTCAGTCAGCTAGTATGTCAGAGTGTGAGAGCTAATAAGCAGTAACCTCCTCAGCTGTGGTACATCAGGTGCTTTCCATTATATGTTTGTAATTTTTTTTTTTTTTTTTTTATCTGCATGGTTTTCTGATGTAGTAAGTTCCTCACTGGAGTCTCTACTGCGCCATGGCTTTGGGCAGACTGGAGTCAGTTCTTTGAGGATTGTGAGGGCAGGAAATCACCCCTTGCTAAGTGTCAGCCACCCCCTCATACACCATTATGACTGAACAGAAACACAATTTTCCATTTCACTTAGAAATTTATGAATCTTTCAGGTCTTCTGTTACACAGAAACCTAAAATATGATATGAAATAACAATAGATAAAATTACAGTGTTGACACCAACAGAGCTGAGTAGGTAATGCTGGTTTTTGGCTGAGATGGTTTACTTACTCGTGTGCTTATGAACTTTGTCTTTCCCTGAGATATTTGCATGATGGAATCATCTTTTTACCATTTAAGATTCCTAGATGTTGCTGAGGATTTTCCTTCTCCACTGGAATTGTGAGTTGTTCCCTGCAAGATCCTGTGTGGGCTTCAGTACACCCATCCCTTTCTCATACAGTCTCTGAAATCAGTTGTGTCTGTTTCGGGAGAAACTTGCAACACAGAAAACTGAGCAATTTGGGTTTCCTGTGACTAATATTGCTCTTCTCCCTGTGATGGGCATCCAGAGCTCTGCCTGCTGGGGAAACTTTCTACATAACAGCTTTCATGACAGCAAGCTGGGTAGACCTAGTCCTTTGCTTTGGGATTTTCAGAGATGTCTGGAGAATTGCAAATTTTTGTTTTGTGAAATACATGTTTTTGGGAGACTATAAAGGAATTACTTAATATGGAAAACATGATGTAACAGTAATGAATTAAAAATTGTATCCTTAATAATACTGTATTCTCTTTTATCTTCTTGTTTTAATTCAGACTGTGAGATGACAGGAGTTTACCTGAAATCTGTGCGTAGTCCAGCTCTTGGCAATAGATATAAAATGGTTCATCGTGAATTCAACAACATGGAGATTTTCTCACAGGTATGAAATGAAATGATTGCTGTCCTTTTGAAATTCCAATTGTGTGTGACTGTATTTAGGTTCTGATCCTACTTTGAAGTGTAGTTTGCAGCCTATTGCTGATAAATTAATAAGTTCTAACAAAAGACTTTTGACTTCATTTTGCTCTTTAACTTAAAGTGTGCAGACACATATGCTTTCATAGAAGCATGTGCACTCTGTTCTTCAGCCAGAGACAGGCTGTCAACCAGTCTGAAGCAAAAGTATCCCAATCCCTAGTTGTCTTTCCACCAAAGAGTGGAGCTCTTACGGTGGAAGATCGTTGTTGATCGATGTAGGACGGCATGGTGCTTCCAGGGTCTGAAGCTTATATTCACCCTCTCCGCTGTCTTCCACTGTCACAGAGGATACTGACTGACATCTTCTGAGGAAGAGTCCTCTCATCCAGCCTGTGATGTTTCCAGTCTCTTAAGTGACTTCCCAGTTTGGTGAAACAAGCAACCCCCAAAGAGAGGTGTAACCGTTGGGGCACATGCCTGCTACTCAGCTGTATATCAGATTGGCCTGCACTCTTCTTGCCAGACAAGCAGGAGTGCCAGTAGATCAAATTTTCTCCAGCAATTGCAAAGTTAGCTCCTGAAACGTAAGTTTGGAAACATTTATGAGAAAATAAGGTAGCATATTTAACAGTGCTTGTTGCTGCTCCTCAGCACTCTCTGGCAGGGTGCCTCTCGCTGCCCAGTGTCCCCAGTGTTACTGGAGACTGACCCTGTACGTGGTCCCCAGGTGCTAGTTGTGCCCCCGCCGCATGGGGTAACTACTGAGCATGAATGAGTCTCCAAAGCAGATCCTTAGCCAAGCTCTTTCCCTATTACATATAGTATCATTATGCACTAATTCTGTGTACTCATGAAAAGTGCCAGTGAAATATTGCTGGATTATCATAACAGAGCTTCTTTAGAAATGTTAACTTCTTATCCCAGCTGCTCCTGGCTTGGTTCGGTTTCTGTCATGCCTGCTTGTGTTCCCCTTCCATGTGAGTGGTGTCACAGTGCTCAGCTGAGATGTTTCCTACGTGATCTGTCTTCAGGGTTCTGTTTTACTCTGAACTCTCCATACATCACATGATATAAATCACTTGTACAGTATTTTTTAGTTACTTAATTTTCCCTTGTTATTTCATAGTGACCAAAGATATCACAGAATTGGAAAAACAGGTGCTCAGGATGGTTCCTTATCTCCCCCTGTTTTTTTCTGTATCCTGTATTCCTGATTTTTATGTCACCTTCAGCAAAACAAAATAGAGATCTGTATTTGATAAAAAGGATAAACCACTTTTTTATCTTTTGTTTGGGTTTTTTTGTTTGTTTTTGTTAACACACGAAAATACAGGTTGTGCCCACTGATTATTTGCAAGCAGGTAAGAAGAATGTGTGGGACTCGATTTCCAAGCAGCCTCAGCTTATTATGTCAGTTTTGTTGTTTCAGCTGAGGCAGTGTGTTGCTGAAAATGCAAAGCTTTTACACAATGCAAAGGCATCATAAAGTGCTTCTGCCAGCCAGCCTTGTGCATGTGCTGCGGAGTTAATTGTGCACGTGGTACAAGGTGTGGAATCTGCATTTCTTCATGCAAAACCGCAACTTGTCCCCAGTGTGCAAGTGTGGGGGTTCAGAGTCCCTCCCCCTGTGCAGAGATGCGCAAAGGAGATATTCCTGTCTGTAACTCCAACCTGTTTGACAGCAGTGTTAGCGAGCGAGTCTCGTTTCTATTGTGATAGTACAATTAATATTCCCATTTAAAGCTTTCTGGTGATGAGTCATGGGCCTGACCGAAATCTGAGTGTATGCTCGTTCCAGGCACAGCTACGAGTGTGTCGGGCCCTCTGGGAAAGTAGCTCAGGAACTGCAGAGCATATTCAGCAGGGGAGGTTTGAGAGGTGTGAGAAGCCCCTAGGCCCCGCAGTACTTGTGCGTAGGATGGATTGGATAAGCAAAGAGCGCGTATGGAGAGGAGGAGCAAAATCATTACAGTGTTTCAAAACTTAACTGGGTTTGGTTTTGCCCCCCGCCAGATTCCTGAGCAAGACCAGGGTTACGCAGAAGACAGTTTCTGTGTTGGAGAGGAGGAAGAGGAAACTTGCAAAAAAAGTGAATCTAGTGAAGAGGAACCGTGTGTTAATTTTGATCTCCTAAATAATGAGAGTTTTACTAGTGGAAGAAAACAATACCTCACTCGCCGCAGAAAAAAATTAAACTGGGCCAGGATGGAAGAGAACTACTCTGTCCCAATGCAAAAGAAGAAACCATCCCGAATTATTGTTCTCAGTGATTCCAGCGGGGAAGAAACAAGTGTCAGCAGTGAGAAGCCCATGAAAACAGATTGTTTCAGGGCAGAACAGGAGAATGCTAAGTTACCCACTCCATTGCCTTCAGTCTCTTCTGCGCAGCACAAGAAAATTGCTGGGGAAATCATTGCTCATCAGTCTGCAGAGGACAAGAGTGAGATGCTTCTTGGCTTGAAAGCTGCTGTATCTGAAATGCTGGATTTTCACCCAGACCATCAAGTCAGGAGCACACGCTTTCCACCAGCTGTCGCTAGTTCTGATCCAGGGAAAGAGGATCTCCAGGCTGCCACTGAGGTTGGTGTCAATTCAAAACAAGGACCTTCCTCTTGCCTCATTTTGCTAAAGAATCCCACCTCCTGGGGACCTGTCCTATTGCACTCTTGTTTTGAGGGCTGTCAGTAATACAGCAGCAAGAGTGAGTGTGCTTCTGGTGATAAAGGAGCAGGTCTGTTCTGCTTGTACTGCTTTATGCCGTCTCCCTTTTCTTTGGTATAGGAAGCTTTTGTACTCTCAGGATAACTTGGAGAGTATCATAGCAGTCAATAAATAAAAATTGGGGATTTAGATACTATCCTGAGTCTGACAGTCATAGAGGACTATAGATAGCAGAGAGTGTCCACTAATTCTTTGTTTTTTTGTAGTTATAAAATACTCATTCACTGTCCTAAATTGAGACCCTTCATCATTGAGGTTGGATTCCTGATCTCTTACACTTTTCTGCCTGACTTGTATCATTTACAGTATTCAGTTTTTGTTGAACTTATTAGTGAAGGCTGCGTGCTTTTGTCATTCAAGCTGCTAAATAATTAGATCAACTAATTTGGGAGGTTATTTATAGGGGATTAAAGTGTTAATCTGAAAGTGTTAATGTTTTGCAATATCGAAAAATACCTTTTTTTTTTTTAAGATTTTATTAATTGCATTAAAAAAAAAGTCAACTGTATCTGTTAAGCATCAGTATTTGAAAACCATATCTTTTTTTTTATTGGCATGTTGTTCTTTGGCTTTATGCTTCTGTGATCTCTTAGAAATACTTTCTGATTTTCAACATTTACAGGTGGAAAGTTCTTTGAAGAACACCTGTAAGAGCACTTCAGTTCCAACTTGTTCTGCTTCCACAAAACCCTCTTCAGGTACAGCTCTGTTTTCACGGGACCCTATGGAGAAAAAGCCTTCCCTCTGTATTCTGGTAGACAGTCGTGAGATCTCCTCTGGAGCGGAGGTGATTTCTTCCTTGAAGGCAGTTCACGGAGTAAAGGTGCAGGTTTGCTCGCTGAGCAGCTGCGATTACATCGTGAGCAACCGCATGGCCGTGGAAAGGAAATTTCTGTCAGAATTACTGAACTCTGTGAACAGGAATAAAGTCACCCAGCGGATCCAGCGCCTGCAGAGCATGTTTGAGAGAATATGTGTGATTGTGGAAAAGGACAGGATTAAAACAGGTAGGTGTTCCCAGGCAGGGGCAGCATGGGGATGCACCGGTCTCTGCTCAAGGCTTGTACTGGCCACACTGGCTTTGTGTATAATACGGGAGAGAAAGTAGATTGAAAACCTGTACCCTGAGTCTCTGTGGGAGTGTTACATTAATAAGGTCACCAGCTGTACATTAAAATTTGTTTTGCTTTTGAGGGCCACTTAATATAGGCAGAGATACGCAACTGGATCCCGAGGGATACATTGCTTAATAATTACTGAGGCAGGGAAAAGCAAGTTAACTCAAACATTATTAACTGACTGTATTAATATGTGCAGAAAAACCCCCAACTTCAAGACAGATTTCAACAAAGAAGGTGAGAATAGTAGAATAAAGGAACAAGCACAATCATCTTACCTATGCTCAGCACTAAAATAATAGCGGACTCAAGAAAAATGTTAGGTTACTGCTAGAAAAAATAAGTGGTATCTGTCAAACTGTATAGGAAAACTCTAACGGTTTAGAACCAGTGAAAATGGTAGCCGACCTGAGCACACCATCCCACATACTCGGTCTACCTCCAAATTGTAGAGAGCAAACCACATAATGACTGCTGCTTGAACAAGCAAAAGATAAGTCAGCTGAATGAAATCAGTTTTTAGAAAAAGGCAAAAAGAGCACTCCTACAAAGAGTTACTCTGGGAAGGCTGTTTGAGCTATTGCCTTTTGTCACAAAGCACAGAACAGGAGTCTCAAAGATGACTCCTGACTCGATTAAGCATTTGTGGAAAATTCAAAACTATTTCTTTAATTTAAATAGTTTGGACAAACCATTTGTTTTAATCCCAAGATCCAAATTACGCAATCAAACAATTTTAGTAACGCTGTCTGTTCTTAGTGCCATCTAGAAAATAATTGAGAGGTCTTGCTTGCACCTGCTTCACCGAAGATGGAACTAGAGCTCACAGCTCCAACTAAATTACAGATGTTCTGAGATATAAAACTCCACTGTCGAAATCAAATTGTTGTGGCTGTAGCTTTGGTTTTGTGACATAAATCTAATTTATTGATAGTTCAGATATGAAAACAATGATAGAATTGGTCACTGAAGATGTAGCTTCTCAGAGCAGGCTGTAGATAAGTGGATTGCATTTCAGCTGCCTTTTTACCCCGCTGCTGAAGGTGTCATTCATCTTCATCGTTTTTGTCCATTTTTTCTCATTACGCTGTTTCCAGAGTGTTGCTGGTTTCCTGTTGAACAGTGTTCAAGTGCATTCTTACTTTTGTAGCTTTACCAAACCTCTTCTGCTTCGTTCTGTCCTGTTGTTTATCACTTATCATGTGTCCCTCTCTCCTAGTGACATTTAATTTGTAATTTCAGTTTTAATTCCTAAACTTTATCTCAAATAACCAAGTAAATCCTGTTCCTGTGACCCCTCCTGCCTCCTTTCCCTGAGATGTTTTCCCTCATCAGCAGGGGATCTTTGGGGTGCTTTGCTTTGCAAGTGATTCGTATTAGATTTTTCACAGTAATTTAGCACTGAAATCTCACCGAGTTTTCTGTATTTTCACTCTGCAGGAGAAACGTCGCGATTTTTCCAGAGGACGCAGTACTACGACGGTGTGCTCTCAGCCCTGGTCCAGGCAGGAGTTAAAATTCTTTTTAGCTCTCGCCAAGAGGAAACTGCTGCTTTGCTGAAAGACCTGGCTTTGGTGGAGCAAAGAAAAAACGCTGCCATTCGCGTGCCGACGGAGGTGGAGGGTCACAAACAGGAAATGCTCAACTTCTACTTGAGTTTTCCTAATCTCAGCTACCTGGCTGCTCTCAATATGTGCCATTACTTTGACTCCGTGAAGAAGATGGCCAACAGGTAACAGCAAAGATGTACGGCAAGTGCTTTGAGGCCTGGCTTGCTCCTCTGTCTCATCCGGGGCCTCCCGCTGGGGTAGTTGCTCAGGGAGATCCTTTCTGTGCCTTTCAGTTACTGCCCGCGCTCCCCAGGAGCCTTCCTGTCTCTGCTTCGGTCCTGCTCTTTATGCGTGTCTCTTCAAGCTGAGCAGGGCAATGAGAGGGGCTCTGCTTCCGCCATCCCTCCTGCTGCCCTGTTTTTCCTTTCCCCTTTCATGGCATGCTCTGTCTTTTCTGCAGCTTTCTTAGGCTTGTTTAGTCTGGTGTGCTCACAGCCCTCAGCAACCCCAGAGAGGTGACCGCCAGCAGCTCGTGGCGTTCCTGTTGCTCTCCTCACACTGGCCGCTTCTTGCCCGCTGGCAGTTTCCCCTTTTATCCCGCTGCTGTGCACTGGACTCCCAAGAGCTGCAGGTGAGGTGCCCCCCTGCTGTGGTCTCTTACAGCTCCCCCTCTGACATCGCCACCGGTGCCCAGGTCAGCCTGCAGAAGGCGGAGGAGATCTACCGCCACCTCCACTACGGCTTTGACGTGCAGATGCTGCCCGAGAACCTCTGCGCTAAGGGGAGAAGCGATGCAGCTGCCAAGAGCTGAGGGGGGTGAAACTTGTGGTTTCTGGACCCCCAGGCTGTTTTCTTTTAACTGCACTTTACTGAGTTTTGATTCACTGTAAAATATGTAAATAAATCCTTGCAGAAACATCAGGGCTTTTGGCATGCTCCATCCACTGCTGTCGGGCACCTACCGGAGGGCTGTGTCTCTGCCGGGCACCAGGGTCACACGCAGCCCCGTGCCTCCGGCTGTCAGCACGGGGTGAACGCATACAGGCGGGCATATGGCTCTGCGGGCAGGGCTGCTGTTTGCTGGGTAGGACCCTTCCAAAATTCCTTTAAAAATGAGAATAATGTTTTGGCGAAGTAAAGCCTTCTGGCTTAGGCAGAAAGGTGCAGGAGCCTCCTGCAAGACTGGTACGCAGGTTTCCTAGGAAAAAAGTGAGTATGCCACATGTGCCTTACTCTTCCTGCCCAGAACGCTGAAGGGTTTGCTAAGGTTTGAAGTGGAGGACAGCACGTCCGTCCCCTTGTTCTCAGGTGGTCTCGCAGCTCATCCCCTCTCCTGTCCCCACTGGGTCACCATTCCCTCCCTGACGCCTTCCCCCAGCACAGAGCCTGCCTGCCGTGGGACAGGCTGCAGCTCGTTGCTGCCACACTGTGGCTGCCTGGCAAAGGAACAGGTTTTTATTCCTGCCCCCCCCTCCTGGAGCGTGTTCGTGAAGAGGCCCCTACAGAAGTAAGTGAGGGAAATAAAGGAACGGAGATAAATGACCTTGCTGACACGTGAGGTCTGCGGGACTAATAGAGACCAACAACAGGCTGGGGGCAGCCGTTCATCCCTAGTTAAAAACAAAAGAGGGGATGAAAACTTGCAGGCCCAGATGACAAGATAAAGAAGACTGAGGGGTAGCTGGTGAATACTGCTTCTCCCCCTCAAAAAGCCTGATGCATACAAAGAAGCTTGACCTTTTTTTATTACATTAAGGAAATGTAAAAATTCAGATTCTTAGTAGAAGTTAAAAAGCAATTCCAATGAGTTAGAGCCTGTACGACTATAAGTTTATTGCACAGCTATGTTGCAAGAAGATATTTTATCTTAAAACAAATCAGAACTTGCCAGTAATTCATATCCATGTACATTTCCCCCTCCCCCAGGAGAACCAGGGCAACAGAAAGGAGGAGCCTGGGCAAGAAAGTGCCTCTTTGTACACACAGAAGAAATGACAAACATTGCTGGAGAGGTAGCGAGGTGAGAATGGTGTTAAAACACATAAAAACACTGCAGGCCAAGGCTTCCAGACTGCACTCCTCACATGACAGGAATACATACCATCTCAGAGAGGTGGCCAAAGGCCTTGGCTTTGTATAAGAGGCACATAAGTACTGAACTAATAAAACCCACAAAGTTCATTAAACAGAAAAATAGAAATCCTGTTCTTCATCTGATGAATCTGCTGCCTCAGCCCCAAAGAGCTTCTCGACAACAGGGGTCTGTTTCACTTCTGCAATAAGAAAAACAGGAAATTATTAGCATGTGTGCCTGAGCTTAGAAAGCAGTTACAGAAGGTCCAAAAAGCAAAGATGCTTATGAGAAACAGAGTGTGGAAAAAATGATTAAATGCAAAGATTGTGGACACCCAACAAAACAGTGGCTATGCGAAAGTAAGCGAAGGAACCTGAAATGAAGAAGGAGAAACAAGGGGTACTTACTGTTCTTAAAACCGAACTGGGTTCTGCGTGAAGCTGGCGTACCAAGCACACCTTTGGCCTGATGAAAAGGACAAAAAAGGCTCTGCTCACACAGCTGCTACAGGAACGTCAGAACAGCGCAGGGGAACTGGCACAGTCAGGCTTACCCTGGAATTAAGTTGCCCTATCACTATGCTACATTTTCACTAAATAATTTAAACTGTTCAACAAGTGCTTTCACTAAAGTAGAGGCAGAATTAATTTTTCTGCTTCTGGGATCTCAGCTTTTCATGGAAAAGCCAGAAGAATTACAAAACCTAGGATACTGAAGGGAATAAGTACATCAATTCAGGGACTATCTGATACAAGGTGAGAATTGGTTTCCTTTCCCACTGTACAGAAGGATATAATAGGAACTTAATGTAGCTGAAGATCACAGAATTCAAAAGCAGTTACAAATCCTGAAAAAAAGCAATGTATTTAACCCTGACAATAAATAGCTCTTTTTTAACAAAAAGAACTTTTCTCCAAGAGAAATAGATACAAAACCCAGAAGTTTGGGCAGAAGTAGGGGAGGGTTCCTGTTTTCCGTCTCAAATATACACACTAGTCTGTGATCTCAGGATTCTTTTGCCTGCTGCTTAGCAAAACGTTGCATCGCCAAGGTGGAACTAGGCAACATTCAAGGAAACCAGCATTACCGACTTCTTCTTGACCTTGTCCCAGGTGCCTCTGCTGCCCTGCCTGTTCTTCTGCATTCTGAATACGTGCCTGTCGTAATCATTCCTGCAGATATAATCAAGCACCTTAGTGTCACTGGTGTGCCACCTGCAGAATCTGCTGGATACACTTAAAGGCATTATACGTACAGCTCTAATTCAGAAAGAAAATTAGCACGACCATTCAAAATAGTTGTTGGTCAATTAAATATAACAGCATACTCTGGGAGTATAACAAGACAGACGGGTTTCATTAGATTACATGCTAGAACTCTTAATGCAAGTATCAGACAAAGCTTCATCATCTTCCCAGACGAAGTTCATTTCTTGTCCATCAGAGAAAATGCCACTTACACTGCAAGTTACAAAGCAATTCCAGTTTGTTTCAGTAAGGCCTGAAGCAACTGGGTTAACAGGTTAAGACTCAAAATGAGCAGAGAAAGCTCTGCTGAGGCTGAAGCCCAAATCACGACCTTCTCCAAGAGTAAAGGGACACACGATTGGCTTTGTTTTCATTGCCCACGCTTGGTTGAGTAGCTCAAACAGCACGCACTGTCAAAGGAAAGAGCTTTCTCTAAACAAATCCCTCAAGGGCTGTGGGATTTCCTATGCAGTGAAAGTGAACTGGTGTCCCAGTTCCAAGAGTGACCTTTCTGAGAAGACAAAAAATACCCAATCTTGGGGAAAATGAAAAAGGAGAAGGTTAGCAGAGGGACAGTAGTACGAGTTCCTACCTGTTGATGGGTACCAGCATACCAGGGCTGATATGCTCACACTGAGGGGTTTTCACCATAGGGAAGACAGCTGAGGAAGGTGTGGTCGGGTTGTCCGTAAGTGCAAAGCCGTCATCATCATCATCTTGGCTTCCCCAGAACGTTGGCAACTACAAAGCCACATCAGAGCAATCAATGACCTGCCCTTTTTAGCACAAGTCTGCTGAAAAGGCTTCTCAGGGGTCTGTCTCAGAGTGGCGATAGGACACAGCCTCTTCACGACTCTGTGAACCTTGGTTGTGTCCCTCTTCCCCAAACGGAGGAGTCCCAGACTCTCTAGTCTCTCCTCAGTAGGCAGTCGCTCCATTCCCTTGCTCACTTCAGTGGCGTTTTTGACTCCACTATGTCCCTCTTGAGACACAGAAACCAGCAATGTGCACAGTACACAGAATGCAGGTATGCAAGGACTCGACATAGCAGCCAAATGATGCCTCCGTCTTGCTCTTAATACTCCTCCCGTTGATGCCCAACATTTTGGTGGCCTTTTTTGGCTGCTAATACACATTCAGAAAATAATTTCTGATTCAAATTACAAGCTCAAAGCTGACCGTTACTGCTCAGGAGGAGGATTTCAGGATTACTCAGTGAGCTTCCGGTCCTTCCATTTTGAAGAGAGAGGAGAACTGGAAAGGTTCAGAGAGGAGCAACACAGATGATCAAAAGCACAGCAGGTCCTGGGGGGTGGGGAGAGCTATAACTGGCATCAGGGGTGAACGGGGACCAGGACAGTTATTTGCTGTCTCTTCCCCATGAGAAGAGGAGGACGAAGTCATCAGATGCCAGTTCAGAACAAATAAAAGATTATGCTTCTTCACACAGCGAATAATTCAGCTCTGGAACTTAGCACAAGAAATTGCAGATGTGAAGAGTCTGCACGGGTTCAAGGAGGGGCTGGACTCGTTCATGGAAGGGGAATCCGCTTCCGACTCCTAAATACACAGAATTTCTCTCCGGAGGTATACCTCTCACCATACGCGACAGAAGGAAGTTAGTTTGTCTTGCACAGCACGAGTTCGGCAAAATGAATTTGGAAAATTAAAAAAAAAAAAAAAAAAAAAAGGAGAACCCTTTTGAATCACTGGCTGAAATTGTATTCTACCAAAAAAGGAGTCTCCTGGAGAATCCCTCTGCAAAAACAGGGTCTCTTGGACATGAATGCATTGACTTTCATAGCCAATCTGCTCATACTAGTCATGGGGATTTCTCCATAGCACACTGCAGTTTATAGAAAGCAAATTCTGACTTTCCCACAAGCCGTGAGATTACTTCTGGGAGTGTGCCAGAATAAGAAACCCCCTGTTGCTACAAAGAAAACCCACAAAAGAACAAATCTATCAAGAGACACAGGGATGCGGTTTGGAGTCCCTGCTGGAACTGAGGCGCTAGTTTTAATAGGTGGAGCTCGCTTGGTCAGACAACAGCAAAAAGATGCGTCATGAAATACACTTCCAAAATTCTCTACAAGGGAAAATAATAAATCATTCCTGTAATAAATGGGTGGCTTTCTCTTCACAAATGAAAACAGAGTCTTAACTAACATCGAGAGTGTGTAATCATGCTGCACCACAGCTAAGTGGAGGTTTGTCAGAGACGCGATAATGCTCTCCAGCTGCGGTGCTGCGTCTGCTGGGGGTGTTTGGGGGCTGCAGGTGGAGCAGGAGGGGAGGGCACTCTTCCTGCTTTGGTTGCTGAAGGCAAGCCTAACCAAGGAAACGGGGCAGCTTTTCAGCCCAAACAGGCAACAAAGAGGGGAGAGTAAGTAAACAGCAGGCAAGAGCCAGGGCGAGAGGGTAACAGAACTCCCAGCGAGAAACCCACCCACAGACGGCATCGAGAGGCAAGTGGTTTTAAGAGCGAGTTGTGCTGAGAGGAGAGAAAGAAAATCCTGTGAAGTATCAGCACGACCCTAGAAAGTACCCGGTTCCACCGCACAAGGCCCCAGTGGTCAGCCCCAGGACAGCGACATCACTGCACAACCAGTGCTTCACAGCCTCACAAGTTCCTCCCACGCGGAGACAGAAGGGACACCCCTACCCCGGGCTGGTTTTACATGTTCGTTCAGCAGTAACGCTTGTCTGCAGAAGCCACATTCCACACGTTCTCACTGCTGGCAATCCAAGTACTGCAATAACGAATCAAGGAAATAAGCCTCTTCCCCCAATTCCACAAGATTTTATTGATGGAACTGAACTAGCAGACTTGCAACACACCCTTGAAATACCAACCGGAAAAGCATACGCATATATACACTGTTTTCCCAGATTTACCTTTACTGTTCTATTCTGAAAGGGCGTCGCTGTGAAAATATCATCATGGTTGTCCTTCGGCAAATGGTCCAGGAAGTCTCTCATCTGCTGCTTCCTTTTGAAGGTTCCCACTTTGGCAGTTACCATAACCGGCTCCTCCTTATCTACACGAATCAAAACATTAATTGTTCTAAGACATCAATTTCGTAGCATGGTTTTAAAATTTGCTAACTACAATCAAACCTAGTGATACAGAGTCCAGTCTCTCCTTTGTGGAAACATCTTACAGCTTCTTTGTGATCCTTTGAGTTCTTACACAATTTGTGCTTTCAAAAAGAATTTCTCCACTACACCTTAATAGGCAGCTCACTCTAGAGCCTTACATAGCCATTGCAAGTGTCATACATCAGCTATTTTATTACGATTTTAACAGAATTATCCGTGCATCTGCATTTCAGAGACAAAAGACACTAAGATTTATCACCCATGTCAAGAGGCATAAAGTGCTTAAACAAAGGCTCTGCTGCGCAGAGACCACTCTAGCATCCTCGACACGAGGTCTATGGTATGCTTGTCTGAGACGTTAGCATATACAATTGCATCCTTTGCAAACCTTGATCCAGTTAACACACCTAAATGATGAGCCATTAAACCTGCTTGAAGGAAAGAAAGGACTTTCTCACTTCCACCCGTCTATGTGTTCCTATCCCCTGCCTTCCATTACAAGTTACTTCCTGGGCAAATGCAGAAGAACATCTTCCTAGTATCCTCATCTTCAAACAAAAACTAAAATAGCTGCTTATGCAGTCAGTCAAGTAAAGAAGAAAATTAATGCACAGTCCACAGATTTTCAGAAGAGCAAAGTATTTTTCTATCTGTGCTAAGATTCATCGTTAACAGGATGCACTCGCCTTCTGAGAGAAAGCCAATGAACAGCTCCCACCTGCCAAGAAAGACCCTTGCTTAGTATTATGCAGGACTGTATTTAGTCCTTTGCTTTGCTACAGTCATTTTAGAGTGTCTTAGTAGTCAAAAGGCCCAAGTGAGTCCGAGAGGTCCCAGACATTGCTTTCCTCAAAGCAAAAAAACCTTAAAACCACCAAGGCAGACTGACCCCTTACGAAGGCTCACTAACCAAAACAACTGTGTCTATTAAGTTGCAGTTTGATCACATCTAATGCCAGGGCGAAACAGGGAAAAAATTCTCTACAGGATATCAGCAGTGGAGAAATGAGCAGCAACATTAGAAAAAGCCTTCATAATCACAAAAGTGCAGGGAATTTTGATACCATGGGAATAGTCAAAATAAGATGGTTTCTATCTGTGCTCCAAAATGCTCGAGAACATACCACCCCTGTCAAATTCATTACAAAACTGATGCCCAGCAAACTCTCACACAAATTCTATAACTGCAACAACACATTTCAAAGAAACATTCAAGTAAAAATAAAGTGCGTTGTCCTGCACTTGAACCTTCAATCTGCTGCTTTTCCAAGTCTGCACAACACCACAGTTCGCTGCCTTCAAGGACAGGGAAACCTGCTGAGATCATCTGCTCTGTTCTACATTACCGAGGCTACAGAACTGGAGCCAAGCATTCCCGCGTGAAGTCCAATAACTGTGAATAACCCAGATCACCTCATTTGGAGGGAAAAAATTATTTTAAAGCTTTCAGTAAATGGAGACTGATGCACAGCTTTAACTACCGCCAAACGTCACCAGAGCCGTCTTTGCCCGCAGTGGTGTAACACTCAAAGCTCCAGCTTCCAAAGGCTGAGTGATGGCATCTCTTTGTCAGCTAGAGGGGTTGTTATCAAATGGCTTTCCTTACCTAAGCACTTACTATGTCATTGTAACCTTCTCTGTGCTAAATAACTGGATTGAGTACCTTGTGCCTTTCACTTCAGGGCGTACTTGCTCGCCGTAAACGTGAATTACTGACTTCAGAACTGGACAGAAAACAGCAACAGGCACGTCAGTGCCAGACACCAGGGAACATAACTTCGCTGTTCTTACTCCACATTGCCTTTAGTGCACCCAAGCACCCTGTATCCTTTTTGGATAGATAGCTCTACAAGTAGCTCATTGTCTTACTAGGGCCTCCAACAGCCTCTTCAGATATAAATAGCTATTTTCCATTAGGTGACGAGGCCAGTTTCAGTTAAGTCTTCCCAGTGTGACGGTCTGACAAATTATAGTCACTGTCTCAAACATTCGTTAAAGAACTTTGGTGGAGAAAACGACCTCTGTAAAAACGCTGGGGTTTTGTGAACAGGACAATGTGGCCGGAGGAGAGGGCCTCACGGAGGGTGGGACCGCACTTCTCCAAAGCCGCGATTCCTTATCTTAAGTGACCAGGAGAAGGAGCACAGCATAGGCGCCTGGAGGAGGAGGCCCCACGGAAGATGGGACTGTGCTTCTATCTTAAGCCGTCATGCCAGCAGGAAAAGAGAGGCAACTCCGCAATGAACCGGCTCCCCCGCAAAAGCTCACCGACCGACTCCAGAGAACCCTGGGAGCGGGGACTGCGCATGTCGAGACCATCAACTAACACACTATAAAAGAAGGGAGAACGAGTCCTCAGTGTGCGCCCTCCAGAACTGGATCTCTGCGCTGGCTGGACCAACGCTGGACCCAGGACTGGTGAAATCCTTTTCTTCTCTCTTTCTTTCTTTCTCTCTTCCTCTCTTCCTTCTTTCTTTTCCACAGTCCCTACATCTCAATCTTTTAAACATAAACCATTGACCAAGTCTGAGACTAGGAGTGGATCCAGCCGCCCCTGAGCTCCTCTTTGAGAAGGAGTCCAGAAAGCGAGGGGGTCTGCTCTGAACCTCAAGACTCAATGGGAGGGCTCTCCTTCTGATACAGTTTCATGTTCCTTTTTCCATGTCTTTTTCTACACCTCCCTTCTCTTTTCAAACAGTGGCTTAATGACATGTTGCAAGGTTCACATTGATAAGTTCACTTGTACTCGGGCAAGGTTAGCTAGGCTGAATAAATGTTCATTGTTGTTTGAACTCCCCTGGTGTCGTTTCACCTTAATTCTGACAAAGGAAATCCATGAACCTGAGTCGGTCCAACTTTGGGACGTGACACCCATCATGCTAAAAACTAGAAAACTCTAAAAATACCCTTTCTCTTATTATTACTTCAGACATTTAAGACATCCTCCAAGCTCTCCAACAAACCTTTATACTATGGAAGATAACATTCTTCACTACTGGACCCTGATGTGCATTTATGTCTGTATCTCTCATTTCATAATAAATGCTGAATATAAAATTATTTAAAGACAACAAAATACCCAGAAACAAGATGTCAGTACCTTTCCGTTCTGGTTTTCCTGAAGTGGTGGTCTTCTTGCCATGCGTTTTGGAACCTTTTGCCCGTTGTTGTTCTACATACTTCTCATAGCACTCTTCAGCAGAGCGAGATCCCACTGCCATGGCCACCTCCACCCAGAAGCCATTCCTGTGCTTTGGAAATGAAGCAGTGGCCCTGCCAAGAGAACAAAGCCACAACCTTCGTCATGCCGAAGAACCTGTGCAACGCTGCTGAGTAAAATACCCAGAGACCAGCTGCCTGTCCTAGAAAGGTGCTGTGCGTTGGATGTAGAGAATCTTGTTTCTGGTGTTTTGTCCAGGTGCTTTAAAACATGCAAAAATTTATTTGAACAATTTAAACTAAGAGCTCAGTTACAAAATAAATTTCTTCCTTATTTGCAACAGGTGCAGCCCGCCCCGGAAGCATGAGCTCGTGCCTTTTCAGGTTTCTAATCTAAAGAAACAAAACCAAACATGGTCATTTTATTACTTAATGTATGTATTAAATACTGCCCAGTAGTTTATTTAAGTAATTGGACGATGCATTAAACAAACATTCTTGCCGTTAATCTCCCTTTATAAAACTTAAATACGTAAGCACATCATGTTTAAATTTTATTGCATTAGGGAAGAGAATATGCTACCTCTGACTTACTGTTTAAATCATAAACATGAATACTTTTACCATATTATATACCTACTCATGTTTTTCAAATTTACTCATAGGAATATTTATCACTTTTAACAAGTTTAAGTCTGTGGTTTTGAAAAACAGGTAGAGGAGTAGATTCACAAAATTTTGCCTAATATCTGTCTTCCTCTCAGTTTACACTGATGACAGTGGTAGGGGCTGCTATAGGCTCACGCATCTACAGTTATTTTAGAAAATACTCAGTTGTCTCCTGTATTTCACTACTTTTCTATTTGATAACAAAATCTATTTTTTAAGAGGAAATTAAAATGTAAAGGAAACCTTTAAAATAAGGTGAAAGAGACCGAATCTGAAAAATCCAAATCCAGACCACCCAAACCCTCCAGTATATTATGCCTCCCGATGCCCCAGGGAAACTTTGCCCTGTGAAGACAGGACAACCACTTGCCTGTAGAGCTTCTGTAATTCCTTTTCAGACCAACCATCAGTTTCCCTTTGAAAAAGTTCTAGAGATTTCTGCACCTTTTCCCTCTCAGGTTCTCTGGATTTTGCTGCTGAAGACGTGGCAGTATTAGAAACTTCACGATTTGTTTTTTTATCAGATACTTTTGAATTCTTTTCTTTTACATGATATTCCTCTTCACTGGTTTTGGTCTCAGTGTCAGATTCAAGCAAGTATCTTGGAAGGTTGATTCTGCTTCCTGTCCTCGTTGCCTTGTCAGGCAGATGGGAAGTACTGGACTTGCTAGAAGGTGTTTTTCCTTCAGGTAAACCAGAACTGTCAGTGGATTCAGGCACACTTTTTCTCAACGGCACATTACGGGAGCTAGTAGAGCATTTTACTGTCCCTTGTTCACACGACACCTTGTTTGCATCATCCTTTGAACTTTTACAGTTAGAGGAAGATTTAGAGGTTTGAGTCTCTTGTTTTAGTAAAGGTTTGGTTTTCCTTTTGATAGACAGTGGGATATCTTCACTGGATTCCTCCTCCTGATCTTTGCTTGACGATTCTTCTGTTAAATGCTTGTCTTGTTGTTTGGCTGACCTTAAAGAGTACTTGTAAGCCTGCTGACAGACAGTCAGTTCTCTATATTCCGCATCTCTCTTTTCCTTTGTCCTTCCTGAGATTCTGCTATTATAGTTATGTTTGTTTAGCACTTCAGTATTTAAGGGAGTCATCTTGACAGAAAGCTTTGTTTTCATTTCTGTACTAGTGATTGCATGATCACTTTCATCATCATCTGAAACAAAGTGCCTGGCCTTGCTTCCAGCAGTCTTGGTTTCTCTTTTGGAACTTACTCCTTTTTCATTGTTTTTCCCTGAAAGAGATGATGTCAGTATAATACCACACATTGTAATGTAAATCATCACTGTGTTCTCAGACAAGCAAAGACTAGCCTGCTGCGGGATGCAATACATCCCACGCTCGTTAAGATCTGTGAACTCCTTTCCGTTATTTAGACTGTAGTCCGTAGGAAGCGACAAGCAGCACACCTCCAGCATGCAGCTCCCCGTGTTGTGGAGAAGCCTCTCCCCACATTAACAGAACACTGGAGTTCTTCAGGACAAGGAGATATTCTGTTGAATGGTCACGTTGGGATACAAAAATAAACACTCCTTCCCTCCAAAACACAGCAAAATGGCACTTAAGAGAGAAATGGGTGATACTAGGAAACATTTCATCACGTTCTGTACTGCCTGCCCCTTCCCCATTTAAGAGACATGTAGCACAGGTAATCTGCAACCCAAGATTTACCTGACAGATAACTATAAACTCATTTCTGCTGTTAAGGGATGTCCATAACTTTACCAAACACAACTGAGTAAAAGCAGCACCTAGTGAAGCTTCCCGAGATCGCTGCACCTCTTTTCCCATACATGTATCTCAGAAGGATTAAGTAAAGGCCTTCTGCTCTCACATGTACACTCCTATGTATTTGGGATTAAATTCTTCAGGAACAGAAGGTTACACAATACCAATATGATATCACGTCCCAGCAGGCAGGCCATTCCTCCTCACGGCAGTCAAGAAGCAGAGCAAATCCATTTACACACGACTCTTACAAAGAACACATAGCACGAAACCAGTTGTAAGAACTGAATTCATTGAGCAAGTGTCCCTCTGCTCAGAGGGAGTACAGCCAGCAGCGGGGAGGGTTCCTCGTGCACAGGAGATGTCCTGTTCCTGCCCAGTTCACTCCCATGACAAACTGCCTCCAGGTGACTAAAAGAATGAGGATTATTATCAAGGCTACAAAAGGGAATGTGAAAGTACTGAGCAGATAGAGAATAAAATTGTAAACAGAAAATGTTGCTAAAACGCTATGACTGAGATTGAGCAAACACTAATGTCCCAAAAGCTTTACTTCTGCGGCAAATAGCTTTTCTGCAGGAAACATTACAGTTGTTTTAAAAGAGAAACTTCTGCTTTGTATTTTATATTGTTTTCAGGGTTCTATTATTTCCCAAATTTTATTAAAAATAAAGGTTTTAAAACTCTGTTAATACACTTGTTTTGCCTACATAGGCATTTCATTTATTTTCATTTATCCAACTTAAAAAGGAAAGCCAGACCACCAGCTCCCTGGACTGGTGACCTCCACTTCTCTCCAGGCTCTCTCAAGTCACACATAATACCTACATTGAGAGATCCAAAGCACAGGAGCAGAAATTTAAAACAAAAAAACAAACAAAAAAAATCATAATCCTTTCATTTCAATTTCCAGAAAGAAATCTGCATGTTCCCGTTATGTAAATACAGAAGTGATTCACAAATGTAGTTTATATTTATAGCTGTCAAACTAGGCATTGATGCTACTCTGATAATTCTTCATAGAAGAAGCAATCAGCCATTAGAAGATTTAAATAATTTCTTTGCATTAACAGGACATCAGCATACTGCTCCAGCACCCACCTCACAATCCCACTGATTCTAGTCAATAACTTTAAAAAAAGAAAAAAAAAAAAAATTGTTTTACCTTGACGTCGGCTTTTTGGTGTTTCTTCTGTTGTCTGCATTTTTTCCTTTCTTGTATTCTTCTTAGAGTTGGAACTGGTCTTTCTTTGGGATTTTGCACTAATAAACATCTTCAAAATAAAACAATTTAATCTAAACTTCTGCAAGAGATTACATATCAAGCCTACCAATGCCAGCTCTGAAAAAGCCAAATGTTTACAGGATTGGTAGATTTAAAAGTCACCTACATTGACCAGTATCTACTAAATACTATTTGATGAACACATGTTTATACAAATGCATGCAACCAAAGCAACTTAGCCAGGCTCCCTTTAAATTTAAATATTCTAAAACCACAAATTTAAGTCTCAAGACCTAGAACTGCTTGAGTTGGTGGTAAATTGGACGTACACCTTCACTGCGCAGCTGATGACAAGTGTTAGTACTCCCTGAATTCCATAAGGCCAACTAATCTTAAAGAGATAAAAAAACCCCTTACAAGTACCACAAAGAATGCTCCTTTCCTTTACTCATTATCAGAATATTATCACAGTTGCTTGAAGTGTCATAATCGATAAGAACAGCACACCTCAATCAAAACTGGGGTGACCTGAACAGATCGGGATACAAGAAGTGAAGAAACAGCTGGTCCAAATGAATGTGAAACCCCACCCAGGAAGGGGAGAACCGAGAGCAGTACAGGTTAACACAAAAACCCACCCGCAGCACAGGCATCCCGCACGCGATTAAATGGTGCAGCACGGACTCAGCATTACAGTATCACAAAAAACATTTTACTTAGGAACCTCTGTGACCCAGACCAGTACATGTGTCCAACTTCAGGTTTGATACATTTATCTGTCAAAAAAAACCAACTTATTTTTCCAGAAGTAATTCCCCATTATTCCCATTTTATAGACAACAATTATCTGATAATATGGAAATTAAGACTTTTTTTGTTTGTTTTAAAATGTTTTTATAATGTTTTCAAGATTTCCTGCCTCTCCGGGTACTTGTAAGAGCTGGCCTCTTTCTGTTAGATACCTAGCCAAGTCTATTCATTATCTTTAAGATACATTTAAGTAACAATACGCAAAAGAATCTTACCATGCTCAGATAATCTATTCCACCTTCTTCTATGTTAACGTTTAGTTTCTGATCAACAAACTCACGTTGCCCGCACCAGAAGCTTAATGGTGGTTTAACAAGACGGCCACTACGAGTGTAAACTCTGCTTGAGTCAAATATGGAGCTGTGTTCTGGTGTTGTATCTATGAGAAAAAAGAAGAAATATAGTTTTGTCCCAAATATAGTATTGAAATTTCACCTTTGCAGACTTCACAAGCATAGGAGCAATATTGTGATTAAACCAGCTCATCTGCACCGACTACATGGAAAATATAAAACTTATCACTATATTATGTTGTTCTTCGAAAAGTGTTCAGGTTAGAAATGAGCATACCTTAACGTGATTCACATGTTACAAAATTTACTGTTGTGAACTCTTATTTTGTTTAGAAGGTTATAAATACTGTAAAGGTCATATAGGGAAGTAGAGTGATAAATAAAAGTTGTCACACTGAACAAATCCTAACTAATGAGAGAAAAAAAGTAAAACAGCTTTTATAGTTTTAGCAAGAAAATCTGATTCTAGTATTGTCGTGGTTTAACCCCAGCCAGCAACTAAGCACCAGGCAGCTGCTCACTCACTTCCCCCCAACCAGTGGGATGGGGGAGAGAATCAGGGGAAAAAAAAAAGGTAAGGCTCACGGGTTGAGATAAGAACAGTTTAGCAGAACAGAAAGGAAGAAAATAATAATAAAATAACAATACTAATAAAAAGATTGGAATATACAAAAGAAGTGATGCACAATGCAACTGCTCGCCACCTACCGACCAGTGCCCAGTTAGTTCCCGAGCCGCTCCCCCAGGCCAACTCCCCCCAGTTTATGTACTGGATATGACATCACACGGTATGGAATACCCCTTTGGCCAGTTTGGGTCAGCTGTCCTGGCTGTGTCCCCTCCCAACTCCTTGTGCCCCTCCAGCCTTCCTGCTGGCTGGGCAGGAGAAGCTGAAAAATCCTTGACTTGGTGTAAACACTGCTTAGCAACACACTGATGGTTTCAGTTGTTACCAACATTCTTCTCATACTGAACCCAAAACATAACACTATACCAGCTACTAGGTAGACAATTAACTCTAGCCCAGATGAAACCAGGACAAGTATTAACAAACAGTACAATGAAGTTTGGCCAAAACCCTATTGGAACATATGACAAGATATTAAAAAGTCAAAGTTAAAACCAAAAGCTATTATGTCCCTAACAAAGCTAGGATTGCATTACAAGGCAAAGAAGAAAACAGGTTGATCATTAGGTTAGGGCTTTACAACCCTTTTCTTCTGAAACAAAGCCAACGTAACGAATTTTTTTACAACCAATTCTGTCCATCCCCGGTTGTCATCGCTATGCCTCAACTGTGGCAAAAATATTAAGATGCCATAAAACAAACCTGCTCAAGGACTTCATGAGTTTAAACTAACCCAAGTAAAAAAAGGGGGTGAGCACTGCAGGGTACAAGTCCCAAGGATGGAGCGTTGATTGGAGGTATTAAATCCTACGGGTATCCCAGAAGGACTAAGAAGAGAGTATGTTACACAAAATAGCAACTGGAGAAAAAAAATTGTCAGGTTTGCTGTCAGAATAAACAGCTCTGGAGTCATTGCCTTCAGCTACTACAGTCCAAAACAGACTCCTGCTTCTTTCCCAGGGTTAACCCTCAGGACAGCCCCTAAACACTTGTTGTAGCTGTTGTACATCAGCAAACCAGAAATAAAGAAACAAGTCAATGCTCTTGATCATTGCAGTCTAAGTAAACACAAACAAAAAACTTTACCCAACTAGTTTGTTACCTCTTCCACACAGCCTAATTAACAAGATACAAGACAGACAGGTATTAGGTATATTTTGGTGGGGGAAACGGCTCTCAAACGCCCCAGATTTTTTCTGAAGAAAAGGATTATTAAATACCCACAAGTGTTTTTATCATTCTTCGGTAACACTTCATAGGTGGTGTTTCTGGTTTCAGGTTTCTTTACATCTTTTGCTGAACGTTCTGCATTTTTCAACACATCCGTATCCACCACTGAGTCACTCTCTTCATCTTCATCCTCAACAGTATTTTGTTTATTTTGTTTTCGTTCTTTCCTAATGATTTGGAGTTTAAGAAAAGAAATAGTAAACACCTGAAGCAGTTGTCCTTTAACAACACATTAACTTGTGTAAACCCGAAGTCTTCTCCTCATCTTGGGAAAAGCCCAAGAGCACAGTGCAGCGGTACTCACGCAGACACCGAGCGAGCCACTAAATCAGTGAAGCCCTTTGCTTCTCTTTGCTCTAAGGCTATGTAAACAAGCAGAACAAACCCAAACCAGTATAATGAAGAAAGGTAAAAGGGTATCCTTCCAAATCGGTGACCAGTATTTGCCTGGAACATACTCTTCATGCACACATCTACCATCTTTTATACTCCTCTAAGTATAGTATTCTTAAAAGGCAAAATCTCCATAAATACTTAAAAGAACATTGCAATGAAACAGAATCTCCAAAGAAGTTACCTCCTCCTTTCCTCAAGAAACTCCTCAACATATTCCTTCCACTTTTTGGAAAACCCGTATGTAAATCTTTTGATGAAACGGTAGGGAAATCCTGTTTGAAACAAAAGTAGCATTAACAATAGCTGAGCAATACTTTTAATCAGAAAGGGTAGAAATAATATCCAGTACAATCATGGTTTTCTAAGTACCTCAGAAGCTCACTACATCTTTAAACACTAGAGAGAGACAGGTTTCCCCAGTTCAAGAGAACAGCATATTTCACAGAAAAGTCAGCCGAGGGGCCATTAATTACAGACATCAGTATCTAGAGACAGCATTCTGGTTTCCTGGGAACCAGGAGCATAAGCTTTCCCCTGCCCATCTCGCTGGACTGGCATGCGGCTTCTCTGCAGGGCACCAGAAGTCCCTCAGACAGATTGAGCTTTTTGGGCTGTGGTTAGGTCTAAGCCATTTGGGACTTAGCATATCAAGAAAACTCCACTTGGAAGAAAATTTTATTGTGCTTTGATACAGAAGCTGTTCCATCAAAAGCACAGAGACTGTTCATGAGGCTTAGACAAAGAACAACTGCATCAGGATCAGGTGCAAAGTGTCCAGCAACAACATTACAACCTGGGAAATTCTTCAGGTAGTACAGATACAACAGAATGACTCTAGTTTTGTTTCTGCAAGTGGAAAACAACCCTAAAACCAAATATTGATGCAAAGGAATAATGTAATCCTTCGTTGCAACATAGAAGGAAAACAACATCACTTGAGCTCCAGCCTTTCTGAGCAAAACATTGGACATTTAAACACTCTCATGGTTACCATCATGGGGCCTTCTCATTAACAGGATATAACCTGTACGAGTGCAGGAGCACAACAACATTGAGCCACCACTTGCCTGCTCACAACATCTAAAAAAACAGCAGCGTTCATCCTCTGACACTGAGACCACTAGAGTCATGGACTGCTACAAGAAGGTCTGCAACACATGATTCGAAAACAAGCTTAAGTAGCAGCCTATTTATCTGAAATTCTGGGAAGCAGTACCTTTACTGAAAAGCCTTCAACAGGCACATGAGGTCAAAAAAAACCAACCAACCAAACAAACAAAAACGAAAAATCACATCCACAAACTGTTAATCTTTGGAGCTGAAAAGCCATTAATGTCAGCCTGCACCAACAGAGAGTTCTAGTAACTGAGCTCCTCCAGGAGGACAGGAAAGGAGAAAGGCACTCTTTCATTACTTTATGTAGTGCACAACCAAAGGTTCATCTAGCCCCAGCCAGGGAAAGGATGAGGCCAGAGGCCAGAGCACAGAAGCAAGGCAAGTATGCAGGAATATTCCCTCCAAGCTATCTCCCAACCTCCAACTGAGAAGGCAACTCTGATTTCTATGTATTTAAAAACCCTAAAGGTTTCTCCTGTTCTGCAGGCCAGAAAGTCTTAGCTTAGTTTGTTCTTTGCCCTATGAAAGCCTTTTCATAATTTTAAACACATCATTCTTCTCCACACACTTCCTACTTCTGCATTCTTTCTGAGAATAGCTTGTTGAGGTTTCTGTGAGGAGGGGGAAGGAAAGATGTGGACTTGTACTCAGTCTCCAAGATGTTCATTTATCATACAGCTTTTACAGCCAATAACAGTCTTATTTTTTTGTTCCATTCATTTTCAATGTTCAAGTTTTTTCACTACTAGTAAGCATTAAGGCGACCACTTAACAGAACCACCTATTGAAACCCCCAAACCGCGTTCCTCAGTTTTTACAGTGAACCAAGAGTCTTACAATCATACATCATCATATATTATCATATGGGGGTTGGACTAGACGATTTTAAAGGTCCCTCCTAAACCAAACTATAAAACCATTCTGTGATGTATGTAACAATATGCTTTCCCCTACCACTACATGCATCATTTTATATTTACCAAGACTGAATTTTATCATCTTGATGCCCATTCTGAAGCTCTTGTGACATGCTTTGTGGCCAGCAATCACCCTTACCATCCTGATGCAACTTGGCAACATCAGACTACAGCTGCTGCTTCCCAGCTCATGTTCTTTTCTGCAAAGTTTATGAATCTGCTCAACAGACCACATCATTATGGGATTCTTTTTATTCCTCTCATTTTCTATTGTTATTTAAATCCACAGAAGTTCCTCCTCCTTATCACATAACTACTTTGCATCCTTACAATCTTCCCAAGAGCCTTTCTAGAAGCCCAGAGTCTAGGGGCCCCATCAAAGAAGTCTTACACCATTGTGAAGCATTATTTCGTCTATAGTAGCACTGTAGATGCCTTACCCCATACCTCACTATCTGTACATCCACCAATCCCACTCATTCTTACAGTTTCTATTGGTTTACCTCTTATGAATGCCAAACTCCATAGTCCTTAATTTCACGGGACTTGGGAAACAACTTTCTTAAAAAGCTTTGCATCAGCCACCTTTCAGGCCCATAAGTATCAAAGCAGGTTTTTGCAAGATGTTACATGCTAGTTATTTCATCCTTCAGCTACTTTAAAATGCTTTAGGAGTGGTATTTCATTACAGCTGTGGCGGGTTGACCCTGGCTGGGTGCCAGGTGCCCACCAAAGCCGCTCTATCACTCCCCTCCTCAACTGGACAGGGGAGACAAAATATAACAAAAGGCTTGTGGGTGGAGATCAGGAGAGTTTAATAAAGCAAAAGCAAAGGAAAACAAATGATTTTATTCTCTACTTCCCATCGGCAGGCAATGTCTGGCCACTTCCTGGGAAGCAGGGCTTCAGTACTCGTGGTGGTTGCACTGGAAGACAAACGTAAAATAACAAAGGCCCTCTCTTCCATCTCCCTTTACTTAGCTTTTATAGCTGAGCTGACATCATATGGTGTGGAATATCCCTCTGGTCAGTTTGGGTCAGCTGTCCTGGCTC
>JANXJC010000042.1:21700536-21711090 GCA_027564655.1 Leptodon cayanensis | reverse complement strand
AACCGTACCACTCAGCTTGGTGTCATCAGCAAGCTTGCAGAGGGTGCACTCGATCCCACTGTCCATGTCATTGATGATGATATTAAACAGTACTGGTCCCAGCACGGACCCCTGAGGGACACCACTTGTCATCAATCTCCATCTGGACATTAAGCCATTGACCACCACCCTCTGGATGCGACCATCCAGCCAATTCCTCATCCACCGAACAGCCCACCCATTAAATCTGTATCTCTCCAATTTAGAGAAGGATGTTGTGGGGGACCCTGTCAAAGGCCTTGCAGAACTCCAGATAGATGACATCCATAGCTCTTCCCCCATCCACTGATGTAGCCACTCCACCACAGAAGGCCACAAGGTTGGTCAGGCAGGACTTGCCATTGGTAAAGCCATGCTGGCTGCCTCAAATCACATTTCTGTCCTCCATGTGCCTTAGCATAGCTTCTAAGAAGATCTCTTCCATGATCTTCCCAGGCACAGAGGTGAGGCTGAAAGGTTGGCAGTTCCCAGACTCCTCCTTTCTACCCTTTTTGAAAAATGGGTGCAATGTTTCCCTTTTTCCAGCCACCATAATAATGGTTTAATCTCAATTTTATTGTATTCAACAGAAATAAGAAAAGTAACAAGTGATGTTATATTGCAGCAAGGAGATTTAGGAAGACTTTTTCATATCTAACTGTAAAACAAGGGCACTGCCTCCTTCATAACAGCAAGTTCTCTTCAGAACAACTCCATAACCCCTCAGAGAAAACAGCATACAGGTACCCATGCTACTGGCCAGATAAGACAGGCTGAGCAGTTAGCCTAGTTTTCTGCAATCATCTCTTAAAATGAACACAGACTAACTAGATAGGTCTTAACCCCCACCCAAAACCAGATAAAAGTTTAGTACAGGAGATTCATATGTACTGTACTTCTAACGGGAATACATGTAGTGGTGAAGCATAACCCTTCCAATAAACCAGCCAATATTTCAGTGAGCCTCCCACTCTGGGTGATCATAGCATGAGAATAACAGGGCACCGCAGGACACCCTCCTCTAAAATGTCTCCGTTACCTTTACAGATGCACACGAACCAGAAGGAAGGCCATTCCTACTCACCTAGAGCGGCTGGCTACAGCATCTTCCCAGGAGGGGCACAGTCCTTGCAAGTTCACATTACAACAACTAGTCAGAAACAGAAGATGCACTGGAAAAGTCATCAGACCTGAGTGCCCAGGGGAATACCCCAGAAGGACGTAAAACCCTATACAATTCTTCCATGAACCCTCCTCCTTTCTGTATTGACTGTAGGGAGTATTTGAAGTAATTGTTTTGACTTTTTTTTTTACTTATAAAGTGTAATGCTCTGTTTTTCAAGATGTTGCAATGGGTCGATCCCATTCACAAACGTAACAGAGGGAGCAAGCAGTCAAAGCCAGACTGAGTAAGAGAGGGGAAAAGTACCGTGGGAGGGATTCCTCTAAGGTAAAGAGAGGGAGAAGAGAAATCAACTATGCTACAGACATATTTTAGCATTAAAAAACCCCTCCATCCAAACTTTTTTTTTTTTTTAAATCCCAACCATCTGGGGGAAAACCAGTACCGGTACAGATATTTTTTACACCTACGAACACACACCGGCCGCTTTTTCCAGACCCTGGAAGAGCCGTAAGCGGAATGCGGAGGAAGTCATAGCGAGCTAAAGGTTAAATAAGAGACGGCTTTCTCAGAGAAGCCATCGAACAAACCCTTTTCTGGCTGCATGCACCCTCCAGGCACCTCGGCGGGTCTCTGCCGACCTTCTGCCGTGACAGGATTTCTCTTAGGCCTTCGCCCCTGCTCCTCGGGATTCGGGACGGGAGTCAGAATCAGGTCGCTGCTGCAGCTCCTCTCCGGTGCCTTTCCCGCCCCCGGCCCGAGGTCCTGCTTCTGCCGCAAGGCCCTGGTCTTCATCCGCTGGAAGATTTTGGCCGGGGACTCGTGGGCGGGAGGCTCGCACGCCTGCCGCTTCGGCCGCCGCTCGGGGCCGAGGCTGGAGCCGGCCAGCATCCCGCCGGCATCCCGCTGCTTCTCGCCGCCCGCCGGCAGCGCGGACTGGAAGCCGCCGCCGCCGGCCGCCGGCCCTTCGGCGGGGCTCCCCTCACGGCCCGCCGGCCCTTCAGCGCGGCTCCCCTCACGGCCCGCCGGCCCTTCAGCGCGGCTCCCCTCACGGCCCGCCGGCTGCGACTCGAGGCTGCCCTGGCACCTCAGCAGCTCCTTCAGGGGGGTCAGTGTGTCCGCGGGGATGCTGTTGAGGAACACCGAGCGGAGCGGCAGCTCTCCCCGGCGGCGGGCGGGGGTCACGATCATCTCGCCGCCCCTTCCCCTCAGCCCGGCGGCGGCGGCGGCCGCCCTCTCCCCTCAGACCTGGCGCCAAAGCCCCGCGCGCGCGCCGCAATCCTCAGCCCGGCCCAGCTGTTAGAAGATTTGAGCGCTGCCACAGCGCCCGGATTGGCGGCGAGGGCCGGTGGCGTCACTGCCCGCCTGGGCGGCAAGAACCAGTGCGGGGAGGGGGAGGGTAATGTTACCGGCCGGAAGTTGCGGTATGGCCTTTAGGGAGAAGGCGGTGTAGCTTACTGTCCCAGTCCCGTCCCCCCCACGGTGGGGGTGGTTCAGTCTGCCCCGCGCGATGGGCGGGACCCACCGCTGAGGCGCGGGCGGCCGTTGGCGGCTGAGGCGGTCGTGAGGGGCCGGCGCTGAGAGCGGGCGGCCGAGGCGGTGCGGGCGGCCGGGGGAGGTTTCCCGGTGTTGAGGGGGCAGCGGCCGGCTTGAGCCGCCGGCGAGGGGAGGGAGAGCTGGGTTCTGCCGCACGGCGCCCCTCGCGAAGGCCCCTAAACCCGCCGGGCGGCGTCCAGTCAGCCTGGCTGCGGCGTGTGAAGGTTAAAGGAGGGCGGCAGCGTTAGGAGGACAGGCCCGCCAAGGGAAAGGTCACAGGCTGGTGACAGACCCGCGGGTCGGCCCGGGTGACTGGGATAGGGCGCTGGGATCGAGATAAAAGTGCCACGGTCCTTCCGAGAGCCGAGTCAGAGCCCGCGGGGTTGAAGAGAAAGCAGAGCGCGGGCCGGGGAGGCGTGTGTGCTCCTTGCGCCTGCGTTCAGGTACAGCAACAAGCAGAAAAAATAAGAGTTCGCTAGCACATTCAGCAGCGTCAGGACTTCTAGGACCTGGCCTGCAAAGCGACCCTGAGCTGTAACTACACGTAGATTTTTTTTTTAAAAAGACGACAATAAATTCGGTCTGTAACCGTGCGCTTAAATGGGGGTTGTAATGAGAGCTCTGAAAACACAGGCGAGCTATTGTCTCTGTCTTGGCCGAAAGATTTAAGTGGTAGAGTTTCATATTAAAAGTGGGAAAGGAGGGAAGTTACTTGCATAATGGGTATAACAGAAATCAACAGCTTTACCCTGCAGCCCGGCCCTTCCAGCTAATTAGAAGGTGCAGTGAATAGCTTGTGGAATCAGGTGTGCCTGACATTTAGATTAGTCCAAGTAGGTAGGCTCAGCAATTGTTTTGGGTAAGAAATTACCTCAGTGTTTACTGTAATTGACCAAATGCCTATTAATAAAGAGTAGCTACATTAAAAAAAGAAAGAGTAGTTTTGCTGGATGTTTGGGGATTTCATTTGGTATCTTGCAACTTAATTTTTTTTTTAATTAAAGTCTTTGCGTTTCTTACAGGAAATGCATATGCTAATTAGTGGCCCAGATTATATAGCAGACAATGATCCTGTGCTTGCTGCTACCCAAAATTTCTAAGAATTCATATGCAGAGGAGAAAAACCCAGGTACACAGTTGTCAGTGTTAAGAACCAAAGGTAGGTGTGTCTCTGGGGAGTGGGGTCATGAGCTATAAAAAAGTAGTTCAGCAAGAAGCATGTTTTGTGAAAACAGGTTATGTGGCCTTGCAGCCTCTTGGAGGCGGTTTCATGTGCTTCTGAGCTCCTCCCCCAGTTAAAGAGGAGAAAGTGTATCTGCTACAGAGATTAAAATCTGCAAGTGAATAAGCGGGGCAAGTATTGCCTGTTACATAGTGGTGTATGAACACTCGGAGGCCAAGAGCAAGCATTTCAGAAGGTGTTCAGCCAGAGGAGGGATCTCTGCAAGCTGGACTAGCTCTTCTGGTGTCTGGTGCTCACCTTGGCTCTCTGCGCTGTTCCTTCTGTGGCATTTTGCGGAGCTGGGGTCTCTGAGGGAAGTAATAGGGCTGGTAGCCCTGTTGGTGGGGAGGGCAGCTGGAGAAGGCTATGGGGAAAATGAAAGAGCATCAAAAAGTCAAAACAGGAATGGCAAGAACAGGCTGTGTTTACATTTTACATTAGTTGTTCTATGTCTGATTGTGGTTTGTATATAATTGGCTGTCTATACAGCTGGCATGGTCTCAGCCTGGCTAGCACAGCACTGGTGAGCCGAAAGGAGTAGAGCAATCTGTTTAATACACTGTAGTATTATCAGTTTCTAACCGTGTGTATTGCACCATAATGGTTCAGCTCCTCTTAAAAAGTAAAACCAAAAAAGTTCAACCCACAATTGATTCCTTATCTCTAATGATGTCTTATTGCTACTATAGTTTCTTAAATAGTTAACAGATCAGCTTTTGCCTAAGTAACCAAAAGCAAAGACAATTTGTTTTACTCCAGTTATCTGCAGAAGCTATTATACTTTTTCTTTCTTTCAGAAAAAAAAAAAAAGTAGGATCCACAGAAAGTTGAGTGAGTGGTAGTTCCTTCTTTCTAGTAAAAGATAGGTTTGTGAGATTTGGGGGTGTAGTTTAGATAGCTGCAAAAGCTCATATTTACTATAAACTTTGTTAACAGGGGAAAGCAAGTCCCCTTTTGTACAGAGTATCAGACTCCAGTGGAGCTTCCTAAATCGCACCTCTTGAGTAATTTTTAAGCTTGTTTCCTGCTGCTTTGTTCTGTAAAGAACAGGTTGATTATATAGAGAAGAAAGAATAATCCAGACTAAGTACAGAAAGCTCTTAAGGTAAAAAGATTGAATTTGATTTTCGTTGGGTAGTGTGAGTTCAGGTACTGTGTGTAGTTGTAACAGCAGCTGTGTACACAGGAGAGCTTATTCTGTGGGAGAACAGATACATCTGGAGGCAAAAAGGCCACACCTCCAAGTGATGGCCGCTTGACAGCCTTATCAGGTCTTTGTGCTGTGGGCTTAAAAGGAGAGCTATGTATTTTAGTAATTAGAATGCATCTATTTTAATCTCAGCAATTACAAGAAAGGACCTGAAAATTGGCACCCTGACAGTTTGTTCTTTTTGGGGAGACTGCTGATTCTGCATAAAATTCTCCCTGGAAAAATATATTCATCACAGGATAGATCATGATTGCATTATAAAGGGATTTCCAAGATACTTTTTTCAGACTTTCTGCCTCTGTTTAGTTTCCAGTGGAGATGCAATCTATGCTGCTGAACTTAAGGCACTGCTTAGAGCCACGTAAACTTAGGTAGAGTATGTAACCAATACACCTGCTTCTGTTAGTTGCTTGCTGTGGACCCTTAGAGCTGGTTCACCGACCACCATGATCACAGATACCTGTATGGAAAAAAATGCCAAGTGTGCCTGAAAAAATCTAAAATGTCATTCTCCTGAGTGGTCTCATATAAACTATTTTGGCAGCAGCTGCAAAAATACAAGCCAAAAAGTCTGTGTTGTAGATTGCATGTAAAGTCCAGTAACCTCAGAGCCAGATCTGTAGTGTGTGGTTACACTGGAAAAAAAAACCCAAACTTGCATGCTGAGTTTGGCTGAGGAATGTGTGCTTTTTCATGTTTTTTTTCATGGAAATACTTTTTTTGTGTGGTCCTTTTGACAGGTACTGTCAATGAAGCAATCCTGCAAATTATATATACATATAATAAGTATAGAGGCATAAGAATAAATGTTTGGAGTCCTCTGAGTGGTTTTACCTTGTTGCAGTCTGGCAGTCACTCTTCTGTATAATGTTTCTGTCCTGGAGAGATGCCTAACAAATGAAAGACCGAGGGGACAAACAGATTTTGTTAGTCCTTTGTCACCTGTGGTACCCATGAGAGAATGCCAAGTGCTCTGTGTTCCCAAAACAAGGTTCCAATGGGAGAAATAGAGCAAAAGGAGGGAGCTTGTTTAAAATTAAATATCTTTTACTGTATCCTATTTAGCCAAGATAGATTGCTGTTGATAATTAACGAAATGTCTTCTTGCCCTCGGGGTTTCCATTCTGTATTCCTATAGTTATTGTGAAGCTCTGTGAAGAAGCTTAGTCTTTTATTGCTCCTTTCCTTTCTGGAGCTATTTTTCTGGTAGCTTAGTAATTACGTTGGTCATATCTACACATCTGCCTAGCTAACTGTTGTGTAGCTTACTGGCAATACCCTTACTGTGCTTTATCCATTTTTTTAATGAAAGGTGTACTCCCATTTCTGGGAAAAAACTAATTGTTTTCTTAATTTTCCATACTTTTTTATCATTCAGTTTATCCTTCATTTGGGTTTTCTGAGATCTTAAATCAATTAATTGTATGGCTGAAAAAAAACCCCTACTGCTTCCTTTGTTCGGGGCGGGGGGTGGGGCCAGAAGCAAATACTCATATATTTCATATATATATATACATATAGGTATATACAGGATGGTTTATTACCTACTGGCTTTAAAATCCAGAAATATAGAATAATCTTCATTAAACCTAATTAAACATGCAAATTACTGATGGACTTTATTGCATCTTGGATCTCTAGCCTATGTTTTACTTTCCTTTGTAGGATGATCTTGGGGCAGTTGAATGAATCAGTTACGGTAACACTGTTAGCTGTGGAATCTTTACCTGAGCTTGCTTCAGTTTCCGGAGAGTTGGAAGGTATCCAGTGAATTAACAGTCACAAGACAAAAATGATCTTGTGGTTAGGCAGGGAAGTATTCCCTGTGAGAACTTTGTGCTATCTCCTGTCTGCTTTTGACAGAGCTCAGCAAATGTCCTAAAGCAACATTTTCATGGGCATGCTCTTACAGAGAATATTCAGCTTTCTGAGAGCCTGGTTATTAAAAGTCCCAACTACTTGTGAGATCTGCTGGAGTCAATAGAGATGGCGGAGCTGCAGGGTCAGCGTAGTCTGGGGAACGTGGCGAAGTCTTCATTCAGGCTGACTGCTCCTTCTGCTCTGCTCCTGCACCACTCTGGTCTTAGCCACAGCAGTTTGGTCTTCTGCCCTCAAAGTGGGGATGATGGGGAGGTTTCTTATGGCTTTTTGATGACCTTAATGGAAATTTTGGAGACATGTTTTTAATTACATTAGAGAAGTGATAGCCTATGCGATTCACTTGCTGGAGTCACCAGAAGAAATTTTGATGGTGATAATTGGATTCTACCCTCCTGTAGAAAAAGCTTGTGCCTTGCCACCTGCTGTCCTGGAAAATACATGGCTGACCTTCCCCTTTTGTGTCAAAAGAGCACTGAGTCCTGTGGTGGCTAAGCACTGCCAGTGCCAAGCTCAGAAAGGACATCGCTTCTGTAAGCGCAGGAGTCTGGTTAATCAGTGGAGGCAGATGATGACATTTTTTCCCAGCCTGCTAACTGTGACTGAGAATTCCCTCCAGCCTGAGGGTTTGCCTGTAAGTATTTCAAATGCTCAAAGACCTCCAGGAGCAACACTTGAAAACATGTGTGTTCTGTCTGAAGGAAGCACGGTGCAGGGAGTTCTGCATTTCGCCGTACTTGCTGTTGTGGTTCTTGAATACCTTTGGACCGATCAGACTTGCTCACGTCCGTGTGTGCCCTCTGCTGTGAGAAATCTCTGCAGTATTTTCTACTCCATTCTCCAAAGATAGGGAACTTTCTCTTCCTTCTCTTCCAGGCGAAAAGACCTTTCTGTTCTGAGCTGACTTTCCACAAAACTCATTCCACCAGCTGCTCTTATCAACACCAGCCAGAATTAATAAATTAATGGGACTACTCAGGATAGTTAAGCATAAGTTTAACCACTCGTAACATTAGAAGGAAGGGTGGAAATCTGTGCAGTACTATAAACACAACATTTATGCAAATTTCCACACACTGACTGTGACTTGCAGCTGAAGGCCTTGCAGGGTCAAACTTCATTGGCATCAAATCAGAGTAGCATGAAGCTCTGCTACAGAACATATTTTAGACAACCAGAGTAACTGTTGTCCAAGACTTGCAAAAGCATCAGATGATTTTAAGTTGTTCCTGTCCTTGGATGTGAGAACCATTACAGGTTTTAATTTTCAGAGATGTGAGCCTCTCCTGTTGAGAGGGGGACACAAGTAAAATGTCTCAGGTTGGATCCAGTCCAAAGCCTGCAACTGGAGAGAGCTCTAAGGATGTTTTTTTAGCATTTATCTTTTGGTTTGGATTTAAAGGTCTTATTTAACAAATATTTTTAAGAACATTTCTGGTTCCTGAACCCCTAGCTATACCTGTATCCTCTCAATGTTATGTGCTAACAGTCAGTTAGTTTGAATATTGGTCAGACTTCCTAGATAAATGCCTTGCTCTAAATTGACTAAATTAGATCAGATTAGAAGTTTCAGTTAAATTATTTGGATTAATTGAAGTGCACCTGTGGGATTCTTTAGTTGCCCTTGTTCTAAATGTCGTATACTGATCTAATTGTGACCACCCCAAGAACCCTGTACTCAGCACTGGTGAGGCCACACCTCGAGTACTGTGTTCAGTTTTGGGCCCCTCACCACAGGAAAGACATGGAGGTGCTGGAGCGTGTCCAGAGAAGGGCAACAAAACTGGTGAAGGGCCTGGAGCACAAGTCTTATGAGGAGTGGCTGAGGGGACTGGGGTTGTTCACCCTGGAGAAAAGGAGGGTGAGGGGAGACCTTATCACTCTCTACAACTACCTGAAAGGAGGTTGTAGTGAGTTGGGGGTCCGTCTCTTTTCCCAAGTAACAAGTGATAGGACGAGAGGAAACAGCTTCAAGTTGCTCCAGGGGAGGTTTAGATTGGATATTAAGGACAATTTCTTCACTGAAAGGGTTGTCAAGCACTGGAACAGGCTGCCCAGGGAAGTGGGTGAGTCACCATCCCTGGAGGTATTTAAAAGATGTGTAGATGTGGCACTTAGGGACATGGTTTAGTGGTGGACTTGCAGCTTAGGTTAATGATTGGATTCAATGATCTTAAAGGTCTTTTGCAGCCTAAATTGTTGCAATTTCTGTGATTCTATAACTCCTGCTGTTGGACAGGAGGGGCATTTTGGAAAATACTTTATTTTCTTCCCCCCTTTTTTTTTTCTCTCCCCATCCTTCAGTGCAAGCAGTGTCGTAGCACCTCCACTTCCTATACTAGTCTTGAAGTAGTGAGGTTATAGCTGTCTGACAGAGCATTTCCTCTACCATTTCTTCATCAGCATGTCATTGCTGTCCACCTGACAGAGTTCCTGTCAGACTCGGAGAATGTCTTTGGACAAATTCTGAAGAACCTTCCAAAACTGAGAGAATTAAATCTTATATGTGAGTAGGCTCCACACTGTTGAGGGGGCTCTGTCATTCAAGTTTGTGATCTCTTAAATGCTCTTCAACACAGTGAATTTATTTGTATGGATGGGCATAGCACCACTGTTCTCTTGAAGAAAAATCAGAAAATACCCAACAGCTTCCACTAGCACACTGATTCCGACAGCATACCTTTGACAGGGTCTCGTTCAGCTTGTCTAAAATGGGGCTTCTGCAAGGGCTTGCTTGTCATTACTGGAAACATGAATGGGATTTAAGAAGCTATTCCAAATTTCAATATCAGAATAATTCGATATGTCTTTTAAGTGCAACTGCTTGCAAAATGTCTAATAAATTTCCTTTTTTTTTTTTTTTTTTTTTTAAGTTCAGTCTAGCACAGTTTGGAATTATCCAGGTTTCAAATGTATGTATTGATTTTCCTGAAAAGTTCTGCTGATATTCCATTGGGATGAAGGTGGTGTATAAACAAATGATACCTGAATAGCTATTCACAGCAGCAGGTGGTGTATAAACAAAAAAAGCTGAAATGTCTTTTGTGAGTCTGTATGTCTGCCAGCTTGAGCAGTAAACAAATACTGATTTTCTATACAAACACTTCTGAGTCAAAGCACTACTTGTCACTGACAAAACACCACCACTCTTCTTTAAGTGACCATGGGTTGCTGCTGTCAGATTATTTTTTTTTTTTTTATTCTTTTGCCTCTTCTGAGTGGTGTAATATTACTTATGTTCTCAGCCAGCGGCTCAGAGGGAGGAAGAGGGAGTGGAAAAGGAGGCTGTGGTTTAGGGCTATCAGAAAAATAATTATATTAAATTAATGAAGAAATGAAATGTCACTCATCAAACATCTGACATCATGAAAACTGACTAATGTGTTTTGAATGTGGACCTACTTTTTAATACAAGACAGTGATTACCACCTGTCGTGGTTTAACCCCAGCCAGCAACTAAGCACCATGCAGCCGCTCACTCACTTCACCCCCCCACAGTGGGATGGGGGAGAAAATCGGGAAAAGAAGTAAAACTCGTGGGTTGAGATAAGAACAGTTTAATAGAAC
>JANXJC010000042.1:21643549-21700436 GCA_027564655.1 Leptodon cayanensis | reverse complement strand
ATTTTAGACCAAACAGTACTTAGCAGCAACTGAAAACATCAGTGTTATCAACATTCTTTGCATACTGAACTCAAAACGTAGCACAGTACCAGCTACTAGGAAGACAATTAACTCTATCCCAGCTGAAACCGGGACACTACCTTTGATAACTGTGGCTCCTTAATTGCTTTTTTTAGAGTTTTTCACAAGCCCGTAGGATTCAGAATAAAACTTTTGAACCAGTTTTGTCTCTGGTCTCTTACTCATTCTGGTATATGACTGAGGCATGATTTTATTGCAGAGGTCATAATGCACATTGCTTATCAAAATAAGCTGGGTGATTTTCACAAATCAGAAGTAGTTTGTGCGTAAATGAAGTTTGTTGATCTGTGATTTCCAGTGTACTTTTGAGACTTTTCTTAGCCAGGAGTACAACAATACTTATTACATTTGAGAGCTCTAGATATTGTTTGTTTCAAAAAGCACTGGATTTATGAGCAGGTGCTAACATTTTTTTAAAAACTGGCACATCAAATCACTGTGAACAATTTGCTTCCCAAACCCATGTTCATATCCAGTGGAAAAATTATAGTTCCTTTTGTGTCAAGGTATTGGGGTCAGGATGTGCAGAGGCAGTTCTGTGGAGCAGCTACTGCCTGTAAATTCAGTTGTGCTTACCCTGGAGTAACTTGTGCATGCACCTGCATACTCGGTGTAGTAAGCCTCTGTAAAGCTGTGCATGCAGGAGAGTTCTTGGCTTAAGCTTCATGTTCTGTGAAGGAACCTTTTCTTATTTGGAAGTTTTCCTATTCATCTCTGTCTCCTCCCCACCACCAAAATTCAGCTGTACCATTTCTTAATGTTTGTTCTAAGTCCTCCATGTGGTTTTGCTCTAAACAAAACTTGATATATCTTCCTCTGTGGTCCTGGTCAGCTCTCTACTGCTTTTCTAGTTCTTTTCTCACTCATTAAAAATACTCTATCATTAAAATTCAGAGTTTTGTGTAACCCCTTATTTCGTACTGTTTCTTTCCCATTGTTGTATTTCCTAATGGTTCATTCTTCTAATGGACTTCATGGATAGTAAATGAGGTTTACATGTATAGTGGTTCCACTCATGCTACGCTGACTCCTGAAAACAGCTTCTAAGGAAAGGAGTCTAGAAATGTGATCTCACATTGATAATGGCACAGCCTCCCTAATGAATACTAGGCCAAGGCTGTATGACAGTCCATCAGTGTTCCTCCTAAATGTGGTTACTCATGATTTCAGTTAAACACAGTGTGTATGGCCATGTCAAATTTTGCCTAACTCTAGAATTAAAACAGTGAGAAGAGGAGCCAATGTGAGGAGAATCTTTTGAAATAACTTTCTTTGGCCTGTATATTTCTTTGGAAAATGTCACTCTAAGTGACCGATTTACTTTGAAATGAGACTTGATTGTTGTTCTCCAAAGTCAGATCTGATAGACAAGTGCCGTAAAAGGTAGTGGCTTTGCATCAGGATCAGTAACACTGTGAGGGTTTGACGCTGTTAAGTTTCCCATTAGGCTCTGAATACCCTCAGCCAATGCTTTTCACAATGGTTCTTCAGGCCTCCCCTCTGCGGTTGGAATACCTGTCAGGCTTTTTATGAAACAAAGTCTTTTGACAAATAGAGACCACACTGGAAGCCAACCTTGTTCTGTTTGTTACCAGTGTGTTGTCTTGCTGGAGCATGTCACCATATGTCTGTTTTAGCATTTCTTCTGTTTCATATGAAATAGCAATCGAGATTACTGTATGAACACCATTTTAATAGAGCAGTTGCAGTCATTTGAGAGCAGTGTGTTGCCTTACGATCAGTGAAACTTGATGTGAGATTTTGACAGCTGTAAATCACTAGGCAGACACCGTAAGATGACTTTGCAGACAGTACTATTCAATAGTGGATATATGGAATTTATTATTTGGTGCATGAATCTTGCTCTCGTTTTATTAACAGTGAATTCTTTTACATTCATCTTGTTCATGCTTATTTAGTAATTTTGGTCGGAGTGTAAATGTGTTGGTGAAACTAATTTGTTTTGCTGTGAAAGATTTGCCCTTTATTCAAGCTTTATTCATGGTTGAAGAGATATTCAGGCAAATAATGGACTGAAAGCTTGAATGACATGGACTGTATTAACCAGTGTGCTAACATGTTGTTCTTTAGAATATTCTGCAGTAGGTGCACATGATGAAATAATAACGAGAAGAAAGAAGTGGGTCTGGCTTTGTATTGCCTTCTCAGACTTTCTAGATGGAATGCTGGCAATATTTGTGATCTTTTGACCATACTGTCAGACCATTTCCATTTACATTTAAAAAAAATAAGACTTTAGGAAATGTGCTTCTGTTCAACACCCTTCAGGAAAGATGGATGGAGCTGTTGGACTAGCTGACTGAAGTGGTGCTTTGCTCTTTTTTCAAAATCAACAACCAGATTTAAAGCTACTGGTCCAGTTCTGGAGCTGCTGGAAAGAATGTCAACGTGAGCTGAGAAGGTGATATTAATTAGTGCCCATTGGGAATCTGTCTTACTGTGCTGTTAGCAAAGGTCTCTCAGTCTTGTGAAGTTTGTTTTGTTGTTTTGATGATTGTACCACTCCTGTAAGGGAGGATCTGGCCTAGGAGGTGTGGGTGTCATTTTGCATCCCTGTCTTTGACTACTAGAGTTGACTTCTGGAGGAAAGATGTGTGGAAGCAACACAATTGGTTAGCTAAGTAATACATGAAATAAATCTAGGTTTTCTGGCACACGTGAGAGAAGCCCATAGGAGAGTGAGGATGGCATAGGATTATCTACCGTGGGGAGCTTGAAGAGAGGCCAGGATGGACGAAGGATCTGGAACTGGTCAAGCCCCTTCACACAAGGGGAAATTGTCAGGAGCTCTGAGGAATGCTCTTGGACTGCACAAGAATTAGTTTGCTGCTAAAGTTATCCCAAGACCTTTCTTTAAGTCTGTGCAATTTTAATGGGTTAGACTATGGGTTGGTGTGATACATGCCTTGTACAGCTCACTCACCCTTATGCCCCTGCTGCTGTTGCTGGATTCCTTGTTTTAAGCATTTCAGAGCATTTTTTTCCTCTTTAGCAGTAGCCAATCATTTCTGTCCTTACCATGCATGCTTTCCTTTTGCTTGCCTGTATTTCACATTGCAGTTAGACCTGTTTATTACATTCCATCTTCATGTTGGCTGTTTCGTGTACTGTTTGACATTCTGGCCTGCTCTTCCTGCTTCTGGCCTTGCTGACTGGATTTCTGTGAACTCTTCTTTTGCTGATTTAGCAATGGTGCTCAGAGCCATGTGCCTTGTGCTTTTCTCTAGGGCTTTTATTTTTGTTCCTGTTTATTCTGCTTGGCATATCAATATCACCTGTTGCAGTGCCAGGTCCATCTCCCTTAGTAACCATTCACATCTTTTTCATTGTTATTTCACTGAGCAATCTGCTCTTTAATGAAAGTCTCTTAATACCCCTTGCTCATTTTTTTTAAAGTTCCTCTACTGTTTCCCTGTCATTTGGTGGTGTATTTGTTATCCTTTTTGGGAAGCTCAAAACCAGAAACAGAACAGAGCCATGCTTTCCTGGAAGACGTCAATTCTCACATGAATCACATCAGTTCTCAGCTCAATGCTGAGCAGAAAGGAAAGAGGCAAAGTGCAGGCACTAAGGAGTGGCTAAGTGGTACACTGAGCACTTTGTCTTATACATCCACATGTCATGCATCAGACTCACAGTCTCAGGATTTTGACATGTTGTCCTTCTTTGTCACTAGAGTGAAGACCTGAAAAAGTGGAGAAGAGCTGGGATGCAGCTGAGAGACAGAAAAGAGAAAGGACTGGACCAGATAGAGTACCTTGCAAACAGAGTGGAACAGAAATGCAGTTAGCCTTCAGACATACCAAATTAATCCTCATTCCTCTGAGCAAGGATATTTGTAGAAGCCATTTCCTCTATTAAGCTAACTCCTAGCAGGGAAGATGGGGTTGATTCTGTTTAATTCTAAGTTTCCAGTGATAATTACCTTTGAGGGCTGTGATGAAACAAGCGCTTACGAAGGAATAAAAAGAGAGGATAAAAAGAATTACAGCTTTCTGATGACACTGTCAGGAAGCAGGGCAACAGAGCTGAATGCTCTGGGCCTGCAGATACCAGCAATGACAGCTGGTGCTTGAGACTGTCTCATTTCCCTGATTTGGGAAATGATGCCTAGCTCCTGTGGTTAGCTTCTTCTCTAGCACAAGAAATCTCAGGCTGACCAGAGCTGATTGTGCTCTCTTGCTGTGTTCTGTTAATGCTGCATAGTGCAGCTGGGCTCAGGATAAAGAGAAAAGCTGAAAGAGCAGGAAGAAAGTGATTGGGGGTGTGGGAGTGGGGCATGCAGAAGGGAAGATGGAAGAGGAGCTCTGTGTCCCCTGGGTCGTCCCTCTGTAGTGCATACCAAAGGTCAGAGAACTATATCTATGTTTTCTAATGATACAGACCTTGTCCCGCTTCTCAGTACCTTTCAGCTCTGTTCTCTACCCTTTTCCCGTCCGAATTCCTGCTTTTATTTTTTAGAGGCTGGAGGGAGCTCATGGTGCATGGAATGGCCTATACTTCCCTGTCTTGCCCACCAACTTGTAACACAGCAGTTTTCACTGTGGTATCAGGGTTATATTTCTGTGTTTGGTACCATGGCCATACCATGTTCCTTCATTGATAATTTCTGTTTGGATTGCTTCAGTGTTTCACCCTTTCACACCTTTCCCATCAAGACTTCCTTTTACAAACCTTTGTTCCCTTTCCCACTGCAAGTGCAAGCCTAGACAGCTCACATTAAAGGGGGTTCCTCCCTCTTCCTTTTCTCTTCCCCCTTTTTTGTTCACCTGTATGTTTTGTCTCCTAAGGGCATGAGTTTTCTAAGGCTCTGGCTGTCCCTGCAGGTAGAAGTTGTCACCGAGACACCCACTGAGCCTATTTCCCTAGGTTTCCTCTATAGTCGAAAGAGAGGCAATCAAAGTAGCCTGTGAAGCCATGTGAAAATAGATGTCTGAATGCCTGTTTCTTTCCACTGCCTATGTAGAGATGATCAGTGCAGGTACGAAAGCCTGTGCTGCAGATGGCTGAAGTTAGACGCAGTGAATTCCTCCCTACGAGTACTCAACAGGGAGCCTGCCTTGGCTGGAGCATTTACAGCCATGTTACTGGCCTTAGCTTGCTCCAACAGGAATACCATTTCACGAATCTCAGAGCCAAGCAATAGTACAGACTGATTTGATGGCAGGGTCACACTGAAATAAGAAACATGTTTCTGCCTTAGCCTTGAAATTGCTTTTACCAGTTGTTGTACTTCTTGGTGTTACTTGCGGGGTGTGTATCACTTCACTAGTTTTCTCTGGTGAATCATGCCACAAATCATCACAGGAATACTAATAGAAGAACAAATGTGACCTCTAGAGGAGTACTCAGGATAGTTGAGATTACACAGCAGATAAGCTAAATAGCTATAAAAACTGTGAATACTGTTGTTTCAGGACATCTGCTCAGCAAACCAGGGTTAGGAGAGAATGCCTCCTCAGAAATACTAGAGCACACTTGTTTTATTTTTGTGCTCCTGTTTATAACATACAGTAATAGGTCAGGACTGCTTGTGCCAGGCACTGTACGAAAGTGCTCTAGAGGCATGTAAGCCGTGTATAAGGCAGAAGACAGTAGGCGGATGGGATGGAATTGAGGAAAACAATGAGGCAGTGTTGGTCAGGGTGGTGAACAGTGGTTTCTGCTTCCCCATGGTCTAGATATAAAGGTTTCTGGCTGGTTTCATAAGGAAACAAGATGTGCTGGTGTGCAGTGTCTCTACAGCCATGTTGCTGTTCCATCCCTCACTCACCCCATACTCCTGGCCAGAGACTTTTAGTTTCATTGGCTCATGTCAGTCACAGTTGATGGAGAAACTCCAGTTTGGAGGGAAAAGAATAGTGACCAGATGGGGGAAAAGACTAACCTCTGATCCATTTGTGCTAGTATTAGGTAGATACCCATCTACTGTCTGATCTGCAAGCAAGCAACACAGAAATGGCAGCTGAATTTGGGTTTCTGAGTGAGACCTATGTTGCGCAGAGGTGAATGAGGACCAAAGGCAGAACCGGTGGGGTGCCAGCAGATGACTGCTGCAGACAGCAAAGAGTTCCTGGAGGACGCGTGGATTTTAACTCAGGTGACACTGAGAACCAGACAGGGAAGACAGAAAGGAGAAGGAAGTAGGAACGAAGGAATGTTTACTGAACTGTGAAGATGTATGTGCTGTGATTCAACACCTGCTAAACTCGAGAGCTCTAGGGTTTAGTGGCTTAGGAGCACACTAAGGAGGGGCATACTTGGTAGTGTGGCAATTTGTAACTGCTTACAGATGAAGCAAAACCACTTAAAGTCTAAAATTGCTTTTGTTAAGTATGCTAATTAAAATTTCCAAGGCCTATTCATTGCCATGATAGAAAAGTATTCAGTATGGACTCTGATCCAGTTTTCTTTGGTGTGTTGACATCCCATTAATGAGCTAAATTCCTTCAGCTACAGTATTGAGCTGCTAACATGCTAATTTGGCTAAGCATATTTTTAAAAAGTTTAAAACCAAATTAGTGCTGTTATTCTAACATTATCAAGATACTTGTTTTAAACACCAAAAGGAGCTACTTCATAATTTGTTTTACAAAGATACATTTGAATGGTGTGTAAGAAATAACAGTTTCTTTGACCTTTGTAACATTTTGCATAAGTAAGGTATAAGAAGAGTCTTTAAAATATTTTATTGCTTAGAGATTATCTACTTCATAAAACCTTTCAAAATTGGATTTTGTCATAAACGGTCCCACTATCTTAGGTGTAGAGGCAAAAATAGCTAAGCTGTAGGGATCAGCCACTAAATGCCAAGTATTTCCTTTCAAGCCTCACTGGGCTTTGCAAAGTCTCACTAAATCCGTAAACAGATTGCGCATTTCTCCCTGATGCCATATGTGGTATGTGCAGGTAGGGGGTTTCCTCATGTGAGGGAATATTTTCTTCTGCATCCAGGTGGAAAGCCCTGACTGACAAGCATTTCCGGAGAGGAGGTGCTGAAGAAGGAAAAGCACTGCATTTTGTTAAGGCTGGTTTGATGTGGGATGCTGGAGCAGCGTGGCAGAGGGCCTGTGTCCACGAGATGGCAGGAGCTGCCTTCCATGCTTCACCCAGCTCTGGAGCAGGGTTCTCTGGCCAGCACACAGCTCTGCCTGAAATATACTTCTGCTAAAAACACAGTTATTCGTAACTCTTACAAAGTTTAGCATTTAAATATGCCCCTATCTGTGATTCTTAGAAGCACAAGCAGGAGCAAAGGTTCAGGGAAAGTGTGTTGTCTGGTGCACAGCTAAGCTAAGCTTGTCTTGAATTTTGAAAGCTGCGCCTCCTCTTCACACTGGGCTCTGCTGCTGCTTACGCCCGCTCCCACAGATCCTGAGATGAGCGAAATATTTTGGCTTTTCAGTCTATGCAGAACATAGAAATTACTTTCCCTGTTAGTTTCAGTTGGACCCATTGGCTTCTAAGGAGAGCTCAGCACCTTCTGTGGAATGATTTCTGAGCTGATTAAGAAACCAACCACAATCCTTACTAAGCTGTTCCGATGACTGTCACCTCAGTGTTAAAATTGTGTACTTTACCTCCTACCTGAAATTGTTTCGCTTCAGTTTCCAGAGGCTTCCTTTCTCAGCTGGAAGGAAGAGCAATCTAATGCCAGAAACTTTCAGCCCATGCAGGTGGTGAAGAGGTCACATCTTTTCATTCTGTTAAATGAAGTAGGAAAAGCTTCTCTTATCTCCCCGTGCAAGGCAAGTTTTCCAGATCTCAGATCTTCCTGTTGCTTTTACAGAGGCCACTTGGGGATTGAATCCTGGGTCTCCAGCCCTTCATAACAGGTGGTCTCCAATGGTGTATACACCAGCAGTGCCAGTCTCTCCCCCTAGTCTCAGTTCTCCTACCTCTGCATCCAAGGTTCACCTCTTAGACACTTGAGCTAACCCTTCAGCATCTTCCCTTGGGATCAGCCATAACCTTTCCTTAGGAACATGTACCATAAAGGACTCCTGAATAGTTGCTTTCAGTCCTATCCTGCTATTGTCATAGGCTGAGCTAATTTTTTAACTAGTTGCTTATTTTTCCTGTTGCCATACTGTTGCTACTGAAGTGTATTCCTCAATATTTCTTCTCTAGTGATTAGATGCTGCCTCCTTGTTTCCAGTTTAAATGTATTCATAGCTATTTATAGCTAATTATTAGCTATTCATGGCAAATTTATAACTCTTGGTTCTTGTGCTGGCCCTGCCCTTTAGCTTACTGAATTCTCTCCTTTCACTCTTATTTTCTCCCTGGTGTATCTCTAGAGAGCAGTCACAGTTTGTCTCAGCCTCTGTCTCAGCTGGAAGCATTAAGCCATGTCACTTTGTTGCTGCTTTTAGACTGGTTTGTCTCTGAGTTTGTGTTTTTGAAGCAGATGATCAGAGCTGTACTCAGTTCTTCTCTAAAGAGATCAGTATTTCGCTTGCACAGGAGCACTAGGAATTTCATGTCCTTACTGCGAGTGTCTTTCTCTGCATGACCTCAGATGCTTGATATGAGAATTTCCAGTTTGGTTAATAATTGCAGTTCTGGCATAAGGTATTTCTATAAGGCATTTGGCTTATTCAAGTCTAGTTTTTATAAAATCTAATCGGTTTCACAACATCCTGGTAATTAATGCTACCATCTGAACTCCATCACTATCAGCCTGCCTCATTTTGCCTGTCTGGTCTGCCGCATTAACCATTTCAGGGGCATCCAACTTGCCCCTTTCAATCCCATAATTACAGCCCGCTGCTTCTCCAGGCCCTCACTCCTCTGTCCTTTCCTGAGAGTGCCAGGGTTTTTTAAACATTTATATAATTAGCCAAGGAGCTGCTTTTAAAAACTGCTCACAGTAATGGCTTTAAAGTTTCTTGAAAATGGTTTGTGATTAGCTCTGGTTGTATTTGGTTAATAATCTGCTTAGTTAAACAGTCATTGTTGAGTAGAAAATATTTTGTTATTACTGCAAAAAGTTAATACCCCACTCAGTATCTTTACAAGCACAAAAGATAAATATTTGTTGAATGTTTTCTCTAACACTAATAATTACTGTAACCATTCCCAATAATGGGTGTAAACTATTACAATAATTTCCCCATTACTGTTCTTTTAAAACATCCTTGTTGTCCTTTACCTTATTGGTAAGAGTTTATTTTTACTTGTGTCTGTAACTTTCCTTATCTTTCGTGTGTATTTTGTAAGTGATCACTTTGAGTAATCTCCACTGATTGCAAGGAAGCATGTCTGATTTTTATTTAGGAGAGACATTTATTATGCCTGTTTTTAGGAAACAGCACATTGTGATTATAGAGTTTGACATTATTTCCCTGAGAGGTGAGATGGCTTCACAGTGTCATAACCTGTCCCAAGATTTTGCAAGAAGTTATGCAAAAGTAACGTAGGAGTCTAAAAATTCTCATAGCTTCTAGTTAGGGCTGTCTTACAGGAATTGAATTTTGCTGTGATAGTAATTTCCCAGCAGTGTTATTTATATTGCAGTATTTCCATTCATGGAAGAGAAATTACCTCAGAAGTAACAAATATATCAAAACTTAAGTGTCTGAAGAAGTCCCTGACCTAAAAGGGTGCAAACTAGGACAGTGCTTTGGGCAGTTCTCTGTGTTTTTCCTGGTTTTGTCTTTTTTCCAAGATACCTGCTTAGGCCAGCATCAGAGCCAGGGTGCTGAGCTACACAAACCTTTGATTCTTGTATTCTTTCATAGTAAAGGTGATTTTTCCTAAATGCTAAACAAAGCTCAGTAAGTGAATTCCTGGTCCAAAGGGTTTCCAGCCTTGTTGAATCAAAGAGGAGAAGCAGCATACTGACCCCATCTCACAGGTCAGTTTGAGTGACTGATCTGAGACTGACAGAGCTGGAGGCCTTAGGCCAGTATTTTAAGAGGGACACAATGGCCTCACTGTGGGTCAGTGCAGAGGTCTGTGTAGGGCAGCGCCCTTGCTCTGACTATAGCTGTAAGCGGATGCTCAGGTAAAGAATACATGCCAAGGGGAACATGCAGCGATGCTTCGTGGTACAGTCTCAGGGCACAAACCTATTTACCTGTCCAGAACCAGTCCTGAAGTGCATTTCTGTTTTCACTAGGCCAGGGCAGTAGTTAGACTACCTAAATCTCAGAAGTTACGTTTTTTGGGGGGTTTTTTGTGTTTTTAACACAAAAATTTAATGTGTTTTTAAATCTGTTCTTTTCACTTGAGAAATACCTACCGAGAAGAGGTTTTAGGTGTGACGTGCTTTCAGAGAAAGCTCTTGTGTGTGAGCTGTGTAACAGCGTTGCTGCGTTCACTTTGCTTCTGCCCAGGAGCTGTGTGGAATCGCTTTGCAGTGTCACTGAGAAGCACTTACCACAAAGCTGTATTCTTCACTGCTGATGAGGGCAGAGAGGGGTGACTGTGATCACACAGTCCAATCTCCTGTGTAATGAAATCCATTCCTCTGTTCCACTTTATCCATTTTAAAATGTGTCTAAAATCACCCCTGACAGAGCCCAGTCCAAAGAGGAGTCATCAGGGCCAACCTGCTGACATCCCCGGTACAGTGGTGATGGGTGCTGGGGGGTGTGAGGGGATGGACAACAGAGTGGCCCAGTTCACTACCCCAACAGAGAGTATTTCCCCTCACTGCTGTCAGAGCAGAGCTTGGGGACAAAGGTGGCCAAGGTTCAACCTTCAGGACAGTGCTCATGTTCTTAATTCCATCACATCCATGGTTCTGCTGCTCCAGCAACTACTTGCCCCACCCCTGGTAAAATTTTCCTGTTACTTACATCCTGAAGTTGTCTAATTTCAGCCTTCAGGCTTTGAATCTTAAGGAGCATGAAAAATGGGCTGCATTTCTGCATGGATTGCCAGGGCAGAAAGGGACAGTTCCTGTCAGGAGATCTGATTGTCTGACTAATGCAGGTGATGGTCCTTCCCTACCCTGTTATGTGGGAGAGTTTGCTCTGCAGGGTTTGTTCACATGCTCGTTTGTAGAGACTGTGATCAGGTCTTTTCCTTAATCTTCTTTGATAGGCTAAATAGATTGACTCCTGAAGTCTCTTACTCTAAAGCAAACTTCCAAATTCTTTAATGGTTCTCCTGGCTCTTTGATGAACCCTCCCTGATTGATCAGCCTTTTCCTGCAACTGTGAAAGCCCCGTGGGACTTGGCATTGCATCTGCTGCTGCCTCAGAGATGCATCAAGCACCTCATCTCCCTGTACCTGCATCTCTCTGTGGGCAGTGATATGTTCAGGGGAGGCAGCGAGGGTTAGGAAAAGGGCTGAGAGTGGACACAGCGGGAAGCATGTGAGACCAAGGTGGGAGCAGAAGTGTCCCAGTTTGGGAGGTGTGGAGCAGCACAGCCTCCTGGAGCCAGAGGCCAAGGTGGCCCTGACAGGCACTGCTGAAAAAAAGAGAAATCCAAAAGCGTGTTTGCATGATTGTGAGTAAACTAGTAAGGTCCAGGGAATTAACAGCCTGTAGCATGTAATGCTGATTGCAGGAGTAAACGGGCTTGGTGTTGGTGCTGGTGGGGCAGTGAGCCATTTAGTGGGCACGGGCTGGGGAGTGGAAGCCCTGGGCACAGAAAAAGCTTTACATTGGCATGGAAAGAAGACTCAGAACAGACATCTGTGACTTCTGCACTCCGTGAGGCAGGTTTCACCTTGCCACTGGACAAGTTTGAGTGTGTGTCCCCTTCCCCTATAAACAGCAACGGAATCCCTCTTAGCTGAGGAGTAGTAACAGCTTCTCATCAATGACCCTAGCATGGCCTGCAGTGGGTAAATTCAGCCTGTTCACCACCTGTGCTGTTCTCTGCTGGTGCCTGGTGCTTGCAGGAGCTCCCAGAGCCATGGGTCTTGGTGATCTTGCTGCCCAGGAAGGAAGGAGAAATTTCCCTTCCTCAGATGCTGTTCCAGGCTGACCTCCAGGGACACCTGCCAGAGGCACGTGCTAAACAATTTAAACAATTTAAAACAATTTAAAAATAAAGGCAAAATGCTTGGCCAGTCTAGTGCCTGTAAAGTATATGCAGGTGCTTTTAAATAATAGCAAATAGCAATAACATTGATATTTATGGATGTTGACTGTAAATGTTAAAGTACGTATGCATTGTGTATTAGAAAATGGAAAGCAATGTCTGTGTTGTCTGAGGGATAAGTTCTTCAGTGCTGCTTTCTATTTTTGTCACTTAGGAGACATTTTGATTTAGCAGAATGCAGGAATCTTTAGCCATGCTAATGCCTGTTCTTAACACAACACAAATTATAAAGCCATTAGCAAAGTAGATGTTGTCTACCTGCAGATTATTCATTGGTGAGCACTTAAAACAATTTAAAATTGGTGTTGCCATTTTTTTACTGCATCATTTTACAAGTCCCTTGGATGTTTGCCAGATGCACTGCCTTGCTCAGGCATCTGCCTGGAAAAGAACATCTTTCAGGTCTGGGGGCTCATACAATGCAGTTTAGGTCAAACTCACACTCAAGGTTTGCAAATTTCCCATTTTCTCAGTTTCCTGCAAAAAGCTGTGCAGCATCTCCATGCAGGAAGATGAATTTTTCCAAGCAACTACAGTGTGTTTCTGGGATGCCTTGCTTGGGCAATCTAGCCTGGTGCAGTTTCTAGTGTGCATTAGAGCTGTGCCCTGGATAAATCAGAGTGGTTGAGGTGGGAGGGATGTCTGCAGATACTTTTTGCCCGAAGCAGGGTCAGTTTGAGGAGGTTGCTCTGGGTTGTTTGCAGGTGGTTTTTTACTGTCTCTGGGGGTGGATGTTCCAAACCCTGTCCAGACAGCATGTTCCAGTGTTCAACCACCCTTGCTCTAAAAAAGTTTCTTTTTATGTTTAGATGTCATTTAGTGTATTTCAATTTGTGCCCATTTTCTCTTGTCCTTTCCCTGGGTGCCACTGAGAAGAGCTTGGTTCCGTCTCCTTTACAGCCTCCTATCAAGTATTCACATACATTGATGAGATCCCCTGAACCTTCTCTTCTCCACGCTGAACAGTCCCAGCTCTCTCAGCCTCTCTGCAATATGAGAGATGCTCCAGTCCCTTCATCATCTTTGTGGGCCTTTGCTGGACTCTCTCCATGTAAGCCCCCTTCTTTGACCTGCTGGCAACCTCTGCCTGATGTAGCCCAGGAGGCTGGTGGCCACACTGCTGGGTTGTGTTCAAGTTGTTGCCCACCAGGACCCCCAGGTCCTTCTCCGCCAAGTGCTTTCCAGCCAGTTGACCCCCAGCATGTATTGGTGCATGGGGTTATTCCTCCCCAGTTACAGGACTTTGCTTTTCCCTTTGTTGAACTCCATGAGGTTCTTCTCAGCCCATTTCTTCAGCCTGTCCCGGTCCTTCTGAATGTCAGCACACCCATCTGATCTATCAGCTACTCCTTCCAATTTTCTATCGTCTGCAAGCTTGCTGAGTCTGTGCTCTGTGCCTTCATGCAGGTCATTAATGAAGATGATGAACAGTATTGGTCCAAGTATTGACCCTTGGGGTACAGCGTGTTCCCCGAGGAGCTCAGTCTGAGCAGGCAGAGCAGGCATGGAGGAGCAGCAGAAGGACAAGCCTGGAGTCAGCTGGCAGACTAACAGCAGGACCAGGACTACAGAGTGTCTCTTCTGCCTCCCTTTTCCCCACATAACTGCTTTTCTACTGAATTTTAGTTCTTTCATGCCTTTTGCAGAATAAAATTGCTGATAAATGTTTGGGGTTGCTTGGCGTGAAAGTGGGAGGCAGTGGAGAAACCTTTCCAATCAATAACTCCATTCAGACCATAAAACTGATGTAGAAGTGCAAAGAGCTATTTGGTGATCCAAAAAGCAGCCAACCTCCTGGCCTCAAACTCCTGACGGTAAGCTTGAATTACGAGTTGAGTTATGCATGGTAGCATAAATCTGGCTTCAGCAGGTGCTTGACTTTAACTGTATGAGCAATTTTGCTACACTGGGACTGCCTGTAAACATACAGGTAACCACATATTGAACTGTCATCCAGATGGGGATCTCTCTGGTACTAGCACTGATGTAAGGTAACTCTGGTTTGCACAACCTGGCCAACCGTTTTAACAGCCCCTCTCATACAGTTATCCTTGAGGGCTGCGCAGACTGCATCTTAAAGCAAGGCAGAGGGGTTTTTGCCTCTACCACTACTGCTGAGACGCTGTCTCAGAATTTCACTGCCATCAGGATTAAAAATCTTCAGATTTCCAGCCTGGATTTATGACTATTTTACACCATTTACTATTGTGCAAGCATTTTTGCCTTTTAGTTTGAACATCTCTTCTCCCTCCCTGGTGTTTGTATCCCTGAATACACTGAGGAAAAATGTCCTCTTACAGCCTTTTTTTGTTTTTTTTCTGACTGAAATAAGCCAAGCTTTTTGAGGGTCTGCTTGGGTCGTGCTGTGCGTGTGGTGCAGAAATCTCTTATCCAGCAGAGCTGTTGCTGGTGTGGTGACAGATGCAGAGTGGCACTGCTCCCAAAGCTAATAAATCCTGCTAAAGCGTTTGGTTTCAAAGATCAAGCCTGGCATTGATATGTTAGTATGGCCAGGGCTGGCCATGAGAATTTCCCCATCTTAGGTTAGTTCCATGCTTCATCTGATGTGTTTGCTGCTGTTTTTCTGTCATTTGCAAGTTCTTAACCAACTTCGTTTTTGACAGTTCTGACATTCCCGTATATTTCCCTATATGCCCTCTAAGTTGTCAGGTGGTCCATGTATTTTCCACCAAATGTCAAAGTGGCAATTGTAGATGCTGTGTTCCCAATAACCTTTTTGAAGAGGCTGGTTCATATGAATAGCCCTACTTGTTTTTTCAGCTTGCTGGATTAGGAGTTCTAGCATCTTAAGACTTTCATCTCACTGATGGGTACGAACTCCTCAGTCTAGTTTGCTCCTTTCGTAAGAAACTTGTGAAATCAAGAGCCGTATTTACAGACCTTTTCATTAGAATGAAGCCCGTGATTCTTTACTTGCCTCAAGACTTTCTCTGACATGCTTTTATTTTTATCAAGACCAAGGTTGAAATATTATTGCCAATTTTTATTTCCGTGATTCTTTGGTGAAGATACGTATTGAGTGCACTATCTGGGCCCTACTGTTACTAGCAAGTTCTGGTTTTTGTTCTAAAAAAGGTAATTTCAAGTAATCTGTAATATCTTTCACTTCCAATTGAATATAATAGAATAAACTATTTCGTTTGGAAGGGACCTACAACAGTCATCTAGTCCAACTGCCTGAACAATTCAGGGCTGACCAAGTTCAAGCATGTTGTTAAGGGCATTGTCCAAATGCCTCTTAAACACTGACAGGCTTGGGGCACCGACAACCTCTCTGGGAAGCCTGTTCCAGTGTTTGAATTTCACTCGCTTGCAATGTAGGAGAAACTCTGCACAGTCCAGTTGTATGGATCTAAAGCCAGTTTTGCCATGAGTCAAAAAGAGAACTCCCGAATACTGTACAGATGGCTTAATACAGCTAAATGAAGGAATCAAGTTACTTTCTCAGGTAACTGCTGTCAGGGGTTCAGCGGAGCTTTATTTAAATAAAGTCCCACAGGCATGATGTGTATGTGTGCGTGTGTGTGTGTTTTATTTTGCTCCTTTGGTTTTCCAACCTTCTAGCAAATGCATGTCTAGTACAGGACCTCCCCAGAGTTGAAGTTCTTTGGGAAAGACATTTAATGGTACCTAAGTAATAATACATTAATATTTGCCTATGAAGAGGGAAACGCCATTTCCAGGCCCATTATCTAGGAGAATCTTCTTTCCCAAATGAAGGAAGGGAGTTGGGCTCTGAAGCTGCTTTCACAGTCAGAACGACCTCTGTAATTTTCTCACATGTGTGTGGTGGTCTTTGCTGTTTTCATGCATGTGTCGAATACGGTGTCAGTGCAGAGTCCAGTCAAGGTGGCTTGACCATGGGCTTTGCTACAACGCTTGGGCCCCATCCAAGGAGATAGGGGGACTGTCCTCTGAGGCAGTGAGCATCATTACAAGAACCTTACACAGCCCCAGCAGAAGTTGGGACTCTCCAGAACCAACAAAGTAAAACTTTGGATGGGTTCGGGGATAATGTTAGATTTCCGCACGTAACCTGTATCTTAGGGAACACAAATCCCTTTGATGATTCTGTTTTCTGAAAGTGAGTCCTTGGCTAGCCCATGTCCTCATGTCACCCAGCCAACCTCCAAGGCAGAAGCAGGGGCTTTTGTGGGAAAAGAATCATGCCATGGGAGAGTGGGTCAGGAATGGGGGAGGAGGTGGATAAACTTCCCTTCGTATTATCCATGCAGGGGAATTACCTGCGCTAGGTAGGGCTGCATTGCTTGATTTTTGGCAGACAGCTCTTTGTATTATGCAAATGAAAATACTTGCTGTGTTGATGTCTTCTGTTTGCTGACTTAAACCACAAGGGTGAGGCAGATTCATCTTTGATGAGTATCTTCCCTAATGGATAGCATCTGCTTATTTGGCTACTTGGAACAGGTATGTGAGATGATTAAGCAATTGTGTATCTATGAAGAATCTGTATGCTGCTACTTTTGTTCTTCACCTGAAGCACACGATGAAATGCAGCAAACTGATAAGCCAAGTGGCTGAAGGTGATGTGAGTATTTGAAACCCCTAAGAAGGACTCAGTTAGTGGTATCCAAATGGCTGTCTCCCTCTGGAGTTAAGGCTGTCTCTGGTACATTCTCACTCTGACTGAGATGTGCAGTACTTGGCATCTCGTACCTCTTCATCATGGCCTAAGCCAGTAATGGAAACACTCGCCTGCATAATTGTCTGCCATCTAAGCTCTGCTAATTGGAAATGGAAAGAAAAATGTTTCTCCCGTTTTTTTAAATCAGGAGCTAGTAATTTCACTCTCTCTTGGAGTGTTACTCTAGTGGTTATGAAATTTAGCATAATCTGCATTAATACTGCCTTTTAGCATTGGTTTAGGAAAGAGACCAAAAACCCACATCAAGCTCCAAAGAGCTATTATAGAACAGTTGCAGGCACGGGGCTGGAGATCCTTCCTTTATAGAGAATAATAAATGTTAATGCAGTTCTTAGCATTTCAATGTCATGATTAAATATTCCAGAGTCTTATTAATTGAATATTTTATATTCGTGCAAATGGCCTTGATCTGCACAATGGCATACTAATTCCGAAGTGCCATTTAAAGAGAAGGGAGATAGAACATACTCAAATTCCTTCAAGGAAACAGTGCAAACAAGCCTTTTTAAAATGAATGCATTAATATACTCTTTAGCAATTTATTTTGCATGAAGCAGCTATGTGGAGGAAATGTAAATATGTTTGTGTTTGGGGTTTTTTTGGGTCCCAGAGTCATACAGATGGCTTCCCATTGGTACTGCACAGAAGAACTATCAGTAATAAAGTATCTGAGGGAATTAAAATTCTGTAGATAGCAGTCATGCATCCTTTCAGTGACACCAGCATTGTGATTCTGTAGCGGTAGATATTAACCTTTTCCCTGATGTGCCTCCATATTACAATTTAAGGAAGTTTCAGGCTGCTACTCCTCTAAAGTCATAAAGATTTAGAAGGTAGTTACTAGCTCCTGAACCTAATTAATGACCCTTTTCAGGAGATGATGTTAGCTAACTTTCTCCTCTAGAAAATGTTCCCCAGTGCTGTTCTAGGCTGTGTGTGATAAAATGGTCTTCTCCTCCTATGTCTCGCTTTGAGGTTTTGCTTGAGGAAGGTCTCAGAACGCCTTGTGTCTCTGACGTGCACCAGCCATGGCCTCACGCGGTGATGTTTGATTCGGACATGTTCTCACAGGTTTCATGGGATCATCACACTTGCATGTCCTGTTCATTAACCAGCACTGTTGTTTTTCTTCCAGCAAAATTTTCCTTCCTGTAGTAAAGAGGTGATAATTTCTTTGCCAAAACCTACGTAGCCCAAATCTACTCTGAAGCAGGAAGGTTTCCTTTCTAGTTAACATTTAGTTAAGATTTGGTTTTATTTCTCATTTTCCTGCTCTGATTTGATTGGTAATAAATTAAATTAATTTTTCCCCAAGTCAGGTCTGTTTTGCCTTTGATGGTAATTGCTGAGTGATGTCTCCCTGTCCTTATCTCAACCCATGAGCTTTTAGTTCTATTTTCTCTCCCCTGTCCAGCTGAGGGGGTCAGTGATAGAGCGGCTTGGGTGGGCACCTGGTGTCCAGCCAGGGTCAACCCACCACACCTGGCAGAATTTTAATGCAGCATGACAGGGAGTATGCATTATTGTAAATTTAAAATAAATTTCTCTTGCTTTTCTTCACTCTGTACCCTCTTCCTCACATAATAACAAGAACAATAAATAAATATCAAATAAGTCATTAAGATTCTGCAGGAGGTAGCCAATTCTGACAGCAATGACCTGCCTCTTCTTTTGTGAATGTGAGGTTCATCAGTCCATTTATGATGAAATTTAGTGTCAGTGTATGATTTTTCTCTTGTCCTAATTTTACCCTGAATTAATCTGTTTGGACCATAGATCAAGGCTGACCTTTATACGATAAGCCCTTCATATTTCAGAAGTGAATAGGAGGAGAGAGCCGCGCAGTCCAGTGGGTGATGCTTAGGAAGAACTGTCTGCCTCTGGCTTCTCTGAGATGTAGAGGCCGAGTCCTGCAGTACTTCCTTGACTTTCCCAAAGCAGCTTCTGTGTCCTCCTGCACGATGACCAGGTGCAACATTTCCACCATCCTTTCTGCTGTCTCCAAGAGGACCACTAGCTGGTCACAGGGCAGAGGAACTGCCCGTAGCTGCCTGTGGTCAGCGGGCTGAGCACAAATGCCAAAGCAGCCTGCCAGATGGCCAGCTCTCCTAGTCAGAGGAATCCTGGCAAAACAAAGCTGCCCATCATTTTCACTAAGACTAGTGAATGAGAGGAACATATATAAATGGTTATACCAGTCTGCTGTCCAGTGGAGACTAAGCACTGGTGGCATCATTTTCTTTTCTTTCTCTCTCCTTTTTAGATAAAATCCAACTTCACTGCAGGGCTTTTAAGATGACGAGAAGAAAACATGTTAACAGAATTATTTTCAAAGAACATTAGCATCCCAGCTGGATGGAGATCAGTTGGGCCTGCGGCTTATACAGTATGATAGAAAATCAGTAGCATAAGAGAAAAGCGCTAATACAGTAAGAAGGAAAATAGATAGCCACTGTGGGTTGCTATGGCTACTCGGTACCTCTTGCTCTGGTGTCCCTTTGGATGTCTTCATTGCAGCGTTGGGTTGTATTGCTTCAGAGCTGTGGTCAGTGGTAGTAGTGTTGTGACTGTGAGATGGCCGGTTCCAGGTACAGCTTGATGCCCCCCGTAACACCCATAGTAGGCTGCAAGGAGTCAGCTGGAGCTGTTGGTGTTATCCACAAGGGCAACGCAGTGGTTTGCATGTGACAGTTTCTCATGGAGATAAAGCAAGCAGCTCACTGGTAGGCAGTGAGGCTCAGCAGAGTGCATGGAGGATTTCTCAGCTGGGGCTGCTGCTAGTCAGTGACATGGTTCCCTAGGGCAGGAGGGGTGAAACTAGTCAGGTCTTTATAACCCTCATGTTTCAGGGAACTGAGTTCCATCTAACCATGATTGTCAGAGGCTGCTGTTGTAGCCAGCTGCTGGTGTTTGCTCCTGATGGTGGAAAACATCCCTATTTGGTTAGAGGTAAATGTTGTGCACAGAGTGAGTGCCATGCCTATGGCCGGCCAAACTGGGATCGACCCAGTGAGATTTCTGCCATGCGAGGCCTTATTCTCATTCCTGCAGCACTACCCTTTACCCTACCTCCCCCCATCTCAGTTCATAGCCTTCATTTAGCAAAACACTTTCAGGAGGCTTTTAGCTCCAGTTACTCCAGTCAGCAGCCACAGAATGCCATGCAGCATCAGAGCCTGGATTTTCAAAGAATCATTTGACTTTGGATGTCTTTGTTGGAGGGTGACACAAAAGGACATGGGTGCCCACTAGTGAGAGATTCCCTTAGGTTATACCTTCAGAGTCCTTCTGTGTGAGTCCCTGTGTGCCTTTGGCCTGTTATCCATGGATACTGTTAGCTGCTCTGCCAGGTCCCTCTGCTTAAGTAATAGGCTTAATAAAGCAAAAGGGTACTTTGATGCAAGTTTTGGCATCCCACACTGTCCTGCCTGACTGTGGGAAAAGCCACCTGTCATTTGGGGAGTTGAGTACTTCTGAATTACTTCTTAGCACCTCCCCTTCCATAATTCTACATATAATATTTTACAGTCATTCTGTCTTCTTTTCCAAGTCCATGTGTTTTAGAAGAGCGAGCGGTAAGTTTAGCTTTCTGTACTGGTTTTATATCTGATGCTTCTGGATATCATTTTACTTTTATTGTGAACATTTTCCCATTCCAGTATTTTGTGATGGACTGCTGCTTCATGTTAGAGGAGAGAGCTCTGCACTACTGCAGCTACTACGGTTTGTTCAGAGAATGACTTGTACAGAGCCTGTAATTTCAGTGATGCCTATTACCGATCCTTCTTCACTATTAGTGCATGGGAGTCTCTGTGCTAGAGGAGGTCATTCAAAGACCTAGAATAGGGTCTATTGCTGTTGCTAAAGAAAAAAGATAGTCAGTTCATGTTCCATCATTCATTTGGCAATATTTCTTTTCTCTGCTGATTACTCATCACCTTGCTCCCCAAAGTACTGGAACCAAAGTTCCCTTTCACCTGCTAGCCTGGCGTGAGCAACTTGTTCTTCCTTTACTGTCACTGCGGTGAAGGTTGCACTTGGACACTGCAAACGCTGCACTTGGCTTTGGGAGACGTGCACACTGCTGGTGCTGTGCTTGGCTTTAAGAAGAGATGCTCCTAGGAGCTGCTGGATTGATGGTTTTGTGGGCTGTGTTTACACTACTAAAATACAGAGCTAATGATCTGTGCTTTCGGTAGTAGTGACACCAATGTGATACTGTCTTTATTAAAAACAAGTAAAGAAAGAGTATCCACCTGTCCTGAGGGGATGCTAATCTATAAGCTAATTGTGAGGAAATGTCAGATTTCTGGACTTTCTTTCTTTGCTCAGCATCTTCTAATTAATACTTGTTATTCCCTTCTCTTTCATAACTCATTTTTATTAAAGCCAACATCTGTTGTCTGTTTGAAGTTGATTAAAACACTCTTTAACCTTTTTCTAAAATCATTAAATTTCCAAAGAAGCAGTAGCATCACTAAAATATCCCTGCTCTTCATTCCTACTCCCAGCCAGGAGGACCTCAGATGAAATAAATACATTTTCAGAGCAGGTAGGAAGGAGGAAGTGTTGGTGTAGGAATGCAGTTCAACGTCAGGCTGATACCTGTTTGCTGTGCATGAGAGAACTGAGGTGCTGTTACAAGATATCTGTGTTAGCACTCAGGCCTTTTGGGGGTAATTTGCTCTGCTGAGAAGTTTGTTCAGAACTAGTCTGGATTTTTCTAAATACCTTAGTAGTATTTTTACACCTTCTAGACAAGTCCCATGTCCCCCAAATGCTAGGAAGGGCTTTGGTAATACAGTGCTATATTAAAACTGGAATGTGTAGACAGAAAATGTACGCTGTCAATAAGATGTCATTAACATAGATCTCTACTCACAGAGCCCAACTTACATGGGTTTTTGGGACAGTTATCATACAGTGAATGTCATATCTCAGCCTTCTGTTTAGGGCTGGATTGTACAGTGAGCTACTGCGTAACAGTTTGTTATAATAAAAATACTAATTGTGTTTAATGACATTGTGTACCTTTCCATGTCACTCCAAGTTGAATGGGAGGAGGAGGCCCTTGTGCAAGACAGCCATGTAAAAGGGACAGTGCATAAGGTCTGCTGCATCTCTCCTGTCAGTCCCTGTGAAGACATCTTGGGGCAGAGAGGTCATGCAGAAACTCCTTCCAAGATGTTTGCAAAATGGGCACAGTTGAAAGATGTTTGGGACAAGACCATTGTTTATGTAGTCCTTTTAACAAATGAGATTAATGCCAAATAAGATTTTTGTTGTTGCATTGTTTACTATGGAGCTACTCTGCATAAACTAGATTTTTGTAACATTTGGGTCTTTCTGTGTAAATGCAGAAAAGATACCTTCTAAATATTGTTCAATTATGAAAACCTTGCTAGAGCCAGATATATTATGGATCTTTGGGCTTTCTTGTACTTTTCAGAACAACACAACAACATAGTAACGGTTATTAGTTTAGTTGGGGGGTTATTCTGTGAGATAGATAGAACAAAGCAGCAATTATCTGAACTACACAATAGGCCGAGGCTGTGCACTCTGAAGCAGGCAAAATGTGATGTATAAGGTGAGTGGCCATGGCACAGTGCTCTTCTGAAGTGCAGGTAAGGGTGAGTTTGCAAAGGATACACTTTGGGTCCTGGCTAAATCCCTTGCTAAGTAGCTTGGAGTGGTATTCCAGACCTTTTCACCCCAGAACTGATCTGTGGTGGGGTTGGTTTCATTGTTTTGGAGTATTCCTGATTCTCGCCCTCTTACTAGCCAAAATCAGCTCTGCCTATGAGTAGATAATAAAAAAAGGAAAGGAGCAGAATTTGAGTATTAGACTTAACTATAGAAAGTTACTGAATTATTCTCTGGCTTCTTTTTAAAGAATTAGCAAAAGGTATAAAAAGAGATTCTGAAATTTTAGTCTTTAGATGCTGCAGAACTGAAGGTTTCTATTTTAGGAAGTGATGAATGATCCTTTTTTTGGAAGTGGTTTTATTCTTTAGAGGTATCTTTTGCAATAAAGAGAAGGCCTTCATTTTCACAAATGCTTAAAACTTGCCTGGTGGTGCCCTTTCAGTTACTCAGAGTGATCCCTTCTGGTGAAATTAAGGCATGAACTATCATTTGATTGATACAGATGCTGACAGATCAAATTTATGTTTTCCTACCAAGAGGAGAGCATCCCTTGTCAGATCTCTTTCCTGAGGGTTTATGAGTTAAATTAGGCAACAGCTACCTTCTTTCGCAGCTGTGAAGGATTTCAGAACGTTGCAACTTCATGGTACATGCTTTTCTCTGAAATTATTGCTTTGTAAACCCCTGAAATCTCAATTTAGCTCAGCTTTTGCTCACAGTATTCCTTTTAAACATGAAGAGCAGTAGAAACAGAGCTGAGGAAGCAGAAATATGCCATCTCGTTCTCTTATCAGCCCCAAAATGTAGGATGCGGGCAGGACTGCTTCACACAGGCAGTGCTGGCTGCCACCAGATTCAGTCTATTTTTATCTTATTTCACAGTGCACTGACAGCAGGATTTAACACTGTCGTGAATGTTGCTGATCCTCCTTAGGATATCTTCATGACTGCCTCACATTAATTATGCTGTAAGCTAAAGTTTGCTTTGCTAAATGACACTGCTATTTTAGACCCATCGTAGAAAGGGAGCTGCCAGGCACTCCTCTCTGACAACAACATACTCATGAGATCTGGTGGCTGGAAGATGAGGTGACAAACCCTGTTTTGTACCAGTGGCTGTTTGGGACCCATGTCCTCACTGTCCTCTGGCACATGTCCGCCTGAGGGTGCCACAGGGGAAATGTGGAGAACAAAACTGCAGCTGCCTGGCCTTCCCAGCACTTCAGGGCAGGTCCCAGTTCATCCAGCTATAGCAGCTTTTCTGTCCTGGGTGTCATCACACAAGGACTGACTGGCTTTTTAAGAGACATTTCTCAGCCCCACCAGAATTTCTGGGCCTACAGGGAATGTTTTCTGACTTTTTTTTTCCCAAGAGATTAGACAGGAGATTTAAAACAGCCCCCTCACATTTTATTAGAAGTGGCTCTGTGTCCTCAGGAGCGGAGCAGGCTGGGAGCAGGGGGAGGATGGGACTGTCGTCAGTGCAGTTGTGGGGTGTCTGAATCTTGGACTCAGTTCCCTGCACTGGCAGGACTTTATGTGAGAGCGGACAGACAGTTCGGTACATTCTCTGTGCATGTCAGCAATCCTGTAAGGCAGAGGCAGTAACCTAAAGCCTGAAAGCAAGTATCTTTTGGATGATTCCTTGCTTTCTGCATTAGTCCTCTGTGCAAAATGAATGCAAGAATCACTTTCCTTACTCTTGTTCATTGAGACTGTCTTTGTTTGTGTGTTTACAGCCTTCAGTGCCACAGAACTCGGAGCTGAATCATCTCTGTGGTGACAGTAAAGATGCTTTGGAGTGAAATAATGATGATGGGACAAGTTCCTTCCTTTTTGTTTATCCACTTAGGCTGCCAGAGTTATGCCTCATTTGAACTGTGCATTTGAACCATACCAGGCTGTGCACCACTCCTGAGGATACAGAGCCATTTTTAAACAAAATGGGAAGGGACTGATTTGAATTTCCACAAGATCTCTTGTCAACTCTTCCTATTCTTTCCTCAGCAGAGAAAACCAACCTTCATTGTAGTGTATTCCCCTGATGCTGGCACACCTGCAAAACCAGCATCACCTAAGCTGCATTAATGATACTTTTTCTTTCAAGGTCTTTAGTCTTAGTGACATCTGGCATGATAAGGAGATTGTTTCCTCCCTACATTCTCCTTATCTCAGTGTATTCTCTCTCCCCAAATCATTTGGGATACCTGTAGGAAATGATCAGAATATCACAAGTATGTTTATCACTTAAGACTGGGAAACAGCTGTAAAAGCACTTATTATGGAAGAAGAGACATGGGTATACTTAAGGTGTGGAGAGAGAAGAGTGGAGGGAGAGCAATGCAGAAACTGTTCAGTCTGCAAGCAACATTGGTGCTCTTCCAGGCACAAAGACCCTGTGTTCCCGGACATGTCTTGGTCATACCAAAGATTAAAGGAAGAGTCCAGCACTCCATGTTAGTGATAAGTAACATTACTGAGGATTTTTTCACCAGCTCATGCTCTGTGTCATGAAATTGCAATAAGATAAGCAAACTTTTATTTGCCCACTACATGGGAGACAAAGTAAATTTCATTTGATTTTCAATTTCTATCCCCCACGTATAAAGAATTATAAATGTAATTAACAGACAGTAGTGTGACAAAAAGACAGCTTGAAAGCGCTAAACTGCTGGTGAGTTTTGTGTGCAATCAGTATGTAAAAAAATACATCCTTGTGCAAGCTGGGGTGCTGCCCTTGCTGACTGCTCTCCCTGAGAAAAGAAAGGCAAAGAACCCATTTTGTTGCCATAAAGAAAAAATAGTATTGTTGTTTGAAGTGTCTGGTAGGTTTCCACATTGTTCTGTTAAGAAGCAGGAAAATAAATGCATATTGTAAAATGAATTTAGTTTGGACTGGCACTAAAACTCATGATAGCAGAAGGACCAGAGAGAAGCACAATGATCATAAAAAGCTTGTGATAACTAAACTGTGAATGGACAGTCATTTCTGTCTCAGTGAGATCCATGTTGCCTGGGAAAAGAGGAATGATTTTGGCAATGGCACAATGTAATGATCAGTTTATTGTTGGAAGAGCCCTGTAATACAGATACCTGGGTCTGTATAGTACTTGCCATCTGCAATTCACACAGCACGCTACAAGTGAGTCCAGTGTCACTAATCCTTTTTTCCAGTATCTTTTAGAAGAGGAGCCTAGCTAGGGGTACAAGAATGACCATCCCAAAGTCATCTACTAAACCAGTGGCAGCATATATTACTGCCTGTCCCACCAGGCCACACTGACCATATTCATGTTGGCATTCAGTATTTGGGGATGCCTTTGTTTTCCACATGTTTGGGAAACTTAAGTTTACATCTGAAAGCATTAAAATGCATCTTTTCCTGGCTCTTGCGAAGCACTTTGGGAATTCCAGTTTCACTCCAAATTAAAGGGATAAGACTCAGCAAAAGGTTAACATTTGTCTTGCGGAAAGTTGACATTTGTTAACCAAGGGTTAACATTAGTCTTGGTGGTTTTAGGAGACAGTTGTTGGATTGGAGCTGACATTGCAAAATTAGGCACTGCCCTGAGAGAGCAGGAGATTACCAGATCTCCTTGCAGGAGCTGGAGTTGTTGCTGTGACTAATTCAGAGAGCCTGCAGGCATTGCTGCAGTCAGCAGTAGGCTTCAGGGGGAAAGCAGCTTTATCTTTCTGGATGTCTATGGAGTGCCGTTTCCCTGCTGATGTGTAACATTGCCATTGGAGGAGCGGTGGAAAGAGTTCATGGTTACTGTTTTCTAAGACACGGTTGGGCAGAAGGCAGATGGCAATAGCATTTCTGGAGCAAACAATGGAGAATAGGTGTTGTGTCAGCTTCCTCTGGTGTCTCCAAAGGCTACTGAGATTCTGCTTGTGAAACAGAGCAGAATTTGACTTGCAGTCATGGTTCCCTGCAGATACATGAGTCAACAAGAACCTAACTTGATTTGCAAACCCCAGGCGAAGTTTGGGGAGCCAGCAGAGAGGAAGTGCACTTTCTAACTTTATCTCTGGATTCCGTGAGGCAGCAGCATTTTACAGAGTCCACACTCTTTCAACTCTGGTTTGTGTTTCCGTGATTTTCTGGTTTGCATTTTAGCGGAACTGAATCCCTAGATCTTGCAATGGGCATGACATAACAGTATTCATTCCTAGGTGTTTTATCACTGCAGGGTCTCAACCTTTTGCAAAAAAAAAAAAAATCATTAAAGACTATATCTTTATGAACATTAAAGCACTAATGAATGCAGTCCCAGTCTGCTCTGCCTCGCAGAATATGGTCAGGGTCTTACAGAGCTCAGCTACTGCTAATGAGGGTGTGGTAATCAATGGTGGTCTTGTCTGAACCAACTAGGAAATATTCAAGATTGTGAAGGAAGTAATGAAACAATATCAGAATACAGAACCTGGAGTCCAGGAGAGCAGATTTTGGTTTGTTTAGGAAACTGGTAGGTGAGATCCCATGGGAGGCAGCTCTGAAGGACAAAGGAGTTTAAGGAAGCTGGCAGGTCTGTAAGGAGAGCACCCTTCCAGCACAAGAACTGTCTGTCCCCATACTCAGGAAGCAGAGATGCATCAGGAGACCAGACGAGCTTGGCTAAGCAGAGGAGTCAGGATGGGCGTCCTGTGCAGAAAGGCAGCGCACCGGAGGTGGAAGCAGGGACAGGCTACAAAGGAGGAATTTAGAAATATTGCCTGGGCTTGTAGGGGTGGTATCAGGAAAGCCAAATGCCACCTGGAGCTGAGAGTTGCAAGGGATGTCAAGGGCAAAAAGAAGAGCTTCTACCACTAGATTAGCAATAATAAGCCGAATAAGGAACATGTGAGCCAGTTGCTGGATGGTGTGGGTGATTTAATGACAGCAGATGCAGATAAGGCTGAGGCACTCCATGCCACCTTTGCTTCTGTTTTTACCAGCAAGGTGTCCTGGGCCTCTGTGCATATTGAAGGGGTTCAAGGAGGAGAAAAACTACCAGTAGTGGATAAGGATCTACTCAGGGATTGTTTGTGAAAACTTGATCCATACAAGTCCATGGGACCAGATGGTTTGCATCCAAAAGTGCTGAGAGAATTGGGTGATGTCCTTGCAAGGTTGCTCTCTATCATCTTTGAAAAGTCGTGATCAGGGGAGTTCCCTTGCAGCTACAGAAAGACAGATGTTGTATCCATCTTCAAAAAAGGCCGAAAGAACAATCCAGGCAACTATCCCTGGGAAAATCATGGAGTGAGTCACCTTAGACCATACTTCTGGGCATGTGAAGAAGAAGGTGACGTTATGCCTGACCAACCTGATTATATTCTATGATAAAATGACTGGATGTACAGATAAAAGGAGCACAGTGGGTGGTGGTTACCTTGACTTTAGCAATGTTTTTGACACAATATTCTTCTGTCCTACTATATTTGTGTTTCCAAGTTTGGACATTGCAGTCTGAGTGAGTGAACAAATAGTTGAGTAAAAGCCTGGCTGGATGCTTGGGCTCAGAGAGTGGTGGTGGTTAATAGGCTGTTGTCCCATGGGGACAGTCAAGGAGAGGAACGGGTTGCCCAGAGACATTGTGCAGTCTCCATCCTTGAAGGTTTTCAAGACCTGACTGGATACAGCCCGGAGCAACCTGGACTCATTGCACCACTGACCCTGCCTTCAGCAGGAGGTTGGACTAGAGACCTTCCAACCTGCCTTATTCTATGATCCTATGATCCTAATCCATCAATCAATGTATTAGATATGCAACAGGGGTCTAGGTAAGTTATGCAAGACCAGTATGTATCCTCAAATTTTAACACTTGATTTATCACCTTACTGAAGTTTCTTTATTAGTTTTTGTGTTTGTGGAAAAATAAATTCGGCTGTCCCATTGACACTCACAGCCTTGTGACCTTTTCAGCCTCTGCACAGATTTCTGCCACTCCTTCAAACAGCTTTAATTAGATCTGCTTGTCTGTGCATAACAGAGAAAAGGCTTCCCTCTGAACAAACCAGGGGTGAGATATGCATTGTGATACAGCCGTTATTTAAATCATGTGACACGGCTGAGACATTTAGATCCGTGTACAGATCTCTGTCGCTAGCAGAGCTAAGGGAGCCGGAGGGTGATTTGCACACCAGCACTTGAGGGGAGCAGGATGTGCATGGTACTGCGGGATGCCCGCAAATGGTGAGGCACAGCAATCTTGGGTTTTGTTCCAGGCTGGAGGCTGTGGTCCATTAAGCACTGCCCTTTTTCCCCAAAGTCATGAGCTTTTGACTCCTCTTTGCTTGTCGTTGTCCTTCCTCATGATTCCAGTCCCTGCACTTTTCTATAAATAAGCCTGGTCGTTCCAGGTTTCTCAACCCTGTTCTCTCCTTTCTCCTCCCATTCCCATCCCCATCCTCCCAGTTCCTCAGCCAGAGCCTAGGCCTTCACTCTCCATCATCTGCATGAGCTTCCCCCCACAAGCTGCCTCTCAGACTTACCTTTCAGTCTCAGGTTTCTCCCTGCTCAGGTATTCCTAGTTTGCTCCCAGATCTTTCTTCCCTGGCTTCCCCACCTGCTGATTCCCAGTCTCCCTCCACGGCACAGACCATCTCCATCTCCCCCTTGCATTTCTTTCATTGTCTCCTTGCCCTGTTCTTTGTTCAGCCTGGAGAAGAGAAGGCTCCAGGCAGACCTTATAGCAGCATTCCAGTACTTAAAGGGAGCCTACAAGAAAGCCAGAGAGGGACTTTTTACAAGAGCATGTAGTGATAGGACAGGGGGTAATGGCTTTAAACTGAAAGAGGGGACATTTAGGTTAGATGTAAGGAAGAAGTTCTTCACTGTGAGGGTGGTGAGGCACAGAACAGGTTGCCCAGAGAGTCTGTGGATGCCCCATCCCTGGCAGTGTTCAAGGCCAGGTTGGATGGGGCTTTGAGCAACCTGGTCTGGTGGAAGGTGTTGCTGCCCATGGCAGGGGGGTTGGAACTAGATGAACTTTAAAGGTCCCTTCCAACCCAAACCACTCTATGATTCTATGAAAGGTCTTTCCTTGTCTCCTTGTCTCACGGCAGATGGACTCCCTGGCAAGTCTGCAGCACTCCAGAGCTGCAGTTCCCAGGAGGAGCATGCTCAGGGTAGAGGGGCTCTCTGAGGACTTTAAACTGCTGCTAGCAAAGAATTTCAGTGGCAAATCTGTTAACTGCTGTTTTCCAAAGCTTTTTTTGGCCAAATCCGAGTGGATTTTCCTTTGCTGTACACAGCCTTCTGCACAATGAATTTAAGATAGACAGGGCAACTCTTTTTCTCGTCTATCTTAAAAAGAGCCTACTTTTTGCAGTGGAAATGTTCCAGAAAGATCAGCTTGGGACTGACCTAGCACAGAAAATGTAAACTGAGATGCTGAAAGCTTGTCCAAAGTATAAGCAATGAAAACAAAGTCCAATGAAAACAAGTCCAGTGAGTGCAGTGGGAAATACCGAGTAACTTCCTTAGAGGTAATGATATCCTCCTTTTATCAAACATTTTCCTTGCCAGGGAGCAGGGTCAGGCATTGGCTGTGCAGGGATGTGGCAGGGAGCACCAAGGCAGGGATCGCAAATGCAACTTCAAACTCTTCTCCCAAGTGTGTTAGGATTTCTGCCTTCTTCTGAGTGTATGGGCAGAGGGGAAAAGTCTAGCAAGTGCCCAAAACGGTGAAGCACTATGGAGATGAGCTGTTGCCTGTACGTTAACAGGAACTATCTGTCCCTTACCTTAGTCAGCAGTGATTCTTTTAATAGCAAAAGCTCTGAGGCATTTAATGGAAAATGGTACAAATAAATAAGTGTGAGAGTGGGTGCCCAATGAAGTTCAATAGTTGTTTCCACAGAGCCAGGTTTTGTGTTTCGCTCTGAGAATAAAAACTTTATTGATCCATGCAGCACTTTCATTTTCTGTAAAAATATAAATAAATAAAAATAATAATGCAATCCTTGTGTAATTCAGTTCAGTTCATGTGAGCTACATTCTGACTTTCCATAATACAAATCAGAAAATTGCAGCTCTGCTGTATATTTGCTGCGATAACTTCTCTTAGAAGCCCACCTCAGGAGAGCACAATCAACCTGTATGTATTCTCTTCACATCAACTTCTCAAGGTCACTGGCTGCCTGAGCAACTCTTTTATGCAATTTCCTACCATTAAGTACAGTAGAAGCCAGTCAGCCTTGGTAGTTTATTTATAGATCCTGTAGATGCACAGTTCTCGCATTCTATTAACAAGGGCAGAAACGGGATGAATTTTTTATCCATTATGGTCCTTGTGCTGCATAAAATACTGTGCATTTTTACTGGAGGCTCTACTGCTTTAACCTTTGACAAGTGATTAATGATTCAGCTACCAATGTTTTACTGATGTCTTGTATAGTGCCTGTGTATTGCATGTGTACTTAACCACTTTGTACTCATTCAACATATTAATTTGATTTTGTTTATAATAAGAAGTCCAAATGTTCAACATCACAATAGTTACTATGAATTGTGAAACAGGCATTATTCATTTGGAGAACACATGCTGATGTGGCAAGTCATATGAGGTGACAAGGCCAATGCTTCTTTCTTTCTTTTCATATTCTTCTCTTTCCATTTACATTTTGGCCACTGCTTCAGGTTGCAAGACCGAAACATACTCCCTGTGTTTCCCCTCAGTGCTGATCCCCTGGGAGCATCTGCCAGTGATCACTGAAGAGAATGAAATTGGTTTTGACTGTTATTGCACACATGGACAGAAACCTTAATCAGCAGGGTTTTGCTAACTCTTTAGTAGAGTTTTGATAATTTTCTTAAGGTTTCATTCCACCGTTTGTTCTGCTCTGTGTCACAGATCTCCTGTACAGGTGTCACAGGTGACACCCAGGGCATCATTTGTGGTTCTAAAGAGCAACGTCAGCAGAATTAGACTGCCAGCACAGTGGTCCTCCTACCAGGCCACTGAAGGACCTGGTGATTCTCAGAGGGACACGGAGATACAGGCATACTCTGAACACCTTTCACACACTCTAGAGTCATTTCTCTTGGAGAGCAGAAGAGAAGAAGGTGTCCCTAAAATAGTAGAGACCTGGTCCCTGAGATACAGAGGGATGCTGTGGCTTGTGGTTATCCATCAAAGTCCAGCAAACTCCTCTCTCGGTGAGAGAGATGCTGATGTAGGCATTTCTACTGGCTGACTTGATCCTGGCAAAATGAGGTGTTCCTTATCGTCCAGGTTTGGAGGGTACTCACCATAGGGACTAAACTTCTGCTGGCTGATGAAGGGGGTTTAGAAGCCTTCTTCCACTGATAGAACCTGCTGTCCTTGGTTAAGCACCAAGCCAGATGGTATGAACACTGCTCCTCCACCCTTCCCACCACCCTGGGTGCAGCAGACCTCTTTACAAGGTGCCTGCATCTCCCTCATCGCAGCTCTTCAGTGAAGAGCTTGAAGCGAGGCGCAGAGAAATCAGCTCTCCCCGTTCCAAACCTGGCACATAAGCACTGGGAACTGAGAAATCAGCAAAATGGGGCAAGACGAGAGCTGTCACTTCTCTGCTCGCTGGCAGTGTACTCCCTACCCAGAGCCTGTTTGTGGTGTGATAGCATTTGCTGTGCAGTATGGCCCTGCAGGTCTTAGTAAAACTGAACCTTGGGGAAAAAAGGTTCTCCTCATCTCAGCTCACCCTGTTGTGCCTTCCTCCCCGCCCCTCCAGATTCAGTGGACAAAGACATAGCTGGCTGGGTCTAGTGTCGATGATGGTCTCACATCGAGTGAGAGGTAGGACCTTCAGAGGTCTCTTCCAGCAACCACTTGTGTGACTCTAGCCATTTTTTCTAGTGTAGTGACCCTGTGTTCCTAAACCCACATCCCTATCTCTCTGCAGAACCCAAGCAAAGAGGGGCCCACCAAGGAGGTATTTAACATAGTCTCACCACAGCTATAAACGGCAACCCACATGAGGCCAGTTCAATTTTTGAGTTGTCCTGTTTTCAGATGGGATAGAGTTAATTTTCTTTCTAGTAGCTGGTATAGTGCTGTGTTTTGGGTTCAGTATGAGAAGAATGTTGATAACACACTGATGGTTTCAGTTGTTGCCAAGTAGTGTTTATACCAAGTCAAGGATTTTTCAGCTTCTCATGCCCAGCCAGCAAGAAGGCTGGAGGGGCACAAGAAGTTGGGAGGGGACACAGCCAGGACAGCTGACCCAAACTGGCCAAAGGGGTATTCCATATCGTGTGACGTCATGTCCAGTATATAAACTGGGGGGAGTTGGCCTGGGGCAGATCACTGCTCGGGAACTAACTGGGCATTGGTCGGTGAGCGGTGAGCAGTTGCACTGTGCATCACTTGTTTTGTATGTTCTAATTCTTTTATTAGTATTGTAATTTTATTATTATTATTATCATTATTAGTTTCTTCCTCTCTGTTCAGCTAAACTGTTCTTGTCTCAACCCATGAGTCTTACCTTTTTTTTTCCCCTGATTCTCTCCCCCATCCCACTGGTTGGGGGGAAGTGAGTGAGCAGCTGCCTGGTGCTTAGTTGCTGGCTGGGATTAAACCATGACATGAGTCTGTCCTTTTCTCTGTGTAGCTGTAAACATCTGGTCCTTCAGGATGAAAATGGCAAGCAGTCAGCTTTGTCCCTCTGGATAGCCAACTTCTGCTCAGATGAAGTGCCACACACACGGGAGTCCCTTGCCTGGTTAGTGCTGCAGGGAACAAAGTGGTGGCAATCTTCAGGCTGTGATGCAAAGCTGCTCTTCAGCAGCCGTGGGGCAATGGCATGTCCTTTACAAGGAACAATCTTTCCAGCAGATTCTCTAGTCTGGCCCAGCCTATTCTCTATTCACCTGCAGGCCAACAACTGGTCAACACCTACCCCTGCCAGGTCTTGAGCATTTACCCCAATCCTGACCTGTCTCATGAGAATCCATTCAGTTCTTACTAACCCTGCCTGCCTTTCCCATGCCTTGCCATGGTTCTGCTGTGCTCATACTGCTCTGACACGATGCATGGGTCAGTGAGCTAGCTCGTAAATGCTCTCAGAAGAAAGTGTTGGGTATCTCAAAGCTGAGACCCACTGACAGGGTTGTCACTGTCATTTTTTGAGCAGACATATTTCCCTCTGGGATTTCAGTGGGTTAGACAGCCCCCGTCCAGCTGTTATAGGCAGACAGCTTTTCCCAGTTGATGTGAAGTGTGCTTTCTCTCTGCATCCCCTTCTGTGTGTGAAGTGGATGGGACGGGAGGAGAAAGATCCTCCTCCCAACATGCCACTGGGAGCATGAAGAAGGCACAGGGTTGTATGGTCTGTCAGGGGCACCGGTGGCTGTGGCTCTGGAGCAGCTGGTAGGAGTCTTTAGAGAAAGGCTTTTTTAAAGACACTCCAGTTATATGATGTGTACAGAGACTTGGGTCTCCTGAGATTTGAAAGCCATTAATCATGTGGAATTAAGGCAGTTAATCAAGTCTCAGAAACTGACAAAAGATTGTCCCTGAGGCTTTTTACCTTGTATATCTTTAGAAAATGATAGTTTCAGCTTTTCCACTTGACTACCTCTGTAAGCTAATTCATTTTCTTCAGAAGCAGCCCAAGGTCAGCCATTATGCAACTGTGTCAGCTCAAGATGATGCTTCCTTCACGTTAAGCTTAGAGCTCTGCTGTGACTGGCACTGACAGTCTTGGTGTCAAAGAGGTGCCATCAGGTACTCTGGCAGGAGCTTAACTAGGGGGAAAGAGCTAATGCTGCAGACCTTAATTTATCTTTGTCTGAAACTTGAAATATTTCAGTCGCCAAATATACCAAATGAGATATTGTGTGCGGTAATGGAGAGTGTTAATGCAGAGCAAGAGTGCGCTCAAGGCACAGGCTGTGGTCATGCTGTCTGCATTCTGAGTTCACGCAGAAACATTCATTTAGCTAATCTTTTCTCATTACATAATTTATGTAATTAATTTCAAATTGAATTGCTGCAGATGCTGATTCTGCCCTCTTGGTTGTCTGCTGCTTTCTCTCCCATCAAATCCAGTAGTGTTAATAGCAGGGGGCCAAAGTCCACTCTCAGGTCTGCTCCCTGCACTGATTTTGGGTGGCCTGCTGGTGAACACTTTGGCTGTAGAGTCCCCAGCAGGGAAGAGAGTGGGTAGATGTGGTACAACCCTGAGTCCACACTTGTCTGCAGTGTTCACACCTCACAGGCCTCCTGCGAGCGCTCTGAACTGTGTATAATGGTAGCCCTGGGATCATTTCCCAGCTCTGTAGTCAGGGCACAGAGCACACAGTCACTGGAATGAAGAAATTAAAAACACTGAAAACACTGAAAGTCAGAGAATCTGTGAAATCCTCAGGATGTCACTGTCACCCTGAATTCACACAGGGACGACGCTGAGAGATCCCCATGTGAAACTTCCCATGTAGATCACACTCTGGGATTTGTTCTCCACAGTTTGAAGGCACCATTTCTGCAGCGAGTGCATGAATGTGCCATTGTGGAGAGGAGATGTGAGGATGCTGGGTGGAAGGGCTGTTAGAACAGTGTGGTGCCTTGCCATGAGGCTGCAGCACTTCACTCCTTGAATAGAATAGAATATTTTCAATTGGAAGGGGCCTACAACGGTCATCTAGTCCTGCACCCAGGCAGAAGAAGAGCAGCTACTTAAATGCGAATAATCATGTCTCTGTATGCTAGAGTTTGTCCCATTTTGGGGGTAAGTTGAGAAACAGTCCAGGGCTTAGGAGTCAGTGCTATATAGCTAAGTAACTTCTCCACTGAGCCTGTGTTATGCTGGAACACTGGAACATTGTTTTTGTGTGGCACAGGGAGACAGGAGTTTTAGATGTGGGTTGGCCTGTGGTCCCAGGGTGATTCAGAATCAAAGTACTGGAGCCTTGATGCAGAGCCTGTTCATATTAGTGGGAGGTTTTCTGCTAGCTTTGAGGGGCTTTGAAGTTATTTCTTCTTGAGAAGCTGGATGAAGTAGCACACAGTGGGCACACAGACACACACAAAGTGGCAGCAAAAGCACTCTGTAATGGCAGGAAGGTATTTAGCATATCTGAATCTAGAAGATGGTCCATTCCTGCAGATGCAAAGCTCCCACCACACAAGCAGATTTGCCTAGGAAAACAAATCAGATACCTAGCCTGGGGAATGCGTCTGCACCGAGCCACACATCCCATCCTATCCGCTTGCAATGCTGGTGCAAGTGGAAGAAACGGCAACTGTTTTCTGTCCTCTCTGAAGACTGCACTATAACAGTGTTATTATCAGCATTGTTCCTGCGTGGTACTGAACTGGGCCCCAACACCGTTTTCTCCATCTAGTTCTACTGATGGCAATTACAATAGTCCAGTCCCATGTGCAACTACCCTGAGAAAGCAGGTGAAGCATAAGACTAGGGCATCCCATAACTGCTGTCCTGTAATTACCATCACTAGCACCAGGTGGCGAGAACAGTCTTTATTTCATGTCCTGCTCGGTGCCAAGCACCAGTTGGCAGGAATAATGCCGGTAACAGCAATAAGGCAGCCTTAGAGAGGACAGAAAATAGTTGTTTCTTCCACTCGCATTAGCATCACAAGGCAGGCAGGACGAGATGTGTCCGCTCCTCATGCGGATCCTGATGCAAACACTTTCCCCGGGCAGGGTATGCCACGGAGTTTTCTGCAGAATGGACTTCCCAGCCTTTTCCACCTGGTCAAGAAACATTACGGTGTTCATCCTGCAAAGGACCAGGCTTTAAAATCCACACAAGCAGTAAGCGTTCTTCTAAGCTGCCTTGTCCTAAGTGCAGTGTGGTAGGCTGTGATGGATCCTCTGCTCCCCTTGTTTCACCTCATGCACTTAAAGTCTATGGCAGGGTTTGAAATTGCCTGGAAGTACTTGGAGGACTCCTGGGGTGGTGAGCTCTCAGCTGGTGAAATCTATTTTGGCATCAGCTACTCCCACCTCTGAATCAAGAGCAGGCAGTGCTGGAGAAGGAGGTTGGACCAGGTGACCTCCAGAGGTGCCTTCCAACCTCTACCGTTCAGGGAGTCTGGGATTCGGTGGGCACAGCGGGCTGCAGGGCCTCAGCACAGCTCCTGACCTCAGCAGTACCCGCACCGGTGGCATGGAGATACACACACGCAATTTAGAAAACTTTCAGGGCTGCCCAGAAGAATATCTGCAATATTGACCTTTGTTTTTTGTATTGTCTTACCTCTGCAAATGCCTTGCTGTCAGGGAGTCAAAATTGCATGCAAAGAGACTAGGAGAGAAAAATGCAATTAATGGGAGTGTGTGAAGTATTTTTCAGCTACATGAAGTCTCTCCAGCAATTTGACTTCTTTTTTGTTTTTTTTATTGCTCTGCGGAGAATAAATTAGATCAGGTCAGAGATGTTGCTACAGAGAAGATAAAGAGGTCAGAGAGTGTCCCTTCAAGTCTGTGTTACCTTGCTCACCAACCCTGTTTTGGCTTACGGAAAGAAATAAGTTTGTAGGAGTTAGAGTTATTAGTACAGCTTAACTAGAGAATGGCACTGAATGAAATAACCAGAACACAGCGAAGCAACAAACCTCTCTTCCCTGACAAATTAACTTGAATTAAATTACAGAAATAACTTTCTAAAAATAGAAAACATTTCTTGTAAGATGAGTGCAGGGATAATCTGGACTTCCTGGCAAAACCTGAAAAATTGAAACATTTGGCTAAGGCTAGAAACGCTACTGGGGCATTGTGTCATGCTGACTCTTAAGAGCAGGGTTTGGGTTGGATTGATCTCCCGTGATGCTTTGTGCATCCATCTCGTTAGGATTTCATGGCATCCCTTCCTATGTGAGGCATTACAGTATATGGTATCAGGGACTGGTATATAGGTGGGGCGGCATTAGCACATGTTTGGATGGCTGTGCCAAGGTAAGAGAGCAACATTTGTGATGGAAGGTATTTTGTCTGACATGCTCAGCTGGAGGGCTGTGGCTTTTGAATAAGCACTTTCAGCATAAACCAATCGTTTTTCTGAGTACTGTTTTTGAAAATAGTCTTTCACTGAAAAAAAGCAGTCAGGAGAGAGATTTGAGTTTATCTTGATTCCCCTGCTCTCGCCAGGGAGGCCTGTCCTCCATGACGGCCCGCTGGCACCTGCAGACAGGGTGACAGCAGCAGCCCTGGGCAGAGCCGGGCGAATTGCAAACGCATCTCTGGCTCTTCCTGCGCTGCTCTGCGCTGCAGCTGCCGCTCAGCATTAACTAGCATGGATTGCTGTATGCTGTTGTTAAATGAGAGCTGTTATCTCCTGTAAAGTTACTTGAAATTAGTATTTTCTTTAGTGAAAGTTAAGTTTTCAATACAGATAATCCAGCTGATGCTCTTAGCATCCTTCCTTTTCGTCCGTCCTTTTGCTCCCGACCGAGGGACAGGAGCAGAGTGAGTAGTTTTTCCATTGCATTTCCAACTGCACAACTGAACAATACCAAATGGGCCATGGTTTGGATCTGGGCCTGTGAAGACACTTTGCCAAAGAGTGGTAGTCTTTCCCAGGTCTCCTATGTCCCTGACCCGTTCAGCCCAGCCTTGGAAATGGTTCCCCTGCTCCCGGCAGAGGTTTGTGGATATCTGCTCAATGCATCAAATGCCTGATGTCTTCTGGGGGACCACTTGTGCTTCCTAACAGAAGTCAGTGACCTGAAATTTGTCTGCAGAATCACCCTCCTTATTGTTAGTGCATCCTGTAGAGCCCTGATTTCCTGACAGTACCCCACAACTCCGAGCCATGTTAAGTGTGGTCCAAGCCCATCTGCAAATCCAGACCTGTTTGTCATCCATACTGCTTACCTCAGGGCATGCATCCTGCCGAACACAGCCCAAGGGACCACAGGTTTCTGGAGGGGAAGTCCCTATGTGCTGGAGGCCATAGGACAGTCCCGGTCTGTTGTCCACGCAGGTGGGCAGATGAGGCACAAGTGGAGGTGGGCACACCACAGCCCAGGTTATCAGAGGCTGCTCTGAAAGTGGTGCAGATGCTTTGTGCAAGGGCTGACCACAGGCTCAAGCCAGCAGAGCAGGTGAGAGCACGTGTGTCGTGACTTCATGTGGCCGAAGTTCACATCTCTGGCTGGTTGGCACCCCTCGGGGCAGCCTAAAGCCTAAGTGAGTCTAGGATCAGTTCTGGAGGTCAAAAACATGATGCTTTGTAACACACAATATTTTAATTCTGTATGCATGGCTCTTTGAAGAAGGGAGATGCAGCAAAGAGGAGATACAGACTGCACAGCTTCTCAACGGGCTGCAAATATTACGTGGCTGCCTTCCTCCTACTGTTCTCAGCCTTGATAACAGAGTAGCACGGCATCAGAAATAATGGACTAAGAAACCATTTGGAAGGATTTTAAACCCTTGTTGCACATCAGTCTGCAATGTCCTCACTCCATTAATATTCTGGAGAGAGTAATGTAACACAGCCATCTCATGATTACTCTGCTGATTACAGGGCATCATTATATGTCCTTTTTGGAGCTTTCAACTGTCTGTATACTTTGAAGCTGAAGACAAATAATGAAGGTGCAGAGCAGAGAGCACCTTCTCTCTCTGTATCTTCAGGTATAATACCTTCTTTGATTTATTACCTACCCCTAAAAAAAGCAGGACATAAATTACTAAACGTTGCCAAATCTTTCAGCTCTCATAGGCAAGGCTATTTGCTAAATAGTCTATTTGAAGGTCTTTCGATGCTGCTAAACATCCTAGCAGCAGTTTACTTGGAAAGATGAGTTCTTGTTGAGTTTCACTATTAAAATATAGAGGAGTTTCTTTTCTGACCCAGAACATGTGCCTGAAATGGAAAACAAAGTTCAGGGTTTTCATCTGTAACCATGATATCATCTTCTGTGGCTATAGTCTGAAATAGTTTTATTAAAAACATTGCTGCTTCTCAGTTGCCTTCATTTACGGGGAGATCTGACTATGGGTTCACAGTGTCAGTCTACAGGACAGAAAGGCAAAAAAAAAGTGAGATAACTAAAAATAAACTTGGTGTACCTGTTGTCAGGCAGCAGGTATGTCCTTATTCTTTTTGTACAAGGGAGACCAAAACTGGACACACCACTCCGGTTGTGGTGCTCCAAGTGGTGAAGAGGATCACTTCTCTGGACCTGGCTACACTCTAACTACTACAGCCCAAGCGAGTCCCATGGGTTTGTGTGTATCCAAGTGGGCTGCATGATCGGTGACTCTTTCTTCCTCTGCTTTGGGTACTGCTTCTCTCCCACAGACTACTAGAAGGCTCAGGGACCTGGAAGGCCTGAGGACAAGCCTTACTTGTGAAAACTGAGGCAAAGAAGGCATTGAGTCCTCAGCCTTTTGCTATCACTTGTCACTAGCTCGCCTGCCCCACTGTGCAGCGGGCCCACATTCTCCTTCGCCTTCCCTTTGCTCATGGTGTGCTTACAGAAATCTGTCTTGCTGCCTGTCTCCTGCCTTGCTAGCTTCAACCCCAGCTGAGCTTTGGCTTTCCTGACTCCATTCCTGTATGTACAGGCAGTGTCTTTGGTTTTCCTTCCAAGCAGCCTGTCCCCGCTTCCACATTCTGTATATTTCTTTGCTGTGTATGAGCTCAGTTAGGAGCTTTACATTTATCTATGCTGGCCTTTTGCCACACTTGCTTGACTTTTTGTGCATTGGAATGAACCGTTCTCATGCTTTGAGGAGGCTATCCTTGACCATTAGCCAGCTCTCCTGGGACTGTTTTGTCACAAACTGTTCATAAGAGGATGTCTCAAACAACTCGAGTGGAACACCTTGAGAAAGGGAAACTAGGAGAGAGATGGAACGAGCTCTGTGGAGGTGGGGCAGCAGGCAGCTTCTCTCTTACATTCTCCTGTTGTTGCCCAGAGAAGGAACTTGCCTGACTGCGCGAGTGCAAGCCAGAGAAGAGGAGAACCTTCTGGAACAACCAGTTGTGCAGGTGTAAGAAAGACTATATAAAGCCAACACCCCACTTGTGTCTTGGTTGACCCATCACCTATGGACCAAGCTTGCTACTCTATGACAACGTGGGATCCAAGGGTGGTGATACTTCCACTTTCGCTATCCCCTTCTCTCCTCTTTCTCTTTCTCTTCCTGCTCTCTTCTTCTCACATATATTCATGTATATAAGTTTTGCACGAATTGCAACGGGTTGTTAGGAAAACAGCCTCATAGCCAAGGTGCCTTTATTCGCTCGCTGAAAGTTATCAGTTAATCGTTGCCAATTTGTCCCCATTCATTCACTAAAGTTGTCAGTTAATAAAGTTTCCAGCGAAATTGTTCCTCTGAGTCACTGGCGTGACTCAACGCACCCCATGGCTCTGCCAAGCAGAGACCAGCTCTTCTGCTGGTACGCAGGCTCCTGGGGAATCCAAACGATTCACCCCTCTTGTAACCCACTGCATGGGATGAAACACCTTTGCCCCCCCCCCAGCAGATCCTGCCAAGCAGGTCCATGAAGAGGCTAAAATTATTTTCTTCAGAAGCCCACAGTTGTATTTCCACTGTTTACCTTGCTCATTCCTCTCAGTATCTTGAATTCCACATTTTCTTATGGTCACTGTATTCCAGGCTGCATCATCCAACAGTTATCTTCCTTGTTTGAGAGCAGGTCCAACAGAGCATCTACCCTGGTCATTTCATTAATCACTTGCATCAAGAAATTATCTTTAATACAATAAAATAATACAAGAAAATATCTTTAATCTAGAAATCACCTTGATTGCTTGCACCCACCCATCTGGCAAATACTGGGGCGTTTAAAGTCACTCATGAGCACCAGGGCCTGTCTGTAGGGGTTCTCCAGCTGCCTGAACAGGACACACAGGAAGGGCTTGACCCACTGCGTACACAGGCACTAGGCTGGGGCTCAGCTGGCTCCGATGAGCCCCCTTGTTCATCCTCCCCAAACTGCTGCCCGAACAGCACATCCACAGTGAGCAGGAGCCGTCCCCACACCCAGCCGCTCCAGGCAAAGGTCCCCCAGCCTGGTCCCAGCATGTCCCATCCATCCCATCTCCCCTGAACCCACCAGCGTGGCTGCGGGTCATTGCATGGAGGCTGCACCCAGGTGGCTAAAGGTGGGTAGAGCTGGCTTTGCCAGGCCAGAACTGAAAAATAAATTAAGGCACAGACGATAGCAGAGAATTGGAAACTGAGAGCAAACGTGATGCTATTGGGTGGAGGAATGACTTGTCAGCTTGGGTTCAAGGGTCAGTGGAGTGATTTATTTTTAATTTGGATGGTTGACAGCTGTGATTTCATTTGTTAGCCTCCGCAAGTGAGGGTATGACATACCAAATAAAATGTGTCAGCTAATATGTCACATCACATAAGACCATAATAGCGTGTCTCTGCTGCAGCCAGGGACACCTTTTTACTGATTCCCCTGCAAACTTGCAGCCATAAGGCTGGAGTCCGTTGCAAATGTAGCCTGACACAGCACATTCTGGGTCTGGAAATGCAAATCTTGCCTATTACACCGAGTTGTCCCTTTGGTCTCTGTATGCAACGTCCTGCCCCAACAGAAGCAGATGCTGCGTGCCCCCACGGGACCTTTACCCTCCAACACCTTACCGTCAACAGAGCAGCATTTCCATTTGCCACGTGAGAGTGCTTTTTCAAGCCTCATGCATCACTGTTCAGGGAGACAGTCTGAAATAGGCAACAAACCAAACTTAGTTGCAATGAAGGACAGGGACAAGTTACACTTTCCTCATATTCTAGAGGAATCAGTAAATCCAGTGACAACTGCTTTAACCTGGACGTTGTGCTGCCAGGTGAGGGTGAATCACTCTGGTTGCTTATGGGAGTCATTGCATGGTGTTGAATAGGAAGACGAGACTCGGTTCTTCTTCCTGCATCTTTTCTTGGTGGTCTTGTGTGATGCTTTTAGACCTATTTGCATCAGTTTTTGCCTCAGCCTATTGCAAGTTCAAACCCAGAGGTGATAGGCAGTGGCATCATTCCCAGAGTTGCAGCTGGAAAAGGAGAAAAGTTTAGCGTTCAAGAAATTTATATTAGCCATTGGCATTCAGTAAATGTGGTCTCTGTGCATATTATATACAGCCTTATCAAGTCACGATTTGTAAACATGGTCTGATAATATATATGTAGGTTTAAAGCCTAAAGTGAAACTAGCCTTTTATATGGAATGAATATTTTGAGTGATTGAATATGAATCCAGATATTTTCTGCATACTTTCAGTAATATCTGACGGAACCATGTTATAAGTAATCTATCTGGCAACAGAACCACTGTAAGTAGAAAAATACAGAGAGCATTTCACATCTATCATACCAAAATGATGTTTTACCACTGCAAGGAGAGAAAAGGATTTCATTTGTGAGTGACAAAACCGAAATTTTTTTGGATTAAAGTGCTGTAATACATTAATAGTAAAAAATAATGCATTTATTATCAATGCTGCCTTTGATGACTGTTAACTGATTTATAAAACAGCTTTTGTGTGGATCATGGGCAGATTATGTCCATCAGACCGTAGCATGAAATGCAATGTCATTAGATGTTTCAAGTGGTTATTAATCTTCCAGCAATGTACACCAATTACTGCTCTATCTTTGTAGCCTAGCTAGCAGACACGCAGCAGAGACAGCGTGTCATTTCCATTCCCCGGATCCGTACCACCAGCACGTCAGCGCTGCTGTCGCAGCCCAAGCAGCACTGTGCTTGCTTTTACCTCCAGGGAGCTCAGGAGCAGCTGCACTGTGCCAGGCCAAAGGTCCACACAGCCCAGCGCTGCACCTCTGGCAGTGGATAGTAGTAGGGGGTGCTTGGGGAAGAGTATGATAAAAGGGGAGCTCTAGAATGATAGTTTTGCAGTGTATTCCCTTAGCCTTCAGCAGGTTATAGCTTAGGGACCTTCTGAATCAGCCGTGGTATCTTTGCACTTAACAATTCTTCATGGATTTTTCTTCTGTGGATTTATCTAATCGGCTTTTTGCAGCCTCTGAAACTTTCATTCCTGACTGTGGCCATGTCACCTGCATTCAGCTTGGTTCCTCTTTCTGCTCCTGTTTTCACTGTCAGAGCGAGAAGCCACTATTCGTGCTCAGGCTGGCATCCAGCGGATTGAGCTGTGCTTGTGCTGGGATGCCTTCCAGATACACTGGAGTACTCCTCTCACCATACCCTTCCACTGCAGTAGCATTTTATCATGCAAAAGCAAAATAAACAGGTCTTGTGTGGATCCTGCCATAAAATGCATTCACTGTGAGAAGGAAGTTGCTAAGGAATTAGCAAGTGACTTTTAAGGATAGCAGTTTTAGTTCCCAGCTCTTGTGGAACAATGGTCAAATCCCTTCTAGATGTGCATCAGCTGTGAGATGTCTGGCTGCTGCCCGTGGCGGCACACAGTGTGGGGACTGGCTCACACAGAAACTTCATCCCCGTTGACCCTGGGGAAACAAAAATTATTATCAGTAAACTTCTGCTATTCTAATTCCATGCAGTTAGATGTTCCCATTCAGATTGCACTCCCTTTGAGACACATTTGCACATGGCTTCCTGATCACTTACTTTCTTCTTTGAAGAGAAATTACTGTCAAAATTGAAAATGCGCTTGATTTGCTAAGGGCAAAGGGAGAAGAAGATGAAACCTCAGAACTCGAGATCTGAATCTGAAAGAGAAAAGGAGCAGTCCTTTAATTTCCCAGACAGCATTTTGCTGTAAGGAAATTTATGCAAAGCCCATAAAATGCAAGAACCACCCAAATTACTACAGAGGCAATCAGAGTCCATCATCAACATATGTTAGAAATGTAGAGACTCAATTGTGCTGTGCTCCTGAGTGTCTTGTTTTCCTGAAAGCAGAAACAAGGACAGAAGTCACCTGCATGAAGCAGTTATCATAACTGGATGACGTCTATTGGATGGAAGCTTTTTGGACAAGTTGATCAAACTTCCTGGTGGAAAATCAGGTGTTTGCAGGCACAGGTTGCAAGGCACTGCCAAAGGAAGGACAGCTACCCCACTGCTATTATACTACCAAACAAGAAGAGGATTAGGCAACTGAAGGCGGGGGATATTGTGCAGAGAAGGTAATATCTTTCAGATCTTCATTGGGGGTAGCACTCTGGTCCCTGAGGCAATTACTCCAGACCCCCTTACGTCTCTGCTAAAGGCAGGGGCCTGCCTGTGCCAGCACTGCAAAGCAGCTGCAATGGCATCAGGCTAAACCTGTCCGAGCCCTGTGTGCCACGTTAGCCTGGATACATCATGCTCCAAAACTGCTTCCCATGGCTCTGCCAACCTCCGTGGGGCTTGGGCAGGACTGTGGCTGGCTGTGGAATCAGGTCCTCTGTGGGGCCATACCATACGGAGAGGGAAGATGCTGAAGAGAACGGGACTGCTCCACAGCCCTCTCTGAGCACACTGCTGTTCGTGCATCACAGATTGGCATTTGCCTTTTTCCGTAATGGCTGGGAATTGCTAACTAATATTGCAATTCACTTGCAATCCACTGTAAACCCTGTCCCTTTCTGAAGAGCTTCTGGCTAGCCCGTTTTCTCCCCAGCCTATACTTCCACAGCTTGTACTGCTTCGTATAGTGCTGGGCACTTGTGATTCTTCAATTTAAACTTTGTTTTCAAATCTGTTTTCCAGTTGTCATGATTCTTTTGAATTCTGAGTCTGGTTGACCAAGCTACTTACAGACTGCCCCAGATCGGCCTCAGCTGTGGCTGTCATACATGTGCTGTTTTTCATCATGTTGTTAAGGGAAAAGTCAAATAGTATCAGACCCAGAGAGATGCAGAAGCACACTCAGTGTGCCCCCCTGGGTCATGGATAACTGCTCTCTCAATATGATGTTCTGGCTTCCTGCCTCTTCTTTGTTTCATCCAGACCATGTTTCCCTAGCTTGCTCGGAAATGTCAAGCAAAAGAGCCTCAGAAGCATTATTAAAGTCAAAATAAATGACATTTACTGTCTTCTGTTTTCCAAAAGCCTGTTAGCCAGTCACAGAAGAAAATTAGCTTCTTGTAAAACCTGGCTGCCTATTACTTTCCCTTTTTCTACCATCCTTTCTTCCAAAAATAAATTCCCTTTGAGTTTTGCTGGAATAAATAATTGCTAAGTTAATGTAATAGTTACCTGCAATGTTGGGCATGGTGCCCTGTGGGCATGTAGTGCTAAACTGACAAGAGTGAGTTCTGATATCTGATATAAAACCTTGTCACTGAGGAGTGACAAAGACAGGCCATGTGTAGACTGGAGAGGTCTGGGAGCCTCACACCGTGCTTCCGTGCCTGTGTCCTGGGGGGAACCCCTCAGAGCTCCCACAGCCCAGAGGTCAGGGCACTCGGCACGCAAAGTCTCATCTTCATGACCAGTATCACATCAAAAAAGCCTTTAGGCTGTCTTCTTTCTGCTTGCTGGTTAGCAAAGATGTATAAACAGTAAAGCCAGAACTTTAACTAACGACTGACAGATCGGGGTTTATTCAGGGTATGTATTTTACATGATGGGGATTTCACCTGGGCAGTGCAGGAGGCCTAATTACAGGGCTCTCCCCTTTCAGGACCACTTCTCCCCTGAGCAAATGCTTGTCTTCAGAGGAATAAATAGTTTTGCGTTTGGCGGGTTTTTTTAAAACTGTATGGCAATTTGTGGATATTGCTGCCAATACAAGATTTTGCAGAACTTTGATCCCCTTCACTGCTAAATTTTGCCATGTTGCACAGTGCCATAGGAGATGACAAATTGTCCTTTACCAGTGGCTAATGACAGAGACCCAGCTTCTTCACAGCATTCACTGCAGTTGCCAAGAGCAGCCCAAGGATTACTGTAGTTACGGTGTTTCCTTGAATATAATTTCCCAAATGCTTTTAGCTTTACTGTGGCAGTTTGTCTCTAATTGCAGAAATAACAAAATGCCTTGAGCATATTTATTCACTTGAGTTTTATTTTAGTTACTCATTATAAAAGTGTTAATAACAGCCTGAAGGGAAGGAACAGAATTGCATTTGAGCAACAGAGAGCCAAAGACAAGTTGGTTTAAAATTTTGCTTAACGGACCATTATGTCCTCAGAAGAGTTTTTCTTTTCTGCTGTTTTCATTTCCCCTTCTGCCACTTGATGGTTCAAAACCAGTAATAAAACGCAACTGAGTTAGCTAATACCGTGAGTCTCAGATTTAATAACTTGGTAAAAATCAGTCCTTCAGGTAAATTGACTTCATTGCTAGTGAAAGATGAATGCTTTTATTTGCTCTTGAAGGTGAGTCTTGATTTTTTAGCACACTGTGGACTTCTTCCTCACTGAAATGAAAGGTTGATTTTAGCTCTTCAGAAGGTGTTCAGAGGTGGAAGAGAGAGAAAGGACTGATGTGAGTCCAAGGACAGGGAAAACTGATGATGGCAACTGCTGGTTTCTGCCAGAAACAATTGTTAGCCCCCCCCAGCCCTTATAAGCCTGACTGTCTCTTGCATGTTACTGAGCATCTTAAGTTCTACAGTTGTCGGTCTTATTTAGGAAGCAATGATTTCTTACAGCAATGGGCAGTAGCTCATATCTTACAGCTCTGGAGGTCCCAGGTTTACTTTCTGGTGGGGCACCTGGGAGATGTTCAGCACAATTGCAAAGACCTGCTCCTTCCTGAGAAAACATTAGTGGACCATACCTCAGAATGTTATTTCGGACAACTCCTTAGTTTACATCTTGAGGACAGCTGACCCTGGCTGGAGAAAGCTACCACAAACAAGGAGCAGGATAATGCCTTTCTCTGCCATACAAACCCTTTGTGGTGTGCAGCAAGGCCCTGTGGTCCATGGGAGTGGAGTTTCAAGTATAAAACTAGGAAGGAGGTATTGTGAGAGAGCTGGGGAAGGAAGGAAGGAAGGAAAGAAGGAAGGAGGGAAGGAAGGAAGGAAGGACGGAAGAAAGGAAGGAAGGAAGGAAGGAAGAACTTTGTATGTAGATTACTTTGCAGCATACTCCCCTCTTCAGCCAACAGATGGTACTCAGTTGCCTAGGAGAGCCATTGTTGCTGCAGGATTGTTTTTTGAGGGACTCTCTTGCTTTGGGACCCTTGTCCTGGTTCAGCTGGGATAGGGGGAGAACATAGGATTATTCCACTATGTGCACTACTTTGCATCTTCTTATGGAAGAAAATAACGATCCTTTTGAGCAACTTGTCCTTAACTCCCTTTCCACACACAAAGCAGGGCTGGAGGCCAAGAAGGGCCTTGCTGTCTCTGCTATTCTGTTTCTCTCTCATAGTAGAGGCTGTGGCACCATCAGTGAGATAAAGACAGAGTGGTCACTTCTGAGGGGTTGTGTATTTCCCGAGAGAGATGCCTTATGAGTCAGTCCTTCACGTCATGTAGGTGAGATGTTAGGTTTTGGCAAGCTGGCTCCGAGATAGGTTGTGCAATCCATCCTGTGGTGCTCTGCCCCTTGAGCTGAAATGCAAAGGCTTTGGCATGAGGGGGAGCTGCCTAGAAATCTTCCTTTGGGACTTGCAAATTGTATCCAGACATCTCAGGGTACATGCTGTACACCCTGACACCCATCTGAACCTGACTTGCTTAGGAGACAATCAACACAATGCTTCTCATACTCTATCTTTCCCTCTTTTGGCAGAATGATGCTGTGTTTCGATTTAAACCCAAGTGTTGTTTGCTTTGTGAATTATGATTATTAAAACATGACTGGTTATCTTCCTGCAAGACTTCTGAGATTATTTATACCTTTAGAATTTGTCAGAGGGAAATTTCAAAGTCATTAAAACAAACATAATTTATTTGTGGTAGTACAGATTGTCTGAAGACTTTAATTCCCGTGCAGATTAGAAGTAGAAGGAGACCCATTTATCAGGTCAGACAGGAAGTGTGATGCCATACTGGATTAAATATCTTTGGTGCATCGTCCTAAGATGACACTGTTTTAAGGCATGTGGTTTGTTCTGTTGATGGAGGCACCATTTCACTTTCTTCCAGACAATATATTAATTATCCTTTAACTTGTAATCTCAAGTTCATGTCTGAATGAACACAGTATCCTTCAGGAACCAGTATCTCTAGATGTTATCCTCAAAACAGCATCACTTCATAAAATGCAGAGTAATTTCAATGTAGATCAATTTATCTGCTTACTGCAGGTAGGGGAGGAGACCATGGGGTACACTCAGCCAGGCTTTCTGACACTGCTGCATGCAGCAAGAGGGTAGCAGAGCTAACTGGCTTGTTGTTCATGTTGTCCTAAAGCATTTGAAATCGAATGGTTTCTCCACAGAGTAAAGTTACTTTGCAAAATAGACAGATGAATAAAGATTCTAATTAGAAACTGTCGGAAGTTAAAAGTGTGTTTCTGAAGTGTATTGGTTTTCCAGCTGTGAGGGTAATAAACGTTTTTCTGCAGTTTAATACTTGTTTTCATTCTTATTGTTCAATAATAATTTCGCCCCCCCGGACATATATGGAGAGGTGATGGGAATGAATGAACACCGAGGCTGTTGCCCAAGCCACCCTATGTTTACAGTTAGCGGCAAATCATTAGCACTTCTGGTGTCTCTTGCCACAGCATTGTTATTCAGAATCGTTCTCTTTCATTTAAAGTTAGCCAATTCTCCCTCCACCTCCCCACCCCCCAAAATGCAACAGTGGCTTTAATTGTATTTGATCAGTTGGTTTGGAGTGTTGAGACCTGCCACTCACTTGCTGATGGCCTCTCCCAGCTGAGATGGGAGGAAGGCTTGCTTGTGTCTGGCCTTCGAAGTACATTTTCAGGGCCCTCATTAGCCCAGCGCAGGCAGAACGATGGGCTCTGTGACCTTTCTGTACTCTGAGGAGCGAGTCTGCACTAGGTGCCTGCGGAGCTCTGATGTTAAATGGTGCATCTAGGTGTGTAACACCTAGTCCTACAAAGGGTGAAATTAAGCATACTCAAGCAAAGCTTCACCTTCCCACAGCCTTGAATGGCCCTTATGTCCACCATGGAATCTGTCTTGTTTGGAAGCCTTGGTTGTAGGCAAAGGGTAGCTAGACTAACAGTAAGTCTACTGTCTAAGCTCTTCCCTTTGAGAAATGTCCTACAGTACCTGCTCCAACAAGACGAGAGGCATTTGAGCATTCAGAGTCACAAGAGTTGAAATCAACACGAGCCTCCAGCTTTTTGTTTTAGCTATGGTCTTCTTTGAGATCTGAATTTGCAAATTCTGTGTGTAAAACTCAATTTTCTGTTATTTTGGCTTGGGTAGGAAACCACATCAGTGTGTTCCTCCACAAGGGAGACACGACAAAGTAAAGTGTGGCTGTTTGTATGTCTGGCCTCAAGGAAAGTATGGCAAATAGGAAGTTGCAAATTAAGTCTCAAGTCCTGGATCTTGTATCATTCCCCAGCTTCTGCTTCAGGGAACAAAGTGCCCAGCAGAAAAATGCAGAATCTAGCGATATCACTGCACTGTCATTCCTTTCATTTTCCATCAACCTTCATGGAAAATGATGTACTGCAAGATTTTTAGAAGTCTGAAGATGGATTTATTGCTGCTATGTCAGAGCACACAAGCAATAATGAGCAGTGTCATCCCAATGAGGTTCTCTGGTGTAACTTTGTTAATGTCAGTGTGCTGTTGCACATACTGTGCACATGAATGTGGATATGCACACTCATAGGCTGTGGGAGAGCTTTCTTTTTTGCTGATCAGGTAATGAACTGACCTTTACCGCTGAGAAGGGTTGGAAGAAGCTCTGCTTGATCCCATCGGTGCTGCTGTATGCATGTTCCAAAAGAACCAGAGGAGATGAGGATGAGATCTTACTTTACTCAAACCAACCTCCTGTGTCCCTTCCACATCTTGATGCTTTAGCTGTAAGATATAAAAAAAAGGCTTTATGTGTCCTTTAAAAATGGTCTTGAAGTTGTTCTGGAAGTGGGTCAGTCTTGGCAAAGTTATGCAGGCCTTCTAGGATCTGACATTGTTGCTATTAATTTCATAAAAGACTCAGTGGCATCCTCCTCCTCTTATAGGGTCAAACCGGGATAACATCCTATCGCCATTGATAAATCACTGTGCATTAGGACGGCTAACACTCTCCAAACATAATTACTTGGTTACATGGAGAAGCAGGGTTTTTTAAAGCAGGGGAAAAGACAGCAGTGCAGAATAAAAATTAAGTGCCTGTCAATTTTTTGTCTTTAAAGTGGTCATCTTTTACTTCGGGTGAAGCAAAACTGGGGCTGAGTGACAGTTCTCTAATGCAATTAATTATTTATGTTTTTCTGCAAGCAACAATCAAGAGTATCAGAACTGAAATTAAATTTATATCTCAATCGATTTTTTTAAAAAAAAAACAACTGCTTGTGAGTGCAGAGATTGTGCTAACCCCAGGCTGTGTCTCCCTGAGCGTTAAGCACCCTGTCTAAGCAGGGGAGTAGCCAGGGAGCCGCCTCGCTGGCAGCGTGAGCTCCATCGTTTCCTCTTCTGCCAGCACAGAGAGAAGCCAGGTGGGACCTGCCTGCACGAGATGTGCCGGTTTCTTGCCACTGGTGAATCTGGAAGCCCAAGGAAGAAAAATTAGGTGAGAACTCACCCAGCACCTGGAGCCAGGGTGACCTCAGAGCAGGCAGTGCAGAAGCATCTCTGTGGGATGGGAGGGGTGTGGCATTGCTTAACGATTTCCAAATGGAGCATCTTCAACTTCACCTTGGATCATCCCACTGTCGACCTACCTGTTAGCTGCCTGGGAACAAGCTTCCTAATAGCGCTTGGCCAAATACTGGTGTGGGGAATACTCTCAGTTAACTTCACTGTAGATGGATCCAGTTTCTCAGGACTTTCACCGCCCTGTTTGTGTCCTCCATCAGAGTGACATGATCTTTGGGACAGACCCGTTTCCCTGTGCATGACCCCAGGAGTTCTTTCCAAGCCAGCTGGCAAACTGCAGTGGTTTATCTTGTGAGGCTGAGGTCTAGTGTCTGGCCCTGGTGAGCAATGGGCTGATGACGCTTGATGCCCTCTTGTCTTCTATACGTCCATGCTGGTGGCAGTGCTGGCTGGAGGGTTGCCATTCCAGCCTTGCTGCCGAGTCCTCTTTTTACATCTGTGGTCTTTGCTGGTTGTGCAGTCGGTGTGAACTGGGTCAGCAAAGATATCTTGGTGGGGTAGTGACCTCTGGCAGGAGGAGTGCGGAGGCGTGGGGAGGGTGGGCTGGCTGGGGGTAACCTCAGCTCGTGCAGTTGGGCTGAGGGGGGTGTGGGATGGAGCTGCCTCTGGGTCTCTTCCCCCATTGTGTCTTTAAGAATGAATCCCATGTGTGAGACTCACCATGCTGAGAGGAGAAAGGGAAGCCGGTGCAGCAATAAGGAAGCAGAAAGCTCTGAAACTGGCACAAACCCAGTGCACTGAATCACCCTGCTCTTGCAAACCTTTTATCCTATTTCAATGTGAGTGCCAGGTTGTCTAGAACGAAGCAAACTGCCAGCTTCAAATTCCTGCTTCATGGTCTTGGCAGCTGCCTCCGTTCTCCTAGACAGCACATTTCTTTTCTGCGGGGACTTCGTTGTTCCCTGTCTTCATACGGGAAGCAACGATGAATACGTACTGCCTCCTTTAGCATCACTTACCTTTGTGCTCACTGCTTGTTTGAGCCAGGCTGCCTCCCCCATTACCAAGCTTTCCGATAACTGCATTTCCCACTATTTCAATTGTCCTGCTTTTTTTTCACTGCCTTAACAGCTGTACTGCTGGCATGCACGGGAAGGGAGGAAAGCTCTGCCAGTGTGGTTTCAGTGAGTGTACAGTAGGGATAGTAGCTGATGGGTATCAGCTGTGCCTCCCACCCCCAGCTCTTTTGCTGGAATACTCCACGGCTGCAGCACCCTGGGGCATGTTCCCACTCTACTGTGTGGGTGAAAGACTCCGCTGGGCTGAAAATTTATGAAATACATGTTTTACAAAATTAACATTAGAATAGGCCTTTGATCCAAATCTGTCTCCGCTTATTTTTCTGTATTACTTTGACTGAACAAACAGAACAAGGACAGAAGAGACCTTAAGTTCATTACAAAATAACCAAGGCCTCTGCCAGGGTACATTTTAATTTCAAGAGCAAAGTTTTGATGGGCCACTTGTTATCTTGCTTATCTGGAGTTTAAAAAATAAAATTTCTCCTTATATAAAACATTTTCTGCTCCCTTGCTGGTGTACTTAACTGCTTTTTCAGCAAGAACTTATCTTGCTGAGGAAATGTTGCCCAGATTGCAAAGCTAACAAAATGGAGCAAAACAGTAATTTTTGCCAGCCTTTTATTCTTAATGTTCTTAGTTTCCATTTGTAATTACAGTGGTGCACAGTTTTCAGACACATATGGGATTTTTCATTTGATAGTATTCAATTATAATGATTATGTTGTATCTCATATAATAAAATGTTTTCCATATGTTAGCTATAACAAAAGCATAATATCCCCTAGTGCTTTCCACAATGATCTCCATATTAATACAACTTTCAGATAGCAAAAAATGTTTGTGTGCTTGGGCTCCACAGGCACAAACACAAACATTTAATTTTATATCCACAAGAAGTGCCATTGATTTTAGTGGTACTACAGTTAAACACATGCATGTTTGTAGAAAGGCAGACCTCTTTATTAAGCAATTCTCTCCACTACAGGTTTAGCAAGAGAACCTGCTCTCACTGTCTGTGCAGTGTGGTTTTATCCTGCTCTGTAGATGATGGCATTCACATCTTTGCGAAGCACTTGCCATATATAGGTGGCAGAGGTGCTCTCATTCACAAGATAAATAGCGTGGAGGACACTAAGTTGTTCCAAGCCATGGTGAGGAAGCCTGCTCCAGCTTGATTGGGATGAAACCAGCTGGCATGTGGAAATTGCCAACAGACTTTGAGATTGATTCCTCTTCCCATGCTTTTAAATCAACACACAGGAATTATTGACTGAGGATTATATAGCAGCTTTGCACTTTTACTGGAGGAGAGGGAAAGAATTGTGGAGAGAGGTTATATTTCCTGACTGTGGTCTCTGCAACTTTTCAGATAAGTGCCAGACAGTACTGCATTTGGATTATGTTTCAAATGGAGGCAATAGAAAAGGAAAACTTAAAAAAATGGAAAATTTAATAAAACAACAAAAAAGTTAAAAATCTTTTGACACAAAACCAACACAGCAGGTTAAGTACTTATGAAATTCCTTATTTCTGGTGCTTTCTAATGCCTCGCACTATATACACTTGTGCTTCTTTAATCTAATGTACCATCAAGTTTAGGTATCATACCATTACATTGTCTGCTGGCCTCCAGGATTTGAGAGATTTGAGGAATACCCTCCTTCTACTTCTCATCCTTTTTCTATGAGAAGAAATTCAAACATGGTGTCATTCTGAGTTTTATTAGCAGCATTGCTCTAAATTAGGGTGACAACACCCCTGTTTAATCGTTCCCTGGAATAGGCACAGCTTGTTTCTATTCTGCTCTGTACATGGTTAATAGCCTGGTGCTGTAACATAAAGCACAACCGAAGAAATTTGGAGGGGATAATTTCCTTTATTTCTCTGAAAACCCCATGAGTCACAATCAAAGCATGCCCTCCCCTGCTAGTGTGGTGCTCTGTTTTTTTGGGTGTTTTTTTCCCCCTACATGCTAGCATAATAACGAAATCCATTTCAATAGAAACTGCTGGGTTTTATGGGTTTTATCTGAAATTGGTGTTGGCAGGATTAGGAGCAGGAAGAATCGCTTCCCTAAATATCTTAGAGGTTCGTTACTTACAGCTTGATGCTATCTGCATAGACCTCTCTATTAGAGATGGAAACCTCTACGGTTTAACAAGACGAGCAGAGAAGGTGTCAGGGACCCAAATGGCCTCTCCCATTTAGAAACCCGGCACATGATTTTCAGATCCTGTTCTGCATGTGAATGCTGATTTTTCACATGTAGAAACCAAGGAAAAGTGATCATGTGCATATAGATGTTGGACTGTATATGAGTATGAGTGTGCCTCAGCAATCTGGTGGGAAGCCCTTCAAAATAAAACATATTAATATTGGAGAAAGTTCACATGAATACCAAACAGAACGTGATATACTGAATGTATGCATTATTCCACTGTAATCCATACTAAGATCATACTCAGTTATTTGCTTTCAGTTTCAATGGGGTGATACCAGTGCAAAACAGGCATTGTACATGATGACATTAAGTCAGCCTGTGTATTTCGTGTCATTTTGAAGCACTCTGTCCATAAATGTTATATGTTTGAAAATAGAGGAGAAGAATTATATTTGTGTTCCTTGCCACTAAAAATCCTGTATGCAGTGATAGGACTATTTAACCCCATTATTTCTCTGTCAGTGTCATGGTAATATTAATATGAAAGAATCATATACACTGGAGACATAAGAGGCTGTATATACTGTTGATTTTTATGTAGTCACTCTCCGTCTTGGTACTCTTAATTCTTCTTTTTTGGATATTCTTTATCAATGATGGTGCTACAGACTGATTTCACATAGCAAGGAAACAAATAATTGAGCTGCTTATGGTGTATATCTTCTAGAAAACAACCTGGAGCGGAGAGACAGGAGGCAGAGGTGATCGATCCTAGGCTCTTATCTTGCAAATTTATAAAGGACTCTAGTTCATTCTCCTGTGTAACACCCTGAGAAAATGGAGTTTGGATGTTCACCTTTATTTCCTTGCAAAAGCCCTGTGTATTCCTAGATCCTCTGAACTTGCAGCAGCCCAGTTTCACAGTCACTGCAACCGCAGATGGCTCTAGCTCCGCCTGTCATTGCAATACTCCTATCAAGGAGGCCTCCGAATGATAACAGCTGCAGATACCTGGTAGAAAGATTTTGGTGGAACGTGAGATCAAGAAACTGGTGATCTCGTACCTGGTCTACCTATTGGCTGGGACTGTGGTCCATGTACTTCGGCCATACTACTTTATCCTCTTCCCGTTTAACAGTTGGCATTAGCTTTTATTTCACCAGCCATAACACACGTCTCATTGCACCTTTAAAAGTTTCTAAATAGTCATTTTAAGATGTTAAATTGGCAAAGGAGTGCTAATCTCTCCTTGGATTTTGATTTTTAATGTGCCCCATTGTGGATCAATCTGGAATGCTGCATATGGCAATCCTCATGTTAAATAATCATGGCTATTATTGTAAGTGTCCCCCAGAGAATCTTAACAACTGAAGTAGGCAATTACCTTATTTTAAATTTAATTAAAAAATGATCCACATAGGGAGAAAAGTTTTAATGTGATCAAAGGATTCATTTCAATAAAAGCTACTGGCACTTTGCTATAAGTAGTGATTGATGTTTGCAGCCTCCAACGTCTATCAGAGCTGAGCATGCATGTGGTATTGGCAGCACATGACATTAAAAAATGCTTCAAGTTGTAACAACAACCATCAAATTTTTCCTAGAATTTTGCCGGATCTCTCTAGAATCGGAGTTATGGTTTTATTGAAATAGTTTCCCGTGAGTACTGATCAGGGCATTGCTTATGCCAAGGATCATTTCAAAGGTCTGCTTTTCAGAGGTAGCAGAAGCATGAGCACCGGGTTTTTTCTTCACACTGAATGACAAGAGGGAGAAAAAGGATGTATCTGTCCTCAGCAAGGATGGCCATCCAGGCACCCGCAGCCACCCTGAAGCCAGGCTGCAGAGGAAGTACCTCAAGTTTAATTTTTCCTGTGACTAGGTTTGGAGACAGCCAGCTCTTCTTGCGAGCCTTCTCAGTGGTCAAAGCCTGGGAGCTGTAACATATAAAACAAAATTCTGGTCTCAGCTGTAAGAAATGCTTTGGCATGAAGGCGGGTGGGGAAGGACTTGTTCTTCCCCTGGAGAGAGACCAAGGCTCTCTGCGGTAATTCTTTCTATTTTTGGCTGGTGATTTTCTCACCTGAGGAGTTTGTATCCTGCTGAAGTGCCCTGTAACTAAGATGTAAATAATTCAGCTCCACCTTTAAGGCACATTCTTTGACCAAAAGGGTTTTCCAGAAGTAGCCCGTCACATGCACTGACGTATGGAGGAGTTGTTGACCAGGAGTTGTAACTAGTTGGGTGCTCTAGAGAGCAACAGCAGCACCAGCACAGTTCCCAGAGCTTGCAGCGGAGTAGTGCAAGTCCTGAAGACCTTTAAGCAAATTTCAGGGAAGTCAGTGGGTGATTCCTTGGCCTGGCATTAAGGACTGGGCATCAGGAGGGTGTTCCTGCTGTCTGAGGCATCAGAGGAAAGTCATGGCTGTTCGTAACATCATAGAACGGTTTTGGTGGGAAGGGACCTTTAAAGGTCATCTAGTTCCAACCCCCCTGCCATAGGCAGGGACACCTTCCACCAGACCAGGTTGCTCAAAGCCCCATCCAACCCGGCCTTGAACACTGCCAGGGATGGGGC
>JANXJC010000042.1:21630409-21643237 GCA_027564655.1 Leptodon cayanensis | reverse complement strand
TCCAACAGGTCCATGTCCTTCTTATGTTGGGGGCCCCAGAGCTGGAAGTGGGACCCCAGGTGGGGTCTCACCAGAGCGGAGCAGAGGGGCAGAATCCCCTCCCTCTACCTGCTGGTCACGCTGCTTTGGGTGCAGCCCAGGACACGGTTGGCTTTCTGGGCTGTAAACTCACATTGCCGGGTCACGTTAAGCTTCTCGTCGTCCAACACCCCCAGGTTCTTCTCCTCAGGGCTGCTCTGGATCCATTCTCTGCCCAGCCTGTATTTGTGCTTGGGATTGCCCTGACCCACGTGCAGGACCTCGCACTTGGCCTTGTTGAACTTCGTGAGGTTTGGAAGGGCCCACCTCTCCAGCCTGCCGAGGTCCCTCTGGATGGCATCCCTTCCCTCCAGTGTGTCGACCGCACCACACAGCTTGGTGTCGTCGGCAAAGTTGCTGAGGGTGCTTTTGATCCCACTGCCCATGTTGCTGACAGAGATGTTAAACAACACCAGTCCCAATACCAATGCTGTTCTACTGGTAAAGCCCACTTCAAACCTTTACAATTGTTTTGTTAAAAAGAAATGCTCTTTTCAGAATTTATTTTGCATCACATAGAGCAAGTTAATGCTATGAGATTGAGTTTAATTATCACTCTGTTAAATTACAGAAAAGTTAAGGGGTGCCTGCTGTAATATACTTTTAGCATTGGTTGTGCAATGCATTTGTGTGATAACATGGAGGAAAGCCTGGGAATGACTTCTTTTATGTACATGTAGCTTAAATGAACCCAAAATTAAAATGATGGGCATATCATGGCTTCAAATTAATGGCCTTAACAGCTTAAATGACGAATTTGTAAGTGAGTTAAATATAATCTGGGTTCCTTTTGCCTGTGTCTTTAGCAGCCTGGTATTTTCGATCTTCTTAAAGACAGTGATTTCACCAGCATTTAATGGAGCTGGAACCAAAAGCACAATAAAACTCTATATATGAGAGAACATGATAAGTGAGGAAATGGATAATGGGGTGGTTAATGCTGTTAAATACCGTGTGCTTAATGTTGGCAAGTCGATTGGTTTTGCCAATAAAAAGTTTTAAGTGGTTGCAGGTCTTGACTGTTAGAAGCTTTCTCCAAAAATAATCCACCCAATGCGCTGAAGTGTAAATCAGACTTTTAACGAACCAGTGTCATGATTTATTGCCCCTTTTGTGTTGCTTTTTTGGAAGCCTATATTTTAAAATGTTATGTGAATTCTCAGGACTAATCTGTTCTGCTGTAGTTAGGGCTGAAAGTACAGAAGCAGAAAGAACAGCAGAGTGCACCAAGCCTTGGAGCATACTGCCCGTGGGCAGCATGGAGTTGTGTCCATTACAGACTGCTGAGAGTGGGTTAGAAAAACCTGTGCTAGGAGAGATTCACATCTGCTTGCTTCTGCTTTAGCAGGGAGGATGGACGAGGTGCCCTCTTGCAGTCCGTCCCCAGCATTATTTTCCATTGTGATCACAGTACATTTACAGCTACAAACGTTTCTCCAACTCAGCCAATGCTAGCTTGCATGTTCAGAGATACTGGAAGGTGCCTTCCCCAGCCTGCTGGTCATTTGCTCAGCTGGTTACCCAAGACACTTTCACCAAACCTGTATGCCCGTTGCAGCCTGAAGGGAACATGGAGATTGTTTAAAGATCTGGGAGATTAGCTGCATGAAAATGCATCCATGAAAGCATAACCAAAGGCTCTAGTGTTCTTCATGTGTGACTTTCTTCATGAATATAATACTATTAACTGTTGTTTCTGAAATCCTTACATTCTAGTCATGTGATAATTGAAGACCCTTTTCCAAATAAAAGTTTGAAGGCATACAGGTGACAGTTCGGAGCCTTACTCTGCTCATGGGTTGTACAGATAAAAGGCTTAGAAACCAAAATTCAAGTAAAAAAAAAAATCTTAACTATTAAAATGGTTTATAGAATTTTTCAGTCATTATTAAGAGTTTGGGTTGGTAGTACTGTAATGTCTGTCATGATTCCCAGTGTATCATACTGATTTGATTGTTGGTTTCACTGGGCTCTTTGCTTTCCCTAGCTATTAACTAAGCAACTTTTATTACTACCCTCCTGCCATCCATTGCTGGCAGCAAAACAAGAAAAGAGGGACTGGATTTAGATTTATAAAGACTGTTACCATAACTGAGCTCTGCCCAAGTCCTAAGAAATACCTCACTAAGATGTTTGTAGGCATGTTCCTAGCCACAAGTGTCAGTGAACAGACTTGTCTCATTTGTCTCAAGGCCCTTATGGACTATCTAAAGACCCTGGTCACCTTGTATTCCTCTGCAAGCCATGATGAACTGGGGGCCAGCCAAGGGCAACTCAGGCCACCCAAGACGTGAATCATGCTCTAGCAGTCCTTGCTGCTCTCTGATGGTTCTCAAGGGACCCTGGGATGACTGGGCTCCAACTTCGACTCTAGTATTTGTATGGAAAGCTGGGAGAGAGCCTTCACAGAAAAGGTCACACCTCATACTCTTTTTGTGTTGCTGTAAATGTCAAGTGGCCAAATGTCTGTCTTGATACCTTGCTTCCTCACCGTGCTGTGTGCCTGTGCTTTGGGCATTGACTGCTCAAGACCACTGAGTAGAAGGAAATGCTTTGTCTCTCAGTTGTTGCACCGGTGCTTTCTTGGCTTTGACCCTGGTGCCGCCGATGAATTTGTCAGCCCACCCCTTCGGCCCCATCCACCCTCCCTCTCTCAGCTTCTCTTGGCTCTTCAGTCCCGCGTGGCTTGCTCCTTTGCTGAACTGCTCACTCGTGGAGATGCACTTTTCCACTCGTTCCCTTTCCCCTGTGGAGGGAGGAGCTCTCTGGAGGTGCCCAGGCAGCTTTGTCTTTGTCCCTTTCCAATCCTTCATAGGGGTGGTGATCCTTACAAAAATACCTGACAGCAGATTGATGATGGGTGCCCAAGACTCTGATCAATATACCTCCTGTGCCTTCTGTGTTTCTGTCCATACTCAGGCATTACCTCCCAGGCCATATGTTGTTACGAACTCTCTGAGAACAGAGACTGCCTTTCTGTAGTCTATTTGTGCAGCGCCTAGCATTGAGGTTCTCCCCTCTAATGAGGCCACCCGTTACTTTCCGATATGTTCTATCTGCTTCACAGGGAGACAATTGGTTGTCAAGAGCAGGATCTGCCCTCTGGGCTGTATCTCCGTTGATGCTCCAGACTGAGTTCCCACTGGTGGATGGGATGTGCCGCCAGTGGTGAGTCTGCAATCTCACGCTGGGCTGAGCTGTGTAGGGTTTGGGAAACGGCTGGTGTTGCTGCAGCATAAAAGGCATCTGCTTTCCAACACCCCCGAGTCTGGATTTCTGTGTCGGTCATGTAGAATCCTTGTTGAATCCAGAGTAGTTCCCTCTGTAGGCTAGGTCGGTGCCCTTCACACCTCTGCTCTGAGTATTGCAGGGTATCTCTGTCCTAGATGAGGTTTTTCCCTCTGCAGCTCTCTAGGGATTTCATCTTAGGATAGGTTTCACTAGCTTTTGTGGTATTTATTCCCTAAGCAAAGTCTGCAATGAGTCTCAAAGTCTTTCTTTCCATTGTATGTTGAAGTTTCTGGAACTTTTAATGAAGATAAGGCAGGTTTTCAGAAGTTTCTTCTCTTTAACTATTAGTGTCTCTCTAGGAAATAATTTACAGATGCAAAGGATGTGCAGTTTTCCTATGTTGAGGGCAGGGTATTTAGAAAGCCAATGTGGTAGCAAATTAGGATTGTAAAACAAGTTTTACAGCATCTTCAAATTCCTAGGAGGGAGCCTGGGAAGCACTGCACATCTGCAGGAGATGGAGTGCCCCTCAGGGGTGGCGGCGTGGGCGCTCCTGGGGCTGGCAGGACCTGGCTCCTCAGATCTCCTTGGGATAGCTTACAAAATCCCCACCACCCATCTGAGTACTTCCCAGGCCTCTCTGTTGCATCTGCTACTCTGTTTGATTAATAAATTTTTCACTTAAATTTTATGTCGCCATATTGAGACAGCTACAGAAATGGAAGAAAAAGGCTTAAAACAAAGATAAATTCCCTTGCTTTTTGTGTCTGATTTTGGGCATTAATAGCAAGGGAAATTTAAACAAAGTCTTACTGATGGCTACAAAACACTCGAAAGGAACATACCTTGAGCTGTCTGCAGCGTGCTTTCCCAGATACACTGGAGCTCTTGCCGTTGAGAGACAGACTCGCTATCAGGGGGTTTGCAGCAGTCTGTCTGGAGTGCTGAGCAGCTACTTCTGCCTCTTCAAAAGAACTCTTCGGTAAAAGCAGGAGGGATGAGGATTAGGGAGGACAGCTTTGGTCAACAGTGATGACAAAGTGTATGTGGGAGAATAAGTCTCTGTGGAAAAGTCATGAATACATGCTGTCCAGACAGTTTCGTACTGCTCTGTGCTTTGCGTGATGCGCAGCACCATTCCTTGAGGTCTGGTAGAAGCAGGGGGCTCCTCTGAAAGAGCTTTGCAAGTCCCAGACGCAAGCGGGGTGCCTCCCAGCAGGGCCTGGACTGGAGCTTTGTTAGTCCAAGACAGAGCTCTCCCCTGTCAGCGGCTGCTTTCTGAGCGCCGCAGGTGAGCACGCACTCTGGCTCCTGCTGCGGCAGCTTCCACGTGCAGGAAACCTGGGCACAGCTGCGAGCACGTTTCAAGGTCAGATGTGTGTTATGATTAATCACACTGTCTTTAAGATCTTTGCCTCCACTGCCTGACTCAAGTTGTAATTAACCTGAGCCTCCAGTGTTGTCAAAAGTTCCTGACCCAGATAACGACTCTTCGCCAGTGCAGGAGCAGGGTCTCGGCGAAGTCTTTCTCCTGCTTCCCTGCTCTCTAGGCTGGTTAGCCTGGGGCAGGACACAGCTTCGCTGGTGATGACAGGGATGTGGATGCATAGGTAGATATCAGTGCAGGTGTCCTTAGGATGTGGGGAAACACATTCCTGATGCAAGCCTGCTGAATTCAGAGGAGTTGGGCTGGTGGAGTGGCTGATGCCACTGTTGGAGGAGATCTGTCTGACTGGTGCCAGGGCGGCTTTTGGGGGAATCTCCTCATCTCTCATGACAGTATAGCCATTGAGCTCGTATGGGGACCTACCCTAAGGTGTTTTTTTAACTGAAAGACTGTAATCTTAAGATGTTTCACCTTGGTGATACTGTATACGGCTGGGTGCTGTACTGGTTGTCTTCTCCATCTGTATATGTTCATGTTATTTGTCACAGTACATATAGTGACTTCTTCTGGCTTGAACCTGGAGAGAAACAAGACAAAGAAATACCAGAAATGCTGTTCTAAAGTACAAGGGCTGGGAAAATAACCCATTACCTTTACTTTTGTAAAACTATAAGAAGTTGCAGCTAAGGCAAGTGACATATCTTTGTATAAAGTTGTCAAGTTTCATTGTGAGATTTGGTTTTCCTTGCAAAGTTTTAACTGTATGAATTGAAATTTTTCTATGCCAGTTGTTTCCCTCAATTATTTCCTTTTCTTTTAAATTCAGCCAAAACATTCAACAATTTCTATAAAAGCACTTAGGAAAAGAAATATTTCCAATGTAATCTCAAAGAATTTTTACATATTGTTCCATATCCAAAACCCATTACACCACTCGCTATCACTACATTCATCTTGCTGTGTTTGCTGGAAGGGAGTTGCAGGGAAAAGTGTTTTATACCACTTAAGTTCAGATACTAAGTAACTAATTAGGAGAGTGGTTTCCTGTGCAGGGAGTACGGGAAGACAGGTATAAAAAAAAAGAAATACCCTATTTCTTTCATTTAGCAATTTTTACCTTTTGTCCAGATGTCCTTCTTCTTCCAATGATCCATTCCCAGCACACGTACAACTTGCAATTGTCGCTATTGATTAATCCTTTTTAATACAGAACATAACCAGTAATCAACGCTAGCATATTTTATGGCAAATAGTGTCCTGTTCATTACTTTTGGGGTTTGTTTTGGGTTCATAAAAAAGCAGAATATTCCTGAAATGATGGAGAAGGGCAGACTGCTCTTTCTGGTGGATCCAGAGGGATGGTGTGGCTGTTTTTTCTGCACAGAAAGGCATTACAATTGCTGGGTTGGAGCAGACAAAGGACTGTTCTTGCAAGGGCAGCAGCAGAAGAAGGGGAATGCACTCTCTGGTCTGGTGTTTAATGCGTCCGATGGCAGCTCTCAGCCCCCCCGTTGATGGTGTTGCCTGGCCCATGGCCGGAGAGGTGGGAGGCTGGTGGGACCCTGCGCTGTGTAAGGGTGGGAGCATGGTCCCCTTAGCATCCCCTCCCAGCACTCAGGACACTCAGGGAGGATGTGCGGCTGACCTCCTCACATAAAGACACTAAAATTGTTCATTGATGCCTGTTTTCACTCTACCCTCAGTAGGCATCACTGCAAATCAGTGGAAAAAGACATCAACTTAGTGGGCTTTGACTCAAGCTCATAAAATTAGTAAATGGATGTAGTAGTTAGCTTTTATTCTTTCTCCATGGCATGGTTCATCTCTTGAGTCCTCGCAGTCTTTGGTCAGGTGTTACCAGACTTGTTTAGTTACTGTTGCTGTCATTAACACATGCTGTCGTGTGTAAATCTACTTACTATTGGCAGTATAAAATGAGCCAAAGATAATTCTCCCTGGGAAAGTAAAGCTTCCAGGCCTAATTGTTTTCCTTTCTCCAGCTGGGAGCAGAAACTGCACACTTAACTTCCCAGTACTTTTTCTTTTGATAATATTGCCAATCTGAGAAAGGACACAGGCATCAGGAAAAGGTGATCTGCAGTGCTGATTTACATAGCAAGGTTTAACAATTCCCTCCACTGAAGCTGATGATAATTTCAGATGGCAGAAGGAACTGGTGGAGCTTTAGGAATGCTAATGCAAAACTGCAACTGAGTGGAAAGAAACTCACTCCCAACTGAAACACAGATATAAAAAAAATATGGGTTGACCAGAGATAGTGGAACTGATGAGTGGAAGTGTAAGTCAGCTGTAGTCCCCAAATGAGACCTTGGTTGCTCTTGGGTGCTGCGCAAACTCCAGGTAAACATCTTTATCGGGCTGAGAGAGTTCACAGTGATGCCGTCCTTTGAAAATGGCATGTGCTGGAGGAGGAGTGTGTGTGCAAGGCTGTTTCTCACATCTTCGCTGCTTGCTAACAGAGTGTAAGTGACTGTCTGCCAGTATACTAATCCCCTGGGGCATGTCTCTGAGCATCTCTGTGTCTAACCTGGTGGGTTAGCAGCAGGGTTTGCGCTGTGCTTTTGAAAGCCCAGGAGGACCACAGGCAGTGCTTGTTGGTGGCTACTGTTCCTGTGCAGGGATTTGCCATTCCCAAATATCTAGAGTTCCTTGTAACTGTGTCCGTTTATTGCCAGTGATGGTTGAAACTCCTTTATTCTATCAGAAGCAAAAGAGCAAGTGCAGCAGCAGGGCAGAGCAAGGCAGCGCTGCCCTGCCGACCCTCCCAGCTGTCGAGTCCAACTGCTTTTTGCACCAGACCCTCGTCAGCCTTGGTGGGTTAAGTACCATGCAAGACTTCCCCTTGAGCTCTGCAGGCAGGACTTCCCTTTCCACTGCTCCCAACAAGGCAGGCCTGCGGAAGGGACTCAACACCCTGACAGTGCTCTGCCGTACCCCACCAGTCCTGAGTTTGTTCACTTTACATCTTTCAGTGCCTAATCTTGCATCATTTAAAGGTGCTTCTATAGACTCACAGTCCTGGGCCCTTCCTCTACAGCTGGCTGTAATACCCTGCAAGTAGGGGCAGTTATCATGCTCTTTATCAGCCTTCTCACTTTGTTTTGCTTGTCGATGGCAGCAAGGCTTGATGCTGCAGAAGTCAGCATATGGCTGGACTGCCCATCCGTACCCAAATGCCTGTAGGTGTGTGAAAGGACCCTGGCCTTCCATATCCTCTGCTGCACTCAGGGGCTTCACGTGAGCGGTCAGCTCTGGATGCTGGGGCAGGTGCGCTGGTACCTGCCATTCCTACTCTGCAGCTCTGCTGTTAGACTTGTCCTCCCCCAGCTCATGGCTATGGGTGGCATTTACTGAGTTTTGTTAAGAACAGAAGTCAACAAATCAGTAAAAAATCCAGGAGCAATTATAGAGGCTTTTCCCACCTTTCTGCTTTCTGATGTGGTTTTTATCTGCCTGTAAATGACAACAATGTAAATGTGAAGCAGTGGTTTTGCAGCAAATAAATGTGGTGTGATTTTAAGCATTGTAGAGCTGACAAAAGTGGGTTTTGGGGTTTTTTTTCAAAATAAGTTTTGTGGTTAATATGGCACATTTTTCCGTCTGATCTGAAAGAAAAAGAAAAAGAAAAGTTTATTGAATTAGGGCCAACAGCTCCAAAAAAGCAGTAAAAGCGTGGCTAGTGACAGCCTTTGTCTGCGGCACTGGTGAATTCACCATCCCAAATTAAAAAGTTTGAAGCTAGAGGGGGAGTAAGGGCTAGTTTTGATGAGTGGTGAGGATGTGTCCAGATGATGTCCTTATTCAGGGCAATGCGTTGTCCTAAAAATCATATTCAGCTTTGCTCACATTGGAACAAAGCTCTGAGAATTCTTGTGTGCAAGATTTTGTAATGACCAAGGCTGAGCATCTCTGCAAAATCCTTCTTGAAAGAGAATAAGGAGCAATGGAGGCAGGAGAAAATAAGAAGATAAAAGGTTCAAATACAGATTCAGAGAATTAAGCTACGCATGAACTAAGAGCACTAAAATACTTTCATATGAGAAAATCCACACAATTACTGAAAGTGCTGTTATTTATTCACCTCAGACTTGCATCTTTGGATCACTTAGTTTTGTGCGTGTTCCTATGCAGAACAGCAGCTGATACACAGGTTTCACGGAGACATTCTGTAATACACACACCTGTGTGCCCTCTACAGACATGAGGAAGGAGCAGCAAGCTGCTTTATGTTAAATTAATGAACCCCAGGCTGTGTTAAAAATTGCTCCCACCCAGAGGGATAACTGAAATCTCAGGTATTCTTGCTAGGCATCAGCATGGCAGCTGCCCAGTGTCTCCCTAGTGATGCCTTCAGTACCCTGGGGAACTGGAAAGGAGAGCTGTGTGTTGGCCTGGCAATGCCAAGCTTTGCTAGAACTGCCTGCAACTTCAGTGAGTAAGTGAAGCCTGCTCATGCTTCCTTGCTAAATTCTTCCTTCTGAAGTTGTTATTTCAATAGCCTTGAAAGATACAATGTAATTATACTAAAAGCACATTGTTTGCACAATGAATTTTTGTACAGGCTAAAAGAATCAATATAGGTCTAGTTTCAAAAACTATTTTAGAGCTGTGCTTGACTATTTTTTGAACTTAATTAAAATGTATATTTTCCTGGCATGCAGTTCTCCATATGACCAAATGCCGCTTGGTCTTTAGAAAGAAATATCTTTAAAATGTCCAAGATGTTTATGTTTGAAAAATTGCTGCTGTGTGCACCAACTTTAGTACATTCCATAAAATTTTTATACCTAATGTGAGCAATGTCTGTAAGATGTTATGGTGGAAGTGAATTTATAATAGTCTCCCTGAAGAGGTAATAGCTTTGAGGCTGCCACACCAGTTACATGATGGATGACTGTTAAAAATAAAAGAGGAGGGGTAGTCACTAATAATAAACATGTTAAAAATAACAACAAACATCTGACAAAGCGGTTAGCAGAGAGGAGCCTCAGACCACAGCTGATTCCTGTGCTTCCATCTCAGCATGGTCACAGGTGGGGCTCTGAGCAGTCATCACCACTCTGTTAATTGCCATCTGCCTCATCAGCCTGGGAGAGAAGGCTTTCAGTGGGGATGCTGGTGTGGTTTGGGACTTTGGCTGAGCAAAACTTCGGGATGTTCTCCCAAGTGTGTGGGGAAGGAGATGGCTTCTTACTGGCTGTGGTGTCCGTGTGGGACCTTGGAAAGCACTTCAGAAAGGGCTTTGGTGTAACACGAAGTCAGAGATGCAGCCAAAGGCTGTGTGCTGATTTTGTTAGCTGTGTGGTGCTTAATTGCTGGCTGGGGTTAAACCATGACAGCTGGATACTGGGGAAGCTGCTGGATGGGAAGGAGCATGCCATGCTGTGAAGCTGCTGCACCGGTGCGAGGTGTGAACAGGTATGGAGGGCTAGACTCTGATATGGGTGGCAGTGAGAAGAAGTGCTGAGCTCTATGTTAAATGCTGTGCACGGATCACGGCCATGAGGTAATGCAGACTTTCCAGTTGTTGGGTCAGTGAGTCTTGCTCGTGGGTCCTGGGGAAGCTTCCAGAAGGGCTGAGGAAGTTTCATTCTGGTCAGACTGCTGAGGAGCTTTGTTTGCTAGTCTGCTGCTTTCTTCTTCAGCGCTGCACGCCGATCTGCTGCTGGCGTGTGCCGCACTGGTAAATTCACTGCCTGTGCCCAGCTGTTGAGCACTGCTGGTTCTTCAGTCTGCTCTGCTGCCTGGCCCACTGACACCAGGGCTCCAGAGAGTCCCAAAGCTCGAAAGAAAAATATCGGGGGGTGAAAATAACGGCAAAACTCAAAATAAATGATTGTACGGTCTGTGTTGCTGTTAAGGTGGATGGATTTTAAAGGTAAATTTCTCATCATCTAATCAGGGAGTGTCTGATTGGAACACATCTGCCTGAGTTTGCAGAGACCTTCCCACTATGGATTGAAAATGCAAACTGCTCTAGGTGCCTTGTGCTGCAAAGATGGGGGCCAGCAGGGATGCCCCAAATGCAACACAAACACAACTTTCCTGCTCAAGAAAAAATGAGTAAAAACGGGGGAAAAAGGATATCATATGATAAAGTTTTAAAAGGTGAATAAAATATAGCAGAGGTAGACAAGGTGTGGAGGACAGAAAGCAAAGTCCTGAGAAGGCTTAAGGAAATAAACCCACTGCAGTTCTTCAAGATGCAGGTGTGGAAAGCTGTGATTCAGCAGAGCTCTTGCTTCTATGCTAAGAGCTTAAGCAGAGGCTGAGCAGTCGTTTAAGTGCTTTGCTGAGCTGAGTCTAAGTGTACAAGATCCACGGTCATGGAGACTTTGGCTGTAGTAGAGCTGATTGATAAGCACTTAAAAATATTTTATAATCTTTCAGCTGTTGCAATCAGCACTATATCGTGAAAAATGTAAAGAAATCTGATAAGTACTTAGTTACTTTGTTAATGTGCTTTGAGAATAAAGTTAAATGAAAAATGAAACTAAGAGGTCTCCATTTACAGCTATTTATGCAAGGAGCAAAATCTAATTAAGCAGTTTTAACGGGTATGATACTAAGGTGTGAAGTTTATTGAACACTTGGTTAACTATTCAATTAGTCTGTGGATTTTGTGAGCTGGTATAATTCTAATTCATGTGAGGATCAATTACTTGATTTAGAAGAAAATATAACATAAAACTTTAATTCCAAGAATGGTAGAACTTAAGTAATTGTCACAAATTGATTTTGTTAGCATAATCATTACCAATATTCTTCCAAACAGATAAATATTGCTTGAGAGATTTCAAAAGATTTCAGGATTTGCCATTAAAATAAGCTTTGCTTTCTCTGATGATTTCTTTTTTTTTTTTTAAATGGTAATTGACAAGTTTAAATAAAATTGGCTTAAATATTAAAGGATGGTCCCTTAGGAAAGCCCAACCTTTTCTTGTGTTTTACTGCATAGTTGTAATTGTTGGAGGCTTTTACTGATAAGAAATAGAAGTTGTAACTTCTCTGCCTTTTTTGTAAGCAGTGGACCAGCTGTGTGTATGCATCTGCCCCCCTGCACCGAGTTGTCATTTATATTTAACCACATGAAGGGCAGATACTGATCCAGAACTGGGTTTGTTTAAGGAAGCTTGGCAAGAACACCTCTGCAATACCTGTGCTCGGGAAACCTAGTCATTGACAGGGAAGAACTGGCATTTTTTCGACAGAGTGACTATACTGTAATATGGGTTTTGAATTTTTAGTAAGAGTCATAAAAATCTATTTTCAGCCTGGGTGGTTTGTCAGCAAATTAACCCGTTGGGTGCCAAGACCTGGGTAATATCCAAATGTTTAAAATGTAGTCTGCTGGGAGTGTTACCCCTGCTGAACTGTACCGATAGGGAAGAAGCCTTTGCATGTGCAATGGCACAAAATGTAGGAAGTTGCTGTCTTGGGTATAGGATGCAGGGTCTGTCTTAACGTTACCCAAGCTTAGGAAAATACTTCTATCAGCTGGAAACTGTGTGTTATACCTGCTGGCAAATTCGTGTGTCGGGGGTGTAGCTGCCAGGTCGCAAGGTCTTGGGTTTGGTCATCACCAAAGCAGCTTTTCCCCCAGAACTGCTAGCTGGGGACACGCTTGAGGGGTGGCAGAAGTGTCCATCCTGCGCTGCTCAAGATGAAACGGGACAGACAGACCTGGGAGTGTCTGAGCCTCAAGAAACGGATGGGGACTGTCTTCGCAGGGGACTGAGAAGCCTTAAGGCTGGAGGCTTTCACCTCCTTTCTGTCCCTGTCTTCCTAAGGCTGTGCCACTTTTCGGTTGCCTTGCTGACTGGATGGGTTTCCTTGCTTTTCTCCCTGGATATCTATACTAAGAGTAATTATCCAAGTGGAAATTACAGTCTAATCACAGAAGCTGGGCCCTCAGTGCTGTGGCTCTGGATTCCTCCCAAGAAAGGGGAGGCAGCTTTCTGCGCTGCTGGGCTAGGACAGCCTGAGCAGGAGGGGGTCAAACTGATCTCCTTCTATGACCAGGTGACCCGCCTGTTGGATGAGGGGAAGGCAGTGGATGTTATCTTCCTCGACTTCAGCAAGGCCTTTGACACTGTCTCTCATGACATACT
>JANXJC010000042.1:21609690-21630309 GCA_027564655.1 Leptodon cayanensis | reverse complement strand
GGTTTAGTGGGCATGGATGATGGTTGGACTCGATGATCTTGAAGGTCTTTTCCAACCTAAATGATTCTATGATTCTAGGGTCCGGGTGTCTTCTTCACCAGCCCTTCGATTCAGCTGATGTGCCAACAGGTCCCTCAAGCCTTTCTTTAAGTCCTCCTCCCAGCACTTTCTGGGGAAGTCAAGCACAGGATCTTATCTCGCTTGCTGCTTTCTTAAAGACAGAGCTTAATAACTGCTTGCATTTTAAGATGTGCAGGTCTCCCCAGGCCTGATCAATGTCCCCGAGCACAAACTTCTTGCTCTGCCCAATGCTGGGGTCAAGGAGCAGCGGGTGTGCAGCTGTGTTTTGAAAGGGTGTGCAGTGTCTGGCCACAGGAACGTCATCGGCATGGAGTGCCATTTCCCTGGACAGCCTCACCTGGGACCAACATCTGCTGGACCACATGTGTTTTGGAATCATCCTTGTAGAGAATATCAGGAAAGTATCACTTTCCTGGAGGCCGTTGTGCTATGTAACGCTCAAACTTGCATTTTATTATTTCCTTTGCTATGAAGAAAAATGCACCATTTGGTTACAGATGGAAACTCCTTCCTGTGTGGCATGGTTCATCCACAGAGTCCAGCGCACTCTTTGAAAGGAGGCAGGCTCATTGAGTATGCTGACAGATGGGGAAACCGAGGCACAAAGGATGGAAAGGCCACAGTCTTGCAGCAGGGTGCCGGCAAGGCTGGGATAAGGTGCCTACTCCCAGTCCTCTGTCCAGCCTACTCTGCTCTGGCCTTGCAAAAGCACTATATAGCCTACCCATGCAGTGTATTGGCAGGACTAGCAGTGATTAATTCCTTTTCTTCTCCTCCTGCCTGACTGGGCAGGAAGTGATGAGTCAACAATTTCACCTTAGAAAATGATCTGAGAAAGAAACTGTTTCAAAGCTGCATAGGTTGAAATCTTTCCTTCTTTACAAAAAAAAAAGGCTGAATGATTTTGTTTGGTGTTTTTTGGTTTTCTTTTTTTTCTCCAGGAAAAGACTTAACTGAAGGGCAGGAGAGATTTGGGGAAATAATCCACTTCTCCTCGGAAGCTATTCTGATGCTTCCTGTTTCACAACAAATCAATGGGGATTAAAAAAATCCCTGTCACTTCTGTAAAACTTCTTGCATAGATTTTATTCAACCCACCAGCTTAGTTTGGACAGGAGGGATGAGCATGACAAATACACTAACGGAGCTTTGCTTGGCCCTCTGTCAGACAGTGATGCTCCTAGGAATCCACCTGGCTCTTGCCCTGGCAGACAGACTGAGTTTAAGCCTTCAGCAGATATAACTAATTAGGTTTCCAATGGCTAAGTGTTACAAAGTGGTATATTGAAAGCACATGGACCAACTTTATGGAGGCATAAATGTGATGCGTAAGGAATGCATCAGATCTCCTCACCGGGAGGAGGAAATCCAAGTGGATTTGGATGCAAAGCATCCATTAGTCCTGATTTCTGGGGTTATACTAATGGTTAAATTAACTCTCAATGGGTCCTTGGGGACTACGATGCCCTAGATCTGCTAATGCTGAGTTGATACTTATTGTGTCACTGCAGAGGAAAGTAAGAAAAGCAGGATGGGTGGAGGAACATGTCTATTTCCCCCACCCCACTTCTTGTTAAGAGAGACATCTGTTTCATCTTCCCTTTGTACTCCTGTGCTGTCCTCTGACCAGGGTGATACCTAATTTCTTTCTGGGGCTGAAGACAGCCTTCTGGGAATGCTGTATTCCTGCCACAGGCCCCTGCCTGAAGCAGTGGCAGGTGGGACAGGGTAGGAGGATGCGTGATGGTTCAAGGACTTCTTGTGCTCACGTCCCAGCTCTAGGAGCAGGTTACAGGCTGGGATGCTTGATGGTGCCCAGCTCTCCTCGGCATGAGGGCTGCTCTGCTGCTGCTGGAGTTCCCCTGCACTGTGCCGGCCATGGGGCACACCGTCCCAGGAAGAAATTCTGTTTCAAATGTTAGACATCTCAAAATTGTGTGGGATAACATGGGACAGTTACTGTGTTGATGCAAATCTGGATGAAGCCTGAAAGAGGAACAATCTACAGATGAGTTGAAGAGCTTCATACCCCAGGAAATAACGAAATAGTTCACAAACTCTTTAGTAAACACTTCTGTATTGTCTTATTGTTGTTAATGGATCATTAAAAAGCAGTAAAATGCAGTAGTAATAAAGCTGAAATCCTTTATTTGAAATTAGCCTTCCCATGAGCAGTGGCTGGGGGTCTGTGTAGCTACACGCCAGGAGATCTGCACTACTGGAGCGTGCTCGTGGATGGGCTTGGTTTGTAGACGTTATGCCCTTTAGGCTGGGCTTACACCCTCTCTTCAGGCTTCGCTGCCAAGGGAAGAAGCACGATGCCAAGGAGACTTTGTTTCCCAGGTTTCTGCTGTTTGGGAGCTCCTATGGTCCTGCAGGAGAATGCATGCAAAAATTAGCGGAGGACTTTGCAACACAAACTACATCTGCAAGTGCTAATGATGTCAGCTGCAGTCTACTAACAGTGGGGATTTTTGGTGTTTTATTTCTTTTTTCTTTCTTGTTTTCCTGTTACCTAGAAGTACTTGGAGGTAACAAATACAGTTTTCAGACTGGTAGAGTTTGAAGTTAGGGGGAAATTAGATTGTTTAATGTGACCTCCCTGCAATCAGAGGCAATTGAATTTTACTCCCTGCATGGACCCTGTTAACTTGTGTGTTTGTAAAGCACCTTTCCTGAAAGATATCCAAATGTGGCCTGAAGAAACTGAGAAATGGAGAAATCACCTTTCCATTCAGAGTTTATTCCAATCATCCTGGTTGTTAAAAATATGTGCCTCGTGTGATTTGAACATTTCTGGTTTTATCTTCAAGCAGTCAGTGCTTCACATGCTTTTCTTTGTTAGGCAGAAGAGGGTTTAATTACCTGGCATTTCCATTCTGCAGCAGTAGTTATGCCTTCTTCCCAAGGTACCTTACAGGCGTCCCTCTGGGACCCCCCAGTTATGGTGTGTTTAAATTGAACTGGTTGGAGACTGTTTCACAAACTGCTTTATTCACTGGCACGTGTTGGTTCATCAGAATGGCACTTTTTTCGAGAACGTCTGTTATTTCAATGTTACTGCTGTCCTTGCTAAAGGGAGGAAGGAGTAAGTAGCTTGAGACACCACAGCATCCCAGCAACAGCCCAGGGACGGGGTAGCACTACCCACCCCAGGGCCTGACGGAGTGGACACCGAGGGGACATTGGCTGGAGAAGGGGGAAGAAACAGCATGAGTTTGCCACAGTTAGCTCTTTTGAGTAAAAAAACTCGGTTAACTCTTGGATGTGAAGGCAAACGACAGTTGTTGTCTGTAGTGTGCAGCAAAAGGGCTGCTGAACTGTCCTGAGTAAGTGCTGAGCAAAATAATCGCTTTTGCCACAGCCATGTCTCATATCACTGGGTGGTATTTTACCTTCTTCTCAGCAGTTTGTAACGCTGTTGTTGCTTTTGGGTTGTGCTCCTGGGAAAGAGATGAAGGCCGGGTTTGGCCCAGGAGCAGCACCCTGTTGTCCTTATCCTCTAGGCTGAGTGATGAGCTGTGGGAGCACAGCGAGCAGACCGTGGCTTTCTGAAGTGCAGGAGACTTGGGTCATCTCTGGTCAGATCCTGCCTATGCAGCGCCATCCCAGCTGGGCAGCAGGGACGTTTTGGGGACTGGAGCAGGTCTCCCTTTCCCTGGGATAGAGGTGGCTTTGTCACATTCTAGTGCCCCGGGTGGTGAGGGGACAGTGCTGGCATGCCAGCAGACCTGCAGGCAGCTGGGCCATAGGGGAAGAGGCAAGAGCTGGAGTGGCTGCAATGACATATACATATACAATTTTATTTGTATATGTATATTATTAATTCACTGCTGGTGTGATTTCTCCCCCCCCCCGCCCCGAGGTGCTTCCCCTTGTTTTACATACAGCATGAGTGCTCCTGACTGGGATTGCTTTGTTTCCTAGAGGTGCTCTGGGGAATACGTGGCATTGCCCAGGTCTTTTGGTGGGCTTGGGCTGGTGATGCACGTGAGGGGTCTTGCTTGCTGCCGGCAATCCCTGGCAGAAGGGATGTGTTGCAGGTGCCCTCTGCATTTGCCTCCAGCAGTGCTGCCTCAGGGTTTGAATGGAAAGTGGGAAAGGCTCTGTTTCCTTCTAATGCTGTTGAAGATTTCCTATGTTAAATATTATTGCCTATTTAAATTAAAGCCGCCCATGTGTAGACTACATGTTATGTTCCCTCTCCCACAAAGAAGTTGAAAGTGATTTGACTGTCACTTTCAGAGATTAATATTAGAAATACCCAGGATTTTTATTTAAATACCATGATGATCCATTTGCATTCTGAAGTCTTGCTAAAAATATTTGACCCAAACTGCTGCAGTGAGGTGCAACTCCTATGTGTAGCTAAATTGGTTCCTATGTGGTGTTTTTATCTTTTTATTATCTGTAGAAAACTAGATATTTTAATGAAAATGTAAATGGACCCATGTGTCTGATTTTATGTAGATTGACTGCCAGTGATTTTAAAAAGTCCTCTACCCACTTGCCCCCTTTTTGTTTGCAAAACATCAAGGCAGAACTGCATATAGGGAACTCCTTGTGCTGCCTCCTTTTGCTCTTTGTGCTAAAATGAGCTCCTGTCACTCCGAGCAACACGCAGCTGGCTCCTGCACACCTTGTCTCATGGCTGTGCTGGCTGACTCTGCTGGCCCTGCAGAATAAGTTTTGCTATTAAAAAGTAGAGGAGCAAACCATTTGTCACCATTCTGCGCTGGATGGGGACAGGAGTGTTCCTACAGGCTTGCCCTCAGTGCCTGCAGAGCCGAGGGGCTGGGGTTTGGTCGAGGTGATGCTGTGTGGGGTGGTAGGTGTTGGCTGTGCACTAATTTTACCTTAGTTCTCTTACAGCTGCTCCCAGCCAGTTGAATTGTGGGTGTATGTGAAAAATGGGATTTGAAAGAAACCCAAAGCGGTGCCTCTTCACCTCACCAGAGTGCACTGGGCTGCAGCCATTGCACTTTGTCTCCAGGCAGCTGTGGTTTGTGCATCCTCTTCAAATGATTAGGGACTGCAAAGACCAGCTCAGCCAGATGAACATCACACCCTTTCCCTTCTTGGTATATTTGCATATCGAGGCTCCTCTGCAATTATTCTTGGATTATTAGCCTGGAACCAGTGCCAGCGTCACCTAAAACACTAACAGACACTGAGATGTTTCCAAGCCATGACACTGACATGGGCTGGTGTTGTTAAACTTGACGACATTAATCTCTGAAGCCAATATCCTGAAAGAAATCAGTGTGCTGGAGTAGCTGGCATGATTTCAAGAGAGGGTTTCTCTGTTCAGTTCACCTGGACTGAGCAGATGTGCTCGCAGGTTCCCAGTTGGGCACCTGCAGCCCTCCTGGCTGGGGGATGACCATCCTGGGGAAGGAGGATCACAGCCTGCCTTCCCCAAGGGTGCTCTGCTGAGGCAGGGGGCTCATGATAGCCTGTGTGGGTAACGCGAGGGCACAAGAGATGAAACTGGAAGAAGTCTTGGCAGTGGAGTTTTCAAAAGCGCCTGTTTCTTCCCGCACTGCTCCTGCCCTGTGCTGGGGAAGGTGAGCTGGGACACTGGTGGGGATGGAAATGAGTGGCAGGTTGTGCAGGGGACGGGGCATCGCTGGCAGTGTCTCCGGGAAGCAGTTTCAGTGCTTCATCTTACCTGATGGCAGGAAGGGTAGAAGAAGGGTCTGTGTGGCACCACCCTGCTCTGATTCATACTGTCACCTTGGCTGGACGGTGGGTGCGGGGCTTTTCTGTGAAGCCAGCTTTGAATGCCATGTCTGTGATGCTTACGCCACAAGTGACAGAGCTGGTACAGTTTGCTTCTGCAGTTGTCATTTATCTGGTCATAACTGTGTTAAAGCTTCATGACCAGCTTTGAGAACGGGAGGCTCCGCAGGAGGATGGACGCATGCGTGCGGGTGCCTGAAGAAGTCAAACCGAAGGGGTATTGGAGGACTCATACTTGTGGTAGTCTCAGTTCAAATGACTCTGCTCTCTAGTATCTAAATCAGTCAGGTGTCACCTTCAGACCCTGCAGAGACTGGACTGGCTCACTACAGCTTTCCTGTGTTGAATTGCCATGGTGTGGGTGCAAATGGCCAGCTGCGGAGAGGAGCTTCCCAGCAATTCCAAAGAAGACAAGGACTGGGAAAACACCTGGGATGGTACATTTCTTCTGCCCTCTCCTACTTCTCTGGTTTACCTCTGGTCCTGATGTGAAAGTGCCTCTCTGCAAAAAATAGAAAGCGGAGAAAAACGATGTGATCTGGACTCCCTGTTTTGCTGTTCTCTGTTCGCAAGTTTGAGTTTGACTCTCAGCAAGCCCTGAGCAATTACTGCTGGGGTTAACTGCAGCGCTAAAACCCTTTACGAGCCCTGACTGGCGGGGAGCTGATCATCATCAGCGGACCAGAGTTTCAGGGCAGGGTTGGTGCCAAGAGGATGCTGTGCAGCGCCGGCGGCGTGTGGCTGAGGGCTGTGCTGCAGATGGCACTCGTGGTCCTCCGATAGCAGCCGCGCTCCAGCGCTGGCACGACCCGTTTGCACGGACCTGAGAAGGAGCTTTGGCACCGAGCGACCCTTGAACGTGTGTGTCTGAGTGCTGGGGCTGCAGCAGCCCTGCGCTGGCCTGGTCAGAGGCTGCTACCGGGGCTGTGCATGCAGCCACCGGGCATGGCCATCTTCTGTGCATTCTGTGATGGGGCTGCTCTGCCTGCCGGCACTGCCTCTGTTTTGAAGATGTTTCTTTATAGTTTTGCTCTTTTGAATTTTTCCAGCGCTAACGGCCTTGTTGCAAAAATGCAAGCATTTAAAATTAATGCAGGGCGTTCCTTAATAGGGTGTGTGGGAGAGCAGCGCTTGGTATTGTGAGAAACACGCTGAGGAGGTGAGGGATTGCTAGAGAAATGGCAGAGGCCTGGCCTGCCCTGGCCATCTGTGCTTGAGGGCTGCTGCAGCACGCCTGTGCATGCATGGACACCTTTGCCCACCTGCCAGGGGAGCTGGGAGCCCTTCCTCACAGTCTCTATCTCCACACCGCATGTGCTGCAAGTGTATTTAACTCTTTAATTGGTATTTGTATTTTGCACGTTGCTTCAGCAAGCTGTTGAGGTGATGCTGGGTCATCCTTCCCTCCCGCTGTTCCCAAATGGCTCCTTCTTTAAACATGCCATTCCTCAGCACTGAGTGTTTTGCATCTGTCTGCAGCTTGTTCTTCCCCACCATGCCTTCAGCACGGGCATGGGGAGCTGCTTCCTGCTATTTCTGGCTGGTCCCTGTGTGCTCCGGGGTGCTTTCTGGATCACAGAACCAGGGAGGATCTGCTCAGAGAAGAGACAGTTGCTCCAGCATAGAGCCTCTGCCTTTGTTCTGCCTTGCCTTCTCTTCTGCTGAAAGACCTGGATGTAGAAGTACTGGGCTTCTCATTTTCTCCTGGTAAACAGGTCCTCCTCTGCTTTTTGTTCCTCGCTTCTTCCACCATCTCTCTGCATAGTCTGCTCTGTGCCTTTTGTGAAAGAGCCTGTGCTTCTGGCAAGAAACAGAAATACTACTTTCTCTTTTTATTTATCCCTAGCCCTTCCTGCTGTTCCCAGGGCTGAAGCCTTGCAGAGCAGAACAGAGACAAGGAGACCCCTCAGCTGGGGACTGTGCATGGGAAAAGCGGGTAAAAACGGTATAGGTGAGATGAGCACGGGTCCATTTGAGGCTACTGCGGTTGTGTGGCTGTGTGCCCAGCTCCACTGGGAGACAGATCCTGGTGTTGCTTCTGTTGTCTTAACTCCACCAAACTCTCCCCTACACCCCAAGGTCTTGTCCTCAGGCCTCTGTCCTGGAAGCAGGAGCTGAGAGTGCTCCCAAGCCTGGCATGTCTTTGGTTAGCTCTGGTGACTGTAGAGAGAGAATGAGCAGGAAGGCCTATAAGTGAAGCAGTTGTTGGTGGCTCAGCCAAGGGCAATCTGAGGAACCTTGCTTGAGCTCAGCTCCATGATAGCCACAGGACTTGCCACTGAATGGCTGGAAGTCAACCAGTCCTGACCTGGTGTTGGACGTAGGTACTTAGACCTCAAGTCAGGAGTTCCAACTCTTGCAATCATACAGTACACTGGTGAAAGTCATGCATGAAGATGGGGCTCTTTTACTTCTGGGAGGGTATTTACCCAAGCAGGCGCTCTCCTGGTGACCTTGTTGATGATCAACTGAGCAAGACAGCAGGCTCCTGAAGGTTTCCTGGTACTGAGCGCACAGTGCATGTCATGTTCCATCCCATCTCAAGTGCTGGCCACCTTCTAAGATGAAAGATGAAAAGAAAGCAAAGAATTTATTCCCAAAAGGAAAGTTGTCCCAGGCCCCTTCTGGCAGCAAATAGAAACCCTGAAGCATGGGATTAATACAACATTGTGCAGAGACATGACAATTAAGGCACCTTACAACCCTTACTAGGTTGCTCAACGTATCGGACACTTTAAGATTTGTGACATAAGCTTTCTTTTCTTGCTCTGGCATCTCTGATGTCCCATTGCAGAGCTATGGGTATGAGCTTGTCAACCTCTGCCTCCCAGCAGTTTGATGCCCAGGCCCCATACTGTGTTTGGAAACACAGAGCTCCTCTCCTGCGAGGCCTGGGGGCTTTCTTGTCATTTCCAGTCTAAATTAATTCATGACTAATTCATATCCACATGAGGTTTGTCCCAGTATTATGCTTCTTCCTTTCTCATACATGCTCCCTCAGTCTTGCTTCCTTCACAGAAGCTCATCTAATTTCTTCCCAACCATTTCATTAAAAAACACAAATCAAAGTGGGATAATTTTTACGTAAACAGCTTTCCCACTCTTTCTTACCCAATGCATAGTGGACAGAGAGCTCTCAATAACACACAGGTGATCGCTGTTTACATGCAGGTATCTCTGGCCAGTTCAAATGGCTGGTGTCCGTCTCCCTTGGAAGAAGCCTCCAGTGCTGGTGACCTGCTGGACCGGTGCAGGCTGCCCAGGGGTGCGGTGGTGGAGCAGGATGAATGAGTGCTCTGTATGCAGCCCGGATTACCTGCTCTGCATCCAGCCTGATCTTACAAATGCTTCCCCCCGACGGGGTTAATTAACTGCATTGTGTCTTGAGAAGCTAAATTGCTAATAACAACCCTGTTTAAGAAATGTTCAAAAGGCAGCAAACAAGCAAATAGGTAACTTGGCAGTACTGCTTCAGCCTCAGAAGATTTACAGCAACTGGAAATTGTTTTTCTCTATTATCTGAATATGGAACTAATTGTCATTTTATTGTGCTGTAATGGAAGAAACTGTCTTAACAAAGGCCCTTCTTGTTACTACCACTGTTAGACCTTGAGCTATAAACCACTGAACCATCCCTTCGTTAATTGTGTTAACAACTAGTGCAGAGATGGTGATCGCTCCTATAAACATGTTTTAGTTTTTTCAGAGCGGCAGCCCAACAGGGCAGTGGCTGTGCTGTGTTTGGACACTTCTGCTGGGACTGGGGGAGGAAAATCCATTTTTCTTCCTGGCAGCCCTCACCACTGCCATAACCTCCAGTCATCAGCATTCAGGATGTTCTACTGGCGTATGATTTATAATGTGGTTTTAGAGAGTGGGAATGGACTTGGCAGGCGCTATTCTTGGGGACATCTAGTGTCACGTTAATAAATTTCGGGAGGCAAGGCAGCAAAGAAAACAAAATCTCTTTAAGTTTGTGTAAATTTACAGGGCTGCGTGATGGTCTCTGTGGCTGCTGGCACCTGTACACCCCAAGGACAGGGGAGACTGTGCTTCAGGCTGCAGGGAGCTCAAACCCTGCTCTGGGTGCTGCAGCAGCCCTCCTTGAGATAGCACAGTGCTTTTCTTCCAGGTGGATAGTGTCCATCCCCGCCTCAGAACACTTGTACTCCCATGCAGAAGCCCCAGCAAGGGCTTAATGAGGCTGCGTTTTTATTGTGAAACAAGACCTGCCCCTTTGAGAAAACAACTGCCCAAGTTTAATTCCCCAGGAGACAAATAGCTGTGAGGAATGGGCCTTTTGAATAGCTTATTCTAAGTTAAAGCACGTTCTGGGAGGTCACCACCTCATCGTCTGCAAGAGGTTCATCTGCACGTGGTGCTTTCTTGACTTTTTATCTTCATTTCTTCAGCTAAGACTGTGTAATACCATGTGGCATTTGTGGAGCGGTTCTCCTCCAGTCCAGGAGGCCAGAGTGAGATGGAGCTGCAGTCTTCAGCCCCTCTCCAAGCCCTGATGTCGGATTTCTTTGCAGCCTGGCTGTGATTCCACGAGTAGGGCTCTCGCCTGTCAGTGGTCGAGTGAGAATGGGACTTCTCCGTCCTTTCCCCCAAGGTGTACGTGTGCCGGAGGGGGCTGGGGCTGCTGGGCCCGAGAAGGAGTGAGTGGGGCCAGCCAGGTCACGAAGGGACTGTTGCTGCAGAGAGTGGATTAGAAACTGAGCAGACCCTGTGGTTGGGTGCTCGTGAATGGCTGGTCTTAGGTCTGAACCCAGCTCCGTGGCCTTGCCTGGTGAGCGCTGCTCTCCTCCTGGTCTGGGCAGAGTCTCTGCATGGCCACCCAGAGTGAAAGGTCCAGGGACCCCTTCAGGTGGTGTGTTGGGGGGCTCCTTGCAGCCTGTGGTGGGTGGGAGGTTAACGGGGAGAGGAGGAGAGCTTTAACCTCTGAGCAACCACAAGAGCTTTAACCTCTGAGCAACCATGAAGCAGAACAATATGCATTTGAAAGGCAGCAGCAAACACTGGGAAGAGCAGCACCCCCTCAAAGTCAGGGAGCCGGGAGCTGCCACAGCATCATAAATCTCCTTGGGCTGCAGCATTATAGCTGGTATTATCCCGCACAGGGGAACAGCCTGTGCTCTTCTTTATCCCTCCAATCCCACTGATCGTGTACACAGTGCTCTGTAGTGACGTTTGTGCTCCATGTGCCTATAAAAGGCAAGTAAACACAGCTTTTATGATACCAGTATCAATATCTTACCGGTGATATTGTTGTACTATGCAACAATTATAAAATCTAGCATCTTCCTCAGTATTAGCAGGGTTAATTTATGTTCATATCTGAGGAACACAAATTTGTCAGGAAGGCAAAGAAGAAAACATATGGTTTGTCCTCGAAGCATTAGCCAAGGGCAAATGTGAGTGTTGGTATGGCACTTCTGGATGTGGAGAATGGATGCAGGCTTTTGTAGGATGCTCTGTGTAATGGGGATTCGTAGGCCTCAGAAGCATATTCCTTAACAACACTTGCTGCTGTGTGGGGAAGAAAGTAATGTGGCAGGAGGTAGTAGGCACCCAAATGGCACCTACCACCCTCTGGCCCACCAGACCTTGATCCTGCACTGTAGTATGGAAATACCATTGCACAAAGATATTAAAAATAGTTCACCTCATCACTGTGTGATGGCCTGAATATTGAGGGATGAGCAGTTCCTGTGCCGGGTTGGGATATCTAGCGGTGTGCCACGTGCATGGGAAAATGCTTGCATGAGCAGCTGTGTTCTGTGCATTTCTGCAAAACTGTTCATACACGAGTCTCCTTGAAAACATAAGATTTGCCATATGTGGAACAAAATCACATATGCACAAAGTGAAATATGGCTAAATGTGATCTTTTTTTTAAGAAGGCACTATGTTTTTCTGTGTGGCTTTTTCTCTCCAGAAAAGGATTTTTCTTGATCTTAACACTTGCAAATTTTGAATTCAGATCTTGAGGAGCCATACCCTCCCCTGCAAAGCTCCTCGATGCTGGTCTGACTCGCTGACAGCTTGGCTGTGTGAAGGTGCTTGCACTGTGCTCTGTGCAGGACACCAGGGAATCTGCTGGTGAAGCAGGTTAGAGGTGGCACCTGTAGCACATTGAGGACACCCCTGCTCCTGCTGGGGGGAGCGTGTGCATGGAGGGGGTTTTGTGGGATGCTAAGGGCTGCTAAGCCAAGTCTTAGGGAAAAAACACCACTGATTCTCATGGCCCAAATGCATATGCACGTATTTTGAGTGATGGCATGTTGCAAAGGATTAAGAGATTAATAATATCCACATCAAAAAGTCAGGCTCTTGCTTTGTTGTGGCTTTGGTTGGGTGCGCGTCTGGTAAGCATTTTGCTTTCTCCTATATATACTTTTACTCTTTTGTTCTAATACACATAAAAAGGCTTTTAAAAGTATATTGGTAGAAGGGCCTGATTGTCGTCTTACCAACTGAAAGCCAGGTGCAAGTCATGCCTTGCTAGGAAATGTTTTGCAATAGCAGCTCTGCACGGTCCAGTTTCATTCCCATACCCCTCTTGCTGCATGATGCAGTGGTGTAGACAGCTCTTCTAGTAATGAATCTGGTTTCTGTTCTCCCTTTGCTCCTCCCAGACAAAATTACCTTGCAGCTAATCAAAGTCACGGAAGTAATACTGAAACCAGAACCCATCAGATATCGCAGTTTTAGGTAGATACCTAGATTAAATCTGATTAAGTTTTCTAAGAGTCATTTTTGCAATGGATCCCACATTTCTGAATTCATCCTGTAGGCTGGAAGCCAGGATATGTACTGAAAAAAGTTGCGTTATCTTACTCTTCTCTTGAAGGTCAGTAATACATTAGTAAGTGTGCTCTTCTGAAAATAGGCTTTAATTTTCCCCTTTCAACCTTTTGATTGGTTTGACATTTAAAAGGGTAGAAGGTAATTGGGAGGTTTATTATATATTTCTGTTAAGTACAAGATGAGAACATTTAAATACCTTGGGTAGAAAGTGCACACAAGAAAACAGACAGCTTGGTAGGGAAGAAGGAGAGAGCAACCTTTTTCCCTCCCTCAAATAAAGAAAAGCTGTAAATGATTGACAGCAAACTGTAGTCAACAAAAGAAAAACTGAATCATAATGTATGAAGACTTTTTTCTCTGTTGACTGTAGTTTGCTGTCAATCACTTATTGCTTCTTCTTATTTTAGGCTGGGAAGAGATGATGGGCTTTCTTACTACATAATCCGTCCATCTTCTGCAGTGTTTTTGTAACCTAAGGATTTTTTTGTTTTGTTTTGATCCCACACTTAAAAGAAATCCATGACAGACACCTTCCTGTGATATCCTAAACTTCTGAATATCCATAAATTAATGAGAGTTTGAAAGAGAAATAGGAAATCCTAGGTTTCATAATTCCTGTTTCCATGTTTCAATAGTTTTGTTTAATTGTATGAGTTAAAATTCAAGTTATAGTCACTGGATGAGAAAAAACTCCAAAGATCTTTCCTTGGGCTTCAACAAATAAAGGCCCAGGAGTCTGAAACTCCCCTACCTGATCTGTATGGTGGGGAGGTCTTGGGTTACCAGAGAGGAGTGAGGAAGTCACTTCATTTTGGCATGGAGATTTTAATTTTGTGGGTTCTTCTGGGTATAAGCCAAATTGACAGTGTCTCTGCAGTGCCTTGGTGTGAGAGTGAATGGATTGCCAGGAGGTAGTAGACCAGGTCAAAAAAGTAGATTTTTAACAAAGCTGATGATACATGTTCCATTTTCTTGAACCTTTTGAACCATCTCTGTCCCTTGGTGATATTGGTGGGCTGTTCCTATTTGAGAACAGAGCATAAATGCCACCTGCAGCCACATACAGGTTGGAGCAACAGTCTCTAGCCTTTACTGGGCCATCAGAAGCAGAAGTGTAGATGAAATGCTCTTGACAACATCAGATTTTGTCCTCTTGGTTTGAAGAAGTCAAACAGTGAAGAGCAGCACTGGGTGGCTCTCACTGACAGCATATTGCCCATGAACTGGGACACAGGAACTATCGAGAGAGAAGATAACCTGTGACTGGAGAGGTCTGTCTTGATCTTCAGAAGTCTAGTAAATCATAACCTGCTGGGAATTACCCCAGGGTCTCTGCATAGGTGATAGATGGCCCTGAATTAAAAACGCAAGTGGTACTGCTTCTGAGCTTTGTTGGTGACAAAATCTGGATCTCCGTTTAATGGCAGCGCAGTGCGAGGACACCTGCCTGCCTTCTCTGTTCGTATGCCTTCTGTCAAGTGTATAAAAATGAGCCAGAGCTGTCTTGGTTGTTACTAAGCGTTAATAGGGGCTGCAGCAGTGGTTGTAGTTCAAGGACACTCAGATGGCTGTGAATTACAAGATGATTTGTCACACCATTCCGTGAAGTGCGTTCGCAGCCGTTCTTGCCTGAGGTGTCTGTTCTCCATCCGTGTGGATAGCAGGGGTCTGGTCGGCTGCAGGGGCTCGGGGGGAGCCGTCTGGGCCCTTGTGCTAGAGACTAACTGAGGTCCCACATGCGTAGGGAGCCACAAGGATGGGGGAAGATGTGCCCAGAGGGTCTGGGGAGGGGGATGACTCGGGTAGCTGAAGGAGAGAAATGGAGCCCCTTGCCAGCAGACTGTCACTGCAGAGATTTTGCAGATCTGGGAGAAGGTGATAGGGCAACAGGGGGAGGATTTCTCGATGCTTGAGGAGAAAGCAGCTGTTTCTTAAACATTTTCTGATGTAAACTCTGTTTAGTTTTGGATCCTCATTTTTCTTACCAGGTTCCAGTCTCCTGTCCTGCAGTGCTGTCCTGAAAAACACCCTCAGTGCCACTCCTAGAATCCCTTGGGTGACTTAGAAGCAGAAATGCCATTTACAGATCAGAGAGATTATGCTTTTAAGACTCTTTGGCAAGTCCTTTGCAATGATCATGCCTTACACAGAGCTGTTGCAAGCTAGCAGAACGATCTCATGCTGTTCTTTGCTCTTTTTGATATTGGTGCTTGAAGGTAATGCTCTTTCAAACACTTACCTTCAGCAAGTGCTGGAGCCATAGATCTAAACATGGCAGGCCTTTCCATGAGGATGCCAGGAGCTGTACCAACCATCTCCAGAGCACATGGATCCTGTACCTTCTGTGCTGTGCCTTCTGGCTGAGATGCTGCTGAGCAGAGCGTGGTGATCTCGGACAGCCACGCAGCTCAGTCACAGCCCTATCACTTGGAGCTGTTCTTGGCAATGAGAAAAATCCTCATTAACTTCACCTTGAGTATCCTGAAGTTTGGCTTCTCCTCCATGGCTTCTTGATGCTAAACACAGAAACTGCTTTCCCTAGTGTAGTTGTCAGAGTGCTCCAGATCTCGCAGACCCATCCTTCATTGTCTTCTTGTATCCCTCCATCCAGTGTTGCCTACCACCTTCCTGGTGGTACACAGGGCAATGAAAGTAAATAATGGCACGAGTCTCAAACTGGCAATATTAAATTGCAATGAATTGTGAAATGCTCTCTACAGTTTTATGAACACAAGGCATGTGTTTCTGGCTTACTGTGTGACTTCTGCTGTCTTAGTTCAGCCTGTTGTACTTGCTCTCTGGTGCTAGTCTCATTTCATAGATATCCAGTAGGAAGAGTAGGGTCAGATGCTGCTTCTGGTTCCCTTCCTGCAAGGAGAATTCTCAGAAGATGCCAAAGAAAGAAGTAGCGAGATCTGTGGCGTATCTTTAACATCCATGGGTAAGCTTGCCTGTCACCTGTGTGTGCAGTTCCACGCTGCAGCTGAGAAGCAGGTGGGTGGCATGGGTAGCTGCACCCTGTTCCCGTTTTCTGAGCTCAGAACACTTTGTTGGTGCTGCTGACTGGTCTTTTGGCTTCCCAGCCAAAGACTGTGCGGGCTGTCCTGGCTGTCACTGGCGTTGGGAGTCCACAGTGATGTGATGTGCCTGGTGTTAGTTTTCATCTCTGTCTGCGTGCAGAGCATGTAAATTAAGAGAGGCAATCGGGGAGCATGTGCCTTCGAACAGTCTCTGCTTTGTTGGTGAAAGAAGTGCTAAATTAGAGCTTGAGGCACTCACTGCAAACTCCAGGTGTTGAGGGCTCTATATTTAAAAAAACTTTGCGAATGACAGCAAATACTTAGTCTCATTCTAGCAAACCTGCCTCGGCGCTCTCTGTCTGTGCCCAGACCCTGGGTTAACGCTACCTGCAAGTGAGGTGCTCGCTCTGGCCCTGGTGGCATGGCTAATCTGGGCTCTCCAGACTGACATGCCCCGGCTGCCTTATTGGCAAGGATCGGAGATAACTAGTGAGGAAGAAAAGTAACACCCTTTCCTGCTGAAGTTAGAGGGCAGGTGGAAAAAATGAATGGGGAAAGTGGGAAATAGGAAAAACCTGTATAAAACACTGTGGTTAAAGCAGGCTGTGAAACCAAGTTTCCCTATAGAAACAAAAATACTGACAGCGTGATGAGCTGTGTCAGACACTATAAAACCTCACACCTCAGTGCTTCAGCCGTGCCTCATGGTTGTACCCCCCCATGTGGGGCTGGCGTGTGTCAGGGCTATGCAGAGCGTGGGAGAGCAGCCAACCGTACAAGTCCTGCCAGCAACGGCAAGAGGAGCTGCAGCACAAACCTCTCTCTTTTCCTGGTGACAAACCTTAAATCCTGACCTAGGTGAAAAGAGAGTGTAATTTATAAGTTTCTTTAGGATATCAGAAACTTATTAAGAAAAATAACTGCGTTACTGGAGGAGATACTTTCTGGTGTTGTCTGAGATGGCTTTACTTAAATGTAATCCAAAATAATTAATAGAGAATCACGCTTGGTAAACCCTTTTCCCTTCCCTCTTTTGGTATTTGTCCGCCTCACAAATACTTTCAGGTGAAAAGAAAAATAGAGTCCTGGATCAAGTCCTGAGCAAATGTTGCTCATTATTGATTGTAAAGTTATAGCTAATGAGCAGCTTTTTTTTTTTTCTTCTTTGAAGCAGCTATTATGGCTGATCATTTATTAGATCAAAAAGTTTTTATCAAATGTGGAATCTGTCAGAAAGCTACAAATCCCAGTGAATGCACTCAGTGCTCCCAGATCACTTGGACACCTCTTGCTTAAATGATTTCATTTGTTTCTGATGGAGAATTTCCCCAAATCAAGTGGAAGTTGTGCAAACTACGTTCATACTTGTACATCTTTGCTCTCTTAAGAATCAGGAAAAAACCCAGCTGTGAGAATTGCTCCAAGGTGCTGCATTTTTTGATTTCTAATGGATGGGTTTGCAGAGAGCCCTGAGCAGGTCCTTCCTGGCACGCTCCCCCGGCCCCTGGCTCTGTCTGTTTTGGACAGCGTGTGGTGCAGGGGTAATTAACCACTGAGCCTTCATGGGTAATGAGGGGAATTTTTAAAGTTAACTCGTGCTCCCAAGGGAGCTGGAAGGTGCAAACAGAGTATCCTTTCTACTGAGCTCAGCCTGTGTCTTGAATAAGTGATTTTCTTGTATAACAATGGGATTTAGAGGTCAAGTACTGCAAAATGATGTGTGACTGCTCCGATTCCAAATTGACCTGTCACTTGACCTTGTCTGTAGCATCTGTTATTCATTGCTAATATATTTTGGAGTGACAGTGGAAGGTACCACAGAAAAGGTCTTGAGAAGAGGTTGGCTACTAGCAGAGCTAAGCAGTGAAACTGGGATTCGAAAGACAGCTTCAATTCCCAGCTGTTCAGGTACAAGCTCTGTGTGCCAGGATAGCCTCTATCTTTCTGTATGATACTTAGCTCTGTGACATTTGATGTTGTTTGGCCAATTTTTGAAAAAGATTGATTTTGCTATGTCTACAGGGTGACATATTAATACTAGCTTACTGGTGAGTCTTGCTTGTAAAGGTGGCTGCATTAAGAGAATATTTGTGCTATCCTGTAATGCTAAGAATTTCATTCTTGTAGAGGGGAAAATGGCTCTTTTAAAGTGAAGAGAGAAGATTATAGGAGGTGGCGTCAGCAGCTTCAAATAAATGTTGTTTTGCTAATATTTGCCTTTAGAAGATGATGTAAGAGTTTCTGTCTTAACAAATAAGCATCTTCCCTGGCAAGAATTGTACAGGAAAGTTATTACTCTCATTAAACATTTATATTGTGGCTTCTGGCCAGAAAAGAGAGAGGGAAAAAAATACTGGATGATGGTTCAGCAAGCCCTGGTTAGATTGCAGGGGGATTTTTAAAAATGCTTTTTGCAGTGTGCCTTCCTGTTGTCATTGACTTTGCCTTGATGGCGAGATACTCTGTAGCAAGAAGGGCCCTTGAGTTGCTGTCTAGGACTAGTATTGATAGATAAATTGGAGGGCAGAAGAACCAAGACTGTCTATGGTAAAGTCTGCGGCTAGACTTCTGTAGACTTAAGTGGAGCCAGGATCCGCCTGCTGATAGTGGGTGGCTTTAGTTTACTCACTGGTAAACTCCACTCAGGCTGCAGAAAAGCAAATGCAGTGTCTGGTGCGACTGGAGACGTGAGAGTCGTGGGGACTTTCTCTTCCTTCTGGAGGGGAATGTAAACTCTGGTCTTGCCATACCTGACCTGCTGAGGTGACCGTGGGTCAACCCCTCTTCCCACACTCCCCACATACTTGGCCTTATTTGGACCTCTCTCCTCTTGCCTCCTATTTGCCACGTTCATTATGTTTTAATGCTCATGGTGAGAAATATTTCTCATCTTGCTTGGTCTTTCTGGGGGTTGTTTCTGTGATGATGCCCATGGCAGACTGTGGTGCATGCCTGTGGGAGGACTATCCAGCTTGGGAAAAATGCAGGTGCCAGGCTAGGAGGCCAACCTCCCCAGGGTCTAGACAGCCCAGTAGAAATTAGCATCTTGATGGGATAATTTAAAGCATTGTTATTAGGAATTGCTGTGAAAAGGGAGCCTGGCTCTTCACAGGAGCCGTCTGGTGAGCCGAGGGAGCAAACTCTTCTGATGCAAATGGCAACAGCATGCATCTGAAGTTAGATGGTGTGAATCCTTTCCTTCCTCCCCTCTATGAAAGCATGCAGGAGCATGGGCAAATCCCACTAATAGATATTTAAGTTTTCTTCATTTTAACAAAAAAAATCTACAGGAATATTCAACTTAATTATTCATACTGCTAGGTCCAGCCTAAGTAGAGGCTTCCTTCTGAATTCCTGTATAATTCAGCAGAATAGGCTTCCTAACTGCTTTGCAGCAGTATAGCTGGTGGAAATCCCTCACACTGCATCCACACAATATTCCTGTAAAACCTCCAGCCTTAAACTGCGGATGTTTGACAGCGGATGATTTCTCGGGGTCACTGACTGGGTATGGCCTCAGCAGGGCCATGGGGGAAGGCTGTACGGCAGGACAGATTGCAGGATTGTGCTGCCAAGTAATTAGTGTCACCTTTTCACACTACCTGGAATTTTGCACCGCGTGTTGGTGGAGTGATAGAAACAGACAAAATGAATCAAACCATGATTGGTTTCATATCCATTCCCAGTGGAAACAAGGTTAATAAATTAAACATTGCAGGCTGTTTGATTTCTTTCTTACAGTACATTACTTATTGAAATCACTTACACATGCAGACTAGGTTGTGGATTTTTGTACATTTGCCAGCTTTTTGCCTGGAAATATTGAAAGTGTCAGCTGCACACACGAAGACTAGGACACCTCGGTGTGATGGAGGCTGTGAGCAACAGCCCTCCACTGTGAACGTGGAAAGAGGCAGCCTGGACGTGCTGCTGGGTCTGCCATCCTCCACATGCTTTGCCTCCTGCGTTGGGTCTTGGTAAGAGTCCTGCCATCACAGTACTGTCTTCTCTCTCTCTGATCCTGTTGTCCCATTTCTGGAAGGCTCATCGCCAAATGGGGAGATGCGTGCCCAGTTTTCTTGGGTTGAGAAGAGCAATCGGTTAATCCCACTAATCCTCTCAGTCTTCTCATTTGGCATGTGCGCCATTCAAAATCATATGACAAAACAAGTACTGTCTTCTCTTCTTTAATGTGTGTTCAGCATCCTACTGAGGATCCCTCTGTCTCCCACGGTAGTCCTCAGTGCTCTCTTAATTTAAAAGGATTGAAAGGGCACAAGGTCTTTTTTTAGGTCTTGGGTCTAAAGCTGACTGAACTCACTGGACTGTATGTTGGCTAGATCTTTTCTTTGTTTTTAATTTCACCCCATGTGTGAAATATCCATTCTTGGGGAACTGATGCTGTGCTACATCTGCCCATAAACTCCCTCAAGAGCAGGGAGGAGTCTTGAGTTTTCCCGATAATGATTGGAATAAAATGAAAGTTTATCTACTCCCATTTTAGAAGTAAATAAACAAATTCAATCTTGTGCAATTAAAACCTTCCCAAATAAATCCACTTAATCATTGCAGTGCTTCCTTCATAGGATGGCGTTAGTTCTCATGGTGAATTTGGAGTTGCAGGAGTGCTTCCAATCTCTGCAGAGGGATGTGGCTGATGTTAATACCTGGGGTGACTGTGCTTGCATTAATGCAGTCACTCCAGGGACAAAACTGACTGCTGGTGGGTCTCTTGGGAAACTTTAGATCCTTACTGAGTGTCCTGGTTTCAGCTGGGGTAGAGTTAATTTTCTTTCTAGTAGCTGGTAGTGTTATGTTTTGGGTTCAGTATGAGAAGAATGTTGATAACAACTGAAACCATCAGTGTGTTGCTAAGTAGTGTTTACACCAAGTCAAGGATTTTTCAGCTTCTCCTGCCCAGCCAGCAAGAAGGCTGGAGGGGCTCAAGGAGTTGGGAGGGGAC
>JANXJC010000042.1:21564687-21609590 GCA_027564655.1 Leptodon cayanensis | reverse complement strand
CGCCTCCCCCCGCTCGTCCCCGCTCCCCGCCGCCGTCCTCGGCCGCTCAGGCGGGAGGTGAGCCCCAGCCGCCCTGTGGGTGCCGGCGGCGGGGGCTGGGTGCTGCCCCCGCTCCCTCTCCGCCCTCCAGCGTGGGGTGCTTGAGTCCAGGGAGAACATTGCGGGGCCTGAGCAAAACGGACTGCAGTTTGGGAGGGGACGAGGTGGCCCAGAGCGGGTGAGAGATACGGGCAACTTCGAGCAACTGCTAACTCTAACTGGGCCGGTAAATTTGGGAACTTCTGCCCTTGGGAGGCCTGAAGGCAAGCGCTGCGCCGCTGTAAGGAACAGACGAGGCGTTTTCTTGAGGAGCATCATTTGTCAAAGGCAAGGTGGAGGATGATAAAAAACTATTCCAGTTGAGCTGCAAAATACATTAGATGTTATCCTGCTCTGCAGCTAATCCAGCCAGAGCAGGATTACTCTGATGAAATGCGCTCATCAAAGGAAGAGCTGCATCTAGGAGTGGTAATTTCAAAGAATTCCAGACATTGTTTTGTGATCGTGGGAGGCTGGAGCAAAATGGGTGGTGCACGTTTCAGCAATCCCACTCTGTTTAATTAGGTGCCACAGCCTAATCCTCTTCGTTTCAGGTAACGAGCCCACTGTTTGCTCACAGCACTCTATTCCTGCAGAGAGACGTCCCATGGAAAAGTGAAGACAAAACTAATCTCCGAACACAAACGATAGAGGAAGGCCCCAAAAAGTGAGGCACCGATGAAAAACCACCAAAGATGGAGAATACTGCATTGCTTTGCTGCCATTGCCTTCCTTCCCTTCATAATATGTTACAAGTTGAAGAAAGATGAATGTCCCTGTTAAGAGTGGGCAAACATAGCTACCACAAGTATAGGAAACCGTTCAAAATCCAGGAAAGAATAGCAGCAGTAGGTCAAAGCAAAGGCCCATCAGTTCTAGTATACCCTGTCTCTGACAGCAGCCACACCTCACAGAAGAATATAGCAACATGAAACAGTGAAAGTCCTCTGGGACATTTTTCTAGCTGGCAGTGATTTAAGCACGTATTTTCTAAACCTGTAAGGGTTTTGCATAGTCATGAACAGAGGGGGTTTTTTCCCCTTTTTAAATTCTTCCCGTTACACTTTGGACTCATATAAACTTTCTGCATTCCCCACACACCAAGGATGTGTGTAAGGAGTCACACAATTCAACTACCTGTTGCAGAAAGAGCAGCCATTTTAAGCTGAATCTGCCTCTTTCTGTTTCATGATGCCCCCTGTTCTTGGACTTACGGAGAGGCTGCAAGCATTACTGCTCACTTTGCCACCCACTACTTTATCCGTTCTAGCCTAGCCCTCATTCAGCTTTTTTTTCTGGGGTCCTACTCACTTTACTCTTTTCTTCCCAAGAAGCCTTTCCACACCTCTCATCACCCATGTTTTCCTCTTTTTCTGGTCCCTCAGCATGTCTCCTATAACTGGGAACTGCAAGAGTGCACGGTAGGTGCTCTATTTAGAAGACAGTGAGAAATACAGGCTCTCTAGCAGCAGGAAAGAAGGCATCGTGTGGCTTGGGAAAAGTCCCAAACAAAATTTAATCACAGACTGGGATCCAAATGGGCATTTGTCATTGGCTTTGCTAAAGATCTCTGAAGCTTTTGCCACTCCCTCGTCACAGCCTGTCCTGAGCTGCCTGATGGCAGAAGAGGTACAGCCACAGGGAAGAACAGGATGCTTCTAGTTGTAGCCAACGTTTTGATTTCACATAAGTACGGAGAAAAGCCAATATCAAACCACTGAAATTTCTATGAATCTGTAAAATTTTATGGAGACAAAGAAACTCAGAAAACTCTGAGCATAAAAATATAATAAATCAACCCATCCTAAAATGATCAATAACAGACTTTCATGCACGAGGATGCCCTGACCTGTCTTAAATGCACTTAAACTGCTCTATCTCAGCACCTACTCGGGGATCAGGCAGCGTGCATTCACGAGCATCTGCCTAATCTGCCAGGGATTGATTAGCATGATACTTACTCCTACTGAGAGAGGAATCTCCATTAAATGGGTTTAAAACAGTGTCCTTATTTACACCCAAAAGTTTGTTATCTACTGAAGACCAAATAAAAAAAATTAAAAGCTCAACAACAAGTGTTTCTTGACAATGACTGTCTAAATTCTCAACACCCAAACCACCCTTTGTATCAGCTTCCATTGCTTGCTGTCCCTGTGCCTCGGGGACAGCAGTGGCAGCTTTTGGGGGGGCTGTTGTGACAGAGCTCATTGCTGGGTTGTGGCAGTCTCAGCAGAGCTCCAGCTTCCTCTACCAGACTAAAGCTCTTGCACCCGGCTGGAGGGATGCTCTGAGGCTGAGCATGCGGCTGCAGAGGAGGGGGTTCCCTCCGGGCCTCCCGCAGACAGCTCAGGTTGTGCTTTAGCATGGCTGATTCCTGGCTCCCCACCAGCCCTGTGGCCACAGGGCGCACTGCTGGGGCTCCCAGCTGCACAGGGTGAGGGGTGGGAGCTCACATCTGGAGACTGTAAGTGGAAAGGTCCCGTTTTTGCAGTCTCAGGTTTCACATATATAAGATTTGCAATCTCATTAAAAATAAAAGTAGAGCACATGTTCAGTGTGCATCGGAATTGCTCTATATTCTTCTACAAAATTTCTGCTACGTACAAAGATGAGCCTTCAGGTTTTTTCCCACAAAATCATGTTCACATCTTTCAAAAAACACCATTTCTTTTTTGCGGTGTAGCAGTTTCCCAGCACTTATCCTCATTTGGGCAGATTTGCCAGAGTAATCTAGGAAAAGGAAGAAAAGATCTCTCCTCTCAAGCAGGCTGACTCCAAACCAAACTGTCCTCGGCAGGGAAGAGAAATTACACAATTTCCGTGTAAATACTTATTTAGCAAGCACAGCAAGACATAAACACAAGGCAACAGTTTCCTGACATTTGTCTCTGAGCTCTTGCGACTCTACTTTCCAAGCCTTCAGTTTCTCTTATGAGAGAAACCTTGAGGATTGTGGTGTATTGAGAAATCATGAAACAAGTTTCTCTTGCTGAAGAGTTTTGGCTGATGATATGAACGTTAGCCAAGTGAGGGAGAGCTTGGATTTGGGTGGTAAAGTTGTGCCCTTCTCTCACTTGGCTCCCTGGCTATGAGATTTGTCAGCGTGCATTACCATCTTGAACATATTTATTTCTACTGGCGTAAGTGGATGCATTGTATATTAATACCCTATCAACATTGAGGATTTGTGGGGATGGGCGTCGGTATGTCTTTATAGATGTACAAGCCAGGAAAGAGAGACAGGCCAGTGGCTGTTAACTCAAAGCCTGTAATTCATTGCATGCCTTGCACACTGGAATGCTTCAGCATAGATTAATAAAAACCCTATTATTTGATTTGAGAGCTCTCTTCCAGTGTTAGGTTTGCAAATGACCCTGTCTCTTAGCTCCCGTAGTAACAACATGGGTGCAGAATACAATCTCTAGGCAAGGACCGATTGTATTAACTGCATTCTTCATTTTTGGTTTGGTTTGGTTTTTGTTAAACTGAGAGTTAGTGACTATAACAGCCTTTCACAGACTTGGCTAAAAAATGATCCCATACATTAAAAGACACATTTTACATCTTTGGTTCTAATATTCAGATTCCATATAGGAGTGTTTCTTATCTGTACCTCGCTGCATGCTGTGTTGTGGAATACAGCAACAGTTACTGCTCTGTTAACTAACACTATTATGCATCATTGTTCTGTCGTGGTTCAACCTGAAACCAGGACAGTTCCCATCAGTTAAAACAATACAGTATTTTGAGCAGTACAATAGCCTAAGAGAGTTACTTGGAAAACACAGGTGTAAGGTGAGAACACTATCCATTTGGAACTGCAGCAGTGGGAACACAATGACAAACTGAAAACACCAAAAGCCTCAATGGACAAATTAAACGAGAGCTGCACACAATGAACTTAGCTAAATATCTTTTACACCTTACTGCTTAAATGCTATAAAAATTAAAAGTAAATATATCACTAGGGATGAAGAAAGAGATTAACTAAAGAAGCACAAGAAAATTGAACCCAGTCACTTGTTCTCCTACTAGAGAAGAAAGAACTGCAGCTCTAATGTAAGTGAATCGGCACTCACAAAAACGCCTTCGGGACACTGTCATCCTCTTCATCAACTCAAGACCTTCCTGTTTCTGATTGTCACCTGGGAACCTAATCCCGCCGTGGCATCTGGAAACCTGCAGTTCCTGGTGAAATTCGCACAGACTCCTGCACATCCCAAACCAGGGGAAGTCTGACCTAACAGGGGATGTTGGTAGAGGGGAGGGACGCAGTTGCCAAGGGAGTTTTAAATACTTGGGGACAACTGAAGCCATGTCAACCCGCCCAGCACCGAGGAGTGAGCTGGGATGGAGAGGTTGCTAGTGCCTATAGCTCAGGACACTTATTTAGAGGCACTGAAAACAGAGGCCTTTATTGCCACTCACAGATTTCATGTCACTCCGCAGGATGATACAGATGAAATCTTAGCTACAAGGTACTTCCTTAATACTAGCAAACACCAATATATTCGGTCCAATGCAGCACCCTCTTTATTGAGGACAAAAGTAATCTGACATGTTTTTACTGAATGGCATGACTGAAATATTGTTTAAAAAAAAAACCCAAACCTGAAAACACTTCTTCCAGGCTAAGGGTCCACTATCAATGTAAATCAACCATTTCAGAGCTGAATTCACATCAGAATTTAAAAAACAACAACAACAAAAAATTCATTCCTTCTACTGTTCACTCTCCCTATTGGCTTTTTCTTCCAAAGTATTTTGGTATTTGAAACTTTAGTCCAATATTTAATTTTTCAGTTACAACAATAAAACATTTCTCCCCTTTATAGAGGTAGCAGCAAAAGGATTATTCCAGGAAAGTGGGGGGCATTTGATTAAAAAGCTTGGAGTAATAAATTCAGAAAAAGTTAGAGGATTACCAGCAATAGCTCAAAGAATTGTTGAAAGTGTTCTTAATTGTAAAGCAGAAATTATTGTTAGTAGGATAATAAGAAAATTATCTGAAAGGATTAATTTTCAGACAGACGAAATAAAAGGAAGAGGCTTAAGTTAAATATCACTGCAATAAAAAAATGCACAAATACCTTCTTCAACATCTGACAAATATTCAGCATCACTGAGTATTTCAGGGGCATTGGCTTTATGAACTGCATGATTTAAGTAAACAGAATAATTAAATAAAAGCATAGACTATCAATGTGTCAACAAAACAATGTAAAACAATAACAAATGTGCAAAGACCATACCCAACTAATACTGTTTGGTTGTTGTGTTTTTTAAACAAACATTTCTCACAACAACAAAAGACTGAAAAATAAGCAAGAGGGTTTTTTTATTTTTTAATACCTTCATCATCAGACATATCAAGAACTTCATTCATGGTTTCGGGTACATTCATTTTGTGCTTTTCTGTAACAGTCTGTCAAAGAAAAAAATCATTTCAGAGTGCAGACATAATTTTTCTTAAAATTATAGTTACTTTAAAAATTAAATGCAAGGTAGGACATATTTTTATCTGCAGTTAGAAAAACAAGTTTTATTTTTTTAGCTTCTTACTCACTTTCCTTCTTATAGATGCATTGAACTATACATTAAAAAAGACTACAGAAATAGTCAATATTATGTGTGTGTTTTAAACTATATTCACATTTTCACAGCAGCAGAAGCATGAGCTGAAAGCCTAGAAGATGGTGATATCAAAAGAAGAAACAAATACACTGAAGAGAGTTTCATGTTAAGGGGTTTAATGACAACTCTTTAAATAGTCACCTAAATTTTGAGCAGGAATATGTCATCTCTATTTAAACTAAACTTTGTTTAGTTTAGGAAGTTGTTTCTCCTTTGCCATTCAAAAAATGCTGCAATTTGGGAGCAGGCTTAGTCTATGTGAATTTTTTCAGAGGTGCGTCAGCATGCACTGTGTGTTTTTCCCACAAATGAGAACAATTGCATCCTGGTTTCTGCTGGGATAGAGTTAATTTTCTTTCTAGTAGCTGGTATAGTGTTATGTTTTGGATTTAGTGTGAGAAGAATGTTGATAACACTGATGTTTGCAGTTGTTGCTAAGTAGTGTTTAGGCTAAGTCAAGGATTTTTCAGCTTCTCATGCCCAGCCAGCAAGAAGGCTGGAGGGGCACAAGAAGCTGGGAGGGGACACAGCCAGGACAGCTGACCCAAACTGGCCAAAGGGGTATTCCATACCATGTGACGTCATGTCCAGTATATAAGCTGGGGGGAGTTGGCCTGGGGGGGATCGCTGCTCGGGAACTAACTGGGCATCGGTTGGCCGGTGGTGAGCAGTTGCATTGTGCATCACTTGTTTTGTATATTCCAATCCTTTTATTATTATTGTCATTTTATTATTGTTATTATTCTCATTATTAGTTTCTTCCTTTCTGTTCTATTAAGCTGTTCTTATCTCAACCCACGAGTTTTACTTTTTTTTTCCCAATGGTTCTCTCCCCCATCCCACTAGGTGGAAGTGGGCGAGCAGCTGTGTGGTGCTTAGTTGCTGGCTGGGGTTAAACCACAACACTGAGTCATGTATTATCTCAAAGTACGAAACTAAATGGTCTTTTATACTTATTTGCACTAACACCTGGAGATGTCTGCTCCAGGATGGGGCCTTGTAGGAGAAATGCATTTATGTCATTTGCCCAAGGCGACATGTTTGAGCAGGCCTGTGGTGTAAGCTCTGTGGGTATCCCGCTTGCAACTGTACGGAGCCCCTGCTATATCATCACAAGAGAACAAAGTAAGCCCAGCTCAGAGGGTTTTCCATGGGATTTACCCATTACCAGACAGCCATGGGCCAATAATGCTGGCATGAGTCCCTGCTGCTCCTCTGACTCAAGAGCAGCCTATCCTCAACTGAAAACTGGGAGGGAGCGAGCAAAACACCTGACTCCCAATCCCCAGGACAGTAATTCACACAGAGGAGCTCTCGTTTCACCTGAAGACAGCAAGGTTCCTAGCTTGCAGGTTGGAAATCCTGTCCTTTGTGTTGGTCTGAACATGTAGGGTAAATGCCATACCAGGTTTGGAGTGAAATGGTGAGCATTATGATGGTGTCTAAACAGTCAGCAGGTGGGTTTATAGTCCAGCCCGTACCCAGAGAGCGGCTGTGAACCAAGGCTGTGTTTGGGTTAAAACTAACGCAGAGATTTGGGGACTGTGGGGAGGCAGAATTAGGTCAGTGTCTTCACACAGCTCTGCTCCAGGTAGCAGTCATACCTTCTAGATATTTAACAATAACAGATCCCGATTTGTCTTTCTGGTGAGTCCAAATGAGATCTGGCTGGCTAAAGCTGGGGAAAAAAACAGCCTCGCTCATCAACAAATGTGTCCGTTGTGCTGAGCCTGCAGAGGTGCTCCCTTAAGAAAAGCATGTAGAAAGCTTTCTGCCTGCTCTCTCATCCTGTGGTTTTTGTAGATAATGGATCTGAACACCCTTCATTGGGCTCAGGCGGAATTTCTGTTATTACCATCCCAGACATAATGACAACATTAATAATTTAGCTAATTTAGCAGACATTCATAATTATTATTTAATTCTTTTTCTCATGTGAAGAATATTGTCTTACTTCTTATTAGTGCTGGTGAGCATGCTGAAGATACTGACATCAGGGTTTTTTGAATAGGTAAAGATATGCAAATTGTGAAACATTTACCACAGTAGTTTTTGTGATTGGCTTTTTTAATTTTTTTTTTTTTAACAGAAAACAATAAAACTAGTCTCATATGTTCAGGCATAAGCCTTTGAAATGTAGAGTTTGAGCAAGATGAATTTGGATCAGTAAGAGGAGGGAGTTGTTGTCTCCATTTTACCACTTGAATGCTTAAATGCTCAAACCTCTGTACTACATCTCCTCTCAGAGTGTAGGTACACCTGTGATTGAGAAGTGGATTTGAAATCTTGCATTTCACAACAGCTGTACGCCCCTGCTTTGTCTGTGGTGCTGCAACCTCCTCAGGACATGCAGGCTGACCAATGTGCATGCCCAGCATGTAGTTGAGTGGGGTTCTGGGGCTGCGTGGAGCTCCTGGTGCTGCAAAAGAAATACGTACATCAGTGGAAGCTGTGCACTATACCTGGTTTTGCTAACATGCAGATAAAAACAAGATCAGCCTCCTCTGATTGTCCCTGGGGTAAAAAACTCCCAAACTGAACTGGGAACAGAGAAGGTCTGGGTAATCTTTCAGTAATGCCACATGGTGGTGAGAATGGATGCCAGTTGGTTTACTGTTGCCCAGCTGAAGTTGCAAGGGCTTGTGCCTAACTGAAAGCATCTGGCTTACCTCTTGCTGCTTGTGTCTTCTCCAGTCAGTCACTGCTCAGCACAACGGCATGGAGGAGGCTGGTACAACCGCCCTTGTCTTCCTGTCCCTGACCTGTGGGGCCACCACTTGTTCCAAACAGATGTAAGTTTGAGGAGAGAAGTGACTGGCTACTTCTGCTGTGGCTACAAGTGGCTCAAACAGATTGCTTTGTAGGTCTTATATTGAGCTGCAGTGAAACGCAGAAAACTGCATGACCTGTATTGTGATTTCTGTTAATTCTTCCCAGGTGCTGCTCCAGTGGTCCCACACCAATGGGAGAGTCATTTCCCTTTTGATGGCTTGAAGTTGGTCTGCAAAGGAATGGCATGGAGTCAGCTTTCTGATTTTTCACAGCTGAACAGGCAAGTGGTGTATCTCTCTAATCAGAAGTCAAATCCTTACTCCAACTTTCCAGCTTTTATTGAATTCGAATCTCAAAAGACTGAAGGTACCAAAAGTCCTCATATGTCATCCTTAAAACTGCAAAGACCCCCCTGACACCTGGCAGCTGCCTTGCCCTGCTTTGTTTGGGGTACAGAACTCTCAAAGGGGTTGTAACAGTGCTGGTGGAATATCCTAAAAACTGTGCTACAAAGTCCTCCTTCCTCTTGTGGCTTCTCCTTTGCCCGTGACTTGCTGCGTGGGGCACAGTAGTTTAGATGTTGTGCTAGTTATGTTATCTAGTTCTTGGAGTACGAATATTGTTTCCAAATCCTGTGTTACTTCTGGCCCTTTGTGCTAGTGATAGGCTCTTCAAATGTACTTTGGCAGTCTCAAATCATTTGAGACTATCACCCAAAAGTATTCAATAGCCCAGACTACTGATGCTGATGAATTAAAGCAAATAATAGTATGTGCTTCAAGAGTTTCAGTGTCACAGCTGCTCTTGGCAGCAAGGGTCCTGATGTTCACACGATTCCAAACATGAGCACAGCCAGAAGATTTGTTTATGTAAATCTAGATGACACAGTGAAATGTCCCTCTTCACCACCAATTCATCTTGCAGTTTATTTGATTACTTTGTTTTCCATGCTGCATGAGAACCTCATTTTTAACCTATTTCTGTTGTGTTCTTCCTTGCTGCAGCATCTCAGTTGTGCTGATTTCTTCGTATTATTTTTGGCTGTACTTGACTTGTGCAGGCAGCAATTTCTGCTGTCACAGGCTCAGTTTGGTCCACCAGCAGTGGCTGTTTCACACTTCTAATAGCTGTAGAAATGCTCTTGAAATCCCTTCCAGAAGTCATGACCAGCAAATGCCCACTGGAGGCCAAAACTTAAACTCTGGAGCGGGGTGCTGAGGCTGGAAGTTGCTGGGTGGAGCTGCCTCCATAAGTCTGGGCTTTTCTTTCCATTCTTGTGTGGGGCTTCAAATGCCTCATAACGAAATAATCGGCTTTGGTTTTTGGGAGCGGGGAAAACTAGAGGGGACTGTGGCTGGGCAGAAGAGAGGGTGTCCTTCTTACTGCCTTGTGCTGTGAAGGCTGCAGTGCTGGTCGTGAGTGATACTGTTTTCTTCCCCATTGAAAAGGCTGCTTGGCGGCACGGTTACTTCTCACTGTTTGTAAGTCTGCTGCTCATGAAGCTCCGTGATGGATTAGGACCCCATTGCTCCAGTTGTGTACAAATAAGGAAAAATGAGAATCCATTTTGCAGAAGATCTTCAATCTCAGTGTAAAATCACAAGCAGGCTGGAGGAGGAAAAGGGTGAGATGAAACTGTGGTGCTCCGCATTGCGGTAGGACTTGTGTCTTGAGTGCTGTGAATTGCACAGAGCCAGTTTTTCCATGCATGAGAGTTAACTGGAGCAGCTGACCTGCAGTTTGATTGCTGGTGTATACCTCCAGGGCTTGACTTGCTGTCCCATGTCCCACTCCCCATAGAGTCAGACTTGTCACCCTCAGATCTGCTGTCCTCACCCCACTGCATGTGCAGTGTCACTGGGCAGGAGCATCTCCAAGAATATGACTTGACTTCTCTGATTTTCTTTCTCACCTGGCAAGGGACAGTCTTGATGCAGATGGCTTTCTAAACTGGCTCCGTGCTGTGTAGGGTGGGTACCTAGGAAATAGTGGTCAGCTGGAGGTGCTGGGATTGTGGTACATTAATGGTCTACGGGCAGGGATTTCCAACAGCACTGTGTTTCAAACAGCAGTGTGGGAGGTCACGTTAACGTGGATCTCCTCACATTGCATTTGTGGATAACAGCTTTAACCCTTTCAGATTGTTAGAGATGTTTGGATGTCTGGTTCATTTGGCTGGTGAGATGAAGAGCAGGTGTACGCCAAAGAGTTAATCCATGAGTCTGCTGCTGGCAGGAAATACTTTAAAGGAAGGGAAATAATCTGTACTGGGGAAATCAATGTCCTCTTATACCGAAAATACCTCTCTCTTATTTTCCTTTGAGTTCCTACAAAAACAGCTTTACAGTTAGTACTCTTTTTTGATCTGTGATGTGAATTAATACTAATACATGTGGATTTGGCATTTTGCTTTTAAAATCACTATACATCCAAATGGTTAGTTGTTGCTTCTGCCTGTGATTTCAATGACTGATTTAAAAAATTTATTGCAAAGGATTGCCTGGAAGGATGCATGCCTGACTAACTGTGTATCTTTAGAGACATCAGAGAAGAAACATTGCTTTCTTTAATGGAGGAACACTAGCTTTATTCTGACCCTTGTGGCTTTGTCACTGTTTTAGGGCTTTATTATTGAAAAATAAATGTATTCTGTCTCTTCACTAAAAAGGCTTCACTCGCTTTCCTGGGAAATTTTTCTTCTTAACACATCTTTCTGAGGAATTTGACAGCTGAAGATTTTTTGGAAGCAGATTCAAAACCTAGTGCTCTCTTGCTGGGAATAAACTCCTGAAGCACTGGAAACAGTAGGAGGTGGAATTAATAATTCCATTCCAACCTGCCCTTTCGAGGTGAGGCAAAGCAAGGGAGCTGGAGCCACGTTGTTTTAGTCTTCGGATTCAGTGGTTTGGCATCAAAGCAAATATCGAGATAACTTCCACCACTTTGTTCGGCATTAATTGGTTTCTAGTCTACCGTGGGAAGTGGAGGAAACACATTAAATCCTAGAAAATGGCTGGCAACAAATCCTTCTCCTTAGAGGCATGCAGAACAATGGCGTAATCTGCTCAGCCCTCACCATGAGCTCTGCGGTTCAGCATTTGCTTCCCTCCCTGTGGGTGGGGGGATACGATTGTCAGCCTTCTTGGTTTTGCCAGGAAAAGTCCTTCATGCGCTTCTGGGTGGCTAACATGCTTGGGTTTTGAGAGTTTGAATTCATCTAAATCAAGACAATGCTTCTGAAATTGATTTCACTGTTTTCCATGCTGTTCAGCAGCAACTCTGATTAGGTGAAGAGTTTTAAATTGCTCAGAGCAGTGTTTGCAGCTTCTCTTCAGAGATGGGTTCCTGCTCCCCGCTCCACTGAAGGTCTAACTTCACACTTATCCGGGAGGGTGAGTCCCAGGAGCCCTTCATCCAACCAAGTCAAATCTCTGCTGCTCTTGCAGAGCAGCACGTCCCAGCCCGGTGCCCCCTGTCCCTGGAGCAGCGTGGCTGGGGAACGGGCTCACACCTCTCCTGGCTGCTGGAAATTCCTGTCCTGCTTCTCTGGACCTTCCTCTTGGAGAGCTGGCAAGCGGTGGGCACAGCTGCTCTCTGGACATTGCCATACATTTAAGAAAAGACAGGGTTTGACCTGGTTTACTGTAAGAGCAGATGGCTCTTAAGAGCAAGTGATCAGAGGGACAGACAAACTAACTGCCAAAGGTGTTGGGACTGAGGGATGAAGAGCTCCTCTTGGCTTCAGAGTCACTGGGGGGATCTGCGTCTGATTTCGGGTTCCTGCCCTTGGCAGCCTGTTGCCCAGTCCTTCCACAGGGTTATCATCTCACTTTACTCCAGCCGGTTGCCTCTAACCACGGGGGTTTCTGCATCCGCTTCTGTGCTGTAGAGATGTAAGGAAAATGTCTGCATTTGTCCTAAATAAAAAAAAAAGTAAAAACAATCCAGATGCAAAGCTACAGTGCCAGCACAGTTTTCAGAGTACAAGGTGCTGTTGTACTTTTACATGGCTTACCATTCTGTAGGCTGATAAACTCACTGAATCTGCACGTTCCCAGGTTCCCTCCAACAACATGGGAAGAATTTATGAAAACAAGCACGTCTGCTGGCAAATTCTGCAGTGCACAAAAAGGGAAGGGTCCTGGTTTGTTTGAGGTTTTGTTTTTAAGATGGGAAGAGCTTCTTTTGTGTAGGGCACAGGGAAGACAAGGCACTATAAGTTTTGCTCTGGGCGAGCACATAACCTTGGAGTTTGCTCTGACTGTCTCCATCAGCCCTCAAAATGGTGGCACTGCTTAGAGCATCTTCTCAGAGCCCTTCATCACTGCGGGACTAGTGCAGAGAGTTACATCAGTACAAACCCCAGAGTTTCTTTTTTTTCCAGTGGCAAAACTTTACTTCACCTCTGCATTGTGTCATTTCGGTCCCAGACTGGCATCCTGGGCTCTGTTATCACAACTAACCATGCATGGTTTTGACCAGAGCTGAACTAATCAGATTAGCTGTTGTGTTTTCATTCGTTCAGCTGTGACCCCTGGCACGGGCTGTACAAGCTGGCAATAAGCCTTTCCCAGCTATAATGAACTATTTATAACGCTAACCTCTGTGGCTTTAGCACTGATTAGCAAAAAATCAGATATATCTTCCTTTATTATCTGGTCAGTGCATGTGCATGTTGATGAGCTGGGGGACAACCTTCACAAGGGAATTTCTCAGGCTTCGGTACTGTTGGTTTCTCTGTCTCATGCTCTTCTGCTGGAAATTATGCATCTTCTCTGCTGAATATTGCTGGGATATTATATTTTTATAATGAAAATACAGGACTGAAATTAGTTTTCATCTTTTTAATATGAAGTCTTCTACCTGACAGAGCTTCATATTTGATTATTACAAGCAAAATGAATGGAGTTTTAAGCCCTACCCTGTACTAGCACTAACTCACTCTGTATGCTGGAGAGGTCCTTAGGGGGTTTGCAGAGATAACTTTTATTTTTTTTTCCTTAATGAATTACTGAAATATCCCGAAGGCTCTCCTGGATCACTTATTGAGGATGGTTATATCCAGGCACATTACCTTTCCTGATACCTATCTACACTTGTGGAAACCAACTAAAGCTTCTACTAAAGTGAAAGGGAAAAAAGAAAGGAGAGGCTTATGAAGTCTCAGGTTTCCAGATTGGGTGAGACAGATGAATGTTAACAAGTAAATTAGTTAAGGAGATGGCCTCACCCTCATTTAGGCACTTAGAATGAATTTTGATGTCTAATTTCAGTTTCTCCAGTATCAAGTGCTAGTTGCCAAGGGCTCTGTTCAATAGATGTTGAATTTCCCAGGGTTTTACTTGCTTCAGGAATTCAGTCGGTCATTTTGACTTTTTGTAGCATTTAATTGATGCCTGAAAACCCCAGGGATTTCTGCTTTGTGAAACTAGATTTATTCATTAATTTATTTACTTACATTAAAGAAAGATGCTCAAGTGTCTTCCTGACAATCATTTTGTTCTACCATTTTTTTCCAACAGTATTCTGTGGATTTAGATGGCCAACAAGAGCATTATCTCCCGTCTCTTTTTTTTTTTTTCTTTTCTTCATTGTCAAAAGGTTTCTCAAAGGAATTGAAAATACTTAGGAAGATGTGTTTGAAGGAGATAATTACTCCCTAGCACACAATTACCTCCACCCTCGCTTCTTTGCAGGGACCCTACCACTCTGCAGCAGGTGTCTGGATTTTTGTGCTCTTTTAATTGCGTATTTGTTCATAGGATTGCTTAAGTGTTGAACTGTTAGTTCTGAAGAGGTTGGCTTCTGCCTTCTCGGGGTGAGTTCACCACCTCTTTGGCTCCTTAGTCGTTCCCCTTCTCTAATGCTGTAGTTTAGCCCCATGGTTGAAAGGTTTGCTGTGATTTTTTTTTTTTTTTTTTTGTATAGGTCTTACTATTGATCATGCAGGCTGCCTCTGCCCAGAAATCAGATGTAAGGTGGTCTAACAGATGGCACAGGGCCATTCCCACCCTTTGTTACTAATTTATTATGTGGTCTTGAACCACTTGGGTTCTGGAAATGAGAGGCTTGCAAAACCAAGGGAGCTCAAATAGTGTAGGGCAGGGTCGCTGTGCCTGTCGCTGCCTGGTGCTGCTGGCACCTTAGCTTGCTGTGAGTGGAAGGCAGAATGAACCTCAGCTGTCCTGCCTGTTGATAATTTGGAAACAAAAACTGCCAGAAATCAGCAGTATGTGAGATTTGCTACAGAGCTTACCGCACTTTCTGGAGCGGGTCCAGGTAAGCGGTTCATTACCTGCAGCCCGACACCAGAAGCAGATTCAGGAGGTGATGCAATGGCCTCAGTGTGGAGGAAAACAAGTGTAGTGAAAGATACTCGTAGTGCCTGAAACTGGTGCACCAGCTGAACTGTTGTGAAGTTTGGGCTTGTTAGTCTGTTCCGGGGTTATTTTGAACAATCTGAGTCAAAGAAAGTTCTGTGGTCCCTCTGACAAGTAAATGAAAGACCTGGACACAATACAGATGGTTATTTTAACAGTGACCTAATGCATGCATCATTGCCTCAACCTTTACATCACCTTTACTTCTCTGTTTATATTTTTATAGGTGACTTAATGTTGAAATCCATGTGTGAAACTCATGTAGAAGATGAGTGTTACTGGACAGTTTTATATCCCTTTGCAGTACTGTAATAGTTCTGTTGCAGGTACATTCACAAGTAGTTTATGCAAGACACAACCGAGGGATGTGGCAGTAACCAACTTGCCAATCCATAGCCTAGCACATGAGTTTCAGTGTGAGGGACAGTTTAGTACCAGCTCCCTGACCAAGGAGCATAAGATCTTCATTAGTAAGATGATGGCACCAGTAAGAGAGCCAAGGGCACAGCAGCCTCAGCTCAGAGTCTGTTTCATGTGAGTGCGTTGTCCCCGGGGCGGAGAATGGATCATCGTGGGCTGACCCAGCACTGTTGCGGCAGGAGCTCCTTCCTGGCTCTTCTCAGAGGTCCTGGCTCTACTGCAGTCTGTGCAGGCATGGGCACGTTTGTCTGTGCTTGGGATTTGTTGAGGTTTGCAGCGCAAAGATGTATGTCATGGAAGATCCCCTAACGGCAGGCATGCTCGGATGCGAGGCAGTGCTGAGAGCTGTTGGGGAGCTACGGGAAGGAAGGGGTCAGAAGGGCCCTGGCTTGGCACAGGATGAGCTGTTGGGCTTCATCTAAAATCAGCCCCGGCGGGACAAAGTCCTCAGGAGAGGTCAGGGGGCCGACCGGTTTGTGACCCTACAAGCACTTCATGGATCACTAATTACGCTTGGTTTTGATAGCCTCTCTTGCGCCCTGATCTGAAAGCACGGTAAGGGAAACCAGCAGCAGCACAATGACAGGAGCATTAGAACTCCTTGGAGCTGACGGGTGGTTTGGTGATGAGTCTGTAACAAACTGTGGTGCCTCAATGAACCTTTCTGGAGAGGCGTTTTTTGGTTTTTTTGCTTGGTGTTTTTTTTGAACATGCACAGAAAAGGTCTACCCCACATTGCCATTGTACCGATACTGAGACCATGGGTCTCCAGTGGGTCAGAGGATTGGACTTCATGCATGCGGGGTACACATATCTTCTTGTTTCCAGTAGTTGTTCTGGCCTTGGGACCTCCAGGCTGGCCCGGCGTGCCCTCACCGCAATGACAGGAGGTGGTGCACGCTGTGTCCCTGTGCCGGCAGGCTCGATGTCCCAGTGCCGCGCTCACCTTCCAGCCTTGCATTGCAGACAGTGACGACAAACGGTGTCTCTGTAACGATGCCATAGCCAGCCAGCCCTTATTTGAGGGAGGATGTTAATGAGTGTGTCAACTTTTACATTAATTCTGACAAGATTTACTGGAGCTTGCTGCTCTACAAATTCCCCAAATGTCAGCAGCAGCAAAGGTCAGCATGGCAGCGGCGATAAGGGCTGCTGAGATGGCTGTCAGGCTTGGAGCAGCAAGGCCACCAGCCGAGCAGCAGCCCGTGGCATGCCTTGGAGGGAATTGCTGCTCCCGAGGTTTGCGTGGCCACCACGGGGTGTGCAACACCTCAAGAAAATGAGCCGGTACGTCAGAGCCTAGAAGCGGTACTACTATTGATTGAATGCCAAAGCAGCAGTTTGACAGGGTGTCTTCCTTTATAGGGTGTTTGAAAATGGCGTTTTGAAAAAAAACAAATGAAAAGTATGAAGCATGTGGATGACAGACCCGATGCTCCTGATGAGAGTGCACCATGTTTGGCTTGTTTTTATTTTGATTTGCTGTATGAATTTCATTCCCACATCTTCCTTTCCCCTCTCCGGGCTGGAGGTGGCTGGAAACAAAATCGGATTGCTCTTGATCTGCTGTCAGTATGCCAGATGCATGAGGCAGGGCTCAATTTCATGAAGCTGAAATATCAGCTTCCTTTTTTAAAGAAAACAGACACCTCTAGCAAAAAATAGTACACACTCTGCTTTCTCAGAAAAAATATATAAGCGGTGATCTTTGGGATCATTATGAAGTCCATACATGTTGCATGAAGTTAAAAGCCAGGTGTCACTCCTGTCATGGTTAAAAGAAGGACTATTGTGAAATTCAAGGGCACTGGATGTATCACTGAACAGTTCCTGGTATTAGCTTTTGGGAATACAGTGTTAGGTCTGTAGTCTTATGTTAGCTACCTAGAAACGTGACAGTCAGCCTCAGATAAAATACCCTCTGGGAAAGGATCATCTGGTTTGGATGCTAGGTCTGCTTTAAAAGGGAGTGAGCTTATTATCCAAAGCCACGTTTTAACCAGAAGGATTTTGGTGATACTGAAAGTAGTCCACCACAGAGAGACTGGAAATGAAAACTGCAGACTGAACATACAAAGAGTACAATTACTACCAAAGCTGTGCTGTGAATCCAATATAGGTAATTTTTCAAGAGACAGGCCAAAAATTGGGCAAAGCTTCTTTCAAAGTTGACTTATGGCAGAAGTTACAAGTACAGATGCGGAGATCTCCTGTGCAAAGTGACTCCAGGAGATCCACGGTGTGGCTCTTTGGTTTTTTTGTATTTCCCAGCTTAACATAAGCTACTGAAGTTGCATCTTATGTTAATTTTCTGCAAATCTACATCGCCATGAAATAAATGAGGCAGATTTTGGAATAATTTGTTCAGCTGCTGTGATTTTTAGGTTTCCAGTTTTGTTCACTGAACAAATTCTTAATTATCTCAGGGCAATTGAAATGCTCTACAAATCGTTGCGCCGTCAGGGTTATTTCTGTGAATAATGTACAACCCTGTCTCCTGGGAGGCTATCTATATTTGAAAGGTTTACTAATGGGTCATCTTTTCTGCTGCACATATGCAGATTTGTAATTTATGGCAGCATTTCAGGACATGTGCCTGACTCTGGAGCACCCCAGCAAATGTTGCTTCTAACGCACTGCGGCGACGGCTCCCCTGCCTTCCTTTGTAGTGCTGCTGTCCGTGGGTCTGTTAGGTGAGCATCATCCAGGTTTACTCTGCAAATCCTTGGGCCCCCAATCCCAAAATTAAACATTGAAATGTTGGGGAGCTGTTCCACCTGTGAGTCCAGTCTCTGGAGGGAGCATTAGAAGAAGACTTGTTAAGGGGCCAGAGCAACAGCATCTGTCTGTAAGATGGCTGTGTGTGTTACTGGTTTCCGTTCACTAGGAGCCAAAATGTTTTTGTCAATATATTTCAACACACCTAAAAGTGGGAACCAATCTCGTTTCCTTTAATGTAACTCAAAACTGCTATTATCTACCTAAACCCCTCTGTCAAAGCCCTGAGTGTCACTCAAAGAGAAATGTTCCTGTCCATATTGCTATTTTGCACCAGTGACTCTGCAGTTTGCAGAGAGATGAGAAGCGGTTGCTCGCCATTGCCACGCAGCCGTGTCCAAGGAAGAACTGTAAATAACTGAAACAGCAAATCTAACATCCGATAGATAGTGTTGCAAGCGTCTGGACTTTCAAAGCACAAAGCGTACCAGGAAAGAAGGGACAAAAAGACACCTCTATACCGAAATTAGAGGCCATATTCTTCCCTGCAAAGGGGCCGTGTGCCATGGCAGGACACCAAGGTGTTCCCTCACTGGCAGCATTTAGCAGCACGGCCTTTGCCAACTCTTTCTCAGCCAGATTCACACACCTGAAGGAAAGTTAATATCCTTCTTCTAAAATTCCCTTTCCCAAGGAAGAGACAGCTAGTGCCTTACCCCACGTCCTTCCCATCACCCCGGGCGCAGCAGGACCATGGCTGCTGCAGCCGAGCAGTGCCACGTGCAGCATCGAGCCACTTCTCCAAACCTCCCTGACGAAGAGAAAAGCTAATAGCAATCAGTACTGCTCTCCCAGCTGGCCTTTAGCCAGCGGATTGCAGGGCAGACCCACGAGCACTGGTCCCGCCTGCCCGGGGGCTGCTGCAGCTCCAGAGGAAGAGCTTGAATGGTGACAACCCACCGGGCAGTAGCTACTGCGGCTGTCCTACCTCTCTGCATTTTGGGAGTGAATCTCTGCGGAGTCCATCACGCTCAGTGACAGAGGATCACTCGTGCCGGTGAACAGGACTGTGGGTTCAGTGCTCTTCCAAAACTGGAAGAGATGGATTCCTCCTGTTGTTTCCCACTCCTCTGCAGCACCTGCGCTGTACTGATATGCAAATAGCACAGGGAGGGACTGTGTTCTTAAATAACCATTAAAAAAAGATTCCAAACCACAAACACCAGTAAACCAACAGGAAAATGCTTTCTGTTGCAAAAAAAAAAGCATTTTTCCCAAGGTGTGCAAAGTAACTATTTGATTTCTGAGGGCTGCTGAGCTGTGACATCTCCCACCCCTGCCAGGGTGAGTGTGGTCAGGGCTGTGACATCCCCATCCCTGCCGCACTGCCAGCAATGGTTGTTTGGGACATTTTCAGGGCAGTTCCTGATGAGACTGGGAGCGTGTGCTATGCCCATTGTCACCGATGAGAGGTGGCTGTTTGTAGCAATGTTTTCCCTGCCGCTCCCCCGTATTTGACAGGGCCGTCGGTGGCTGGCACGCTGGCCATGCTCTTCGGCTTCACAGCTTGCCCTCGGACACCACTGTTGGCTGTGCTCGCTTCTCTCCACGGTGTGTGAGTGCCTGATGGCCTGACTGCAGAAATGCTGAATACCGACAGCAAAGATAAATGCTGTAAGTTAAGATGAAATTATAGTATTAGCTAACTGGCCTTAAGAAAAAGAAAGATTGTAACTAAAAATGCTAATACTGTGGTCCAGATCTACTCTCATTAAGAGGCTGGGTTTCAGATGCAGCATATTCCAGCTGTGTATTTAACCTCTTAAAACTGGGCTTTGGTTCTGTTCAGAACCGGAGGGTCACTGGATCTCTGTGGCAGCTTTTGATAGACATGACACGTCTCTCTGTGCTGTGTTCTGCAGCGTTCCCTGACCACAGGGAGCATCAGGGCAAGAGGTGTTAGGGCAGGCTCTGTGTCACCATCGCCCGCTGAGCCTGGCGGGGACCTGCAGCTCTCAGCCCCTCAGCTCTCAGCAGGGAGCATACTGCACGTAAAGCTGGGTGGTAGCCACGTCCACCTAAATATTCAGCTTGAGAGGCAGCATCAGGTGTCTTCCAGAAGTGGTGACACATCTTCAGGGTACAGCTGGACAGAATTTTTAATAACTTTTTTGTGTGTGTGTAAATCATCTCCTGTTTTAACCAGCTTTTGCAGGATAAGTTGTTCTTGGAAGAAACGTAATGTCACTAAAACTCTGTGAACTGCTATAGTGCTGATCTGCAACCGATCACTTCTCAGGCAGTGCTGTTACACAAGACTACCTAAAAAAAAAACCCCAATACTCAAAGAACCACAGAAAAATTTCTGACGTTGGCATGTTTACTGCACCAAAGAGCCCGCCTCTGGTATAGGCTGGGGTAGATTTACTGTACTTTCCTGATTACTTTGTGATTCATCGCCTTTCTCGGTGCATTTTGTCATTTACAGCACGTCTTACTGCCATCAAGGCTGGGCATTAACAGTACCTGTTTGCAAGATGTGATTTGAGAAGTGCCACCGGCTGTGCAAGGCAACCCGCTCGCTGGGAGCTGGCTGTGGAAACTCCCATTGCTCCTTTTTTCTTGTTTTCTGCCATTTTGGTGGGGGTGAATGAAGGCTTATGGTTATTCTCTGTATGTAGTGAACTACCTCAGTCTTCTGATAGGACTGAACACTGTTAATGGCCAAGGAGCAGAAAGTAGCCACCTACACTGCCTGTGTGCGCTGGGGTACGTAGTGATGGGGCTCCAGCTCGAAGCGCTGAGGAGGGTCACGTCCCGCAGCAGGGAGCAGCCATGCCTGTAGGGGATGATGCTGTCTAAGACGGGGATTTTAGACCCAGTCAGAAAAAGCTGTTTTTCTATGGGCCCCTAAGTGGGGGAAAAATCTGTCATCCTAACCTTCTGAACTGTTTCTGCTATTAATGCCAAAAATATCTCCTTTTAATTGATGTTTAGGGGAAACCCCTTCAGTAATGGGTCAGGGAAGCTAGAGCAGAAATAGTCATTTTCCTTTCTCTTCCTGCAGAGGCTTTGGTCGACGGGTCTGTGCAGCATGCAGTGGGTATGGCTGGGCTAGGTAAGAGTCTGCAGGCAGAGAAGAGAGTTACATTTGCTTGTTTTTGACTTCAAAGTTTTGCCATTTTCACCTTTTTTCACTTCACACGTGTGTCCATGTGAGCAATGCCCCTCTGTGTAGTGCACATATTGCTGCCAGTGGGGAGCATCAAGGGTTCCGTCCCATCAAGGAGAACGTGCCAGAATGTGATCTCTGCTGTAAGGAGCCCCTTACACCTCCGTGCAGCTTGGAGCTCCTGTGATCACTGAGTAAGTAGTAAAGCTCTCACAATGTTTCTTAATCAAAGCAATTGTTATAACTTAAATAAAGAGGAGGGTTGGCCTGTACTGAGCTTCCTCCCACAGTGATTACAGCGATCAGTGGGTCTCTGGTGTCACACTAGCTGAGGGCTGTAAACTGGGAGAAAAAATACTTTTATGCTTGCCATGTCTCTATAGAATTAAGAAGCCATTAATAAGTCCACATACAGAATGAATCAGCAGATGTAATGGTGTATATTGCCTTCTTGATGGACTTGCCATTCATTCAGTGAGCGAAAACCACTCATGCTTTCTTACCAAAATAAAAATAAAGCTTAAGTGATTCCCTGGCTTGGTCTGGGATTCGTGGATGTGCTGCCAGGGAGCAGATGCTCCAGCACTTTGGATCCGTGAGGTGATACAGAAGAGCTTTGCTTCACGTCCCATCCAGGACTTGTTCAATGAACTCTTGAGTGGGGAAGGCTCTGGCAGGAAGCAATTGCCGTGGTCTGGTGGAAGGGCTAAATGCCGAGAGGCTAGCTGTGTGGGCCAAGCAGGGGCAGCAGCAGAACAGGCTCAGGTTGTGTGAGACAGCGCTTGCAAAGTCAGGTGTAAAGCCTCTCACGGCTGTAGCTAATCTTAGGTAGTTCCTTCAGTAAGGATGGAGTCAGGGCGTTGGATGAAGCTGAGATTTCACCTGGGTGTATCTGTGACTTAGAGGTCTAAAAGGAGGTTAGAAACCAGCTGGTACTTTCTCACCTGTTTACTGAACTGATGTTAGAAGGTGAAAGCCTGCGCAGAGAGGACAGGGGGTTGTTGGCACATTCTCTCAGACTGCTCTTTGGGCTCTGGGACATGTTGGGTGGTGGGGGGTTCAGACCTGGCTTGCTGACAGCTCGAACCTGGGAGGTGGTTGCATAAAGGGCTCTGAATGACCGAGATGAGCTCAGTGAAGGCGGAAAGATTTTGGTTTTTTCTTATTAGATATGCAAAAACTTTTAATTTTGCAAGGCTTTCCTACTAGCCTGTACAAACAGATACGATGAGTCTCAGATGTCCGTACGTGACCAGCACTGCTGAAGGGGAGCCCCCTTTTCATCACTTGGGAGGAGGAATTGGCTGGGACTGGTCTTTGTCGGTCTCAGGCAATCTCGTATTTGTATGGATCACTCTGCCTTTTACAAATGGTCATGAATTTGTTTTTATTGTAAAAATGTCTTAATGCTGTAGCTATTTTCTTCTTTAATTAATTCAGGAGCAAGAAGAAAATATAATTGCCTGATTAAGAGTCAAAGCACTCTTGAATTCATCCCCATCTCTTCCGGTGTCAGGTGTGAAGCTCATTATTTTCTGAGAGGGGACCCTGCTTAGGCTAATCCAATGCAATTAAGCATGGATCTAAGTGTAATTTAGATAATGTAGGACTGACACTATTTTTTGATGAAGCTTTCCATCAGCATGCTGGCCTCCATTTTGCTATAGAATCTGTTAATAAATAAGGTGTACCTTGGTCTGTCAGTCAGATGTTATGGATTGCTCTCTCCTAACTCCATTAATTTCTTGAGCTCAGCGTCCTGTTTCCTGTAGCCAACATCCTGCCATGCAGTGTGAAATACACACCTTTTTAATTAACCAATTACCTATACTGTGTTTTTCACAGGTTTGTTAGCTTTTGGGCTGCTTACAGTGGATACAGAAGAATTTGTATACTTCTATGAGTGTTACTAGTTAGAATTACATATGATATTATATTGGACCTGCACAAAACTACATTAGAAGTGCATTAATGTTGTTGCAAAATTCAAGCTCGGAGGAGCCAGAATTAAATCTAAGTCATTCTAGCAAGAACAAAGAGAAATAAACAGCTAGAATTAAATCAAGTCATGTAAAACCCTGATTTAATCTGTAGATTTTTCTGGGGGGGTTGTACAATTCTTGTGACCACTTATTAGCATAAAGATACACAGGCTTTTTGCAGTGGTGTGCTGGGTTTTTCCCCCTCTCTAGTGCCCAGGCTGGCTGGCACTCACCGAGCGAGTAGCTCTGAGCTGCTTTGCTTCGCCTGCCTTCGGTGCTGCTCTGCAGCGTTCTCCCACGAGCTTCTGCTCATCGTAGAGATCCATATTGCCCCAGCGAGTCCCTCGCTGGCAGCTCAGCCTGTGGTCCAGCAGTGTGCGGCATCGGGTGGAGGGAGCGCAGGCAGAGTGCCCGGGGTGGAGACCCTAGGAGAGCAGGACTTCATCACTTCTTGGTGATGAAGTGTCAGTCAGATGAACTGAAGTGAAATGATTTTTTTTTTTTTTTTTTTTTCCCCACCCAGAAACCTACAGTTTGGCAAATCTGAGCTGGCTAACTGCTATGTGTATATAAAGTCCTTACCATAAAGCAGGTTATGCTGGGCAATGACATTTTTTTTTAAACTATAAAATAACAGTCGGTTTCCTCAGAAACTGCTAATAGCGATCCTGTTATGGGTGAAATGAGTGCATACACAAAAACTCTGAGAGGAGAAGCTCAGCCTGTGTGGACTCTGTTTAGCAAAGCTCACGAGTGACTGAAGACAGCCTCACCGGCAAGGTACCATAAATTCAGCTATAGGTGCTGCTGCCATCACAAGGCTTTCTAAAATCACAGTGCCAACAGTAAATCACTAAACTTAGCACAAGAGATTAGAAATGGACCCAGAGGGAATAAGTATGAGTTAAATTTGTGCTATAATTTTATTCTAATTCTCCATGTGATTGTGGGACACATAAACCCACACAGCACTTTTGAAGCTCTTTGATAAAAAGTTGATCTAACGTAATAGGACCATTTAACCCCCAAATTATGTTCAGAATAGTAAGCAGTTAATTACAGAAATGTCACTAGCTTTTAATTAGCCTTGCTGGGCAGAGATGATCTATCAGAAAACCTCACTCACCTATTCGTGCGGTGACCTCCTGCACTACGTGCCAAAAGAAGCCTCCAAGCACCCATGGGAGAGCAGCGGTGGGGATGCTGGGGTGCCCTCGGGAGGTTGTGGGCCTGACCCGGAACCATCCTAGGAATTGAGCACAAAGCTTATTAGTAAAATGATACTAATACCTGGACAAAAAAAAACTTGCCAAAGTTCAGAGCCCAAACAGGAAGAAGGTATATATTGGAGGAGTAGCCATTTAAGCAATGAAAGGAGTTATAGCCGGATAAAATGTAACAAAATAAATTATATTCAGCAAGAGTGTTTTAAAATTGCTATTTAATCTATTTTAGAAACACTTATAATTTGGTAGGAAGTAATACATAAATCCCACGTGCATTGGAGAGTGAAGCCTTAGCAGTGCCCTTCCTTTCCAGGTGGTTTGAGGTTATAATCTGATTTGGATGAGGACCTGGGGTTTGCACTTGCCCACGCAGGAGGCAGTGCTCTCTAGCAGGCTGCTCTTGACAAATCTCTGAACGCCTCTTATGCCAGCCTGAAACGCAGCATCTGTCTGGAGCCTACAACAGCCATGTCACTTCTGTGACGGACAAGGCCATTAGGTGTGTGCCGATGTATTTCTTCAGAGCAGGCAGGGGCATTTCTTGTAGGTGATGGAGGAGGCTCTGGTGGCGTGAAATTCTCCGTGGCTCTGCTCGCCGTGGCACTGCTTGGCAGGTGCCATGAAGTTGTCTTTTGCGCAGTAAATGTCTGCAGCCTCTGCTATGCAGTGGCTGGTCCCAGCATCACTTTGTATGTGAAATAGCTCTGTTAGTCTTCAGTATTTCAGCTGTTGAAGCAACACATACACTGCTTGCAGCCAGAGGACTGCGTGCCTTTAAATTCTTATTTAGAGCACATTCCTGTGCTGGCCATAGTTACAACCATCAGTCTTCCAGCAGACTACTGCAGGCAAAATGTTTCTAACACACGTTTTCTGAGGACTACAAACAAAATAACCATCTGAGTCTGCGAAGAGTAAAGCTCAGTATATTTTAAAGTCATGCTGGGCCGGTGTAATTCCCCTGCCCCACCAGCCCCCCGATCCCTTCAGAGGTGTGAGGGCCGAAAGTTGTGCGACCTGCATGATGACCTTCCTCACTCCAACGTTTATTTTTAAGTGGCCTGCCACATCCATTGAAGGGGCTAACACGGGAGGTGCTGGAGGAACCAGACGTGCCCCGTGCCACAGTGTCTGTGCACCTCTCCTTTGCCATAGCTGGAATGCACATTTTATAGTCGAGCTGCTGTTCACTGGGGCCTTCCTCTATGAATGTCATTTGTAAATTTAATTTTGCCTGTGCTCACAGTCCCCACTATCTTCCAATATTTTATCATAACTGAAATGGCACTTAGCTGCCTGTCACGCTGGCTTGCCATCAACAAAGCAATGAACTAAACACAAAAGTACACAAGACACTCCTGTTGGAAAATAGGTTTCATGGTATTAGCCTTACTTACGTACCATCTCCTCTCCTTGCTTGTACTGGGCTTTGCTTCAAGATACCAGATTATAACAGTACTCTTGTTTGCTGTCTGTGTTTTAATAATTGTAATTGTTTGCCATGTGCACATGAGGTCCCTCTCAGAAGGAGTTGTCACAGGGCTGCGGCAGTGGCACCACTCATCTCAAGAGGGAACGGGGGAAAAGGAAAAGGTTGAGAGATGTTCGGTGTCGTCAGAGCAGTAACTGTGCTGTGGCTTATCAAAATTCCCTCTTGAGATGCTTTCTCAAGCACCGTGCAAACCTGGTGGGCAGTGAAGCAGGAGACGCAGGCGTGGAGCAGCTCGTCACCGAGGACTTGCTTCGGGTGGGCTCCTCGGCAGCGCTGGATGGACACTGGTGGGGCTGAGCCTGTCCTCGCAGCTTGCACCTCCGCTGCTGGGGAAGCTGGCAGCAAGTGGAGCTGGGTTGCTCTGAGCTGGAGCGGGGAGGATGCCTGGGCTTCACTGCTGGTTTCTTAGTGCTCCCGGTCATGGGGACAGGCTGTAAACCTGACAGGGAGCCGGGTCCTCCCCGTCGGCCATGGAGAGGAAGGGAACTTCAGTTCTTGTTCACAACGGCACATGTTCCTTCTTATAGGTCTTCCTCCAGGGATGTATTAGTGGGACACTGTCACACCATTTCTGCTGATCTTTCATTTTTTTTGTTAATTTCCCTTTTGCCCCCTTCGACCTTGCCTGTGACCTTGTATCTCCTGTTCTCTCCATTTGCTACATCTTCCCTGCTGATGAGCTTCTAATTCCATCTTCTTCTACCACAGTGGTCTTCCCCATCCCTCGCTGGCGAGCTGAGGTAACCCCTCGTCCCAATGTCGGTGTCAAACTAAAGGTCTGCTTCAAGATTTTGTGGTTATTACCTTGTCATGTCTGAACTAGCCCACACCTCTGTGACTCACTGGCTCGGGCTTCCCACAGGCTTTGGAAAAACTTACTGTCTATACTGGTATATTTCAGAAAATTGGTTAGTTTGAACATCATATCTTATTGTTTTCTTCACAAATAAATCGGCTTGTGATGCTCCTTAAGACACAGGAATGCTCTGTGGCGATGGGCCCACCCAGAGCTCAGCATCTGGAGACCTTCATCTAAGACTTCTGCTTTGCTCAGGATCAGTTTCTCTCAGAGCAGGAGTATACATGGACTCTTCTTTGCACCACTTGCTGAGGACTTGACCACTTTCGCCACACTCATTAAAGCCAGAATGAATGTGTATGGTTAAATCTCAGAGCAGCACTTTCAAAATGTGAGTGGACTAAAAGGTGGTGGGGAGAATAATGTTCCACACCTCTCACTGCAGTGTACCCAATAAATGCAGATGTAATAGGAAGGAAATGTAAGGTTTAGTGTTTTATTAGTGTGGCTGAAGATCCACCACACCAACTACTTTATCTGAACATGAGTGACAGGCATTGCTGTATCCATGCTCAGCTCATGTCTGCAAAGAAGAGATTTAAAGGTGGATTAAAAGCTTTGAAAAAATAACATGTAATAATATTACAGACCTCAAATCAATACTAGAATAGAATCCCAGCAAAAATATATTGAGTGATGTCCACATCTGGAAGTCCCTGAGCTGTTAATGTTCCCTGGCAGTGCAGGGCTGAAGCCCCAATACTTCGATTTTTCCAGCCAGCACAAAGAAATCTGTGCTGCCTTCTTTCCATGTCACTGGTGTGGCCTCTTCTCCTTTATTTGTCCTGTGCTTCTGGTCTGTAAAGCTAGCCTTAACAGCTTCCAGTTCTTCTGGGGCCAGTATAAAATGGCTTTGATCCCTTGCTTAGGCTTTTTCAATCCTTAATTTGTCTTCATTTGTCCTTTGAAACCTTTTTTTGATGTTCTTGTTATAATTCTGTAACCCCATGGAGATCGGTATCCTGGTGCTTTTAAACAAAGCAAAGAGCTCAACCAGGGGCTTGGAGCAGACTGCACTGACCACTCTATGCTCATCATCTTAATTGCTATCTGCCACATTTCATCACTGAGTGCTCCTCTGCCAGCCACAGTCCACATTTTGTCTGGGGTCAGGCAGGTTTTTTTGCTTAGGGTTTTGGTTTGGTTTGGTTTTTTAGTGTTACAAAATGTTTCTCAGTCACCAAGACCTACCTGATTTTATGTAGTTTGTGAATTCTGTGTCTGACACTGCAATGGTAATTTCTGTAGGCTCCAGTGGCCATGGAAGGAATGGGAAGGCAGAACCACCAAGCTGCTTTTGGTGTGCGGTGCAGAGGTTGAGACATGGCAGGTTTTACATGGAGTTCACGTGCTGGGTGGGTTTCATCCAGCAGCTCTGCCTCCATCCAGGTGGACCAGCCGCTACCTCCGAGACACCGCTGGGAGTACTGCCCATTTGGATAACATCACCGGTGGTCAAGCTTGGACAGAAAAAACTCTGCCAGGATTGTCATCCAGCCAAAAGATGTTAGAGATTCGGCTGGGATCACATGAAATGCCAGACTGCTCAGAAAACCCCCACTGGGCAGTGACTTGAGCTGCAGGGCTTGGGGATGTGGGTGTCTCCTGGAGCTGCCGCGCATGTGTTCTGCTAGCAGGAGGTTTTGAAAGTAGCATTGTAAATAAAAGAAGTAAAAAATATCACTTGACAGTTGTGGTGTTGCTGAGAAAACAGGTTAGGAAAGGCTGCGGTACCACTCCTGAAGTGACAAGTGTCACTTGTCACTGCTGCAGCCGCTGCTGTCCCAGCGTGCTCCCAGCACGTACCTGGGAAACCATAGGAGCCCGAGGAAGGCAACCCAAAGATAAGAAGCTTTTGCTTTAGCGGATGGAAATCATTTTACCTACCAATTCCATTAGAGAATACAATAAGAATAATGCAGAAAAGATATGATAGGATTCATGGTTACACTGATATGAAACGTGTGGAAATGATGATTGTGTGAGTACAGAATGAAAATAAAAACAAATGTGAAAGAAGAAAAATACTTATGTGAGATCAGCATTGGAGATTCTTCCAAAAACACAGCTAAGGGAGCTGCCTGCTGGGGAAGAAACGTGCTTCAGTTCATCAGTGTCTCTGAGAGGAGGCTGCACATCTGCAGATGGAAGCTCTGCAGGAACATCAGTCCAAAGAGAGGAATGCAGTCTGGATCCTGACCATCTTTTTACGTTAAAAATAATTTTTAAAAAAGCCATAATCTATTGGATATGTTCATCTTACCTTAGTGTAAAAAAGATAAGGGTTTCTCCTGTCCTTTTACATGTGGAAAACCCAAATTTATCTGCTGTTTTCTGACCAGGTAACTTCCACTTAGTCTATGTAAAACTAAGGTGACCTAAGATATCTGTGCTAAGCTGTTACTGTGTTCTCGATTTGTAGTTCTATTTTTAATCATTCAAGTGCACTGTTTTCTGTCCTTCATATTCTAAACCCTGCCCTGGTAGAGCTGGGATGAAGTGCTGGGTCTCCACTGTGTAGCAGTTTAGCAGAGTTGCAGGTAGTAGCAGGAGAGCTTACGTATCTTCAGTCTTTTTATCTTGGTGTCTCTTCCCTTTAATTGTCATTTGAAACACAAGCAAACTCTCAATACAGCTTTTGTCCAGATTTCAAACATAGTGACAGACGTAACCTGGTGGAGGTGGAGCAGAGGAGCTCATGCACCCGGAGAGGAACCATGCAAACTGCGCTAGTTTTGCCTCCGAAACCCTTTTTCTTTTCTCTTCTCCATACAGCAGTCTGGATTGCTGGTTGTGGAGTTGTGCAGCTGACTCTGTGATTTCAGGGATTTTCTAAGCAAATAACTGAACGAACTATCAATATTGCTCTAATAGAGCATCAGTGTTTATCTATACCTCTTAGGAACACGGATCAGATCACTGTAAACTCCTGGAATACCACTAGCAAGTGTGGTTTGTGTTACAGGGGCCGATGCTGGCTCAGGACATGTCACTGTTAAGTGCCTTTTGTAGGTTGGATCAGCCGCTACTTGTCTTTGGCTCGGTGTTGTGCCAGGCTCTCCTACCTGTGCAGGCAAACATACAGCACATCATGTAACAGACTGTAATCTGTAAAAGAAAACTGCAAACAGAGAAAAACAAAAGAAAATCAGAGCTGTATTGCAATCTTCACTGACAAGCTAGAGACGTGTACCACTGGAAATCAATGTCTTCACAGAGTAGCAGCCAGGTGGAATAAAGCTTTGATGAACTATTCAGTATAGAAATCCCTCTTTCCCCATTATTTCTTCTGGGGAAGGAGTGTCTTTATTTGTTGAGCCAGCTGGGAAGAAGTACTAGTTAAAATTGGGGCCAGGAGGATGGCTGCATCTACTGTCATTGCCTGGGAGCCCGAAATGAGCCCTGACACTGCTGGGTCTCTGTCATTTGGGCTTGGAGGGAGGTTTGACACCTGAGCTGGAGAGAGGGACCCAAAGGCAACCAGCCCCTGCACTGAGGCTTTCTACGTCCTGACCACAGTACCGTCTTTAATATCATCCAAGAGCTTGTCACAGATTTTTTTTCCTCTAAAGCAAAGGTAGTAAGGATTCAGCTAAAATGGAAGCTTGACCTAATAGTTTACATTTCATATGCCTGTGCTGTTTTTATCTATGGTTTTGCTATCTCTGATAGAAAATAAAAATGGATTTTTAATGTTTTTTTTTTGCCATGGAATTAAGCAGTCCACAGTCTTAAAAATCACCTGCAACTCTGTAATTCTGTAACATTGCAAGGTGATACTAATAATGCTTTTGGCTTTCTGGGCCTGTTTATTCCACTGATGTTTAGAAAATCAGCAGAATGACTTATTTTCATATCGCATAGGAACTTGTGTGGTGTTTTGATGTGACATCAGGGGTGGTAGAGGAGGTGATTATCCCATAGCAAGGGTAGCACCGTCATTGTGTGTATTCAGTTTTCTTTGTATCCTTCCAGGTTAAAATATCAGGCAAAGACAAAGTCATTGGTAATCATCTACTAGAAAGGCACATAGCTTTTCTAATTCTAGTCTCTATTCCTAACTAAAGGAAAAATGAGTTAAATTTCTACCTACCTTTTTTGGAGTAACTTCCATCTTGGTTTCAGCAGTTCATAATAGTTCTTTGTATTTTGTGAAGCAGGAGAGAGGAATGTCTTTGAAAACAGGTGCTGTATTACTCAATATTGTAAAACAAATGTAGCTGAGAGTCTGGCTTACCTGGCCCTTGAGGTTTATTGAGAAATGAGTGCTGGAGAATTTCCCTCAGCTGGCTGGAAATCACAGAGGAATTGCTGAATCGTCATCAATATTGGTCCCACAGTTCAAAGCAAAATGGCTCCAACAGTGTCTTTCCTGAAGTTCAGGACAAGTGCTCTCTGCCAGGTATTTTCTAGCTTTTATCAATCATCTTATACAGCATCTCTGGCCAAGTTACGATTTTATTTGTGCTGCGAAGCTGTACCAAACTTCACCTTCCAGTACCAGCTCTTTCTTTTTGAGAAAGACAATCAACTCCATTTCTGTAGAGGGAGACAGATTTCACCCACTGGCTTTGTTTCTAAGGGTGTGGAAAATCTGTGGTTTTGTTACATAAAGATTCTTATACCTGTGTAACTTTACCAATGTTGATTACTTCACACTGAGGGAACTGCCTGGTTCAGCAAGTGAAAGGCATGTTGTCCCTTATGGTAGATATTTGATGGGGTTAAACCTCGCCAGGCAACCAGTGAGCACCAAAGTCATCGGATCTTTTGAAGTCTGTACGTAAAGCGCAAGATTTACCTTCCAGTGGGTTCGGGGACTGGTGATGTGCCCATTGCAGTACGGGCCCTGCTCTTTGGGCCAAGATTTAAAAAAAAAATCTCTTAAGTGAAAATTGTTTAATTTTTCTATGTCTGTGAGAGCTCTTGCAGCTTGTTGAGGGAGCACATGTATTCTGGGCAGGTTCCTGCTTTTTCTCTTTTTCCCTTTTTTTTAAACGAGTAATACTGTTAACTTGCTGAATTAATTATATTGACATGTCAGTCGGGCTTGTGCTAGGTGATATCAGGTGGTGTCACACAAGATAATTCAGAAGTAACAGGCTGGCGTGTCTAGCATCACTTAATTGGGAACCCCATTCATTTTCCAAAGCCAGCAGTTACCCCGTGTCTTTGGGCTCTGCACTGTTTCTGTCAGCCGTGGCACTTCTCTAATCCGATCTAAGATATTCTGTGAGAGCTGATATCTTGCCATTGGATTTGAAATGACTGTTCCAGGTTTTTCCTGTTCTTTCTGACAGTTTATTGCAAGCAGGAGGTAATTACTAACAATAGTTTTTGTTGTACATCATCCCAAGAAACAAAATATTAAAAGACTGGGAGAAGGACCAACACTAAAATTTACTGTGAGTAATGTTACACAGCAGATTAACTTCATACTGGGAAATATTTTAATCATCTGAACTGTGGTCACATTTTAGCCAGCTGTGAGGCTGCCTGAGCAGCAGTTCTGGTACAGTGAGGCAAATAGCTTCATGATTTAAAATAAGCCTGGATTATATGTGATTGTTTGGGTTTTTTTTTACATAGGGATGATGGTTTTGTGGTAGGCACAGAGGTACACGTATGACATGCTGACCAGTGTTACCTTTCACTTTTTAATATTCATGTATGTTCCAGATAAAGTGTTTAATGGTTAAGAGAAGAGCTGTTAAGCGACATCTCCAGTATCCTTTGTACTCCCTTACTAGTGTCACGCTCTATGGATTTAGATCAATTGCTAAAAAGTTTTGCCTTTTTTCTCTACCTGTACAATAAAAAAGATTTTTAAATTTTTTTCTAATTCTTAAGTGCTCAGAAAAGTATGAGCTAAAAGCTGAAAGAAGAGTAATAGTGATATGCATAATAAAATTTCTAAGTTCAAGTCGCAAGCAAATGAAGCACAGTGCAATGGTATTTGAACTGAGTAGATCAGTGTCTTTTCCGCGGAGTAAGCACTCGCTCAGTGTGTGAAGGTGGTTTGTGAGATCAGGAAAGTGTTTCCACCTTAGAAAAAACGTTGAGCAGTTGACAATATTTAAATAAACTAAAATACTTTCCTATTCCCAGTTGAATATCTTTACTATCAGCAAATGAATATGATAAAGTAACAGTGAAGATCAATTAATTTGTTTCCCTCTTTTTGATCATTTCAAATTTGCTTTGTGGTTCTAATCACCTTGAGCTTTGAACAAAAGATCTATTTTGAACTGAGAAAAATCTATTTGAACTGGGGATTTTCTCAAAAAAGAAAGGAAAGAAAGAAGGAATTGAAGCTTTTTGGACCTTAACATTTTCCGAGAAGTGTAATTATGGACCTGAAGGACTTAACAACCTTGGTCAATGTGCAAAGGAGGGTCATGTAACCTCCTACTGTCCATGCAAGGACTTCTCTAACTAGCAATGGGGCTCTGCAGGGTTGCATTTGGAGGGGCTGCTGCCTCGGCTTCTTGCCGTACACTGTGTGTCTCTGCGTGTTGTTTCCTTTGGCTTCAGGTGGGCAACTGCTTCGCTAGGTCAAGGCTGTGAATTCAGTCTTGGGGTTGGTCTATGCAGAACGGTACAAGGGAATTGGGGGCGGGGGGAAGCAGTATTTTATTGTTTTCTCTGATATATCATCTTCACTGCATGTAAACTGATCCCACTGGTGCCCCTAACGCCTGAGCCTGGAATCCACTTGCAGTTTGGGAGGTTACTCTAAGTCGTACAAGCATAACAGGGGGTTTCACTAATACAATATGAAGAACATGCATGTTATTATAATACAGAAATGTGCAATTATGTCTTGATCACAGCTCAGGGAGTACATGTTTTTAATGAAGTGAACATTGTCAGTGTGGGAAGCAATAAAAATGAAAAAAAGTTACAGAACTGAAAATTTAATATATATGATAATACACGTAAATCTATTAAAAAAAGTAAAGTGGAATTAATTATATTTCAGTGCCCAGAGGGTGAATAAAAAGGGTAAAGAATTAAGAAATAAAAAATTCATACTGTAATTAGAATTTTGCATACTAAAATTAGAGAAGGTGTTTTCTGATAACATCCAGGATCTTTTCTAACAGAAAACCATGATGGGAGCAGGACATGTTAATTATGCACCAGAGCCTTGAGGTATGAAACCTATACACAAGCTTGCAAAAAGGATTAAATATACAGTTAGGTTTATGTGTAAAACTTTTTAATTTTTCAACTTTTCATATCCAAATTACAAAAAAAAAAGATTGCGATGCATTATTTATTCAGACATTTAATGAATAACAAAATAGTAGTTCTATACAAGCTCCAGGTACACCAAGAAATACTTTCACCACAGCCTTATATATCTGTAACATAACAAACAGGTATTCGACAAGGGAAAATTTGCTCAACTCCAAAAGACCCAACCCTTGGTGTGGTGTTTGCTAAGTGCTGCCTTCCCAGCCTCTCACACAGGGTCAGGGCATGGGGAAAAACACAGGGGTGATTTTGTCCCGGGCTCTTTTGTCGGAATAACGACAGGTGGTGGTGACTGTGTCTGTTGAGATATATCCTGGAGTACAGAGGGCAACAGTAGAGGGCTCTTCCCAGCTGCTCCTTTATACTACACAAGATTGGGCAAAGCTGCTGTGGTTCTGCCTTTTGCAGCTCACTGCAGCCTCCTGCATTTTCTATTTTATACTGTTTGGTCATCTGTTTCCCCTGCACAGCTCTTCTTTGTTTCCGTGGAAGACCCAGCTCTGCTTGCTGTCAGAGCTATCCCGATACTGGACTTTGGGCTGGATCTTCATGGCTATCAGTTTTGCCCAGACTTTACCAATGCCTGAGAGGAGTTTATCAATAAGTGTCTTCTGCCTTCTAGGGAAGTCATCTGATAACTTCCACGATGAGACTGATGGCCAGAGAAGGGTCTGAAGCTGAAGGAGCCCAGGCAGGAGCTGTAATCACCCTTCTCCGAGCCCCTCTCTCACATGTTCATATCCAAAGATGAACACGTGCACTGGAGATACGACAGCTGATGTTGGTGGCAATGGAGCAACCTCGCCAAGAGGCTGGCCTGGCCTCCGGCAGAGGCTGAGCACTCTGACCCTGCAGGTACTGGCTCTGTTCCCACCAAGGCCGTGAACCTGCATCCATGGCTGGCTCTTGGCTCGCTCCTTAGGCGTTGGGTGCTGTTCTTTTTTTAGTATTGAGTCACGTATGAATGAACAGCAACAAACTGTTAATTATTGTGTTTCAGAAATGTGGGCCACCCTGAAACTCTTCAGGGCCATTTTAGGGGGGGGGGGAATTCCTGTGAAGTCTCATCCTCGTGGAGGTCACTAGGGAAAGCAGGGTTAGGGGAAGAAGAAGAGGACTACGCTGGTTGTTGTGGGTTGGAAGAAGAGAGAAAGCAAAAGCAGCGGCTTTGAAATATTTTGGCTTTTCATATAATGTAGCTCTAATTACTGCATATTTGCATGCCTGAGCAAGATATTGGTGACACAAAGAGTCACAGGCAACAAACACCTATGTTATTGCTGTGTCTTCCAGCTCTTGGCTGAATAGGACATAACAGTAAATGACAGGAGATGTGGTGCAGTGAAGTGTGAAAATCCCTGCCCTGGATTAAACTGGTGTTGTATAGACAATTTGCATGCAATATGAAAGTGGAATGCCACCATGAACATATCCTATTGAAGGGATTTGGGTGTGGTTGATTCTGCTCTGAGGTAGAGGGATAGATTGGGTTATCTCGCAATCTTTTAAAGTACTAGCATTTGTGATTCGATGGCATCTGAAAGCTACATTAAAAAATTAAGTCTTGGGCTAACCTGGGCTGATTCAGCTGGTGATAATTGTTTGCAATTGATGTCATGTAAGCTGAGCACATGTTGCTGTTAAGAGCTGTAGCCATAGGAACCTAAAATGTAACGGATCCTGTGTATGGGGATGAGTTTGTTTTAGTGTTTGCATAAATCTGCATAAATATGTTTAATTGTTGGTTTTGGAGCTAATTGGCATCCAGAATGAAGATGGTATTTGCTATATAGTAAGCTTGATACATGATTAAGAAATCATACAGTAATGATAGTACTATTAGCACTGATATTAATAACTAACGTTATAATTAAAGCTGCTAATATGTGAGAGGGACAAAAGTCTTCAACATTATTTGCAAATATTAATGATAATCGGTGGTGGGTGAGGTATGAAGAACACGATTAATGTTGGAATTGTCAAAATGTTTCGTTTTGATAGGCAGTGCCCATCCTCACATTAATGATCGGCCTTTTGGAAAAGGGAGAGGGAGGATGGGTGACGGTGGCAGAGCGGAGCTGGGCAGGCGTTGGTGCAGCCCTGGGACGGGGCGGTGTTTGCTTGGCCCGAGCTGTCACTCCTTCGGTTTGGGGCGCGCGGTGGGACGCGTGATCCTGTGCCACCCTTGTCTGCAAGCACATGCCCTGCTGCAAATCACACTGCATTGAACGGCGCGAGGGGGAGCATCGGCCGTGTGTTTGTGTGATGTTGCCTGCAGAGCGCGGGAGCGGCTCTGTCTTCTCCTGCCTGTGATCTGTGGCACGTTTTCTCCCATCTGCTGAAATGCACCCAGACACTTCCAGACTATGCTGAGGGTTTCAACCCACTCCGATTTTATGACAGAAATAAAATGCTTCCAAGTAGGCATTTGCAATGGAAACATTAATTGTTCAATTATAGTAACTACAACTGCATGCTACTGAAGTACTTAGGAAGGAGAGACTACTATGTTTGCTAAAATAGGCAGCATCTAACCATTAGAAAAAGAAATTAATCTGAACCAAAAAGCATCTTCAATTTAGGCCCATCTCTATTGAAAGGACTCTTTAGGACTGTCACGTAGCTCCCAGAAAAGATTACCAATACAAATGGTTTTTGCATTAATAATCTTTCCAATATGAGTAATCTGCTGATGGAAGCAGAAGAGCACCCGAGGTTCAGTCTAATCTGGCTTTTCTTCTCCCCCCCGCCCCTTAACTGTGCCAGCTCTGTCCAGTGCCTGGATCTGGCAGGGCACCAGTGGGCCAATGTGATTTTCTCCTTGTGCCCTTGGAGCACAGCTGTGCTCCAGTTCTTCTTTTGAGTTTCCCCAGAATTTTACTGCATATGTTACTGTGCTGGATGCTGGGCACTGCGGTGCAGCAGTGAGCGTGGGAAGAAAAGCGGAAGATGATTGTCCAGGTAAATTTATTTCAGTTTCTGGTGTGTAAGACCAACTTCATCCCTGTCTTTATTTCCATTTGAGTTGGTTACTGCAGGAAGAGGCATCCCAGCCAAGCACGTTTCACAACCATATTGTTCTGAAAGGAGACAAATTATCTGAAATTAATTCTAATCTGATAAGCAGCTGTGTAACTTGTACAGCACACCTGAGAAAATGGTGTAGGAGATTCTGCACCAGCAAATACTTCCAAAATAAGTGTTGAAGAGACGTCTAGAAGTTTTCAGAGCAGTAAAGGTATTCACTCTTACTTTTCCTACTTTCCACATGGATGATAACATATTTTGCTTAGAAGCAGTTTTTACGTAAGACCAGAATGCATCTGGAGAACCTTAAAAAGGAAAAAAAAAAAAGTGAGAGATCATATTCTTGCAGCGATTATTGTGTTGTCTTTCTAGGAATCACCTAAAGAGAATCACACTCAACTGATTATAATTGAAACTTTGCGTCTCGGAACTGGCCTTTAAAGCAACCATTGAGCCAGAGCAGCTTTGCAGTAGTGGTTTACGCTGCAAGAATGCAGAAAATATCTCCATTTAAGCACTGCCCTCCAGAAAATGCTGCACCCTGAGCAGGCTTTGCAGGAGTGTGATGATCCCAATGGGCTTTGCATCACAAACGGGGAATGATTCCAAATAGAAATGGACTGGTTTTATTCTGAGTTTTTCATTTATTTTGCCTTCCCAGTTTTCACTGTGTTTTAGATTGTTGAAGCATGTAAACAAGGCAGCTTCAGCAAAAATGGGAGAGTAGTCCATCCTTGATCTCTCAATCCTGATCCTCAGGGGAGTCCTACAGTACAGCTTCTAGAAGAGGACTGGAAGACTGCTCTTAACTCTGCTGGAGATGAAAAATTGAGATCAGTGCCATTATTGCTGTCTGATACAGACATATAGGCCATATATTAGAGTCCTCCATTGACCTTCCCTACTGCTAACCCTTTATAGGGATGCTACTGCTCATGAAAATTTACCCTTGCTAAGACCCACCTTTAAAACTGTTTAATTACATTACCATAATTAACTGGTCTTGAAAATTGCCCCCTCTGTTTCTTACCTGACGAAGGACTTAAGTGCCTGTACCAGTTACCTAGTGAAAAGCTATTTTCTCTCTGTACACAGCAGCCCTCTCTCCTCCAGGCTGTCCTGCTATCGGGATATTGGGGAACTGGGATGCAGCAGTGCTGGGCAGGGAGTGATGCCAGGGCAGGTCACTGCCCTGCTGAAGGTCGAGATGACTTCCTTCGGCAGCACTCCTAATTTCTGGTTAAAATATAGTCTCTGTTACGCTTATGCCACCTAAAAAAAAAGTCGTCTTTGTATTGAACTTCAAAAGTTTTAAAGTCCTCAAGAGGACTGCAGTCAGTGTGTCCCTTCAGGTACCATCCTCAGAGTTTTATCATCCCATCACCTGTCACTCCCTGTATCTACAAACATACATCTTGTTTATGAAATGCATGTTTGAGAGTCAGCTCAGCAGAAGATACTGACTGATTGTGGGGAAACAGAGATGACACAATTGTTATGTACTTCTATAGTTTCCCTGTTCAACCAGGATATTCTTGATTATTTCTGATGTCTTTCACCCCCTCCCCCTTATCAGTAAAATAACAGGAAGAAAAAATTTCCAGTAAAGCCTGGGCACCTTTTCACCCTGCTGCCTGCACTGAAGTTTCCAGCAGCCTCAACTGTGCTCAGATCTAATACATGTGAAATTTCCATTGTTCCCAAAGTTACTGTTCCTTGCTGGCTGTGCCCTTATCATAAGCCATCATCTTCATCTCTCTGTAACCGTGTTCTGCCTCCTTTCAAAGGTATCTTTCTCTTAAAGCATATTTTTTCCTCCTTAGCTTTAGCTGGGACGAGGACGTGGGAGCCTGTGACGGAAAGAGGGAAGGGCTTGCACATTCTCCCCTTTCATATTTCAGACGGGCTTCTCTTTCTCTTCTGTCACAGTTGTTCTTTGCAAACTTCAGCCTCCACAATGACAGACTCCGCCATGCCTTCCTGGAGGCTGGCTGCGCATGAAGACTTTGAAGCACACAATGAAAGAAGGAAGGTACGTCTTAGAAAGTAGTTTCATATTTTTTCTGTAGTCCATAGCCAGGATTTACCATGAATGATCAATGAACAGACTCAACATGCAAATCGGGGACCCTTTTTGTGGTGTCTATCTGGTTGCTTTCTCCAGGAGTTGTTGACTTATTTATTTGCTAAACACCCAATGGTGTCTCCAGTGTGATGGGAGACACCACCAAAGGCAAAAGCCTCAACGTTGCTCCAGGAATGCAGCGATCCTTCCAGTGGTTTCCCATTAATAAAAGAAGTGCTGTTTCAGGTTGCTGCCAGCCTTCCAGGGAAATAAGCGCTCGTGTGATACAATGCGAACGTGCACTTCGTAGTCCTCTAATTGTTGTCTGAATGCAAATTTGAACAAAGGGCAATACAAAGACAGCAACTGTATGAAGCAGGCAAGAGCTGAACCAGTATGATAAGGAGCAAAGGAAGAATTGAGAGATTACAGCAATTCTTGTAATACTCTAAATAAAAGTCTGTGGTATCTGCATGTAATTCTGATATCAACAAATACTGGCTTGCTGGAAGTGGAATTAATGCGAGAGAGGCAGAGATCCCCGCAGCTTAGCTTTCCTGTGGCAGCAAGTGTTTGGAGCTGAAAGTGATGAGGCTCAGGCAGGGCTGGTATCGCCATGTCCTGTGGTGGGTGGGATGGGTGGAAGGAGAAGGCAGCCCATGTATTTTGTGTTGTAAAGGGCACGTGATGATGTAGAGCCAGCAGTTGTCTGAAGTGAGCCAAAGCGTTTCCTCTTCCCCATTTATCCATCGTTGGCATACACTGGTACCTGACCGAGCTGGTGGGACCGCCCTGGCCTGGCAGGCGCTCAGCCCTAAGCCCAGCTTTGCATTCAGTTCTCCCAGGCAGGAGAAGGCAGCACAGCCCCAGCTGTGGTCTCCTCCTTGTTCTGCAACTATCCACGCGAGCTGGGTTCCCCCAGTGGTCGTGCGTGCTGTCCCCGGGTGCTGCAGGGGCTGGCGTGGTACCTCCTGTCTCTTACGTGCTGCGTTAACAGGACGAGGCACCATTGACCTCATGGGATGGAAGAACAAACTGTTGTGGCTCTGAAGTCCTCGCGCTGCTAAGGAACTGCATGGAGGAAGGCAGAGAGCAAGCAAGGCAAATTTTTCAGAAAATAGGAAGAAAAAAGGAGATGCTGAGGGTAGGGCTGTAGCATAGGTCAGAGGGGGAACCTTGAAGTTGAGTCCCTAGAGGAAAAAAAGGTATATGGAGATGAAGACCACCAGCAGGCAATGACAACCAATGGTTGTGCACTGTCATTTCCCAAGCAGCTTCTTGAGTCGCAGGGCTAGAGGATTTCTAGAGCTAGGCAAGCTCTTAATCTCTTGTGGTAGTACACCTCCATTTATAAACATTAACTGAGAAAGGCTAGAATCCCAGTGTGCTTCCTCTGAAGTTCAGTGTCGTAATTTCCATTTCAGAGGGCATTTTTCCTCTTCTAGGTTACATCTCAGTGAATACTCAACCCTTCCTACAGAGTAGAGCAGTTCCACCAGAGGATGGTGGGAGTCTTGCACAGATCGATAGCTTCTGTTAAGCCATTTCTGTCCAAATGAAGATACTGTTTGTATCTTAGCTACCTTTTGTCCCTGGGAGTGTCCATGTGCCAGCGCCAAGACTGGTTGTGTCTCTGGTCATATCTGACACCAGTAACTGAACTATCTCTCCTCCAACAAGCCAGTGAGAGAGCCTTGCCTGTAATCTTCAGGAGGGATCTCCTGTCTCCTGAACCATGTTTTCCCCTGCAGATGCTGCTCTGAAGAAAGATAAGCTGTGGAGGAGAGTGTGGGAGAAGATAAAAGAGAAAAATTAAACCATTTATGAAACTTTCATCAAAGCACTGTTTATAATGCTGAAGGGAATGCTGTCTTACCTTGACACAAACTTCATTCATAAACTAGACTTCATTATTTTTCAGTGTTATTTCTGAAAGACTTTGTCAGCAGCTTGGCAACTTATATAGACAAGCTCATGATTTACTTTCTTCTGTGACTAATCAAAATACTAAATATGGGCGTTTATGTGCCTCATATCATCCTGAAGTTTTGTGCATGTAATTTAAGTTTGACTGAGTAGAAAAAAAAGTAATAAATAGTAACATTAGTCCTGCAATTCCTTCCCTATTCAGAACATGAAGCTTCTCAGACATTATAGACTCTCTAAAATACTGCTGAAAAGTGAACAAAAAGCCTGAGATCAAATAACTTCAGTAGAAGCCCTTTGAATGATTCTGAAAGCTAAGGATGACTGTTAACATCATTAAATTGGGCCTGGATTTGATTAATGTCTTAGGAACAGGGATCCAGTTTCCATCCTTTCACACAATTTGAAAAGAGTGTGATTACCTTTTGATTTTTAAGAATAAGTAATTTTGTTTACTCACAGGGAGTAAAATTGCATAATCTTATTCACATGTGGGTACATTTCTGTTTGCCCTTCAGCAATGTCAGTGGGCTGCATGAACTCTGCTCCTCGCTGCAGAGCTATTGCAGCAATTGCCGTTACCTTTTTTAGGCTACAGTACCAAGTAAAATGTATTACGTGGTTTAAAAGGAGAATATGGGGGACCGTATGGTCCAAACAGAAAATGCAAACAAAAGATAAAAGAAAGAAACAAGCCCTGCCTGGTGGCCAGAGCATGGGGAGTCCCTCGTGGGCATTGCCCCGTGCAGACACCAGGCTGAGCCTCCCCATGGGCCACGGTCATTGACAGCTGTGATACACTGGCGTACGTGTCTTTTATCAGCCGTAGCTGCTTAGTAATCGTATAACATGCCTGATCCTCTATTCACAGAGAGCTTGAGGTCATGCGTCAGTGATTGAACAAAAACTTAAAGCACAAATACCGTACAGGACTCTTCTAAGACCAAGAAAGGCAGACCTTCTCACCCATGGCGAGCACAGACCTGAGCAAGGAGGGCATAACCTGTATCAGAAGGGTTTTACTTTGGAGGGATTGTGCTTCAGAGACACCCTCAGGGGCACAGTTCTCATCTTGATTTTTCCTGGAGGCACTATGTCTCCTGCCATGGTTTGTGTCAGCAGGAATCTGAAGTTCTTTGCAGGCAGGTTTTATTTTGGGAAGTGGGTACAAAAGGAGTTAGGTTCCCAAGTAGCTTGTCTGAACCTGGCGTCCAGATAGCATAAATAGAGGGGTAAGGATGATTGACTCCCTCTTATCATCTTATATAGATGTAAGTCAGAGTCCACTCAGTATATATGCTGATAGACATAAACATATTCTGTGTATACCAACAAAAGTGCACATTTCTATTAGCTAGCAAAGCACACAGCTGTTTTCCAATTTCAGTTCCTCATTATCCTTTATGACAGAATTACTGAGGTTGGACAGGACCTCTTGAGATGATCTAGTCCAACCCCCTGCCCAAGCAAGGTCAGCTGGAGCAGGTTGCTCACGACCATACCAGGTCTTGGCTGGACTTGCTGACTTTAATTCCTGTTGGCATACTTACTCTGTGTCTAGTAGTGGTTCCCAAACTATGTCCTGTGGAACACTGATTCGTCCCAACCTTTTTATTTTCTTTGTGGAAAGAAAGCAGGTAGCAGTTGTCAGGCCAGACTTGTTTTGATTTCCAAAAGCTGAAGCAAGAAGAACTTTCTCATTCTGTTTGATTAAAAGTAATAAATATGTATGTGTTCTATCCTAAATATTTTATGGGAAAAAAGTTATGTTCTCTTAATACTCATGTTAGTAGCTAACACTAGCACAGCAATTCTATAGCCCACCTGCCATTTCCCTCTTCAAATGGGGCTTGCACTGCTGGAAGTGCTAAAAACAGCCTTTGCTGAAACCCTGCACACCGTCCTGTGGGACGCGGTCAGCAGTGCAGCTGAGCACGCTGCTGGCTGCAGACTGCTTCTGCAGGGAAACATCACTGGGCCAAACCGGGAAGTGCATGTGAGAATGGATCTTTTATAATCCAAGCTGGGTCCCTGCTTGCTTCCTTCCTGTCTTAACCCAGCAAAGGCTGTCCTTTTTCCCAAATAATGAGTGACTTGGCGGTGTTTCTAGTAAATAGCAGGGTATGAAACCTCCAGCTGCTGCGTCCATTCTGCTGTGCAGGACCTTGGATCACCTGAGCTTGTGCTTCCAGACACTCTCACCGGATGCCAGAATAGCAATCAGCAAGGTCAAGCATCCCAAGAGAGGTCTGTGTATTATAGCTGAGTGAAAAAAATGTAAAATCATGGATTTGGACAGGAGGTTGAAAATGAAAGATGCTGAGGAAAGACCTTGAGACCTGGCTTGATCCCACTTCTGCCAATGGGGAGCAATAGGCCACCTTGGAGGGTGCTGGGATCACTGGTGGGTCAGTGCTGCTGGCAGGTATCTGCATTTTTCCATGGGTTATAGTGGGATGCAGAGAACGCTATGTTTCTCACTCAGCCTCCTTGGCTAGCTTTACAAAGCTGCCTGAGAAGCATCCAGGCCTCAGGGTGCCCATCTTAACCAATTCCTACTTGTCTTAACCTAGACTATGGCTCTATTCCAGCTTGCGTGCCTGGAGAAGGTCTTGGGAGCATGAAGGGCTCGATACCCCTTTTCTCTGCGTAGCTGAGCACTCTTCCCCTGAAGCCTGGTAGCCTGGCTTGTTCTGTGTGGATTGATGGTGTACTGAAACCAGGACACTGGGTTAGCTCACGGGAGGACAGCTAGCCTGGGAAAGCAGCCGTCTCTTCTGGTTGGTGCTCTAGCAGGCCGTAAAGATAATCTTCTCACTACAAAATGGTAGCGCAATGGCTTTTGTGAAAACTGTATTTCTACTTTAGAAAATGTGGACTTCTCAAATTTCCCTTTTGGATAGAGTTGGGTCTGGTTTTTACTTTCCAGCAGCTGCTCAAAAGTATCTTCAGTAGTCATACAGATGGTATTTACAGCTACAGATGCTTCGCATCAAGAATACTCAGTCCTCCCTGGGGTTGGGCCCAGAGAGACTGAATGCAAAACCAAGATGTCATTCTAAGACTGCATTTCACAATGCATTGACAATCTGGGGAGACTTGAAAGGCAGTAACATGGTTTCACTGTTTTTGAAAAACTGCAGACATTTCTATTAGACAGATGCTCACAGTTCTGCAAGGCTGGACACTTTTATTCTTTGTACTTTCAGATGACTTCTACATAAAGGCTAGTTCCAGCACAAGAAATAACAATAAGTTGCTCCTTAAAGTAGAAGGGATAAAGCAAGATAAAGAACTTCAAAGCAGATACCATTACTATGTACGTAGAAAGAAACAAGAAACTACGAGGTGGAATCTGCTATTAAAATCCGCTAAGATTTTCCAGGGAGAACACATTTATCTTATCGACAATGGGGCTGAGCAATTTCCTAGTTAATGTGAGTGAAATATCCAACAAAAGACAGGGGCTTTAATAGGCAGACTTGTTGCTTGATAGTTTCAGATCTCTACATGGGTTCAGCAGAAAAATATGATTTATTGTAAAATGTATAAAACTGAAAGTTTTATGTCACCTCAGGAAACTTCTTAAAATACTTTGCTTCTTCAAAGGGGATCTGGAAGTTCAATTGAAGTTTAGAGATGGCACAAGCTTTCATTAGGAATTAGCCTCAAAGTCTTTTTTTCATCTATGGTTTTTAAGACTCTTTGACTAATACAGAACCTGTAATAAATTAATCTCCATACATTGTAGTTAGAGTGGAATGAGGAAACTAATCTAATAACTAATCAAAAGCCCTTTGGACATAGGGAAGTGCCCTGGTTTCAGCTGGGATAGAGTTAATTGTCTTCCTAGTAGCTGGTAGGGTGCTGTGTTTTGAGTTCAGTATGCGAA
>JANXJC010000042.1:21518669-21554317 GCA_027564655.1 Leptodon cayanensis | reverse complement strand
TTCACCGAAAGGGTTGTCAAGCACTGGAACAGGCTGCCCAGGGAAGTGGTGGAGTCACCATCCCTGGAGGTATTTAAGACATGTAGATGTGGCGCTTAGGGACATGGTTTAGTGGTGGACTTGGCAGTGTTAGGTTAACGGTTGCACTCGATGATCTTAAAGGTCTTCTCCAACCTAAATGATTCTGTGATTCTATATATATTCTTGCATATGTATATATAGGCAGAAGATGATTTTCCAGTACTGATTAGCTGGGGGTGGGGAGGGTGCGGAGAATTTGTGAAGACTTGAAAGTTCAGCACTGCTCCACTGATACTCATGATAGAGAAGAGAGCGCTGCCAGGGAGATGCGATGAATGTGAGAGCCTGGAAAAATGGACTTTGCTGCAGTTTTTTAATAGGTTGAGTTTGCATTTGCCAAGGTCCCAAAAGAGATATTGCAATGATCAAGATGAGAACCTTGCTGATAGTCTTACCTGTGTGGGTGGATGTGAAGAGCTGTAACTTAAAGAGATTATTCAAGAGAAAAAAAGTGAGCAAGAATTAGATGCTGTCTGGGTAGGAGTGCAGCTGAAGACAACAGCCTGGTTTATGGACTCGGGGGAGAAGCTTTATGCAGTGACTGTGAACAGTGTTTTAGCAATCTTGGAGTGGGATGGTAGGACTGGAGCTGAAGAAAGGGCTGGGGCAGATGCCACCAGATGGACGGAGAAGGACAAAAGCAGAGGACGGATCAGATCCAGGATCTGGGCATGAGCTTATGGGAGGAGTGGGAAAACCAGCATGGAGAGGGTAAAATGCAGGTACACCTGTTGTCACAAGCTGGGGGCCAGAGGGAAGGAGGATGGGGCTGTTCAAAGATCCAGCTGAAAGGACGGCAGTCTGCACTTGTAACGTATGGCCAGGAGAGCTGAAGCCTGGTGAAGTGCAAGTGCAAGAAGCTTTATCTTCATCCTTAATTCTTTTCCTCAGGATGGTCCCAAAAATGACTTCAGAGGGGTTTTTGCCATGTTGAACTGACCTACAGAGCAGCGGTAAGGCGACTGAGTGGGATCCACCACCGACTGCTACACAGGCTGCTGTTGCTGATTAATTTTTCCTTTACTGAGGATGGCAGCGCAGAGCCAGAGACGCTGCAATGGGTTATGGTGGGGTTGGGTCAAAATGATTCTTCATCACTCCTGTGCTATGCATAGCACTGAGATTTGGTGCATCAGGGCTGGACAGTTATTAACATCGGTGTTGATGCATAGGCTTTGCCTTCCAGAGAGAGTGCAGTATATCAGCTTGCAGCGCCAAACTGCCCCGGAGTAATCAGAGTCTGTTGTCACAGCTGAGAAGTGTGGTGTGCCCATGTATTTCGATCATAATTCTTGTGCTATCAGGGAAAAACGCTCAGGGAACACAAGTTACCACTTACAAATTAAAGTGGAAGTTAATAGCCTCCTTCGGAATGAAATTGTCTGAAATTCAGCACCTTCTAACCCAAGCTATCATTTTATTTAAAGTGCTTAAGCAGCTGCATTTCTATATAAAAATTTCACTGTCAATTCGATTGCTTGTACTATTATTTTTTGTCCTTTAAATGGCTGCAAATTCTTCCTTCAGCCACTTAGCAAAACCAGGCAATGTCCTGCCACAGGATGGTGGCTTCGCTGACTACCTTGTAGATTTTAGCTAGCACCTAAGCAACAGCAAGTGGAAATGCTAAACCCAGCAAGCTGCAAAACCAAATTATGTTTCTCTTTGTGTAGACACATGCATATGTATTCAGAACATTTTGGGGAAGCAGGGGTACAGCCAGCCTCCTCGAGTGAAGGGAGGGGGGCACAGTCAGCTTTAGAGGGCTGTTTGCAAACTGGTTTGTGATACACACATTGGACTTAATGAAGGGTGGGTTCATAAAGGATTTATACATCTCTTGCTACCGCATTTCTGACGTGTCATCTGCAGGTCTTTGCTTTTCACCTCCCAACCGCAGCTGCCAGAACTGCAAGACCAGCCCCTTTCTGGAGGGGGCCTCGCACCCCCAGTCCGAAGGGGAGCTCAAGCCCGGGTAGGGAGGTGGTGGGAGGTTTCTGACCCGAGAGGCAGAGCACTGCTATGCCACAGCGTGCCTCCTCAGCCCTGATTACAAGGGCTACGTGACCTTATGTCCCACGCTCCCACTCTGATGTCCTGGCAGCGGGTTAAAAGGTGACACCATGACTCCCTGCACATCATGCCCTGTGGTCCCACCGGACCTCGCAGCGGAATTAAGTGGCCATGGGGACCGGCGCCGGGGGTGGCCGCTGTGCCCAGCGCTCCGGCGGGCAGGGGCAGCGTCGGCCCCCGCGCTGCACGGCTGGTGTAGAGCAGCAAGCGCTCGGCAGCACCCCGCTGCAGGGACGGAGCAGGGTGGCTGCAGGCTGCTTGCCCCAAGCACAGCCCGTGGTGCCTGCTAGGCACTGAGGGGCCGGCGATCTCCCATACCCTAAGTACCACGCAGAGCCAAACGTGGTATCTCCTAGGGCCCCTGAGCAGCTACACGCCCCATATAGTCAGTGCTAACGCTGACGTAGGGTTTTTTCTCCCTTGACAACTGTGGAAATCCCTGTTCATAATCACCCTCTTCAAATACGCAAAGCAAGCGGTTTGGTTGGACTCCAGTTGCTTTGCAAAGGGACTGCCTGGACCTTGCTGCCTGCCTGCTTCCCGGCATCAGAGCCTGCCTGTGCTGTAGCCCGGTCGCTCTCGAGAGCTCCGAGGAGCTGCCCGCACGTGAGGGCGACATTGGCAGGGGCTTGGCACGGGAATCCCTGGGCTGTCCGAGGCGCAGAACCAGGGGAGACGACGCGGAGCAGCCTGGCACTTGGGGCTGCACAGGGTGTGGGTCCCCAGCTTGGCAGCGGCCGGGTGGCATCCAGCCAGCTCAGACCCTTTGGACACTAAGGTTTTGATCAGGGTCTATTCCCACCATTATTCATAACGAAGTACAATTAAAACTGGACATTTAGTGAAGTACCTGGTGAGCTTGCGTAGAAACAAAGGCTTCATTTAATGGTTGTCAGTTTTACTGCAGTATCATAAAATTTTTGAGAAAATGGTATGCAAACTCTTGTAAATAGGAAGTGTGCAGAAGAACATGTTTGGGTCAGCCGTGGTTTAAGCTAAGCGCTGAGATATGCATTGAATGTTGCTGCTGTAGAGTAGTAACTCCTGGGTTTAACATAAGGGAGGTTGTTATACTTAGGCAACTGCCAAAGCTGAATTACGCTAGTCGTTATGTTTCTGATAAGAGAAATGCTTTTAGCAAATTTAATTAGGGAGCTGCAAACTTTTTTAAAATTTAAATTAGCTCATTGACAGTGAAACTAGAAATTATATGTGAATAGATTACAGCTTGTTTTCAAGTATTAATAATTGTTTTACTGATCCAAAAATAATATGGTTTGCATTTTGCAGTCTGGCTATAAAACCCTGCACCATGTACCAGTGTTTCAGATCCAACAAAGCAGCAGTGGCGCAGCAGCACCTTGCAGAGCTGCTCCAGCTTGCTGTGGGCAGTACCGCAGCAGTGGCTCGGGGGAGAGGGGGACCAGGAAGGGACTTGGGGCTTCAGGTGTGCTTGGAAGACTTTGGGGGGCCATGTTGGGCTCTCCGCCAGAACATTTCCTCCTCCCAGCATCTGCTGCTGCCTCTCCCTTCCCCTGCAGCACAGGTTGTCAACCAGCACCCTGGTCAAACCTCAAGAGTTTCCTTCCTCCGGGCACTCGTCCATCTCCGCCACCTTCCCAGTAGCCCCCTTCCAAGCTCTTTTACTTCTGGCGGGCCAGGGAGGGAGAGGCAGGCAGGGGGACTTGCTGGGAGACCAGTGGCTTTCCTGAAACTGGACAGACTTTCTAGGTCTGAGGTGAGAAAGCACCTTTGCAGACAGCTGGCAAAATGTCATGGTAAATGCAAACCAGGAAAGCCGCTGCTCTCAGCTTCACCAGCACATCGCTGTCGACAGGCTGCCTTGAGCATGGGAAGTACAGGGGAAGGTGCTGAGATCCAGCTGGATCCGTGCTGCCCAGACCGCAGCATCCCTGAGACAGGGGTCTCTCACGATCTGGCACCCCGCGTTTGGGGACTTGAGATAAAGGTTTGCCACAGCGCAAATTGCTGTGGTCTGCGACATGGCCCAGATTAGCAGCTTGCCTTTCAGAAGGAGGGTTGTCACACTTTCCGTGAGCTGGGATCTCACTGTCCCAGCATCCTAAATCTCACTGAGTGCCACTGCTATCCAAATGTGAATCAACAGGATCTTAAAATTTTCACCAAGCTCCTCTGTTGAGGTATTTCAGAACTTCTCATATTTAAGAATGCTTAATTAAGCATGCTGTAACATGTGCGAAAGTTATGATCCCATTACTTTGAAATGGTGTGCGTTTTTACGTCATGTGTTCCAGGAGTGGTACAAAACCCATCAGAGCCAGGGAGAAGTCAGCCAGTTGATTGTCTTTTACACCCCTAATCCACATTTCTTCGTGGGGCACCCTTTGTTTTGGAGGTCCCTTAGCAATGAAACTGTGGCAAGGTGTCCGTAGCCCTTTCTCCTCTCTATCAGGGAGAAAGCAAGTGAAAAGCCACAGTGAAGGGATGAGGCAGAGCAGAGACCTGACCGGCATCGGTGAAGCAGTCAGTCTTTGGTGGATGGGCTGATATTCTGCTCCATCCAAGGTGTGAGGGGAACTGTGCTGATGAGTCAGGACAGCATTGGAAGCCACTATTATGTCAAAATGTGTCTTAAATTTTAAGAAGGCATTCCTGCAGGTTTTGCAAAAGGGTCCAGGTGACATATAGTCCATATTTCTCTACACTTGTTTTTCCTACCATTATACATATCTGTACACACAGCCTTAGTCAAGTGCAGTTGCACAGGACAATACACAAATATTCATGAGCTCACCCAACTTACTAGTATTGCTACAGTGTCCAGAGTCATGTTCAAGGACCACTCCTCGCAATCCCAGACCTTACACAAGCGCAGGACGGAAAGGTGCCTCTGCAAGACAAGGCACAGTTGACAGTTGCAGGTAGAGAGGGGTAGAAGGCAAGGAGACACACAGCTCAGCGTGGTGAGCGGTGGCTGAGGCATCAGCAGCCCAATTATAGGCAGTGTGGCAAAGCAGAGTAGTAGGGAGGGATGAAAGAAGTGATGTGTAGCTTTGTGGATGTTTATGGTGATTTCCTCCAAGTCCCAGATGTGGCAGGAGAACGAGTAGCACAATCTTTACATTGTCCTTCAAGAAGAGTCACAGAAGTTTTCTCTGTTTCAGAAGAGAAAACAGTAACGGGATCCCTCTGTAGCTTTTTTTTTCTCAAGGATGAACAAGCCTCAGTTCACCTGATCTCTGCTCATGACCATCCAGTGTCCTTCTCCTGGGCTCGGTTCCTGACCATCCCAGTGTCCTTCTCCTGGGCTTTCTCCCCAATGACAGTATCTCCCTGGAGTGCCAGTGGCCCCTAGATGCCGTCTCCCGAGTGCCAAATGGAGCAGATCCCTTCCCGGGACCTGCTGCCTGCGCTCCTGCTGCTGCCGCGGAGCGTGTGGTTGGCCTTCATGGCTGCAAGGGCACCCCACTGCCTCCCCTCCAACCTGCCCACCAGAAGATCTGAGCTGGCAGAGCAGCTGGGCTATGCAGGACCTTCATAGGAAAGCCAAGTAGCTTATCTGCTCACAGGTTATAATTATGCCCACAAAAAAGAAAAAGAGAGAGACATGATAGACGTAGAAAAAGAGACAGTCTTAATGCTGCTTTCTGCTTTCTTCTGCCCCATTTTTTTTTTTCCACGAAAACCATCATAGGCAAGCACCTCTGAATATGATATAAGGTATTATTAAGTAATAATGGTTCTTTGGTCTCTGCTGTTGAGGAAAAGCAGGTTTTCCTTGATGACTTCTCTGTATAATAGTCAAAAGTTTTGCATTATTGTAATTAGTGGCTTAAACTTGTGTTTATAAGTTAATCATTTAAGAGCTTACTTTAAAAAACGTTTGCCTTCAGAATTTTGTATCAACTCCAAGTTCTAGCTAGCTCGCACGTTCACTAGCAGACAATGACCTAAAAATTAACAAAATTGTATGCTTATGCAGTCCATTCACTCACTCTGTGAGTCAATTATTCTCCCCTGTGGATGCAGGAGGATAAGAATACTAAATTGAATCTGTGACCTGAAGGGCAGAGGGAAAGGAATTTGTTTGTTTAATGTTAAAAGAAAAAAGCACCCAGTCCTACCAGCTGCTGCCTGGAGAGTATATGCATATTTCAACATGACCATTTCATGAGGTTCTTGTATCTCTTTCCTCCAGTCTTGCTCTATCTTTTCTTTGTAAATTTTCCACTAGCTGGAGCAGGTCCTGTGTCTGGAATGCACACAAACCAAATTTTAGACTCCAGCAGTAGACGAAATACATTAAAAATCTAAGGTTTAGTTATATTAATAAGCATTAAAGTATAATTGGCATAGATTTTAAATGCCCAGTCTAAAGCCCCCATGGGGTTTGGAAAGGTATTTGGTCCTAGCCTGCCCGCAGGACTTGAGGGCAGTAGGGAGAGCCATGCTACCTGTTGTGTGTCATTGTGGCCTTTGCTGTTTCACAGTGAGAAATTTTTGGGAAGTGGTTATGGCCTGTGGCATATGGAGAGATGTAGTCTCCATATATTGGTTTAGTCTGCTCCTCTGCTAGCGGTTCATTCTTAGAAGATTAAACCAAGCTCTCAGCTCTGCTTTTGAGCCTGTTCCTCTCTTCAGACTTTTTTTTTTTCCACTTTGCAATGAACTCGACAGAGTTACCCACTGACGAGCCATGTATGTAGATGATGTTGCCCATATCTAGGAACTGGAGAAATGCTAGAAGGCAGCCTCCCCAGCACAGCCTAAGGAGCTGGCTGCTATGGAGCAGTTTGGCTGGTGTGAAACCACGAACAGTGTTTTCTGTGCTGCCTCCCGCTCCCAGCCCATCTCTGCTGTCCTCCATCGTGGGCTTTCCTTGTGGCGCTGATGCTTCGAGTTTGCATTGCACGAAAGCATCATCCTCTTCTCAATTAGCCCTGTTCAGTGAGGGGTCTCGGTGGTCCAAGGGCTGAGGGGATGTCTGCCTCATATTTGCATTTCTCCCAGATGTGAGCCATGCCAGCTGGAAGCTGACTGCGCTCAGCAGAGATGAGACAAAGATGTGTGTGCACAGTGGGGGTCAGTTTAGTATTTCCGAGTCGATTAGCATAATGCCTTAGGATTCCTTTTAGCTTTGTACAGAAAGGCACAGAAATCGCAGCTGGGCCAGGAGGCTGATTTTTCTGGCTATCATGTTGGGCATGGTAGGGCTTGGATGGGGAAAGTGGACATGGGAAACCATGGAAGCGATGTTCTTTGTGGAAGGGAAGGGATGTTCCTTCATTGTTTTGGAAGCTCAGATCATTGACATCTCTTCTCATTTTTACCTTGGACTAACTACTGCAGTATGGGGCTCTCCAGCTCCCACTGAAATGTGTAGTATGTGAGGTGAGAAACAGCAAGAGAAGAAACAGTGCTGGGATCTACCCACACTAAGCAAAGCTTTGGGTGCACGCAGTCTGGCAGCAGAGGACCCCAGTAAAGCCCATGGAGTACGTACAGCCTGCCGGGCCGATTCACCCAGCACTGCTGGGCTGTGGTGGTGCGCAGCAGCCCGGCAGTCCTGCCCGGCAGCACCTGCCTGCCGTGCCCAAGGCACGCTGGGGCAGCTGGCCATCTTCTCTAGCCATCTGGTGAAACGTTTGAAGTGCCTCATGTCTTCCTTGCTTTAAATGTGATTTTGTGCTTTTCTTTATTTTTTAGCAGATTGGGGGTGGGGCAAGAGTCGCAGACTGGTTGAGGTTGGCAGGGACCTCTGAAGGTCATCTGGTCCAACCCCCAGCTCTAGCAGGGCCACTGAGAGCCAGTTGCTCAGGACCGTGTCTGGTTGGGCTTTAAGTATCTCCAAGGATGGAGACTCCACAACTCTTCTGGGCAACCTGTGCCAAACCAGTGTTTAACCACCCTTGCAGGAAAAAAGTGTTTTCTTGTGGTCAGGTAGAATTTCACATTTTTTTTTAATTTATGCCTTTTGGCCTGTCAGTGGGCACCAATGAGGGGAGCCTGGCTCTGTCATCTTCATTCCCTCCCATCAGGTATTTATCCACGTGGATAGGATCCTCCTGTATTAAAATAAAAGTGTGGTTTGCAAATTACAATGGCACTGGGGCAGGCTAATCTGTAATGAACTCCAGAGCTACAGTAACGCAGAATGGTCCCTCTAGATCAAAAACCTACAGTATACAAAGTTTCTTTGGGAATTTTCTCTTTCTGCCAGAAATATCTTTGATGGTGAGACTGAAGTCATGTAAAGTTTATCTGCTGGGGGCAACAGGGTAGTGTGCTTCTGTGGGAGAAATAGATGAATAGTCACTAATTGTGAATGATCCTGAGAAATAGCTTTCTTAATTGACAAACTCAAGGTAAGTCCTTTTTCTTGTATGCAGTAAAAGAAAGATGAGCACTTAAATTCTGCAGTGTCGTGCTTCAGGCACATTATGGGCAGTTTTGCTGGTCACATGTATTATATGCTGAAGGTCATAAGTACAATTCTATGTTTGATCTTCCTGCTGATGGAAAAGCCAGAGAGGTGTTGAAGCTGTGATAAACTGTGTTGGTTAGAGCCATCTCTAGCACAAGTAAGGAAAATTTTAGTTATCCTAGAAAAGCTCCAAGAATAAGAATTGTCTGGTGAATAACTGGGGAGGGCAAAACTTTGACTGGCGGCCCCAGAAAAAATAGGAATTTTGCTTTTACCCTTGTGGAAAGGACTAATTTATTGATATGTGTCAGGGGAAGAAATGTCTTTTAAGATTACCTGTGGGTGATAAAATGAACAGAACACGAATCCTCTGAAGCTGTGTCTCAGATATGCCACTCTTTGCGATTGTTAGAAAAGTTCAAGAAGTGAAATACGGACATCTGCATCATCTGAGCACAAAAGGAGAAATGAAAAGGTGATGTACTTCACTGAAAAGACCGGAGTGACTGCAAAACACTGAACATGTCAAGATACTCTGCAAGCACTCAGTGTTACTAAATGAAGAGCAGCAGATTCTGCTAAAGAGGTGTATTTGTATAAACTTGGCGAATAAGAAGCTATCAAAGATCAATTTGTGCCAACATTACTTAGTACTAAGTGTTTTATGATGGGCTGAGCTGGGCTCTGCTTTGTGAGCAGACCAAGCGCAGCTGGAGGTCACCACCGCGGCTGCGAGCGCTCCCCGATCCGCTTCAATGCCTGCTCAGCCAGGTAGACTCCTGCTGCTTTCGACCGTGATTTAAGCTAGCGAGCTGATTTTGTCTGAAAGCAGATGGGCTCGGGGGCAGCGAGATGGCCTTTTTCAACCACTCAGCTAAAGAGAAAACAGCACCCAGGAAAGGGGAAGAAATAGTATTTCTCCCTTACTACTAGAAACTAGTAAGAAACGTAGGAACAGTAAAGAACTGCTTAATCTTGAGCAGAACTGGGGCTGAAAACACATCAATACAAAACTGATCATGAAACCATCTGTTCAGATGTGGCCTGACCCAAGGTGCCCAGACCCACCAACTGCTCCTGCTCGGACTGTGCTGGGCCTCGGGCATCTTCACTTTCATTCTCGCTGCCTTGGAGCCGTCCCAGGCCATTCCCATCACGTCCGTGTGCCCACTGGTGTTTGTGCGGGAGCGTGGCTGGGTGTACCTGCCTGGGTGGGGAGGAGCGATGACGTTTCATCTTTCGTAAGAGAGCAGTAGGAGCGAATAATGCTGTTCAGCAGTGACGCTGAGGTGTTAGTGCCATTTAAAATTGTATAAGGTGCCTGGTGTTTTGTTTTAAAATTCCAGAAGATGGCAAATGCTGTTCTTGCCTCCTTGCTGATGGGTGTTCAAGAATCAAAGGACCAAAAAGAAATATGTGGTGCAAGAAGTTATCGCATGGCACTCAGCCAAGTCTGTGGGGAAGTGAAGTCAAAGACCTTTGTCTGTGGGCATTATCAGCTGATCAAAGCCTGAGGACTGGATTTTATACCCTGCTGGGTTTAAAGCACTGATTGAGATGATGAGAAGAGCAAATAAAGTGAAATACAGGAAGATTATTATGGTTTGCTTTAGTTAGGGGTTATTGAACCTATGTCTGCTAGATTTGTTTGCAGGAATGTAAGTATACTGTTTAATAAATGAATGAGTTTCTGGTTAAGAACTCGAAAGAGGTACTTGAGTTTTGTGGGAATTGTGCCTGCAGGCACAGGGAATTGTGCCTGCAGGAAATTTGTCCCATAACTTCAGGGGAGCTCTAAGTTTTTAACCCTCTAAGTCTGTTACGAGTTAGGGAAGGAGAAGGACCTGATTCTACTCCAGCACCAAGCACTGAAATAGCTAGTGCCACTGAAATAGCTACATGGAGTCTTACTGTGGTGCTGTGAGGAACCTGTCTGACTTCAAAAAGAAATCCTCTTTGAAAACAGTGATTTGTGCTGTTCTGTTTACTGTAGCTGCTTCATCTCGGGTCTCTTCTCCATAGTCTGGAGTGAACCTACACACAGGCTCTTGCAAAGATTCATTACACAGCATGCTGGAAGGTTTTCGGGGGTAAAATGCAGCGGTTGCTGTGCCTTTAACTTTGGCGTGAGCTGGAGGGTTGTGAAGCAAATACACCTGTGATCACAGAAACACTTCTGTACTGTAATGATCAGGACTATTTTCCTCTTGAACATAGGCAATTTTGAGGGAGAGCTAGAGCCTTTAACGTGGCAGCAGCAAACACTTGAAAGTGATTAAGTCACACAGGGCTGGAAGAAGAACAAACACCACTGTCACCGGCTCCTCTGGAGGGGAGGATCTGCAGTCTGCTCTCTCCATTCCCCTCCCAGTTTAGACCTGGTGCTGCTCTTAATCCAGGGCATTGCCAGCAGTGGGGAGCCCCGCTGGGTGCTGCCCTCCCCATGGGAGGATCAGCCCCTCTCCTCCAAGCGCTCCTTCCTGCAGCCGTCCAAATGAATGGGGCTGGCGGTGGCTAAACCTCTCCAGGGCAGGATGATTCATTGCAGAAGATCTCCAACGAGACATTGTGGTCACAAATTAGCTTGAATCAGTGACAAAGGAATTACGTATCTGCAGAAATGCACTTGTTTATGCCAACAGTCAGAGTCTCTAATGCCAGAAACGGGTTTTGCAAACAGAAATGGCTGGGAACTGCTGGTGTAGAGGAGAAAGAAGTGTGACAGCACTGAGGCTCAGCTCAGTTCCTGCCCTAGCTGTCATCTCCTGGACGGCATATGTTGCCTTCCCAGCTTTGGGTCCCTCCTTCCTACAGTGGAAATAACACATGTTCTGCTCTGCTTCGTGGTATTTGTTTATGCAAAGTGGAGCAACTCAAGGGAAAGGAGAAGTGTCTCTCCTCCAAGATAGTCTGGCATCGGTGTGCTGCATTGCACTTCTGTCATCCATGGGGACTGGGTAGTGTGATTTTTCACCCATGAAATAATGGCCAGGTCCCTTGTTTTAATATGAAGATGAACCTGTGCGTTCCTATGAAGATGATCCCCTCTGAGGAACACCGGAGAGTCTGTCCAGTTTGGACACTGCATGTGAAGAGAGATGCGGGCCAGCTGGGGAGGATCCAATGGGGAACAGCAGAGACAGTCAGATCTAGTCAAGCTATTATATGAGGAAAGATGAAAAGAACTGGAAATGTTTAGTCTGGAGAAATGTGGTTCCAGGACACAGGGCAGCAGTCTTTTTTACATCTACAGTAGCTCCACCAAGGAAGGAATAAACTGCTTTCTGCGGGTCTTGCAGACAGGACTAGGAGTGAGGAGCCAAAATTGCAGCAAAGAGGAGCTGAGTTAGATACAGAGGAAAAAGTGTGTTCTGCTGTGTATTGAGAGACCTGGAAATCATCAATGTTAGAGGTTTTACAGTAATGGATGGACAAACATCCAGTAAGGACAGCCTAAGTCTACTTGATCCTGTGTTGGGGTACAGGGAGAAGTTAGTTGGCCACTTGAGGTTCCTTTCAACCCTACATAATATGATTGTTAGATAGTATTAAATGTCTTATAATGTTTTATATAGTAACTTTTAAGATCAGGACTTAAGTGGCAAATATTAGAACAGAAGTAGAGGTGGAGGAGTATTTTTTTGGAAAATGGCCACAGACAGATTGTCTGAGCAAAATAGCATCAGATTTCAGCAGCTTACTACAAGCTTAGATCATCTAAAAGGGCAACCAAAGCGTCAAACATCTGTAATTAACAATTCATTAAAATAGTTGTTTTGTCCCATCAAAACTGTCTCAGAGATACTCTTTTTCCTTTTCATGTTGAAACTTTCCAGCACGATCTTGGCCATTGGGCAGCTGGAAGGCACTAACCATCACGGGACAAAGAGGAGCAGTAGGTGAGAGCTAGGGCGGCGTGCTTGGGAGTGCTTGCCGCAGAGGAAAATTGTATTATTTTTGTAGGAGTGGAGTTTTTTCCCCTCACAGAACTTTGAAACAGATGACCTTAGAAATGCTACTGCAATTCATCATATTGTGTTCTTCATTGTTTTAGGCCCTTGATTTGCAGTTAGTTTTTAATGGATCATCTCAAAAATGGCTTTAGGTTTCTTCATGACTTTTCATTACACAAAGAGCAAACAGATGCGTTGGGCTAGAATTGCATTTATTATAGATTAAGGGCAACATTGCCTGAAGTAATAAATCTCTGCAAGACAGAGCATGGGAATAAAAAGTGTTTGTATGCTTTGGTCTGTGTTTCAGTGACTGGAGAGGTGGTGGGTTTGCCACCTCTCTCAGGTCAGAAGAGTCTTGAGTCTTCACAGTTGTCCTCCCAGACAGAGTTTAAAACCTTGTCTGCTGCCAACCACCACATTACACAAAAGAAAAGGGTTGTGGATTCCTTAAACAGATTTGTGTTCAATCTGGTTAACATCAGCTGGAGAACTGATGCTGTCAATGGCGTACGTTATGGGCAAAGGGAAGTGCAGATAAAGAGCTTAAACACAGGGCTGATGATTCATGTTATGCGTTGCTGTATCCTAAGTAAATGGTGTTGTGAAGCCTTGTGAGGGGTCCTGGGAGCATGTACAGTTTGTGCACAAATCACCAGAACAACAGTATCTTAACCATCCGAGATAGTAGATAAACTAAATATCTTTGATTAATGGGCATGACCCAGGCTGAACAACTCAGGGCTGTGGGATAGGGGCTCATAAGTTATAAAATAAGATCGTTTTAGGACTCTGAATTGATTTAGACCAGTTCTTAGATTCAAGAGTCAAGAGCTCTGAAGAAATATCTAGGCTATTGCCTTCAAATGCTTCCCGCTTTTGAAGGGAAACTCTCATTGAATTTTCATTTCATTGACACAATACTTTAATGCACTTGTGCGCAAATGTGGGACAAAATGGCAATTTTGAAACAAGTCTTTCTTAAGTATCACTTTTTAATGACATATACAATAAATATATGTAAATCTTTTAAAAGTCAAATTATAGAGTAACAGATCAGGTAGAATCTAGAAATAAACTCTAGCCTGGATTTTGCTGGGGCTCAATTTAAGACAACCTGTGCCTGGTTTTCAGACGTGGTATGCTTGTTTCGTTGGCTGCCCATCGATTCCAGTTAGGTTTACAAAGGCTTCTGAGTCTGGAGCAAAACAAGTCAAACAAAGTGCTCCTGCTCCCTTCTCTGAAACAGTGGATGTGCAAAGTGAGGGTTCAGAGTGTGTTTACTAGAATTGCAGTAATCCAGCCCCAAATAATCTCCTGCCACCTTTGGGAGCCCTCAGAGAGTGACAGAGGGAGGTGGTGGGTCAGGATGGGTTGGAGTCTGCTATGAGTGGGAGATGAGCCCTCCTGTGCAGAGCCACTGCATTAGCCATGGTCCAGATGGGTCAACTTTATCTCTGGGATCTTACAACTTCCCTAAAAATATTTGAGAAGGTCTAAGTCTGTGAGGCAACCTGACCTGTTTGAACTGGACAAAGACGTGCCGAATGCTATGAATATTCCTTAAGAAGCCTTACACCGTGTTTTGGAACTGCTTCCTCAGCTGCTGGGGAGGTTTGTTGCATATGGCCATTAGTATTCATCAGCCTGTTCGGGGCAGAGCAGCATCTTCATTAAGAGCAAGTTCTCCATCGCACACACATGTACACGTGGGCAGGCAAAAATCATTTCGTTAGTCATGTATTTGCTTGCTTTTCTGTTGAGGAATATTTGTTGATAAGGAAGCTGCTCTCTGGGTTCGTGTTAATCATTGCCCTGGCAACAGACAGGCAATGTTAAGGCTGTAGATACTTCCAGGAGGCGTGTGGCTTTGGAGCTCTGACTCTTCATGGTTGTGGGCTCCAAATGCTCTCTCCACCGACTTCTTTGCGGTTTAAAGCTGGTGAAGATGTGAAGTCTTTCACTTCTTCTCTGGGAGCTGGATTCTGGTTTCCATTTAGTTGGTCCCACTGCATTTCTTTAACTACAGCCTCTTGTGCAGGATCTCAGGTAGTGGCTGGTATTTTAATTTTTGGAAGTTGATTTGCAAAGGGCTTGGCTCTCATGAACTGTCAGTTCCAGGCAGGAGGCTACAGGGTATGGGGCACCTCGCACTTCAGCCTTCCCTAGACTGTCAATCGCAAGACTTCTGTGTTGGTTTTATCACAGGTCTGTTATCCACTACTGAACCTAACTTCACCTCTGGGAGCATTTTACAAGAGTTATTGACATTTGCTGATGTTGGCTTATCTGCTGCAGTCTGTGGGCAGTATGAAGTGGGCACCATTCAACTGTATCCCAGCCCTCCCCTGCCTTCTGGCATTGGGCGCCCTTCTCCTCAGTACTGCAACAGAAACTCTATCTTGGGAAGCCGACTGGGCTTGCTGACAGTGCCTGCTGTACCGGGGGGGCAGGAGCTGGGGTGGATTGCAGATCCACTGGTGGAGCATAGGTGGGCTTTGTCCAGGCACAGGGCTGGTGCTGTGGGCACGCCGACATCAGCAGGGGGGCTCCGAGGGAATGCAGATGTCCATTTGGCAGCGTGGCCTCTGGAAGAGAAGTACCGTGCTTGAAATTCTCTTGTTTATCTCATTTCTAGTTAAATTGGACTAACATCATTGATTTATATTGGCAGTACAATCTAAGCTGCATGTCGTTCCTGCAGAGCTGTATTGTGTAACCGCATTTGCAAAAACACAGGTGACATTTAGGGATTTTTCTCCCACATAATCATTCTTAGTAGAAAACAGAGCATGAAGCAGAAATTGAAATAGGCTCTTAAAGGAGGAAGCTGGTACAAATGACTGCCTCAGTTCCCATAAGTTTTATTGGCACATCCCTAGAAGTGTCAAAACAAAACAAAAATGCACAGGCGCTGCTCCGGTTGCTCCTTCTGGCTGATCAGTTGGAAAATTTAAATGGCAGAAGCCAAAGGATTTTACCTGCCCATCCTTACCTCCATGGAAACCCACGGAGTTTGTTCCTGCGCTCTGTAGAGGGACGGCTGGAAGAATCGCTCAGCCGGCACTAACCCATGAGGGCCAACATTCAACATGGAGGAGCGGGCGAGGAGGTGATGGAGAGCAGTGCCGAGGAACCTGCTTGGAGGCTGACCCAGTGTACGGTCAGGTGGAGTGTGCCATCTGCCTTTCCTTGTTCCCACGTTCCCATCAGCTGCACTGCAGCGTTTGTTCCCTAATCTTTAGGCAATTACGCTTGTTGGACACAGAGGAAAAACATCTGCCATTTCTATTCAGATTAGCTGCTTATAATGCTGTGCTGTAAATACCTTTGAATGCTATTTTCTCTTTCTATCTTTCCACTCTAGCTAAATTATTGAAAAATCTGTCAAATAGTTTCGCACATGCGTTCGGCCTTAATTAAGGAAAGAGGAGTTTTCTAATTGATTTTAATATTATATTACAAGTACAAAGCATTTCCAACAGCCTGTCACGGGAAGTCTAGCACAAGAGTAGCTGAGGCTCTCTACTTCATTTTCAATTGTTTTCAGCCTGGATCTCTAAGGAAATGGGATGTCTGTGAAAATGCTGTTTGTCCCCAGTTAATAAATGTTGAATCTTCTGGATATTTCAGCCAAAGTTGAGAAGGAGAAGAAGGATCAAATGTTGACTTACAGGAAAGCGTGTGTTGGGAGCTTACCCTTAGATATCAGTGTTCCTCTGCTCACAGCATGACTTGATCTTAATTCTTTTCTTTTTCCCTTCTGTGATCCTGTACTGTACAAGCCACTGCCAAAATAATGTTTTTTACTTTAGCGCTGAAGGCAAAAACTAGCCTTTACTTAATAAAAAACCACAATTCAGTGCCAGCCTTTATAAGGATCAATTTAATGCCCTCAGTTGTGCCCTTTCCCAGCAGCAGACCTACCTGCATGTTTGTGGATTTTCCAAAAAATATTTTTCAGAGGCCAACTGTTATTTGGAAGTGTTTGGGAACTTCTTCCCCTTTTAACAACCTGATAGTGTTGTGAATAAGAAAATACTGAAAGTAGGTGCTTGATGTAATGTAATGTCTTCTAGCTGTCATATGTAAAATGATATTTTTTCATCTCTTTCTCCCTAGAACAATGCAGTAATTTGTTATACGTTTCAGATTTTTTATTATCTTTTTTTTTTTCCCCAGAATGGGTTTCAGCTTGAGATTAAACCCCTGAGAATAAAATGTAATAGAATCATAGAATCATAGAATAGTTTGGGTTGGAAGGGACCTTTAAAGGTCATCTCATCCAACCTTGTTGCAATGAGCAGGGACATCTTCAACTAGACCAGGTTGCTCAGAGCCCCGTCCAACCTGACCTTGAATGTTCCCAGGGATGGGGAGTAAGCCCAGTGTGAGGAAAACTGCAACAGTAGATCTAGAAAAGAACAGATTCTACTCAGTTGCTTGTGTTCACGATTTCAGCAGAGCCCAAATAATTCTGTATCATGGCCAACATAAGTCTAGAACAAAACACAGCTGCAGGTTTTGGCTTCCACTTAGAGCAGAGCTCAGTAAAAGAAGAAGTAGGGGGCTGAGAAATACTAAAGGCAGTAATGGGCCAAACCCAGTCTCAGTGAGATCCTCCTGCAGTGAGCAAAGTTATATCAGGGATGAATTTGACCTCGTTAGCTTACATAGACACTTCTTGTCTAGAGCGAAGTTGTGAAGTGGTGCAAACTGAGTGTTCGCTGCTGGCCGGTGCTCCCCCGCCGTGCGCAGATTGGATGCAAATACAAGCAGCAGGCAGTCGACCCATTTCTTCTTGGCTGTCCAAGTATTATCTTTGCTTGAGTGAGAAGCATTTTCTTCTTGTCACAGCGCAGCATATTTAGGACATAGACAGTGGGTGTACAGTCAGAAAGGTTTCCTAATGTGTTGCTGTTAGCAAGTCATTAAAATTACCAGCAGCATCCCCTCAATCAATGCAGGATGGTGTTTCAAAGGAACCTAAAAATTAATGTGCCCAAGTCCTCCTGACATTGTACGGAAGCAGGTGCTAGTTCTTTGGCCTCCTCAAACAGCCCCAACCTCATCAAGTGCCTGTTCAGACTCATAACAGCTTTCCCACGTACAGAGTTTGCTTTCAGTCTCTGTTTATACCTTTGTGAAAAGCGGTGTAAATAAACTGTTAGACTAATAAATAATTGCTGTTCATTTTATTGGAAGAAACCAAATAAACGGATACCCAGAATCAAGGCTAATCAATTTGCTACTGTAATTCTTATGGACCAAGAGATAGTGTTTTGAAAATTTAAAATTCATTGAAATCCCTACAGTACTGGCAAATAATTTGTTTTCTTATTAATGAATATTGTTTACGCTGTTAGTATCAGAGCTCTAAATGAACAGAACCACTTACAAAGAACAGCATGAAATGCGCATGATTTAAATGCTGATGTTATGAGGCAGTGGAAACCTTGTCCCAGGCTTACAGAAAACAAAAGCCTTGTCTCCCTTGGTTCCTGTAAGCTTTGGATCAGGACCCAGTTGCATAGGTTTTATTCTTGTGGAATTTAATTCCTGATTAACAGGTGTTCATTTATGGGCTCCTGCTGTTTCGTAGAATATATTGCAGTGTTGTATAGAAGCTGTAATCATGTTATATTGTAATCAACAAATGTTAATCAGGTAATTCTTAGTTTTACAGGTCCAAAATGAATTCTGTGTCTCATAGCATCTTTACAAAAATTGTTGCAATAACCTTTAAATCTTTACCAGCAATCCAAAGAAGGTCTGTGGCATTTAAAGCTTTTTTACAGTGGCTGATGTATCAACTAAAATATTCAGAATAAAGCAAAGCTCCCATCCCTCTCCTCATGTGATGATACCATTGCACAGTTAGTCATCTCACCGGGGTCTGACTGCCCTAGTCTTGTGAGACGGCCACATTCTGAACTGTACCTGGGGACCAGGCTGGAGAACTCGTGGGCACTCCATGCTGTGCCATGCAGCTTCAGTGCTCTGGTCATGAGAAAGGGACACTGAGCAGGATAGCGTAAAGGGGACACTAGGTATTGGGTTCCTTCATCAATGGTTTCTAGAGAATCTTATGGTTCTCTTTATGGTATTTTGTGTAAGGTGGGTACACCCAAGAAAACTCCTCTCAGTGGTCTGTCGAAGAATGACTTTTCTGCTGCAAGGACCCGAGGCAAGGAGTCTCGTCTCCCGCTCTTATTCCTATAGCTGATAGTTCTTCATCATCCTTCCTTGCTGGTATAGGGCTCCTGCTGTTTTGATTGTTGTGCTGGTTTGGTCCCTGGCATTTAAGCAGGGTGTGTTTGCTATGCGGAATTTGGTAACAGTGATTTGTCCTGGGCATTTTGCTGCTGTAATCTGATGGCCTAAATACTGTTCCTTTCAGTCCAAAACAAAACAGGGCTTTTTTTCTTCTAATGCTGTATGTTCGTTATTCATAGCATCCCAGGCTGCATCCTGTACAAAAACTGAAGTATGACAGTATCACTCAGTTCTCATTCACATACTTGCTATAATTGTGCTTTACTTTCACCCTTATCAGAAACTTTAGTGTAAAGGTACAAGGGCAGTAATCAGGCAGAGGAATGTAGGCAGATCTAGTCAATATTAGTATGTGAACTAATTCGTGCTTAGGTTTAAAGGGTGTCTTTCATCTTGTATGAAGAAGACATGAGGTCCATGACAAGGAGAAGAGGAACACAATGTGGTGATTGGACTGCAGTGATTGGATTAGGTAACTGGTGCCACGGCCAGCAGGACTCCAGCTCACACAGATCACACACAAAGGAGCCAAACTGAGCCAAGACAAAAGATCAGTCTTCCACAGTTAATGAGTAAGGAGATATAAAAAGTTTAGTTTCCTAAGTGCATCCATTTAAAAAAGTTCAAATGAGAGCTGCGCAGTTGGGTGGAAGTGTAAAAGTTTTGTAGAGCTTTTGTGTAGACTATGCAGATGGATAGCACTAAGAGCTACAGCTCTTTGGAAAAAAGTTGGGAAGAGTATCCTATGAGAAAGTGCATTACCTGTAAATGGGAACAGTTTTTGAGAATTCTCTAAGACTGTCAAAGGATCCCTCTTCACTCCAAAAATGTCAAAATGATTTGAGTTTAGAAATGACTTTTCATTCAGAGTGACACAGTAAGAACAATATCACTGTTTCAGTATTGTCAAATCGAAATGTTTTCCTTGATCCCAAACATGTGTTTAATCCATTGGGTCCCAAAAACACTAGGAAGGCCTGGGTTTCTGGCAGGTTGTAACAAATGGCAAATCTACCCCAAGAAGTGGAATTTTCGTTCTCTGTAATGCTGATTATCACGTTCACGTCCATGCCACCAGCTCTGCTTTTATCCATCCCTTTCCCACATCAACTGTTTTGTCAACAGGGAGTTTAGACAAAGAGATTAAGGGACTTGCCCGGGATCACCCTGCTTGCATTTTCAAGGCTTCCTTTGCAGTCATAACAGCTAGAGCCGAGTTTTTATTTGTCAGCTTGATGTTCAAGGTTGCTTTTTGTTGTTCAAGGTTGCCTTGAGGTTCCATTAGCACAGTTTACGTAGCACCGTCAGCATCAAGTCACATCTGTCTGATGTCAGAGAGATACCATTAAACTAAACAGTCTAGCAGGAAAGGTTGCATGTGTTTAGGAAAGTGAGCAGGTGTGTATAGGGAGCACTAGTTACTTAGTGCAGCTAATTTACCGCCTGATTCAAGTCAAGGAACAAAAAGGTCACATAAATGAGAAAGTGCTCCATCTGTTTTTATTATTCTCCAAGTCCAGTGCTGTGCTTCGTCGTGTTAAATTATATGCAGCAAGCCCCTGACAAAGGAGATAAAACAATTCATTTGCCATTTGAGGTAGACTGTTTTTGTTGTAAACAGTTTGATGGGCTGACATTGACAGTTTCCCTGAATTTAAATCTTACAGGCACCCTGAGGTTTTCTCAACATGACTCAATTCCTAAACCTGAATTTTAAGTAGAATACCTTTATGTGACAGTTGCCATTGAACGGTGTCATGGGGAGGGGTGGGAGCTCTGAAATGTCAAGTTCTCCCTAGGAAAGGCTCTGAAAGACAAGTAAAGCGGGACTGCGGATGCTTCCCGAGTCAGCACCCGCCGGAGACCCACCACAGCCAGGAGCTGCCCACAGAGGCAGATGTCCACTGTGCTGGCTTGTCTCTTCCTCCTCCCCAGATTTTCTCTTTTGGAAAATGTTTAAAGTTCACATAAATGATTTTTTTTGGCAAAGTCTGACTAACCCCTGACTCAAAGGGATGTGATTGAATCAATATGGTGACAGTATTTTAAGAAAGAACAATCCAGATGTGACGGTGTGCATCCTGCAGACAGCTGGCTAGGGACTGACAAATGTGTAAAGGAAATGGTGGCAACAAGTTCTGCGGAACATGGTGCCTGGCCACCTACTGACACTTTGCTCCCCAACGTCCTCTTGGTGCCGGGACCCCAGGCCCTCACCCACATCCCATAGCAGGCTCTGGGCAAGAGAGAGCACAAGCTCCAGCTGGTTCACAGAGCCCCGAGTACTGATTAGCTGGCCTGTCTCTGGCTAATTGCCCTTGTGGCAGCTGCCAATATGACGAGTGAGTTTTTCCTGCTTTTACCTCCATCTGGGCACCACTTTTGAGCTCTTTCTTCCTCGGTCGTTGATTTTCCCCAAAACTGTATGGACTTTGTACCTTTGATCCTCCTATTGCCCCTTTGTCTTTTGTACGAATGAGTCAAAAGCAGGGGGCTGACAGATGGCAGCGGGCAGGCTAGGCAAGCGCATTAACCTCATCCCCTCAAAAAGTCTATAAACAGGAGCAGAACATACACAGCAGGACATAAAACCTGCTCAGGTGGTGCTGGGACTGTCCCCTGCGGGGCAGAGGGACTGCTCAAAGCAGGGAAGCAGAAAAGCACCTCCGGAGTGTGTCTGGGTGCAGCTGCCCTGGGCAGGCACATCCCTGCAGAAGGGAAGCACCCATGGGTGCTGTGTGCCCTCCGTTCTCCCCCAGCCTTGGCCCAGGCTCCCCCAGCTGTGTGCTGCCCTTCCAGATGTGGTGCGCGGCTGTGCCATGCAGCCCCATGCCTGCCAGGGGCACTGAACAGGCTCTGCTGCTGGGGCATCTTTTTTCTTCTCTTTTCTCTGATTTTCTCTTTTGTTTTTCACTTGTCCAGTGAGCCAAGGGAGTAAGCACAACATGAAAAAACGGGATAATGCCCTTACCCAAACTTTTCCAGACTTTGCTACTTAAATAAATGACCAAATGTTAATAATTTTCTGTCCCAAAATCTCATTTTTTGGTATGGACGACTTTCATTGAAAAAAATGAGAAACCAGAAAATGTGATCCGATCTGCTAGCTGACATCCCTCATTAACAATCTTCATATTTTTCTTTATTCTTGGCATCCCCTTCACTTTCTGCCTCTCTTACTCCTGTCTCCTCCATCTACACCTGTCTCATATTTTCACCAAATGACCAATCTGCCTGTTGCTCCCCACTGGCTCCCACACCATGCCAAACACCGGGACTGGGGGCACATTCACATCTGCTGTGCAGAACGCTTGTGCTGGAGCACTGCTGTCAGTGGAGGTCTCTTCTGGGCCCTGGGGTACCATGTCCTAGGTTACGAGCCCACGACTATGCCCTGTCTACCTTCGTGAGCATGAAGCCCACTGGTTGAGCAGGGCCACAGTGTCCTAGTGTGTCCATGAGAGCCATGGGACAGAGCAGCAGATGGGTTTGTGAGCCCTTAGCTGTCTCCACCGAAGCTTTGCAGGAGGTGACCCCGCAAGTGTTGCTCCACCAGTGACAACATGGCCACTTTCCACTCGGTGCACCCAGAGTTAACAGTTTACATCTGAACAGTTATGGTTCCCAGTTAATAATAATATTCTTCTCCCAGAGGCACCTTTTTCATCTGGTTTCTCTCCTCGCTCTCCCGAGCCTTGCTGATGGTCCATCATCCTCGTCTGTGATGGAAATTGTTACCATGACTGTTTGCAATTTTCGACCTGTAAGACTCTGTCCCGTACTGCCCTAACACATAGTTCATCTCTGTTATCTCTGGCTGTGACATCTAAGCCTGCTCCCTCTGAGCTTAGAATGGTGGATTTAACCAATCTTTGCAACCAGTTGTTCAGCCCTACTTATTTTTGAGATCCAGATGTGTTTTGGTTAAATCCATCATGTCACAGGCATTCTTGGCTGAGCACTCAATCCTTTCTTCACCTCCATGCGCATTTCCTTACTGATCCTTCTGGCCTTTAAAATGTGTTTTCCCATGTAACTTGCTATGAAAGTTTTCCTCTCTGATTAAGGTTTCTGTTCTTTCCTACTGAGGGCTGTTTTACTTTATTGACTCCCATGGAAATCGTTCTGAGTGCTCAGTGGCCACCATAATGACTGTGTTACATATACTGTTATGTACAGTGTGTATCTAAGGCAGGGGGGTCAGTCTAATGTGAAACTATAAACTTTATTTAGGCTGCAAGCACTGGCTGATTAAGCACACCAAAGTTCTGCAGAGTTTTGTCTTGGTGAAAGCAGAGATTTGAGTCCCATACCTTCCTTGACTTACAGCCTCGCTGAGCTGTAGGAAGGACCGTTAGCTTTGCTTCACGGAAAGCACATTTCACTCCCCTCTATGGATTTCCCACCATCAGCAGCTAATTCCTATCTGCTCCCTCTTCTCCAAACCTTTACCTGCCCTTCTTTCCCAGCTTTGAGTTGCAGTTCCTTTTCCTGTATCAATGCAGCCATTTTTTTCCTGAGTTTAACAAAGTAATCTTGGAGATGATAGAGTTTCATGCTATATATTCTTATAGGTCTCCATGTAGCAGATTAGCACCTGTCCAGTTTCTCTGCAGGTAATTCTCATTTCAGATAATTGGCAAAGATTTATCTTTAAAGGCGTCTTGCTACTGATCTGGATACTTTTTGAATTGAGTTTTCAGATAAGAAGTGATCGTCCTACTGAATATTGCTTGGAGAGGAGTCCCAGTATCTGCTTTACCAAGGTTAAAGCTTCATAAAGTCTGTAATCTTTTGTTTTTGACCCAGCTACTGTATTTACAGTATGTAACAGTATTGTTAGACGCTGTATTTGTTTTGATTCAAAGAGATAACAAATGTCCTCAAATAATATTTCAAAATAATAGAATTGATTACAAAAACCTTGGAGTTGGTATATGGTCTGTGAATATGCATGTACCTCTTTGTCATTGAGTATGTTGTGAAGTTTAAATAAATGTTATAGCTTCCTCAGATTAATACTACAGATAATGCAGGTATATATATTTAAAATTGACAGGACATTTATTTCTCTTTCCAGTGGCAGAAATCCATTAGAAGTAAACAAATTCTTTACTCTTATCAGGGTGCTTTGTGTTGTCTGCATTTAGAGATAAAGCTCCATTATTTTATCACGGCGTGCGCGTGCATTGCTAGCAGTGTTAAAGGGAGATCGTGCTGCATGATGAAGTTACAGTTGGCTGCAGTGACTGGAAATTCATTTGAAACACCTGTTGCATGATAGGTTATGGTTCGTGTTTTCTTTTATACTTTTCCTTCACACATTTGTGAAATAGCTGCAGTTTTCTGAGAGTTTGAGCTTTTATGACTTTGTCACAAACACAGTGGAGGTCAGAGGGGTTGTGCTCAGCAGCGAGTCACGCAGTGACTGTGCTGTTAATTAGTGAACACTGCCGCTGAAGTCACTGCCACTGCAGCCCCTCAAAACTGCTCTAGTTATACTTGGGGATAAACCCATTAGACTTCCAATGCTCAGAAATTTCCCCCATAGTCCTACAGTCAATTTGCTTTCCTTATTTCACCAAGTGAATGTGATCTTCTTTTCAAATCCACCGAGAGATGCTACCCTCTATTAAATTGCTTCCCTCGGTCTATCTGTTGTTCAGGTGCCTTACCGTGCGATACAGGATACAATAAAATGACTTTCAAGATAAAATATTTATGCACAGGCAGGGTGCAGTGGTCGTCGGAGAGCAGAAGAAAGAAATGACATTTCTGGAGGGGAAGAGAACCAGTGCACAGCAGGGACTTTCTTTCTAGCATCCACAAGACCTGCAAATTTATCCAGAGGTCTCATAAATGGGAATGATTTGCACAGTAGTTGTACGTTTATTTCCGCTTAGCTTCTGGCATCATCTAGTGTCATCGTTCACCAGGGAATTTGTAAGTATCAGTCAATCTTGTCATTTTGAGTTAAGAAAAGAGCTGAACTCTAAAACAATTCCTCATGCAATGCTCAAAAAAAAAAAAGAAAAGCCCAAACCAAAACTAACTGGCGAGCAAGCTCTGAGAGGACAGGAGTAATCCTGGTGTACAGGAGTGTCGCAACACAAGAAGTTGTGGTGCATACGCTAAGATGGACATGTCCAGTGGGTGCGAAATGATGAAGCATTGAGTGGTCTGTCTTCTCTAGGGGAACAGGGCTGAGAGGTATCAGCTGGAATAAAGGAGACGTTAGGAGGAAGGGTTTGAGACCTCAGAAACGGGACGATATTCCAGCTTGGAGAAGGTGGTACCCAGCTAAGGCAGGAAAGGCGGCGTACAGGGTATCTGCAGGGTATTCTGGGTCCATACAGGTTGTGGAGCAGTGAGACCGTGATGTCCTTTGAAATCTCTGGTCCTCACCAGTAACAATTGTCCTCCCCACTGACTGTCTTGGACTAGAGAAAGAGGTATATATTCTTTTTCTTCTTTGCTGCTTTTGAATTTACAGATAACTTGTTGATTACAGTTGACATGGATGAGTTATTTTTAACTCTTAATGAATTAGCTAATTTGGTAGTTATTAACAGATAACAAATTTCATTCTGTAGTTGCAAAACCCTCAGAAGCCCTTCAGGAAATAAATTCCTCAAAGAATATGAACTGCAGACTTACTGAAAGAAACAATTACACACTAAGCTAATTATTGGCTTTGGCCTCTGTTTGAAAAATTATGTCCGGACTATTATATGAAGACAGTGGTGGCTTGCAAGGGCTCACAGTAGAAAATCTCCTAGCTGTAGTGTGGTCCCCTCTTGGGTCTGAAGTATGCTTTTGGTGCAGGCTGCAGCAGAATAATGTCGTGAGCCAGCTATTTGGATGATTTACATTGGCATTGGCTACTTTTACTTAGACAGTCGATTTCCATGTCTTTCCTTTTCAGAGTGGTTTATTGTCAGCTACCGTGACTTCCCAGGTAACTAACCCCCAGAATTCCCAAACCACTTTGAGCTCAGTTATTTGGGATGCAAATACAGAAGTAGCTAAAACACTGACAGTTTGAGAGCTGCATCTCCAGGGTAATGACAAAAATGAGACCTTTATCTTAGGAGCATAGCACATCTTAGCTCCATTAGGACAACTACATAGCACCCTCAAGGAGCTTCTGGCATGGTTTGCTCCCCATCAGTTGTCCTCCTATCTCTGTCTACTTCAGGAATTCCACGGGACTGTCGTCCTGCCTTTATGCCACCCCAAGGTCGCTGTGCCTCTCACGTCTACCATCCCTTCCCTGCTTGCCTCTTTACTTCCCCTCTCACTTGCCTCTCCCAGCTCACTGACTCTTGGACCATCTCTCATGGTCCTTGTTTAATCTTCTTTACCGACTCATGAACTTACCCATTTTCTTCTTCCCAGGTCTCTGATGCACTTTGTAGAATCGTTCCTCAGTTTCTCTCTTCTTTGAGAGCCCCTGGTCTTCTTAATTGTTATCAGTGACCTTTAGTCTGATAGCCCCTGCAGCTTTCCTTTTGATTTCTATTCCCATGCTTTATTCCTTTGCTTTCATACATACATTTCCTCCAAACCTCTTTCCATGAGGCTCCTGACTGTGCATGAACCTCCAGCCCTTGGGTCTGTGGAGACAGGAGGAAGGTGGAGCTGTGACTGGCTTGCAGCACCCGGCACCATGGGGTACATGATTTTCCAGTGAATTGAGCTTTTCCATTTTTCTGCTTTGCATTGAATTCTGTAATCTTAGGCCCCTGCAGACTTGGAAGATTACCTGAAGTTTTTGAATGAGTGACAGCCACACAGACAAATGGGAAATTATGGTGTTTAGTAGGAGACCTTGCTTCACTTGGTCTGCAAGAGTTAGGAGAAGTTCACGTATAAGAAACTGCCTCCGTGTTCAGAAAATAGCCTCAGAGGTGTTTACTCCAAATAACTAGGATCCATAAGTCAATTTTCAATCCCCTTATCATAGGTGAAATACAGAATATGAGAGAAACAAGGCATCACAGTATTTGTCTTTTATTTTTAAGAGTATAATAAAAGATTTATGGCATTTTTGGTCAATAGGAGGAAACTTCAAGGTCATTTCATTTGTCAGAGCACTAAAGAATATAAGCAAAGTCACGGCATGGGCCCTGGCATAGCAGGGTCCAAGTGCTTACCCCTGTAATGGAAAAGAACAAATGTTAATGTGTCAGTATCTCAATTCCAAATTATAATTGTAGTTGTATGTAATGTAGCCTAACTGGCAGGTGAGAAATAAACGCTTTAGAGCTATGTTATTTCATGCATGAAAATTTAAAAAACTGATCTGTGAGAGTTATTGTGAGTTGTCAGGAGCTGGAACACGTGGAAGACAAAGTGTGTGAGTGGGCTGGGGCAGACAGCAGCTCTGTCTGAAGAGACGCACCATAATGGAAAATCACAGAATTCCCTCTTAGCCGGTTCAAACAAATACGATCTTGTTTTACACTCCAGTGCCTTCAATTGCCTAAGAGAACAGCATTTTTTAACATCTAATTTGAATCATCTGACCTACTGTTGTGCAGCTTTATGTAGTTTTACTGAGCAAAAAATTAAGTAATCAGTAATGTTTCAAGCTGGTGGTGTGGTATTGCATACTTAAGTTTGGTATGATAATGTTCCTTTTTCCCAATATGTGATTTTCAACTGAATACTTGATAAAGCCTGTTGAGATATTAAATTGATGGAAAACTTCAATATCTAAAAGCCCTCATCTCCAAGTATTGAGTGTACATTTCTTCAGTCTCCTGTAGTGTGCTATGGGACAAGTGCCCTTGTGTTACTCAACTGCAGTCTGAAATATATGTACGTGTTTCTCCAACAAATATAGCAATCTGATGGTGGTTGCTTAAACTTTAATGCACAGTTTATGATAGACAACAGAATTCTCCTCCTTTAGCCTCAAAGCCTCATTCGTGCCTGTCAAATTCCACAGCCCAGTGACATGAATGAATGGGGGACTGAATTCAGCTCCCTACAAAGAAACCCTGCAAGTCATGAATTGTCTGAATCCTTAATGAGTTATTTAATAGCAAAAAGATAATTTGGTTGGCACGGGATGTTTCTATCACTGATAAAGAGAAAACAACTCTTACAGCCCATGAAACAGAAAAAAAAATCAGATAAAAGTTAATGAGAAAAGTAAAATATTTTCCACTGCAACTTTTTAAAAGCAGCAGCATTTTTTCATGGGTTTCTTTTCACTGAAAATGTTCTTTAAAAGTGTAAGCAGTTGTTAAAATGACATATCACCAGAATGAATTTCTTGTGAAGAAATGTGAGCCTAAAGAGGAGCATGGGAGGCGGGGATAGAAAAAGGAGAAATAAATTGCCCTATTCATTACTTTTCTTGACACCTTTCTCCACTTCCCATCCTAATTGTAGTCTGTGAAATGCAGTTACCCTGTGTTGACAGCTCTATGCAGAAGCTCTTTAAGGAAGTCTTCACCTCTGCAGGAGAATCATTAGGCTCATAAGATGAGCGTTTACCTTTTGGGTCCATATTTAACTGTGAATATTTAAAACACAGAGATCAACAGCTTCATATAGGTCCCGGTGTTGCAGCAGAAATGCAGGAAATTGCTTCACTGGTATCTCTGTGTAGTAATTTTATTGAAATTGATAAAAAAGGCTTGCTGATTCTCCATGCTTTATAGGAGGTGTGGCAAAAAGACACAAACCCTCTCACTGGAGTAATGATACAGAGACTCCAAAATGAGCATACTCCATTTCTAAGTCTAATCCTAGTACATAGGTTGAAAAAAAAAAAAGGAGCTCAGTTGCACGTGAAGTCTTTGGAAAGGTGAGCTACTAAAAAGGCTTTGAGAACCTCAATAGGTTCATGATTTTTGGCTTTGGTTTCTAATACATTTAGGTGAAAGTAGTCAGCTCACATGGTCCCGGTGCTAAGCCAGCAGGTTCCGAGTGTGAAGCTTAGGGTGTGCCTTACCTGATTTGTTCACAAAGAGCTTGTTCATGCTTGTAAAGAAATTGCAGTTACACTGACCTGGCAGTCCTCAGGGTTACCATCTCCAGCTGCTGAAGTTTGCCTCGTTGCTTCATTGGGAAATGCTGGTAACCCCTCTCGGCTGGCCCATCTCCTTGGCACAGGCTGGGGTCTGCACCCAACATCTGCCCCCCGAAGTTGTCCACAAGTTGTCTGGAAACAACACGGGTGCCAGCCCAGGCACACACGGACCAGTTCTGGCATGTGTGTTTTGGTGTTGTTCAATTTTTCCCATGTAGACAATACCTACTATAATAGTCAGGTTTGCAGATGTGTTGAAGCACATCATATTTCAAATGTAAAAGTAGCAGTTGGCAGCACTATGCTTCCACTTGGGCATGTGCCCAGCGTGTTCAGTGCAAGAAAATCTCTCACTGATTTGCAGTATGAGCCATTAAAAAATCACCCCAAAACTGGGCAGTGATGTTACATGTTTAATAAGATTCTAATATTCTGTATAAGATTTTCTTCTGCTCCATGTCACCGCTGAGGAGAGAAATGTCCTGCAGTTCGTTGTTATACTCCTGCTGTCAGTCTGATTTTCCAGGGAGAAGGGCAACTTTTGCTGACCTTCTTTTCACAGGGATTCCAGTGGAGAGCACGGTGATTCTGAATTGAAATGATATAACCTAGGTGTGTAGCACACTATAGTGTTGCAGAATTTCTTCCCATGGGGTAGAACTGAGTGCCAACAATACATTTAGCCTTGGTCTTCAAATGAATTTTGGCCCAGGCGGTATCTCTGTGTTTCTGGGAAGGGGAGGACGACATGAAAGACACTAATTGCAGCCTGGCTGGTCAGATGAGAGTGCCCAAGAGAATGTTCATGGCTTTCTAGTTTATGAAGTAGGACAGCAGAGCTGGATTTGTCACATAATTGTGGTATTATTTTGGTCCAGGTACCAGGTCTGTGTGAATGGGGGCTGTTTCATTCTGGCAAAGATTTGCAGCTGGTCCTTTTAATGAATCAAAAAATGCAAAGCAACAGCCACCTTCAACTTCTGAGCATTTGCTTTGTTCATTCTGACATGGTGTAAAGCAGCAGGTTTTTCTTGTGTCTTCTATGCAAAGGTCTAGATGACTCGTGTTCAGGCTGCTCTGCAGTCACCTGTTAAGAGCAGTGTCTGATTGGCCCACGTTGCCTTGAAAGGTTTATTTATATTAACAAAGCTCCTAGCAAATAGTGTCTGACATTTACTTTGTAACTGTGATAATTTCCAGTGATTTAACATTGTGATTTTGGCTTCTTATTGTTTTGTTGAATACCACCTTCATCAAGAGCCTGTGAGTTCTTCCAGAGACCTCCCTGCTGTCACCAGGACCAGAATTACATGTTACGGGGAAAGTTTCTTTTTATGGCAGCTGGTGATCAGTGTTGCCCTGAAATGTGGCTGATGACTGATGGTTGGAGAACTAGAAATTATATATAAGTGGGCTGGAAATTACCCAGCCCTTAAAAAAACAAAACAAAAGAGCAGCTACACTGTGATGACCTGGGGTGGCAGCAATTTCGTGTAGTGTGTTGAAGCAACTTTTCCTGTTATGTATCCTGAATTTACTGACATTTCATTTTACCAAAAGGTCCTCTGTTTTGTACCAAGTTACAGGATTAAAAGGAGACATGTCTGTGTTCAGGAAAGGGGTAATGAGTTCACTAATTATCTTGATCCTGAGCCTCCGAGAAGAGGTCAGCTCCTTTCCCGTTCATCGTTTCTCCTCACCCTTGCTACAACATGTTCAGTAACGACACCGAGAGCGAGGGACTTACAAAACTTCGGCCCCATTAGTGTGCAGCTGCCCTTGCTCCTGCTTGTCTGTGATTCCCATTCCCTTTAGGAGAGATTTCTTCTTGGTGGGACCCATCAGAGGTCTCTCTCCACCTGAGTACTTTCAATGGAGTACTCCGCTGCACTAATGGTTCTGCCTTCGTTCACAACGAAGTAACTCAGTGAAACCACCGGCATCGCCAAAAGCTGAGGATGAGGTTGGAAGATACTGTTGAAGATGAAGCGTGCTGTAGTCATCAGGCAGCTCATGGTGTGGAGCAGGGATGGATGGTCACGGTGGAGACTACCAGCACCGCGGCTGCAGCCGGGCTGGCGGTGCAGGGGCTGCTCCGCCGAGCTTCGGCCGTGCTCCTGCAGCCACCGCACTCGAGCTGGCCACGCTCAGCTCCCTTTCCCCGGGAAGGAAGCAGGTGCCTTTCGAGCATGGTTGAGGATGAAGTCAATCACGCCCTGGGGCTCCATGTCAGCATCAGCTAGATTTCTTCTGATCGTAAAGAGACTTTATCCCATAGGATCCCTAGGGTCCTTCCTAATCACTGGAGAGGAATGGGTATTTTAGGGATGCAGTTCTCCTCCTGCAGTGAAAGTCTCGTATAGGTCACCTGAATTTTGCACCTTTAAGGGACCTCAGGTCACCAGCTGCATGTGGCAGTCCATGCACTGGTTTACACCAGGTGTGATGGATGCCACCATTATGTATACAGTGTTATGTATAGAAACAGCAGTTATTTAGAAACGTGCAATGTCTGACACATAGCAGCATCTGACATCTGCAGGAACAGAAGCAACCTGGCTGAGGATGCTGCATTCCTGTACGTCCCAACAGGAGGGACATACAACTGTGCTGATTATTCCTGCACCCCGCTGCATCATGCCTTGGGGACACACCCTCTGTTTTAGGTGAGAAAGTGGCAGATCAGACCCACACTGTGATAGCACAGGGACATGTGAGAAGTCACCAGGACCAGGTACTTTGATCTCACCAAAGACTTCTGAGCAGTTCTGTTAAATAACTACAACTAAGGTGAGGGAGCCGGCATATGGCTGGAGCTGGGGAGTGTGTTGTGTTTTACGGCAGGGCAGTTAGAGGAAAAGCAGAACGGCTGCTAAGACAAAGGCACACCCTAGGGTAAAAGTGAGACAAAGTGGATACTTGGAAAAGTCAGTCTGATGAGCTAAAAAAATTAGAATTGTCCCTTCTGAATTTAGACATCTGGTCATTTTAACTTGGGTAATCTTTTGCTTGAGCATTTAATCATGCTAATGCTACATGAGTTGTTATCTATTATTAAACCTCCTAGAGCTTTTAAGCAGCAGGTGGAGAGAAAGCTCGGCAAAGTCACAAATGGGTCCATGAGAAGCATTGCTGGACAAATACCAGGAAAACCAGCTGTGTTATGGTGAAAGCTGCATTGCACCCATGGAATAAATACCTTACAATATTTACAAATGAGAGAGAACGTCTAAAAAGCATATGTCTCTGCTAAATGTGTCCTGTTAGAAATGCAGGAATTCCCATTAGTCCCGAGAAAACCAATTCCATTTCAGTTGCGAAGTCAATATTGCAAACTGCTGAGTTGTAATGGCGTTAATTGTATTGCTCGAGAACTTTTAAACCACATTAGTCTCATTTAAGTCAACTTATAGGAACACAAAGAGAATTGAGTTCTCTAAGCGTGGCTGGGTCTATCTTCCAAAATGCCCTTTTGAGTACAATTAATGTTACACAGTAGATGACAAGAGCAAGAGGAGATTTCCTTTAAGTAGATGTAGGAAGCAAGCAAACCTAGACGAGATTTCTGTTGATGTTCATCTAGACTGACGGGGTGAGTCCTCTTGCGGAGTTTAACAGAATACAGCTAAACTTCATTTGTAAGCTTCCTGGGCACTTACTTGGAGGTTTAACTGTCTGAGGTGCACTGGTTCCCCCAAGGGCAGGTGAACTGCTGCCACCATTTTCTCATACACTTTATAGGGGCTGTTGTGGTTCTGCTACAAAAGGACAATAAACCCACCAGTCAGATACTGGGGAATACGTATAACCACATATAACCCCTGCAGGGAGCCCTGGGTAGAGATTCAGTCAAGAAGTAGTCAGGCCGTTGATGTACAGGATGCTCAGGACTATATTCAGTTGTTGTGTTTCTTTGAAAGATCTTTGCTGAGAGATAGGAGAATGATTTGGAAATGTATTACTTATAATCACCTGCTTTGACCATAAGTATCCTTTTTTGGAGAGGTTTTTTTGTGTAGGAACAGCCATAAATAGGAAGGGACTGGAACATCTTGCTTACAGGGAGAGGCTGTGAGAGCTGAGACTGCTCAGCCTGGAGGAGACCCAAGGAGGTCTTGTCCACGTGGATAAATACCTGGTGGGAGGGAATGATGAAGATGGAGCCAGGCTTCTCCCAGTAGTGCCCACTGACAGGACAAGAGGCAATGGGCACATATTAAAAACCATGACATACCATTTGAACACAAGAAAACACTTTTTTTTCCTGTGTCAAACACTGACGCAGATTGCCCAGAGAATTTGTGGAGTCTCCATCCTTGGAGATACTCAAAACCCAACCAGACATGGTCCTGAGCAACCTGCTCTGGGTGACCGTGCTGGAGCTGGGAGGGTGGACAAGATCACCTCCAGACATCCCTATCAACCTCAGCCATTCTGTGAAGGGCTGAATTGGTACATCTTGGCAAGCACATCACTCTCTCCAGCTGGTAGTGATATTAGCGGCTATTCTTGTGCCGAGACAATGAAGAATTAGTTTTCCATCTTAAAAAAAGCCCAAAACTATTTGCTTTTATTTAAAGCTAAAAAAGATTTATAACTTGAAACCTAAGAAAATTTCCCAGACATGCAAAATGTATCAACAGCTAATTTTCTTTTTGTAACTTTTTAATTTTCTTTCCACCATATGGCTTAAATTGTGTGTGAATTAATATTATTCATAAATGCAGTACAAATAGGAATAAGACCAATTATAGCAAAATATTCACCATCTTTTTAATCTCTAAGGTTATGGGAAAGGCTGTTCTCTTGCAAATTTAATATCTTAACAAAAATCACATGGTATGCAATGTTTGACTTTTGCCCCGTGTTACTTGTCAAGTTTGCAATATTTTGCCAACAAATTAACAAGGGCTATATTTCAGTGAATTTTATAAGCCAGAGGGAATCTGCCATTTGGCTTCAAAGTGTTTGCAACATGCTACATGAGTAATTTGGATCTGGTAGGATTCAGTTCAGAGTTTCTGGTATCTCAGCTGGCACAGCCCTTTCTGGCTTCTATTTTGGGAAGCTGATAATTGCTTTGGGCTGGCTGCGGTGCTGCGCTCTAGAGTCACGGGGGGGTTCTCTTCTAGAGTCAAATGTACAGTTTGGATATTGCTGTAGAGCAAATTACACTGGATTTTTAAGACCTATTTAGAAATTAATAACTACAGAATGGTCACTTGGCAATGATTCCATAGTGTACCTGTTAAAACTTTATGCATGGTGATCATCAGAGCCTGAGGTCACTTGTATTTGCATCAGATCCAAACTCCATCTCTCCCGATATCCTCATTCGCACACCACTTAAAGAAGGGACACAGACAAATTTAGAGTGATATTTCCACTAATCTGGCTTGCTGCCAGACATCTGCACCTGAGGACTTTCATCAGCAAAACCTCTTATCTGCATTTTTTTTATTTATTTTTCCTTGATTAACCATCTTTCATAAACTCGTGTAGTCCGTAAGAGGATGATGACACTTGGAATAGTTGGTGTGCTTATTTGCGTTACGTGCTTAAGCACAGAATCAGAGGAGCCTGTTCACCAATGAAGGAAGCCATAGCCCTGCAAGTATTCCCAGAAGCTGGGTCTAGGTGTCAAATCCAGTATCAGCAGAGCTTCTTACTGTGATGAGCTAGGCTGGACTTGCTGTGGCAGTTAGGGTGAGACACTTTGTGGTTTAAACAATGCTTTTGGTGCTGCTAGGAGAACATGCGTCTTGCTAAACGTGTGGCTGTCCCAGGCTCCTGCTGGTGGTCACCAGCTTCTTCAGAACCTGACTCAAAGTTTGGACTGAGTCCTTGACCAGCTGCAGTGAGGAAACCCTCAGCCAGTTACTGCCCCAGATCCCCTGGTGGAAAGGTCCCAGGAAGATAATGGAGGGAGACATTTGCTGGTGAGAAATTGCAGTGTACCCTTTTCTCACCTCAGTTAAAATGCAACTTCTTTTAAATTAAATCTTTCTGTGATTAAATATGGTGAAAAAAAGAGTTAATTGACAACTTTTTGCTGCCAAAACTTCAGATAATTTTTTCTTACGATTTTTCACCTAGGTGACTATAACATCTCTTCACTAATCTCTCTTGGTATTTACAGTTTAGTTCAATAAGACTGTTCATTTCCTTTCTTGTTGTTTGTATCCTTGCTGTGTTATCCTGTTACATCTGCAGCCCAAAAATGTCTTCTGAAGCTGAAACCCCAGTTGCAGAACTCTCCTGCAATAGCACATCCCCACGTTGCCAGCGCAGTCCACTTCAGGGTACCATCTCCTGGGCTCAGGCACTTGCTCACTGGTTCATCTCTGACACCCTTAGCCTATTTGCTCTTGTCATTTGAGTGTCACGTGTTTGAAGTTTGCTGTTTGTGTTATCTGAAGATGTGCAGACCCTGATCTTTTCATAAATATGCCTGTATGAGGGTGACAGCCCCACTCAGCTGGTGGAGGCCTTCCCTGGCCCAGCGTTGAACCTGTGAAACAAATCAGAGGATGCTGCCCAGGAAAAGGTCGTGGACAAATGCACTTTTTTCCCCGCTTTGGGTAATGGAGAAGCCTCCTCCACCAAGGAAAATAAGTTTTCTGTACAACTTGAGACAGACTGGCAGCAACCATAGTCCTGCCTAACGTCGTTCAAGATCGCATTGCAGATCCAGCCCCATGACTCCACAAATATGTTAGCAGTAAAAAGAATCCCAGGGAGAATGTCTATCCTTTAATAGATACAGAAGGGAACGTAGCCACCAGAGATGAGGAAAAGGCTGAGGTACTTAATG
>JANXJC010000042.1:21494711-21518569 GCA_027564655.1 Leptodon cayanensis | reverse complement strand
CTAGTGGGCATGGATGATGGTTGGACTCAATGATCTTGAAGGTCTTTTCCAACCTGAATGATTCTATGATTCTATGACTCTGTTTAATCGTTAAAATGAAGTCTCTGAATCTAAGAGTTCCTTGTGGTAGGCCGTTATGTCCAGAGACCAGATTTTAATACACAGAGCTGATTTAATGAAGTGAACTTGACTGAAGTTGTGAGGGACATCAACAAAGTCTTTCTGGAAAAGAAAACAGTTTTGCAATAAATTAATGCCATCTGGTGCTATCTATGTTAGACGGACTCCCTGCATCTGTTACAGCCACAGGAGAGGAGACGTAAAAGAGAAGAATGAGAAGAAAAACAAATAATACATTGCTTCTGAATTGTACTAAAGCCTAGTCTCTAAGTGTCCCTTTTCTATGTTTTCCAGCATAGTAAGAAATACACAGGGATGCTTGAAAGTGTATCACCAATTTTCCATAAAGAAGCTTTTCTTTATTTTGTTGTTCTGTTACTTTTTTTTTTTTTTTACCCCTCTTATGCAGAACCTAGAGGTTCACGTACAAGCTTTGAGGTAGTTTGGTTTTAAATGGGCTGCACTGAAAATATCCATGGCTGCTTCGATAAATTGTAGTGAATTCCTTGTGGGGAGTGCAGAGTTGAATAGAAGCTTTCATCTCTCCTCCCTCTTCAGCTCTGGTTCTTTGCAGCTGGAGTTTTCATTTGAAATCCTGTTCCCTCCCAGCTATTTGGATCTTTTTTCCTTTGAGTCTGGTTAAATCTATGGAGCTTAGTTAGTAAATGTTCAGCCACCTCGGTGCTGACCTGCAGCACAGCACAGAACTGTTGTAGGGGTGTGTAGGAAATACCTCCTAAAACCCTCCCTGAATCACGTCCTCTTGTGACAGTTATTAATTGCATTGGTCAGTTATACGAGAGCAAACTGAGACTGCAGACTGAAATTGATACTCATACTTTGTGTTAGATTCTCACTGCTAATTATTCGATTTCCTTTATACTATGTTGACATTTGGTTCCTAAATCCTCTAATTTATATCATTGTACTCAGAGTGTTAAGTCTTCCAGCTGACAATAACAAGGAGTTACTAATCTCACGTTTACCTCCTTTCTCGTGATGCTTTGGATGCTTTGTGTGTAAATCCTGTGCCCGGTTCAGGTGTTTGCTGGCAGGTATGTTCATGGGTTGTCTGCAAGGTAGGAGCAAGGTGAGCTGAGGGTGGTGGTTGTGCGTCGTCCTTCAGGGTCAGACGACGGAAACTGAAACAGAGGCACCTATGTTTTTCAGAGGTGATATCCGAAAGGTTCTTCTGTGTTTCTCAGAATTGGCGCTTCCCACCTGCTAGCCTTGATTCCAGCGATTTCAGCGCAGCTCTGGTTCTCTGTTACCTTGCATGCCCCACGCTCAGCGGTGCGGTTTCACCATGACCGTGTTGGCTGATCTCAGCAGCCTGCCCCTGGCTTGTCGGCTGTGCGGGGAAGGGAGGAAATGCATCAAGAGAAAATGCAACACGGCTCCTGTTTTATTTCCATCCCTCACATTTCATCTTGGCTGACAGACGCCTGTCCTCTGTCATGCGGATCGGGCAGCTTGCTGATAAGCCCCGGCTCCCACTGCTGATGGATTGGAAACTGCGCTGGTTATCTCTGAGTCCTTCAAACATAAGTGGCTCATCCCCATTTTGCCAGAGAAAAGGGAACTATGCTTTTGACAAAGATACCAGTTTCTGAGTGTGTTAGTTCTCCAGAAACCCTTTTCTGCTGTGTCTCAGGTCTCCTGTCCGGTTGACAAGGAGTGATGCTAAATCATTCCCAGCCCCGGACCACGTGCTCTCCTCCTGTGTCGGACTCTGTGCCACCTTGCTCCTGCTGCAAGGGAGGGGACAGGGCAGCTGGTTATCAGCTTGTTTGTGCATCTTTCAAAAGCTTTATTTTAGCTTTAATGATATCTAATCCTAGACAAGTCTGCTGCCGTGCAGCAGTTCTGGTGTATGTTTAATTGCACCAAAGTAATTAGTATTATTGAAACGAATGATTATAATAGTTACATTCCCCTTCTCTCTTTCATATATGTACAACATGTGCTCATTATTTTCATAAATAATTTAAGCTGTTTAGCTTATTTTATTTCTACTTTGCACCTAAAATGACTTTCCAGAACAGTAGCAGAAGATCTGTGTCTTTCTCTAACCCCAAATCTTTACAGCTAACACACTCTTGGGCGTAGCAATGCAGTGACAGTCACACACTAAGAAATTCTCATCTCCTTTGTCCATTTTTATTTTCTCTTATGCACTGACATTTGCACTTAATTATAAATACTGTGTAAGGCACGTCATATGTCATTATTCAGTAGACTCAAGAGACTTTTTCTGGTTTGGAGAATTGGAAATACATCCACTTTGGAAATTGTGAACCAAATGTGTTTTTTAATAGTTTTCCCCAAAGTCTTCAGAGTTTCAGAAAAAGTTTATGATAGGGAATATCTAGCAAGTACTTCCAGGACTATCCAGAGGATCATTTTCCATAGCTGTCTCCATAGCACATTTAATACTGTGAAAGTTCAGTATAGTCCTTACTAAAAATTACATAAGGAGTGGAACATGTGGATTTCAAGCATTCATTAGGGAGCAGAGCAGCATTAATGGTTTGATGGATAGCTTTACTATCAGCTCTTGAAATAATTATGTTTTGTAAATGGAATGCAGAAAGAACTCATCAGCGATGCCGGGCTATGGTAATGCGTGAAGCTGAGCGCACACCATCGAGCCGCTGAATGGCAAAGTTATGTTTTTCACTGCAAATCGTAATGGTGCAGCTTGTGCTCTGAAGCGAAGCTGATAATGCCAAGGCTAGACATGGGATGGGCTTTTTGGGTCTACTCTCACAGGACCTGTGAGTTTGCGTTTCAGAGCCACCCTTTTCCAGTGAAAATGGAAATTTATAGTACGGGGGGATTTCTATTGAGCCCAGCAATTTCACATCAAAGGCAGCTTTCTAAAAGTGGGCTTGCAGCGGAGGCGGACTCAACGCTGCTCCTGAGGAACCGTGGGGTGTGCAAAACATACCTTTACTTCCACAAAAAATCTTACAACATTGCAAAATCATTGCAAAACGCCTGCCATTGAGTGGGGGAGTCTGAGAATAGTTTCCCCACTTTTTTTCCTCCCACTTGGAAAATATAAATGAATAACATGAATAAATTCAGCTCAGCCATATCACCTGAAAGAAGGGAAGTCAAGAGTTTTGCTATCATAATTTTGATTGCAGGCCAGGAAGATGATAAATTTGCACAGCACTGTTGTGGAAGCACGTTATCCATCTTCTCACTGAATCACTGGGACGATAGCACAAACCCATTCCTCAATTAGTGTTTAAGCATTGCTCTGTCTATTTATTTGTTTTTGCCTTGCTATTCTAGCAGCTAAGTGTTTCCTGGAAAAAGAGGCCATTTCTTCCGACACTGCGTTTAGAGAAGTCCTGGATCTGTGTTCGCTGGAGGAGCCCAGCAGCAGCCGGAGGGGACAGTGCCAGTCGGTGCCATGCCCTGGTCACAGAGGTCCCAAACCTCTGGTGCTGGGAGACATGGGTGGTGCTGGCATAGCTCCTTTGCAACAGAGTACCTGCAGGCAGCAGACACGGATTTGGAAAGAGGGCTGCCAGAGGTCGGACCTATTCATCCACTTCTAGAAAACTTTAGTAAATGTCCCAAATAGGGTTTGGTTTCCCAGAGGTGTGATGCTGGGGAGGGCACTGGCTGTGGGTCATGGCACCGTCACTGGTGTTTTCTGAAGGAAACTACCCAAAGCAGTGTTTTGCGGGAGCCCTGGTCTCAGTGTGTGTCTAGACATCCCAAGTTTCATGCAAGGAGCAGTGTTATTTCGTGGCTCAGCCCTTCCAGGGTGCGATGGCTGGGGCACGGTGAGAACGAAGTTGTGCTGCAAGTGCCTCTGTGATCCCAAAACGCTTTGGGATGCTGGTGTGAATAACTGAAATGGGGAAAGCTGATCTCCTTCATCTTAGACTCATCTGCATGCAACCAGGACTTTCTCCCACCCCGTCTCAGAATTTCACCTCCCCTAGGGCATGTGCCTCTTGGAGAGGCTGCGGTTCAGCCAGCAGCAGTGGCACTAGCTCTTTTCTTGCTTCATTTAGTCAGCGGCATGTTACAATCGAGGAGGGTATTAGGAATTTTCCATGAAGTGCTGTTTTGATGACACTACCTGTCTGAAGAGGCAACTTCTGGATTCATAGATACATTATCAGCATGGATGTATTCGTTAGAGCATTAGTGCTGAGGAGTTAATGCATTCTGTTTATAAAACATTAGAATTCTGAGCCAGTGTGCAACAGATACACATCAGAGTCAAGGTATTGTTATTCGACTGTGCTCTGCAGCCCCGCCTGAATGTACACACTTTTCCTTTGCAGGGGGAACAGTTAACATGCTCTGTTTCTTCTCTCATTCAGGTTTTAACCCGCCGTGATTTTATTAAGTGGCATATTTGCAGTATTGCAAGCAGGAAAAGAATCATTGTTTTTCACAAAAAATTACATCATTTGAAATGGCCAGGAGAAAAACAATAAAGGAGGAATAACTGTGGTTTTGGCACCAGTTGATTCTGGATTTTTAGTGGTCTCTTTCAAAATACAAAATCTATCACAGCCCATAAGGATAACCAAACATGTTTCTGTGAAAAAGGAAAGCTGAAAATCTCTTTGGTCATGGGAGACAGTGGCTGAGAAGTGAACAGGGATCTTACTGAAATGGATCCTTGCAACGCGTCCAGTACCCAGCCCGCTGGAGGCCTGGCCAGTTATTTTGTGGTGGCTTCTCTGTGAAGGGGGACGTTGTGGTTCCCCAGAGCACCGAGGTTTGCTGTATGTAGGAGGCAGCTGGTGCCCGTGCTGCTGGCCAGCACTGCGGCAGCGACCTCGCAGGCAGCTCCGTTCCCCCGACTCTGGGAAGAACAGGCTTCAGTCCCGGCTCCAAGCTGTGCCAAGCGTGGGGAAAGCAAACAGCAGTCACTGAGGAACTCTAATGCATATAAAAGATCTGCAAAAACGAAGGCGCTGCTTGAATATTCCTACTTTTCCTCAAGGAGATGCGTCACGCACAAGGCCACCTCTGCAGCAAGCTTTGCAGAGGGTCTGGAGGGCTGCAGGCTGGACGTGCTCTGGTCCTGCCTCCGGACAAGTGTAAGAGGGGTCCCTTGGCTCCCAGAGCCATGTGTCACCCTCGATGTCACCCTCGAGCTGCGTGGGAGCCAAGCTGTGCTGAGGAGCTGCACCCCAGGAAGGCTCCGGCTCAGCAGCTGATCACAGAATCATGGAATCATAGAATGGTTTGGGTTGGAAGGGACCTTTAAAGGCCGTCTAGTACAACCTCCTGCCACGAGCAGGGACACCTTCAACTAGAGCAGGTTGCTCAGAGCCCCGTCCAGCCTGGCCTTGAATGTTTCCAGGGATAGGGCATCGACCACCTCTCTGGGCAACCTAATGATGCTCCACCATGGCCACAGTGCTTGGAGATGTCAGCTGTGCTGGGGTCGGTTGTGGTGCAAGTCGTCTGCTGTAGCCACAGATCAGGGTTCGGTTGGGGATCTTTGACGGTCAGGTTGGTTTTTGAGCAGTTAGTGGGGACAGTGTGTTGGCGCGCACTGCTCGTGCCTGCATACGAAGGCTGCTCTCCAGGCCATGAACCCACTGAGACCTTTAAAAGTTGGGATAATCATTTCAAAGCAGACTCTGAAGTCTGCTCAAGTGGCAGTGATCTGACGCTTATCTTGCGCTGGAGTCTGCATCTCTGCAAACCCCATCCTTTTGCAGCACCGCTCACTTGGGTCCATTACGCTGTGTCCCTTTCTGCTATTTATTTTCCTTCTCTTTTAAATGTGTGTCCTTTTTGCTCTCTCTTTTCTCATCTGGGCTGGATTAGAAATGCTCTGTTTGCTGTTCAATTAAAGTGGCCTCTCAGACACTGCAAAGTTCAAATAGTTTTAGTTTTTGCCTTAAAAATATCTTTCTGGATTTAATGGGCTTTGCAGGCTATAGTTTCAAAGTGGTTATTAATGGGATTTGTACAAGGAACTCTTGCTTTGTGCTTTTAAAAATAATGTAAGAAATCCTTCCATTGGCATTTAAGTTCATTGATTCAGGCATGTCAAGAGGTAACTGTCGGTCATTGCATTAAGACTTAGCCTGTATATGATGGGTCTGCAAAGTGAGGGCTGCCGTACATCTGGCAAATTCACCAGCAGCCTGCTAATTAACTAAAATTATTGGCTTTTGCTTTCTTAAATACTATTACTGTTATTATTATTATTCCCTGGAGAATGTCTCCATGGCAAAGCTCCACTAAGATATAAAAGGTGATAACAAAATTGGCACCTAGGTTAAATTCGTACTCCCTGTGTGGCAGTGATGCCCTGGTGATAATGCTCTTAACCAATCTGCCATGGCCTCACCGTTCATTTCAAAGATATCTCAAGGACCGGGAGGTTCACATTCCAGCAATTTGCTCCAAAACCCTGGGGTGGGATTACAAATCCTGTTTGAGATGAGGCGATAGAGGGGCCCTGCCAGCCTCACCCCCTGCCCATGGGCCAGAGCCCCTGCCAGCACTGCACTGCAGCATCCTCCAGGGAAAGAAAAATGTGGTTTAAAGCCTGCTGGTCAGCTACCCGTCCTGGTAAAACCGCAGCTTGTGACTGTGCAACAAGTGCTCGTGCTGAAGGGTGTTAAGGTATATTTATTAAAATCCGCTCAAGGCCGTTGTGCTTGCTGGTGTCTAAAGGCAAGGAGAACAAGGGACGTGCTGGGCTGCGGAGATGCAAAGCCATTTCTTTCTCAGCCTTGTCTGCAGCCGTTGCACTGGTTTGCCCTGTGGTTTGTAGTTGAAGCTGATAAGCGAGCCTCTGCTGCTCAGAATGAGAAAAGGCAACAGGAGGGAACCTCCAAAAAAGGCTGAGCTGAATTGGCAGCAAAGGTTCAGGGTGGTTTTTATTTTCTCTGAACCGGCCTCTGCCTTGGAGGGTGCCGAGAGAAGGACAGCAACAGCCGGCACGTTCACGTTGGTGGTTGGTGTGTTATGGTGGTGACGTGTGAAACAAACTTTTCACTCCCGTTTGGGGTATTTTTTCATGCTGTCTTCCCACTCTCCCCTTCTGCCCACCGTGGCTGTGAGCCCCCGAGCCCCCAAGCCCACCTCTACCGGAGGTTTCCTTCTGAGGAGTCCAGCCCTCTGGGAAGGATGGCACCCGGATGGGTTTTAACCCAAGGGCTGTGGGACAATTCCTGGGTCACCGTGACCACCTGGGAGGCTGCTGGGCCAAAAGCAGCACAAGGTGACGGGTGGTGAGCGGCACGGAGCGTGCGCTTGTGCCTCCCATTGCACATGTTGCTGAGCTCTGCACTGCTCATCCTCAGTGCTCAGCGCTTCACAGCAAGTGCCGTAACAGGCTCTTTAATTAACCAGATAGGAAAATATTGCACTATAATCTCAAGCAGCTCCACGTTTCCGTTCCTTGCAGGAGGCAATACTTTCTTTCTCTCTGTGCACTGCCTAAAAGCCAGCGACTTGGGTGGGTTTTGGGTGCTGCTGGCTCCCGCCACTGTGTCTCCAGCCCGTGGCTGTGCTTAAAAGCAGAACCAGTGAAGGAGGTGGGACAGCGGTCCCTCACCAGCACCTGCGAGTCACGGCGATGCCTGCTGCCCCTTGGGGAACTGCGGCACAAAGAGCCATAGGGAATGGGTCAGAGACCTACGTCAGCATGTGATGGGAAACCTTAAGAAGCCTTTTCTAAAGGAGACCCCAGCTTTGGGGGTCTGGACGCATCCCAGAGCGCTGCTGTTTTGCTGCTGTCTCAAGCGAAGGGTCGCTGGTGGAATTTCCTTTGGAGAAGAGCAGCGGCCCCAGGGTTTCTCAGGACCTGTTTAAAAACATACAGACAACGTCGTGTTTGGGGGTATTCTGTTTTAAGGTGAGACATGGCCAAGTTACTCTCCAGGGGCCTGTGTCTGCCAGCAATGTGGCGTGCCATGTGTGCCTGTAAGACACACTTGTGCTCTTTGCACTTGCCACGGACGGGAGGTGATGAGGTCTGGCACCAACCTTTCTCACTGTTGCCTAAGCCTTGTCAGGTCATCTCCAAAACAGACATCCTGGAGGCCAGGAGGAGGCGGGCAGGTAGTTCTACCAGCCCAGCGGGGCCGTGTGAGTGCCCTGTGTCGGCGTGCGTGCCTGCAACGCAGATGGGTGCGGTGCTGGTGGCGAGGCCGAATTGGTCATTGCTTTTGAAAACCTGGGCTTACATATCTCTGAAACGGTCTCTGAAATCACGGGCAGAGAATGAAGGTAATCGTGGAAAGCAGAGTGATATCTCTGCATTTCCTACGTACGTGTCCAGTGAGCCCAATCTACTTGGTCTCTATTAGAAAAACGGGGTGTGGTTAAAATGCAGATGTCCTTTTATTAATGAAGAAAAAACAGTGACATGCTCTTAAATGAGGGGAAAGCAATTATCATTTACTCAGATGAATCGGTTGGCATTCCTGCCTGCCGCTGCCTCTCTCTGTAGCTAATGAAAATGTAATGCATGTTGAAGTCATCAGCAACAAATTTTTGAATTGCACATTGTACCGAGCGCAGCTTTAATAGCATCTTCCTGTGAAATGACAGGCAGAAATAAATGTCCTTCAGAATGATTTATACCCTGGATTAGGTGCAGGTTGTAAAAATACACCAAGTTTAAATCACTGTCAACCTTGAAACAACAGCAGAGAAGGTGGTGACCCCAGTTAAAAAGTAAACAACACAACTGTGTTTCTCAGGAGATTGAACTACAAGCTGTCTTTAAAAATAAAATCTGTGACTTTAATATTGTCTGCTTTTAAATTAAATGGGAAAAGGGGGTGGGGTGGTGTGTGCATTTCACAACTACAATTCAAAACAGCTGGATGGGAAACCATAAGCCATAGCAAAGACTTGAAGCCAAGTTACATTAGTAACCTACGTTAGACTGCTCTTAACTGGGAAATACGGATAAGCCAGGAAATTGAAAAAGTTTGAGGAAGAGTTTTTTGGAAGGTAAGAGTAAAAAATTATTTTTATCCATTTGCGATCTAAAGATTTTTTTCGTCTTTGCTAAAAGCCACTCATAAATCCGAATATCTCCTTATTCTTCTGAAAGCGGCGGAAAGCCCTTTGCTGTTAGTCCGAGCAGCCCTGCCTGGGCTCGTGTCTGCCGTGCCGGGGGCTGCAGAAGCACCGACCTCTCTGAGCTTTGCCTGGGCCAGGCAGCCTGCGGTGCCGTGCAGCCTCACCTCCGGTGGAAGTCCACGGACAGTTACTCCCAGAAACGGGTCTGGTTGTCTCTAGGTGAACGCTGAAAGATTGATTCTGGAAATTAGTCTGTTTTCCCAAGCTAATATTGCAAAAATGGATCAGAGCTGCAAACAAATCTGTGTCTCAGCACTGTGATGCTGCACTTTGTCTCTGAGTAGCTGAAAGTATTTCAGTGACGTATGTTAATATCTTTTCATCTGTACCTGTGAATTGCCATCAGGACCTTGCTTTGCTGCCTGGAAAGCCCCTTCTCCTGGTGTCACGCAGCTCTAAGGGCTGGTCCAGGTGGAGCGCAGAGTCCGGTTGCCATGGCAATGCAGTGGCCCTCCATCATCAGGGCAATGCTTAATTAAACCCTTCCTTCTTGAGACGCCGGGGCCCAGCAAGAGGGTCATTCCTAGCTTTCCTTCAGTTTAATATTATTTTGCAAATGTTATGAAATTGTGTTCAGCTGAAAGAGAATGGCCTGAACATGCAGCTCTGCAGCCTGGAATTTTCCTGTTGTTTTGTCTTCTTTGGAAAAAAAAAAAAAATCAAAAAACCAAACCCCACAATCGTGCACTAATTTACGCACTGCAGATGATGGCAGTGCTGGCTGGACCATGGCAGCGCACTTGGCTTAAGGGAGGGGGGGGGCGTGGCTTTATTGGTGTGAAAGCTCCCCACTGGGATTTTGGTGGTGGGACACGAGTGTCCGCCAAGCGTCCCGTGTGGTGTCAGAGCAGGATCTGCCTCCTGCCCTGCACTGCTGGGCACGCACACACCGTGCCTGTCGAAGCCTGTGTTCATCCTTGCCACGCACGAATCCATGGGTATCCCACGGTCTTCTTGTTTTATTGTCTTTATGAGTACAGGTCCACATGAATGTATGGTAAAAGGAGGTGGGAGCAGTAGAAAATATATAAATATTTATGCATGAACCTGCCGAGTGCTTTTTCTAAAACTAACTCGCCACACCTGAAGAAAAGATAATCAAGCACTTTGTTGTTGTGTGAACAGGTCAGGAAGAACTTTTGAACCCTGCAGCTCCTGCAGCAGAGCCCTGGTGGTACTGCTGCCACCGAGAGCCCCCTCGGAGAGAAGACCTCGCTGGTTGTTCTCCTGGGGGCTCGGCATTCGCAGGCTGTGAGCCCCCCAGGGAATGGCGGTCCCCTCGTTTGGACAATCTGGAGGTGATCCTGGCCGGGAGGATGCTGAGCGAACAGAAACGGCTGTGGCACAGGTAGGTGCTGGGGAGGGAGTGTGGCTCCAGAGAACACACGTGGCACTGGAAGGGCCATCTGTGCCCAGGGCAGCCGCCTCCTCGTCCCTCTGGTGGGGCAGGGCAGTGACTGGGAGGTGCGGAGTGCTTCTGGAGCAGGTCTTGGGCTGCACGGTAGGTGACAAAGCTGCCAGGGGACACGAATTTTGGCTGACTCGGAGCGTGCCCTGGAGCAGCCGCCCATCAGCAGCGGTGTGCCCCTGGGGGGAGATGGCTGGCATCCCACCAGTACACACCAGTGACAGTCCTTGCACTGAAATACCTGCTGCTCCAGCAACTGGAAATCGTGACCTTTTAACCCCTTGTGGCAAGGTCAGAAATGAAGTCTCAGCACCATTTCTTTCAGAAATTTCTTTCCCTCCTGAGCAATAAAAGCAGGAGTAAGACATCCAGGAGGAGCTGCGGGTGTGGAAGGAGTGGTATAAATTCAGCACACGTTGTTCTCGGGGCCAGGCTGTATTTCTGACCGGCTCATCCTTCTTCTTTTGTTTTTCCCCCAGCTGCTCCGCGGGGACAGTTCAATTCCACCAGGAGGACTGAGGGACACACGGTGTCACCGCAGCAGCATGACTCACGGCAGCCCGACCCAATTTTGGCTTGCTGCCTGTCCTCACCCGGTGCTTGAGAAATCTTCCCCTCACATTTCTTGATGGCATAGCTTTCTCCTGTTAAAAGCCGTCGATCCCTGCTCTGAACAGGCAGAGCATCCGAGGAGGATGGCTGGGACGCGAGAGCCAGCCCTGTGCCACCCGTGGGCAGCGGGGTCCGGAGGTGTGCGGGCATGGAAGCGTCCCCCTGCGTTTCAGCATGGGTGGGCAGGACCCCGTGAGGGCTCGGCCGAGGGCAGGCCAGCGGCGAGAGGTACAGGCAGGGCGGGCAGCGGTACGGTAGGGTCCAGGCTTTGCTTGTACGGCCCTTGCGGAGGGCTGCTGCAGTGTGGGGTTAGAAGCAAAGGGAGGCAAAAAGGCAAAGGAAGGGAGATGAGTAGGGTCTTACTGGGCAGGGCTGGAGGGGAGGAACAGGCCTTTTTCCAGGGATGACCTATTCCCATCCACTCACTGACCCTGGCCCAGGAGACCCCTCCAGGGAAGTCCATTACGTGGCTGTTTTGAGCATTGGCGTGCGGCGCCTGATTGCATCACAGCTGCTGTGAATATTAATGTGGCCATTTAATGATTTGCCTTTTCCCATGGCACTTCCAGGAATTGTTTTAAATTAATTTTAAAAATTACTGTTCCTGGTTGCCTTTTAGCAGTTTTTGTGCTGCATTAAGTTGGGTTACCCTGATGGCTTAATGCCTTTGTGAATGCTAACATGTAACTAATCTCACAGATGCAAAGTTAAATATCGTCTCTGTTATTATTATGATCGTAATTTGATTAAACAAGTTCTCGCTGTTCAGTCCAGAGAAATGGGTGACTCTGCGTTGTGTTTGCTTATGCATGGTGTTGATGTCTGCGAGTGGAACTGGGATTGATTATGAGTCTATTTTTTCATAAAAGCACATTCTTTTTACAGTCCCTTCAGACACAGGGAACACTTTTTGCACGTAGAGCACTCTGCAACATCACAAAGACTCCGTATATTGGGATGCAAGAGAAACCCACTGGAAGCAGCGGACCAAAAGAAGAGGCAACATTTTGACACAAAGATGGGGCTGCAGAGTGGAAGAGGAGCATTCCAAGGATGGCAGGACATAGCGCAGCCCAACTCCTCATATGGATCAGAATATTTTGCTTTTTCTTTTCCATCTTTTGGGGCACAACGGGTACCACTGTATATGCAATCAAAGATCTTTCCCGCATCCCATTTCTGCTCACAGAGAAGAACTTTGGGCTGTTATCAAAACTTTTTTATCACAATTTATATGCAGGAAGACTGCCAAAGTGTAAATGAGTCAATACTACAGTGTAGAGTCACAAATGAAGTTACTATAGAGGATGATTAGCTAACTGCAGTTAATTACTTTGAAAACATGACACCCAGACCAAACAGAAAGTATCATAAAGAAATTATTTTTTGTCACTAAATGTCTAAGAGGGTAATAAGGCCCCAACTATTTTCCTACAACTAATTCTTTGTTTGCTTTACAGGCTGATACCTGATGATAAGATGCCTTGCTTTCAAGTGATAAATTATCTTAATTAACTTTAATTGTTTGCAGACAATTTTATGCAAATTGAGACATTTAAGGAACAGAAGCAGAGATTTAGCTGTGGTTTGGGAGATGGCTAAGGAGCACTAAACTTTTCTCATAGTAGCTGGCCTTTTAGTCTTAAAAATAAGAACATGCATCCTGGGGTGTGATGCTGCAGTGAGGTGGGATGGCAGCTGTGTACCTGTGCGTGGGCTGTGAGAGCCAATGCAATTACAGATTGTTTTCTCAGCCTTTTCCCAAAGAGATCAGTGGCTTCTCACCACTGGCCGGGAATCACGCTGGAGTCTTATTCCAACCCCTCCTGACAAACAGGAGGCACTATGAGTGTGGATTATCTTCCCTGTAGCTTTATTTCCCCAACTGCTAAATTGCTATAGCCTGTTTTTAGTGGAGATTTTCTTTTTGAGTATAAATCAGGCCATGCCTCTTGCTGGGAATTCTGGTGACTGACAAGGATTTTCACCCTAAAAAGGGAAACATGTACCGAGAGTAAATGTAGAACAAAACCACCCTTAAAGTGGGTGTATTCAAGAGCACTAAAATATTTTGAGCTATTTACCAGCAAACTGGATGTGCTAGACATTCCATGTGAGGTCCGGAGAGCCAGGAGGGTGCTAAGCACCCTGTAGCACCCAGCAGGACACCCAGTGGGAGCACCAGCAGTCCCCAAGGGTGCTCAGCTGAGGCTGCCCAGCAGCAGCAAGGCCTGGAGCAGTGTCCCCTGATTACCTCGAAACTCTGCTTGAAAGTTAAAACCAGGTGTTTTCAGTTTTCATTAAGGAAACCATACACTCAGGGTGTGGGGCTGGGCTGGTCCTGTGAAGTAGGGTGGTGGGAGAGTTGTGGGTGCTCTGAGGACAGTCCTGTCCTGCAGCAGTTGCCTGCTGGAGCTGGTAAGTGTTGTTGTGCCTTTTTTTTTTCCTTCCCCCCCTCCCTCTTCCTTTCTTTTTCTGGTTGGGGGTTTCTACTATCTTTTCTCTGGTGTTTCAGCTTTCCCCATGTGTTTATGTGCTAGGGAAGAATGAATGGTTGGATTTAATGAGGGGAGGCTGAGCTCTTCCACAACCCACTTCTTACTGTTGCGGGTATTATACGTTGATGTTTTTAGTGCCAGATTAAATGCCATTTAGGTATTACAGCTCTCTTTCTGTGGAATTAAAGAGAGGTACCTAGGAACATTATACTTAGTGCTTTCTTTTTTTAATGTAGGATCTCAAAATGTTAATCAGATGAGCCTGTAGCATACAGCAGCCCTGGGACTGGCTGCTCGCTTCATGAGATAAGCCTCCTTCTAATAATAACTTCAGCGGAGTGAAAATGTGTTTTCATTTAATAAGTCGGGAGGAAAATACAGTGTTAAGATGGGGGAAGGCTTCTTTTTCCAGGCTACGAGAAGAAGAGACACTGAGTGTTTCAAAGGAACGACACTGTCATCTTGCTGTGGTTAAGTGGCTTGAGCTGGCAGTTGTGGGGTTTGCTCTTCGCTGGGGCTGTGGAGAGGGCAATGAGCTGGCCAACTGTTCGTGCACTTGAGCTTGGAGTGAAACTGTAATTTTGGTGCTTATAACTTAAGAGAGTCTGTTTTTACTGCAACTCAAGTTGCAGCATGTGAGGTGTATTTTGACTTAAATGAAGGCAGCAGTTGTTTGCTTTCCCTTTGGGGAGTAATTTGCCATAGCAGATCCACAAAAAACCCCTTTGTGGTGCCAGCATCCCAACAGAGAGCAGTTCTGTAACCTAGTAAGTTAGGAACTCCTATGTAAAGTCCTGCTCTTGCAGGTAGGAGGTCAGATGCCCATTTCTTGGTGGCCTTGCAGGCAATGTGGTGAGTGCTGAAAGCACAAGACCCCAATTTGTTCCTAAATAGATACAGCTGGGCTGCATTGGCTACTGGGGTGGGGGGGGTATGAGCCATTATGCAGAGCAGGCCCACCTGCCTGCTGGCCCCTTTCATCATGGCCATGTTCTTGTGTCTCCTGCTTTTCTGGGGATCCTGTCTTGCTCTGACCTGACCTCGTCCCCCCCCCCCGAGAGCTGTGAGTGAGGAGGTGGCAGTCACCTGGCGAGCTCCAGCTGGATCCTCAGCAGCCACCTGTGTGGTGCCAGCCCAGGCAAGAAAGAAAATTTAATGTGTCCATTTGCCGTCCTCCCTACCCTTCAGGTGCCTGGCTATCTCCAAAATTCCAAAGGAGCCTGAACAACTGGCTCACAGTTGAGTGCCAAACTCTGTATCGCTGGAGCTGGCTGGCGTTGTGTTCGACTGTGGTGGTGTTAACACCTTCCTCAAGTTGTGCTCAGCCCAGTGCCTTTTATAAAACAGCTTGCGGTCAACAAAAAAGCACTTTAAACAAGTTACAATGAACTATAAACTAAAGTTTTGCTTTTATGGTTTCAAAATGTAAGTATTTTTCAAGAAATACTTTCCTTGGTTCTCCCATGTGGCTGTTTGGTTGTACTTGGGTGACAACTGAATGGTGATTATTGTCTTTGGGGGAAAAATGAGCAAGGACAAACTAACTAAATGCCTTGTTCTAAATGGTGAATGTGACTTCTTTGGCTCCAGATCCACAGTGGGTTTGAAAGTTAAAGATTTGTAGAGTAGCCCAGATTGGAAGGGACCTTGAATGATTATCTGGCCCATCTTTCCTGGGAAAGGGAGCTACTATGAGATTATCTAGGTATATCCTTATCTTGCTACCACTTGGAAATGTAACCCAGTAACAAAACAAGCTTTGCAGAAATGAATAGTCTACTCTCAGTAGGATTTTTGTTTAATAATATGAGCCACTATTAATTTCCTTTATTCTCCAACTTACTGAGGAAAATATTAGATTGTCATGAAACTAAATTACATCTCAGGAAAAGCATAAGTGAAAATGAAAACTGTTGACATTAAAAACAATGTCTTATTTTAGTCAGTACCCAGAACCTGAATATTCATTTTTCTCAAAAGTTTTCATTTGCTCTGACCTTGGGCTTTGGTTTGTCAGTATATCCAGGGTTCCCTTAAGTACTTTCTATTTAGTCAAAAGCCATTTAACAATTAAGTTCCACCGATGGACATCAGGTATATTTAAGTTTGAAATCGTCACACTGCAATCATGTCTTATTTTCCTGTACGCTAGCTTTACTTTGTGTGCGTGGCTTCCACCAGGTATGTACGATAACATCTAAAGATACTGAAGAAAATGAGACTAAGCTCTGTCTGTGCGCCTCTGACAATGTTGCTTTTCACAGCAATGGAAACCTTGCTAGTCCCCCCCAAACAGCATCAGCTCCTACACAATCGAATGAGACCCTTAAGGGTTGGAAGGTGGTTTTCACAGCTAGACTTTTCATCTATATAAAATATTTTGTGTGAATGAGACAAATTAAATGTATGCTTTTTACCTCCTACCATTGCCAACTTTCTTTCTTATTTGAAACAACAACAACAAAAAATTCTTTTCACCTGTGATCTTTTCTTGCAGCAGTTACCTTTGTGACCTTTTCTTGTGGTTTAAAGATTGAAAACAATAATAGTTTCTCAGTGTTTGTAGCTTGTAATCTCTACTTATGATTCAGAAAGCAGAAACAATGAACTATGATTTATTTGCTGAGCAGTTACAGCATGCCAGTGATGCTTATTTGGACTGTTCTCTCCCCTTTTCTTGACCCAATATCTAACAAAAAGTCTGTTACCCAGCCTCAGCTATCTGGCTCTCTAAAAGAACTCGTTGGAATTTTATGCAGCTCTCTTGACTGAGAGAAGGCATGTACAATCCCAATTTAAGTAAAATGGGATGTGCTTTTAAAAAAGTTAGATGTATGAGCAAAGACTGAAATTGAGATAACTTTATTCTCTTCAAGTTTTTGTTTGGCTAGAATAAAAAGCATTATTTGCAGAGGAAAACATCCAGTTGGGACAGCTGGGTATGCAACTTGCCGTCCAGGTCTTTGTATGTTATTAGTACTTTGTGTGCTTTAAAAATTATTTGCAGCAAGTTAAGCATCCTCTGATCTGCAGAGGAAGCTGCTGAAATCATGTTTCTTTCCTTTTCCTCAGTCATAGTTGTTAAACAAGGTACTGCTGGAAACCAGTTATTCTATTTTTTTCTTTTTCTTTTCTCACTTAAAATTCTTGTGTTGCCTGAGGTTTTTATCTTGGTTTCTTAGATTTGACTAAACTTTAAGTGTGAATCTGGGGTCAGTGGGAGAAAAGGGGTTTAATGGAGTAAAGACAAAGGGACGTTGTACGTGGCTGCATGCAGAGCATTGCCAGTGCTGCGCAGCAGGGGCCGGCTCAGGAGAGCCCTCAGCCCCTCTTTTCCATCAGTCAGTACTGTTGGTCAAATGAGTTTACTACTATAGATATGTGCTCTGTAGGTCTAAAAGCCACCATCCTTCACTGCTGTGGTCCGTGTGTCCCCATCGCCCGGTTGGCTGTTAATTGGTGGAAATCCCTGATGCGCCGCTTTAGCGGTCACCCAGGTGACTTTGCTGTAGGTGTATCAGCATCTTATAAAAGTGAGAAATGAATGAAGTCTAGAAGAATGAAGAGGAGTCAATAAAGAATGAGATTTTAAAACTGCCCTGTTGTTTAAAGAGATGTGTAATTTTCCATCAGCCAGTACTGTTTAGGAAAATCAATGGGAGATGGAGATCGATGTCGTCTCGGGTGCAGGGCGGGGAGAGCGAGCTCTGTGTGTGTGTTTGGTCACTGCTGGGGAATAGCAATGACTGCTTTGAGATAGCTGGAAGGGGCCGATCTGCAAGCAGTCAGATATTACTGCTGGAAGCCTGCTTGTATTCAGCTTGCTTGGGCAACGCTCCGGAGTTGAGCAAAGTCCTGGATAGCTGCTGTGCCAGGCACTGCCCGTGACTCGCAGGCACGTTAACCCTTCAGCATCGCTCAGCCTGTGCTTCTGCTTCCCGTGCAGCGAATGGAAGAGAACTGACGTGGTAATTGTTATTCCAGTTCTGTTTGGTTTTTTTTCTTCTGAAGGTGCTGATGGGAAGTAGATATAAATTGAAGGCAAAGCCATGCGTGTTTCTAAAGGGTGAGAGGGAAAGTGCTCCTCAAGGAGGAGGAGTGCAGCGGGCAGGGACACGATGGTCCTGTTGCGTGTAAAGCACTTGCACTGCGTTTCCTCCTCGTCTGAAGTCACCTGCACGAGGCAGCCGCAGAAGTGTTTCAGCATCAGCAGCTAAATGCTTGACATAACTGTAAATTCAATATGGAATTATAAAGAGGCCACGAAGTTTTTCTTGGCAGGTTTTCCACTCCTGTGACCCAACTGTGTTGGGAGCTTTGACTCTCCATGAGCTGAAAGAAAGGGGGAGAAGTGTTTTTGGGGATGGGCTGAGTCAGCCTGTGCAGAGGCTGTTTCCTTCGCAGCTGTGGGGAGAGCAGGCTGAGCCCGAGCCCTTGGCGAAGGCAGTCCAGTGGGGTCTCTGAATTTAGAAAAGATGGCAGTGCCTGCTGGGACAACGGGTATTTTTCTGTTTTGTTTATAAAACAGAGCTTAGGCTCGTGTGGCCAGCATCCCTGTCCTTGCTTCTGAGCTGCTGTGCCGATGGGTCAGAGATGGATGGCTTGGCCTGGCTGGGGCAGAACAGACCACAGTGGGATCGTGTTGGAGGTGATCAGTGAAACCATAACGTAGACTGTAATAATTTTTAGCAAGTTTCCAGAGAAGTACTGTTATTGGCATACACCTACTGCTTTGAGACCAGCAGATCGATCACGTGCTTGTCTGTGCTTGCTACTTGCTTTATCCAAAAAGAGGCATCAGCCTGACACTTTGTCCCAATAAATGACACAAACCAGCCTGGGAACCCTTTCTCTGGACTATGAACATATACCTGCGGCCTTCAGCTCATCCGTGGATTCTCTCATCCAGATTCTTTTAAAAGATGACAGATAGATTCTCTTAAAAGGTGACAGATGGATATATTTGATTATTATGGCTTTTGATTGTTTAAATGCTGCACGCTCAACACAGATGTCTCCCCAAGGTGCTGGACTCTTGCTCTCCCCTGCTCTAGCAGGCTGTCTCGTCTCCCCCCTTCCCTGGAAGACATCCACCTTGACACCTCCATCGAAAACCTGTCCAGGGAATTCTTGAAGCACTCTAATTACACTAAAAAATTCTGTAACGAGAATATGTGTTCCTCTTCTGCACATGCAGGTAGTTTATATCTAAACAAAAACTTCTGGAATAATTTCCTTATGCCAGGATGTTTTTTGTACTAATTTGGAATCAAAGGACCTTAACATAATTGCTTATTCAAATAAGAACCCAGTTACATATAAAATATTTATATTAATTGGGGAATTAATTGCTTATCTAGCAATGCTAAAATAACTGCTCCATGAATCTCAAAGATGAGAACGACCTCTCCAAGGACTACTAAAATGAAGAGACCACATCGTCTTTAAGGTTTGCTTAAGTTTAAAGGCTCTATTTAAGAATTAGTTAAGAAAAAAAACAAAACTATTGTAGCGCAAAAATCCTTTTATGCAGGAAATAGGGGTGTTTGAACAGAAATTCAGCTGCTGTTAAAACCTCATGGAACTTGAGGAAAACTTCAGAGGAATAAAGTGCATTAAGAATGTTTGAGTCCGAATTGCAGAGGTTCTCTGGGGACATCTTGCAACACAAAACAAAAGCAGGGTGACGGCAAAGCTGCAGAATCCTAACTTCTGTGTCCATGTTGTGAGTGTGCAAACAGCATTATTTGCAGGCTGATAATGTTACCAAGGCTACAAGTGGCGACAACAGCTACCATCCTGCTCTTAGAAACTCTTAAAATAGGTTTCTTTGCTACCTTCAGGGAGAGGACACAAGAAAATTACACATATCTTTCTAAATCATTGGTTTGGTGCTGAATTTTCAATATACTTCTCTTGCCTGTTGGGGTGGGGTAGAGCCACCCGCGCAGCCAGAGGAGCGCAGGGCTCGGTGCAGCGCGAGGAGGGGGCTCTGCCCGCCCCGCACCGCTTCTGCAACCCGGTGACCCCCCCGGTCCTCAGCGAGGCTGCCGAGGCGTTGAACACGAGCTGTTCTGACGAGGGTATAGAAATGTTCTTTGTGCTTTAGGTGCAAAGTGCCCAGTGCTGGCTCCGTACCAACCAGTGCTTGTGACTGAGCAGGGCAGTGCTGGCTGGGACCGAGACGTGCCCAAGCTAGATTCTGATAAATGAAAAGCCTTGCTTTGAATTTCAGAGGTGTAGCGTATTTACTTTATTTTTTCCCCCTTCAAGACCATTCCATACAATGAGGTGCTTTGTTTTATTTAAGGCATTGCTGGGTAATATCTAGCTTGTAAATGACTTCTTTAAAAGCGATGTTTACTAGAGGTACTTTAACTTTATTGGTTAAGATCACTTTTAGTCTACCCATCTAGATGCTGTGCAGTATGCTTATGGAAAACCAGACAGGATTAATAAAACAAAATTCTTGGCAGGTTTAGCAGTCAGTTATAAACTGAGAGAGGAATCACTGGTCTTCTAGGGACGATGGGGTGAAAGTAAATATCAAGGAACTTAACGTGTTTGTTCCTGGAGAGTCTGGTCATCTCCTTTCCAAATTTCTGAAGGAGCTTGCACATCAGTAATAAGTTCAACAGATTTTTATTTTTTCCAGATTCTTCAAATATCTTCACAGGAATATACAGAGGGGGCTGTGAGACTGGAGGGCTGTAAATATGGCATCTTCATTTAAGAAGGGGCAAGAAAAAGCATCATTACAACTACAGGCTTTTCAGCTGGCATTATTAAGCAAGACTTTATGACTGGTCTACTAGGAAAGTATATTTATAGATAGAAAGAGAAAAAAACCACACAGTACTTCGTAGACTTATCAAAACCAGCCTGTGTCAGATTTCCATCCCAAACTGGCCGCCCAGCCGCAGGCGCTTACTGATTCTTCTTCTTGGACTTCTGATTATCTGGCAACAGCTCTTGCCTGTTTGCTGAGCCATGCACAAATTGAAATGTGTGTTTCTACCCCAGCTAACATACTGAAATCCACTATTTGCCTGTTCCCCTCCAGTACCAAGGGAAGAAATGGTACCTGCAGAGCTTGCAACATGTGTGCTGTCTCAGATGCTTTTTTCATAATGTACATGTTTCCATCAGTGGTATGTTTCTCTTTCAGTGCTCTGACGACAGCTGATTTAATTAAGAAAGTACATCAATCACTCCTGTATAACTACTTCTTTTCCTGTTTGCTGGCAGTGAAAATCTGCTTCAAAGTGAGGACCATTAACACTGTCATCTTCCCTTATGGGAAACATCTTACTCATTAATTTAACCAAAAATAATAATAATAAAATAATAATGAAACTGGGATAAGGTTTAAGAGCAAGAATAAAGAAAAGGAAAACCTGGCTACTGCGGCAATTGTGGAAGTATATGCCACATTATGACAAAAGTATATCCTTGGACTGCAGAAAGCAGGAGGAAAATGGATAGATTTATAGAGAAATAAATTAAGAGGTTTTTTTTTCTTTTTTTTTTTTTCTTTTTTCCCCTCAATGATAGTAATGGAAATCACTTGTGGGCGGTACCTTGGCTTTTCAAACTGGAGCCTTGTCATTTTGGGTAGTCTTGATGTTTTGTCTATAACAGTTTTCTGGAAAAAATAAGAATATGGCTGCAAGGCTTCCTTTAGTCAGGGAGGGTTTGACTCAGTGCTGTGCTGGGAAGCAATATATTGTGTTTGTGTCTGAATTGGGAAAGCAAGGAATGTCCTTGGGAGCCAGAATGGGCGGTGGTAAGTGGGTGATATCCATACAATCCAAATCGGACTGTTGGACACTGTTCCCTGGTAAGCCGTGGCTATGGGAGGACGGCAGGAGCCCAGGCGGAGCTGGGAACCTCTCTGCTGGCAGGTTATCCGTTTCCTTGCCCACCACTCGCCTCCAGAAAGGCACAGGTCCCTTCCCGGCAAAATTCATTAAATAAGAGGATGTGTGACTATTGAGCACAATTAAGCCTTTAGGGTGGTCGCAGGTGGTGTTCGTGGTGACGGGGACCTCTGCAGGGGCGATGGCAGGGAGGACCTGCTACCCCGGTCTGTGGTGATGGACACGTTCAACTTTGGAGTAGGTGATCACAGGAGGAGAGAGAAGGGAAAGGGGCTGATCTTGGGGACCTGCGAGGAAGGCATTGAAGGGACTTGTGTATCGATCAGCCTTTTCTCTTTGGTAGGTTTTTTTTTTTTTTTGTGGTCTTACTGCAGAGGCTCAGATGCAAACCCATCCGCCTGCTCGCGGTGGCTCCATCCCTCGCGGCGTGCTCCAGCTGGGAAAGCCTCACGGTGCCTCTAACTCACTGGGAGGAGAGGAGTCTGTCAGGGAGAGAGAAATCTGCCTTTGTCATCTCCTACCTGCTGGGCCTGCGTTTAGGCAAGTCTGACGTGGATCTCCGTGTGCTGAAGGGGCCAAGGGCCGGGCAGGGACGGCTCCTCCGTGGCTCGTGCTGGACTCCTCAGGCCAATCATGTTTATTTTGGGGCCAGAAGTAGAATTTGTGCTAACTTTTTTTTTTTCCTCCTCTGCCAGTGCTTGCTATAGAAGTATGGGGTCAAGGCTAATGTTAAGTCTTTATAATAAGACTATACGTTGTTGTCTGGTGGTTGGCAGGATTAATACAATCCATCTTGTACATTTGATTGCTGGTGCTTGTTGTGGAGGCTCTGGCCCGCGTTCCTCTCTCATGGTAGCAAATGGTGGGGCTGGATAGAGCTGGGAACAGCTAAAGCGATTCCAGAGCAAAGTGAACTTGGAGTGTATGGGTCTTGCATCATCCAAATGTACCTGGTTTTGCAGCATGCTTCGACAACAAGAAGTACCTCAGCAATTTACCCCTTTTCAACAGCACACTTAAACACGTACCCAAATCCAAATGATGTCTGCAAAACTTTCTCTGCTCTGGGCTGTTCTCTCAAATGTGGTCTGTCGTCTCCTGGAAGCTTCAGCCGGGAGGTAGGTGCCCTGTCTGATTCACAGCAGGGATTTGAACGGGCTGAGTTTGATGCTGTCTGAAGGGGGAGGATGAGAGAAGTGTCTTCACCGGAAAGTGGCAGTAAACAAAAATGGAGCTTTTTGATAGTTTTGTTTTGTGCCAGTACTGATATTTTTTCTGTTCAGCAGCATTTTTTTCCCCGAAATAACAGAAATCTGATAAGAACTTAAAAACTTAGGCTAAATAGGTATTTAAGAAAAAAAAGTTCAGAGGGGCTGATGAATATTTGGGGTAAAAAAAAAAAAAAAAAAGGCAGTAGGTGGTGTTGGAAAGGGTAGCAGTGCTGCAGGACCTTACAGGCCAGGAGCTCCAGCTGGAGCCTGCAGTGAGCTTTTGGGGCAGGTGAGGTTCCCCCATGTCCCCCCAAACGGGGCTGCCCCAGCCAGAGCGTGGGTCTGGGAAAGCATCCTTCGCCTCCAGGCAGGGTTTGAGGCCGTGGCTGGAGCACTGTGTCCCCTTCTGGGCCCTGCTGCAAAAGAGATGAGGATGTGCCGGGCCTTATATTAAGGCATCTTCATGCTGGCAGCAAGAACCTGTTGGGGATGTGTTGGTGAGAGATCTGGGCTTGTCTTGGGGTGGTGCGGGGACGGGGGAGAGGCAACAGCACGAGTCACAGCAGGGGAAAATCTGATTAAATGTTAGGAAAAATGTCTTTCCTCATGAAGTCAATGAGACACTGACGCGGATGCCTGAGGCGGCTGTGGTAGCTCAGTCACTGGGGACATTCAGAACTCACTGGGGCAAAACCACTGGTGGTATAGTGTTTGCGGTCTTTTGATCACACCTGTTTGGTTTGAAGTGTTTTAAGTGTAACAGTTCAAGATGGTCAAATAGCTGTAACCATGTGGGTAAACTCAGCAGCAGCAGTGTTACTAGTCTGCATGTAATAAAGCAGTTTTCAATTTTTTCTTTTTTTTTTTTTCTCCCTTTTGCTATGGGAAACCAGAGGAGAGAAGAAGGAATTGCAATGAAGATTTTCTTCCTTGTCATTGCACTATTATCTGAAATAGTGTGGCCAGCAGGAGCAGGGAGGTGATCGTTCCCCTGTACTGGGCACTGGTGAGGCCGCACCTCGAGTAC
>JANXJC010000042.1:21481445-21494435 GCA_027564655.1 Leptodon cayanensis | reverse complement strand
GAGATTTAGATTGGATATTAGGAAGAATTTCTTCACCGAAAGGGTTGTCAAGCATTGGAACAGGCTGCCCAGGGAAGTGGTGGAGTCACCAGCCCTGGAGGTATTTAAAAGATGTGTAGACGTGGCACTTAGGGACATGGTTTAGTGGTGGACTTCACAGCTTTAGGTTAATGGTTGGACTCGATGATCTTAAAGGTCTTTTGCAACCTAAATGATTCTGTGATTATGCTTTGCTTTGTCTGAGTCAAACCTGACAGCTTGAAAAACGTCATTCTGCTGGAGTTTATGTTCTGTAAACAGAGATGAAATTGAGGCATTCGTTTAATACTTGACTAACTGGGTAACACTTACAAACTTCATAAAGGTGCATTATGAACTTTAAAATGTTCCTCTGAGAACATACCTTCCACTGTTTCCAAATACTGAAGCCAGGCATATAAATGAGATCCATTTAGGGGCATTTTAGTGAAGAAATGTCTTGCTTGGAGTACTTAGTGGCACTGATTTGACTGAAGTTTATTAGATGACAGAGGACCCAGTGTAGGAAACTCTCTCCTCCAACGCGGTGTGTTCCTGGCTGCTTGCACTTCTGCCACAGCAGGACACATCTCCTTTGGATTCTCCGCTAGGTATAGATCCCATACCTTTGGGTGGCTGAGGAGTCCCTTATTTAGTACTCTGGATAGGAACAGATGGGCACTTCTACGGAATATTGACAAGGACGGCCCAAGCCATGGAGAGGTCTCTGCATGGAAAGACTTGGTAAAAAATTTCAGCCTGATAAAAAACATGAGAGGGGTATGAGGGAGATCTGTAGGGCAGGGATCTACAGCAAGGGACTGGGTAGTGAATGTCGATTGTCTCTCTGATATAAGACTGTCAAAGTTGTTTATTTGGGGGATGGAATGAGCATAATCTACAACAACTGAAAGGAAATTATAGCTTTTCCCACCTTTAACAGTGAACAGTTCTTGAACAACTGATCCAAGCTTATTTTATTATCAAGGAAAAGAGAAAGCACTTGGTTATGGCTGGAAGCGTGTGTAATTCTGAAAAATGTGAAAAACTTTGTAAACAAGCAGGAAACCAAAGTCAAAATTAATTCCAGCCAAAAGCTACAGTAAAAAAGAATAGTCAAGAAATCACTGGTGCATTTTAATAACTGCTAAAAGGAAGAGGATAAATACAATATTAATTTTATGACTTATTTTTTCTCACTCCAGTGAACATAAATTTTTGTAATTGTATTTACTGGGCTTGGCTGTGTTGAAAGATAAGGGGTAATTACATTCTTGCCTAATGGGAAGTAGCCTACAAAATTATACATTTTTTTAATTTGTTAACAATGCTATAATAGTAGGGAATTCAATCTGATATTAATTAATGACAAGAGAAAACATTATCAATGAGTAAGTTCTAAAAACTTGGTCTGTGTTCTGAGAGCTGAAAGTATTTTTGTATTTCCACTCTAATTACAGTTTTGTTGGTCAGACCTGATAACACTCAGGCCACTATATCTGCATTGGCTGGTTTGCTGCTGTTTGCATGACCGTAGGCTGCATGGTTGGGACTGAGTATTTTACTGCCTTCTCCAGTTTTGATTGGGTTTCCCAACTGTTTTATTGACTTTTCTCAATACTATATTTCAGGAATTTCTAAGCATCAGTAAAAGATGTTGCTAAGTTGTCTTATGGCACTGTTTGGATTGAAAAATTGCATGAAAAGTCTAGTTTTTATGACTTTGTAGTGAAGAGGTTCAACATAGGTCTATACTTTTTGCATCCAGAAACTATGTGAAATGCCTCCATGTAACCCAAGCCTGGAGCCTGTGGCTTGTCATACCTACAAGCAGCAGGACAGAAGTGGAGGTGAGGGGCTGCCTGAGTGGGGGGAGTATCTGTGTTGGGCCTTTGGCCTTGGTGAGAAAAGACAAAATATTACCCATCACTGAAACCCTAAACCTGGGTGTGAGGTACTTTGGTCATTTGCAAAGCAGGAGGTTACAGTAAAGGGCTGCTCAAGCTGTGCAAAGAAATAATAATCACAAAGTTTCTGTGGAGCTTTACGTGGTTAATGGCTGTCAGTGTAATGGAGAAATAATGCTCTACTGGTTGCTAAAAGCCTAGTAACAGGGAAGTCTGAATTTTCTGTGGCTCTTGATGGAATGCAGTATAATCTTAACACAAAAAGGAAGAGTTACAGATGTGACAAAGGTGACAGGGATGCTCACAGCCATTGCCAGGTCCTTGTGCATCGCCTCAGCCATAGCTGGCACCCCTGTGCCTCTGTGCTTGGGAATTACAGTCCCCTGCGGAGCGCAGGGGCTGGGCAGGGCAGAGGGGGCTTGTTTGGTTGCCGTGTCCTGATCACCTGCCGTGGGGTGGGAGCATGTTGGGACTGAGCACCCGGGGGAGAGTCCTGGTTTTCCTGTATCTTATTACAGTGTTACCCCCAAGGTGGGATGTGCCTGCCACGGTCTGGTGCCAAAACACTCGCTATTCTTCTCATTTCTCTTGCCTTTGTTTACCATTTTGCACCAACTGTAAAGTTAATGTCTTGTTTACTGATCTTGCAGGAAAACCACAGTATCAAATGCGTGGTTTGAACAGCCGTAATTCTTGCTGGATTTAATAATCTGCTTTCAAAATCAGCTCTAATGTCCCTGGTGTGCTTGCATGTATACAGGTCTGTAAACACACACAGAGCTCCAAATTATCTATTGATCTCTTGTGGGACTTTGCATGACACTTAAATTTATCTCCCCTTATTTTACCAAGTACTGGAACCAGCTTTGCTGGCTTTTAATTTCTCTGCTTTCCTCTTTCTTGAGGACTGCATTATTAAGTGTTCTTAACCGATAAATGCATATGCTGCTCAAGAGTGTTTAGAAACAGCAGTCTATTAGGAATATCTTTACTTGCTAATGCCTTAATTGCCCGGAGGAGTAACTCATTCAAATATATTGGTTACCCAAATCTATTTACCTGCTCTGTGAAAATAGACCAAGTAGCTAGTGATAGGACAAGAGGAAACGGCCTCAAGTTGTGCCAGGGGAGGTTTAGATTGGATATTAGGAAAAATTTCTCCACTGAAAGGTTTGTCAAGCACTGGAACAGGCTGCCCAGGGAAGTGGTGGAGTCACCAGCCCTGGAGGTATTTAAAAGACGTGCAGACATGGCTCTTAGGGACATGGCTCAGTGGTGGACTTGGCAGTGTTAGGTTAGTGGTTGGACTCGATGATCTTAAAGGTCTTCTCCAACCTAAATGATTCTAAAAGGTATCCAGCCCCCTGCTAAAAAACTTTGGTTCTGGGTTGAGGCAATCCAGGCCCAGGAGGGAAAATAACTTCAAAAAGTAGCTGCAAGATCAGACAGGGAGCACTTCTGAGAAGATGGGAACAGAAAGAGGTACGAAGGGAAGTGGCTTTACTGTCCTTTCTTGTGCAGGAGAAACTTTGTTTTATATTACTCTGCAGGGTTTGAGGGTGAGTGTTTGAGTCTCAGTTGATGTACCAGGTATCAAGAGAAGGGTTTGAAAGAGTTAGAGTGGCTCTGGGTCTTTCCCACCTGCTGACAGATGGCTGTTCTCCCTTTCTGCAAGAGACTGCATGACCATGCCAGTTAAACTGCAATGGTTACTGGAAAAGATTGCTGGTTTCAGCCTTTTTAATTGTGCTTGATGTCCCTAATAATTTGCCTGAACAACAGAAAACATTGATAGAAATCGTGTTGGAATGATTGCAGTGTTCTGGTGTACGTGGCGGAATGGAGGGTAATGAAGGAGAGCCGAAGGGATAGTGGTCTCTGGGAAGATGCTGAGGTGTTCCGCTGGGAAATCACCCAAAGGATTGCAGCTGATATTTTGATCTGAGCAATCTCCTTTGGATTGGAGCTCAGTCTTCCTGTCCTGACTCTGCTGCCTGGTTCCTTCTTGACTTTGGGTGGATCTTTTATCAGGTTTGATCATCCGTCTGCATAGAGGAGATTACACCTCTGCTTGCTCTCGGGCGAAGCGATGCTCCTAAATGTAGGCTGTGTAGCTGGGGTAGGCCGGTGAGGCACGCAAGCAGCCGTAGTGCTCCTTGCCTACGGGTCTGTGCTTGGGTTGAGTTGCAAGGGCCGGTGAGAGCTATGGCTGTTCAGGGCCCTGTGGGTGTGAGAAGGTGCGATGGCTCCTTGTCACCTGGATGGCATAGCGCGTCACTCTGCTGGAAAGGAATTCTGGACTCTGCCATCAGCAGGTAAAGCTGAAATGATCTTGCACGGGCTGGTTCTGTTCACTGGAGCCGCTAGGCGGTCGTGAGCACCTTCTGGAGTGGCGAGGCAGAAAGCTTGCAAGATACAACCATTTGGAAAGTAAGACCTACAATGAAATGCACTTGGGAAAGGAGAGTTTCTTCAAACTGAGAAGAGTTCTTGAGGAGTGCAATAATCAGCTTGACTGCTCAGCAGGGTTCGGGAGACAGTTGACTCTTTAACTCCCTTTAAGCAGAGTAGAAGTTACTTGATTAATTCTCCACAAAACTCTCTGAAAATACACCTCTTAAAGTTTAAACATCTTGAAAGAGAGGCTGTTTCCAGGTTGTATCCTCTGGAGAAGGCAGGTAGCATCACAGTGTGGCTGTTTGGAAAGCTTAAATGGGTGAGGATTGGAGAAACATCCTTCTGTGGCTCCCACTGAAACTATTAAAATGCTCAGAATATAAAGCCTGGTTTGTTTTTTCTGACTTGCTGTGCTATTCCTCCTCTGCTGCTGCACGGGAAAGGAGAAGCCAGGGGATTTGACTGCATGCAAAACAATCGTGTTTTTCTAAAACTACGTTTTCCAGGTTGGGACAAACCTGAAGTTTGCAATGGGAACCTATAGCAGGGCACTGTTGGGAGGAATTTATGGGAGGGGGAGGAGAAAATAAAAGAAGTTAGCTGTAATTTGGTGAAATGAAAAAGGCAGAGGACCGTTGAATGCAAGAAAATCGGTATTGACATTAGCTAAGAACCTTCCATTTTATGTCAGGAAGCCAATAATAAAGTATAAAGAGCAGGAAGCTTCAGCAAACGGCTGCTTCCTTTTGCTCTTTAGAAAAGGTAGTGAACTTTATTCAACTTCTTCAAAAAGTGCCGAGGTAGCTTCCTTCCCAGCCTGGCTGAGCAGAAGGTTGTGGTGGCTGTCCAAAAATCAACAATCTCTCCAGGCTTGACCTTTTAAAATCAAAGCTTTATTCTCCCTTATCTTCAAATTCATTTATATGTGAAAGAGCACTTGGAGTTAATCTTTTGTTTCCCCTCCGTGGGTTTATATCTAGCTATATAGGTTGCATAGGTAATTAATAATCGATAGTGCTCACAAGAGCTGCTTTGCTAAAAGAAAAGAAGATCTACAAAGAAGAAAAAATGAAGTATTCAGTACAATACTATCAGAACAACTAGATGCTTTTAGATCATTACCAGTGCAAAACAGGAGAGCTATCGTCTAAGCCATACGGGTGCTCTGTCTTTACAAATGAATGAAGTTCGCTTTGGGAGTTATGTTGCATCAAAGGGTTCATATTTTTTTTTTTTAAGCTAAAATGAAAAGAAACAATGAACAAATGTAGCTATTGCCTTTCCAGAATCTGTGTGCTGCGTGTTCTCAGGAGAATATAGGATTGTCGTATATGCTAATTAAATTTACATCGGTTATTTTGTAAATTTGATTTCACAATGACTGTGTAGCAACATGTCCCAGCGACGCATTATTTGACTGGGTGCCATATTCAAGTTCTGCTGCCCTGTGACAATTTATTAGAGTAATGGTGACTCTGGAGCTGAAGGGAGTCCAGTGTCCAGAGGTAAGCAGAGCAAAGGGGTGATAACTCCCCCTCCAAAACCTCCTAGCACTGGAGGTCACTTGGTTCCAGCTCTTTATCCACTAGCTATGCACTGGTATGGCAGACATGGGCCTGTGGAACCAAGGTCACGGTTGGTCTCTTCACCATGCTCTTATGCAGAGGAGGGAGCTGCTGCTGCTGCTCTTTGTCCTGGTGATCAAGACCTTTGCACCTGTTGGGTTTTTTGGTGGTGTGTGGGTTTTTTTTTTTTTTTTCTCTCTTTGGGTCTTTCATTGATTCAGAGTCATCTACAAGCACCAACTGGCTAACCAACAATTACAAGACCTCACGTAGGGAAATTGAGGCAGTGTGTGGGCTCCCCCTCTCTTTCACTTCTGTGTCCTTTCAAAGCAACGTTCGTTCAACTCTGTTAACAGAGTTTGTGATGTGTGGGTTTTGTGCCAATCTGGGGTGTGTAACTCTTCCAAGAAGAAAGATGACTGTTGAGCAGGCAGTGCACAGACTCAGCAGAACTCTTCAGGAAAATTGAAGTATATACTTCAGTCAATAAGATTTTAAGTATATGTGGAGCTGCTTCACTGAATAATGGCAATCACTGGTAGTGTAACAAAATGAAGGCTCTAAATAAGGTAGTTCTTCTTTACCAGCCCTTTTTTTTTTTTTTTTTTTTTTGACATAGAGAACTGCTCTGGGTTGACCTGTGGCAGAGTGCCTCAGTCCAATGTCTAGTGGGCAGGTGTTCATTTAGCAAAGATAGTTGCTGATAGTGCCCTTAATTGTGCTCTCTGGGATACTGCGCATCACCTTCCCCCCCGTTCCAAGTGGTCCTTACCAGTCAGATGGGCATGCTACAGAATAAGGTCTCACAGTTGTTTTTTCAGAGCACGCGCTTGAATTGTGGCATGGATAAATGCTTGTGTCCTCGCTTGCTATACTTGCATCTCTTCAAGGCAACTCACTGAAGTCTTAGATGTACTGGTTTCACCTGCTAAAGGGCTGTTATTGCTGCTCTGCTAGATAACTAATCCTCAGATACCAGCCTCTCTCTTTTGCTAAAATACCACAGTACTTGATTTCTGTTGCCTGAAACCCCAGGATCCGGAGTACTTGGACCACTGTCAAACCTCGCATTTTCCAGGTGCTATGGTCCCGTGAACTTCATCCAGCTTCTTCCTGAAGAGCTCTTGGCTGGTCAGTGTTCTGCAGAGCACAGTTCAGAGGCAGCTGGTGAGGCTGGGATGGTCCCTTTGCTCATTCAGGGGCTTATGCAGCAAATTACATCTGTACGTTTCTCTTACACTACAGAAATGAGTAGAGGTAATGTTCATGGGAGTGAGACTGTTTTGAGCCATTTCCAGGCTTTTGTGTAATTTCCAAGCTCTGTTGCATTCAGTTCTTGCAGTCCATCTTCTTTCCCAGAACTGTTTGCTTGCACCATGAGTCACTGGAGTCTTCCAAGATGTCTAAGCCAGGTGGCCTGAGGTGCTTCCCATCTCCTGTCTTGCATTTCACCTCCATGTCACAGCATCTCCCCTCTCTACTCTCTGGCTTTGACAGAAACTCGGTGCAACAGCCTGGCCCGCAGAGCTCCGGATGAACCAAGATGACTGATGTGCAAGGGCACCTCGTAGGGCTTATCTGCAGATCTGTTTAGATGCCCTCTCAGTTGTCTGAGATTTGCTTGTGTGGGTCTTGATCTTTTTATCCACTGTATAGGAATAGTCATCTTTACCTGATTGCACCAGGGACTAACTGTCGTTCAGGAGAAGATATTCCTGGGATAGTGGAGAAAGGATGGTGTCTTGCTGACGGGTTCTCCTTGGAGAAGAGATGAGCTCTATTAACAACGGGCTGTGATTTAAAAATCCAGAAGGTGCTCTGGCTGCAGCTGTAACCCTTCCAGCCTCCATCTCTTAAGGCTCCTTAATCCCCCTGCCATGGGTTGGGGTTAGTGAACTCCAGTCCTCCGTTGTGAGGCTTGTCTGGCTCTGGAAAGAAATTAGTGGTTGTGGTGACGGTCCTTGAGCTGACGTGCAGGCAATGTGGTGGTGGTGCTGTGGTAGGAAGGATGGGATGCTCCAGCCAGCGCTGGGCAGGAGCTCTGAAACCAAATCAAAATGCTCCCTGATGGGGGCCATGGACCTGGGTACTCGTAACCTGCTAAGCAGTAAAAATCGAATTTCCACTCCCCGAGTTTGCTCTGCATCCTCTTGTCCACTTCAGCAGTTTGGGGACTTTTTGTTTGTTTGTTTAGTTCCTGATGAAGCACTGTGCTGGGGGCGAAGGTGTCGTGCCCACCTCGCTTGGCTCAACTACTACTTCGCAAACCTGTTAGGATGCAGTTTTGATTTGTACAGGGTGTGTTGTAGGTAAATGCTTTCTGGGAGGGAATAAATGTTTTGAGAGTACCTGGCCAATTTTATCCTTTTTTTTCATTATTATTTTTAAAATATTAAGGCTTAGCTGAAAGTGCTGAAGTGAAACCTTTTCACCTTGAAAGATTTGCAGGAATATTAAACTTTTTAAAAGATACTTAAATGATGAAATTATTTTTGTCTATACATTTGCAGCAAGTTAAATAAAATAGATCAGTAAGGGATGTTACTTACAAGTAGATATAATCCAGCAGGTTGTCAAATAGTGTTTAGCTGGAAGACAGCAAACTTTAAGATCATATATCTTTTTATGCAATTTTCTATATTATTACTATTTTTATGGCCTATTGCAGTAAATCATATTCTCACATAACAGTATGAATTCAAACAATAATTAAAGGTTCTATAAAGTAAGAAAACAACTCTTTTACTCCAGTTCTGTGTGACTCCTCCTTTCTCTTACCAAAAATACTTGTGAACTTTTGCCTGTAAAATGAATTGAGTTTCCAAGTCCCTTCAATTTCACTGGGAATTACAATCTGTAATTGCATTTTTCATCTTGAAAGGTTTTTTTGGGGGGAGAATGATTTCCTTCACAGTGTGAGAGGAAAGTAACAAAACTGACTACTGTACCCTTTAAAAATATTTCTCTTCTGATCTCCAAAAGCTCAATTACTTATACTGAACTTTCAGGTTCATTAATAGTAAACATAGATTTGTTAATTCACATTTGGAGATGGATTTTCTTTGCTTAGAATTTGATACATACTTCTGAAGGCTATCTTTTAAACTATTTTTGTTACTGCTTCTTATATTATTATGTAATTTAAGGGAGAACTAAAATTTTAAAAGCATTTTACATTATTAAGCTTTGATATTTAAGGTTTTAAATGTAGAAAGATCCCCAACAGCTTAAGAAATCCAGTGGTATAGCTGGTTGGGCAACGTTTTATAGTTCAAACTAAAGATCTAAACTAGAGGTTGAAAATGGCAAAGAACTGTAGTGCTGCATTGCCTGGTTCAGTATTCTGTATTGTTGGTATGAATTCTTACTAGTGGGACTATTTTTGGTGCAAGTAGAAGTGGATGTGCATTACTGTGAATGTTTTGTTGTGTGGTGTGGTTTTTGTTTGTTTGTTTAAATACATTTATATTTGTGAAGGGACTGATGCTTTTTGGAGCAATAAGTAAGTAGTGGAGTTTTCTCAGGGCAGTGCCATTAGTGGAGAGATTTGTTGGTGTCCAAGCCCTACCTTTTTTTCTGCAGCCTCACTGCTCTGATTTTTTAAGATGAGATTTACAAGCTTGGGTGTACAGTCCCTCTAAGTTATTGATTGTAAATGTACATGTGGACTTCAACTTCTGAAAGCAAACAGCTTTTGCTATTCTTGGTAAGCTTTCATGGACATCTTGAACGTAGTCCATGAATGAGGGACAGAGTTTCACAGAGTTTTGCTGGAATTCAAAGTAATATTGCCACGTGTCTTTTGAAGGTTATGTCACCTTGTACTTTTTTTTTTTTTTATCCTGGTTCCATGTATCGCCAGTCTTTTTCAACTAATGGACCAAACCTATCCAATATGTGCTAAAATACAAAAGGAAGGAAGGGAAGAGCTAAAAGCAGACAGAAGGAGGCAGCTTGCAGCTGCCATGCCCAGTTCTCAAGCTGTCACTCAGCATTTCCTACCGAGGACACACAAGTCAATTAGGCCATTTCTGACCTTCAAAAATTGGTTTCTGAACCTCCAAATCCTCAGTTTCTCCAAAAGTACAATAGTACTGTGAAATATTGTTCATTTTTGTAACTCCTTATTAGGAAGTAGAAAGCAAAGTATGGACCCTGGTTGCCCTGACCATTAGCCCGTCAGCCCTCCAAGGCTCTGACAGTCTAGTCCCTCACTGTGTTTCTTAGTCTTTTAAAATGGGCTAAATCGGATGTACGAATTATTGCATGAAAACCTTGGGGTTTATGTTGCTTAGACCATTTATTGGAACAATGCCATGTATTTTTAAGGCCCTTCTCAATGGCCTTTGTAAACTTGTTATGCTCAATCTCAAGGAAATGAATTGTAAAAACATAAAGCAAAAATTTTGTTGTTTAAGATAATTGAAATCTTAACAGCTTAATGCAAGAATTGGTAGTAGTCCGGATATATTATTTATTACATGAAGAGAAATATCTGCAGAAAAAGTTTCTGTAATAATGCGGTTAAAATTGTTAAGCACACTTAGTCTCTACCCCTTTTTGTGGTGTCTCGCTCCCAGCTCCTCTGGGCGCTTTGGTCAGGGTTTTGCCTTGGGGCCAGCCCTGGGGTGTCACGGTGAGCATCAGCATCAGGGGTCCTTTGCTGGGAGGAACGCGATGTCCATGCTGGTGGTTTCTTCTTCCTCACACCTGGTCATTTTTATATGTCTGCTAACATGCCTTTGTACCTCTTTCTTTTTTTCAGGGGTCTTCAGCTCTGTGTCATGTCCTGATTTACTGTATATGGTGGCTCTTAGGAAAGTTAATGAGAGGAAAGGAGCAATTTCTTTTACCCCCAAAACCAGTTTCGTCTAGCTCTAGCTGTGCCTTTCTTTAACGGACTGTGGGTGGATGGTTTGCAGCCGTGGGGTCTCATGTGCCAGGCTGTGCCCATCTCTTACCTCCCACACCTGTACCACCCCCCACTGCATCCCAGGACCCCACATCTCGCTGCTTCTCTGCTTCTGTACCCTGTGTTTCTCTATACCATGACTTTGGTTTAGTTGTATTTCGTTGTACGTAGAATAACTGCTGTCCATGTAAACCTATGGCTGTACCACACAGAGTAAAAGCAGACGACCCGTGGACACCAGATCTGTTAGTTTAGCTGTAACAGCAGGGTTTTTTAAATAAAACAAATCTGCAGGCAGGTCAAGACAAGGTCAGGCAGAGCAGCCTAACAGTGCATCCTTAGGTCTGTGTGGACTTGGTACTAAGGTTGTAGCTCTGTCAAAGGGCTGTGTGGTTACAAACTGTGTGCCTCGTGTCCCCAGGCGCTGTGATGTGCTGTGACTGTCCTGTCGCTCTTCCGAGTCCTTGGGACCATTTCAGAGCAGCTCTGATCTGTTTGCAGAGAAGTGATTTCTCAGAACTTTTTCCTTCCCAGCACTTTACTAAACCAAAACAATATATGCGTAGGATAAATATTCAATAACCAGGTCAATATACAGTATAAATAAATTATATCAAGATATTCCCACTTAGTAGTACTGATGTTCTTTAAGCATTGGAAACAAGGCACAATGGAATAGATTTGTCAGCCGATCAGGCCAGGAAGGATATGGATGCACTAAGGCAGGCCAAAGATGCAATGTAGTCTCTGCACATCTGTCACTACTACATCTTCACGTTTCCTCGGAGGTTAAAACTGTCAGACTGAGATGGGGGTGGATTCCAGCAGCACAGCCAGTACGCCAGGTATTGGCAGAAGTCTCCCCTCTTGTTTTCCCTTTGCAGAAGTCTCTGACCACGCTGTCTCTCTTTCACCATTTGATTATTTATCCTTATCTTTTGATGCTTTGGGCAATTGTGAGTGAGCTCATCCTGTCCTGTGCTGGTCTGCACCCCAGAGCCTCCGTCCCTTGCCCAGCATGGATGCTGGGAGACTGTGGCTAGCTGTGGGAAAGCTAGGGGCTCCCAGATGTAACCAGAAAATGAAACCAGGTTTCACTTTCCTTATAAAACAAGTTGTTGAATAAATAACTGTGCATGAACTGGAACTCTCTTTGGAGACAGCTGGCTACAGCAGCAGGAGGGAATGGAATATGATGAAAAGATGAGGCTGCTTTACAGTGGAAGGAGATGCTTGGAGGTGGTGGGGAGGGAATGTTCGATTTAATGCAAATAATAAACGATAGCTTTGGTATGTGAATCACAGCAGCTGAAGGAATACTAGTGTGTCGTGTAAAATCAAATTTTGCTCATTGTCTTGAGCACACTTTTCTGTGGATGATCCTAATTACCCGTGCAGGGCCTTCTGTAGTTCCAGCAAGGACAAATGAGAGATTGCATTTGCCAGCCCACACTAATGGTCATGCAGTACACTGTGCATTTTGTGCTCAGGTTGTTTAGGTCAATGACCATGGCTAGACTTCAGGTCAAAGACAAAGTCAAGACTAGTGTGAGGCAGATGAATGGGTAATAACAGCAGTGAGGGAGAGACCCAAAGATGGTCACTGGGGTATGAATGTGCCTGGAATCTGAAAGGTTCTCAGAAGGATGTTGCTATATATTGTCATGATTGCAAGCCAAAGTTTAGTGCCTATCTTACTTCTTATACAGCTGTTCCCATGCCATCACCTTGCTGGTCTCTGGCTTAAGCTTGTCTGATCGTTGGTGTAAGACTCCCTCTGTGGCTGATGGGGAGGTCCTGTTAATGCAAGATAACAGGGCGATCCCTCTAGTCTTTCCAAAACACCTCCTTTGTGGCAGAGTTCCCCTTTGGAAGGGCTGATGGTGGGCCCTTAGGATGTGGGCACCGCTCTTGGGAACATCTAACCTGTGGGTTATGAAGGGAGTGCAAATAACAAAAACTTGAGTTAGATGCACAACACTTACAGCTGAGGTTAGGTGAGAAAAGCCTTGTTCACTTGTGTCCTGGTTTTGGCTGGGTTAGAGTTAATTTTCTTTCTAGTAGCTGGTACAGTGCTGTGTTTTGGCTTGATATGAGAAGAATGTTGATAACACACTGATGGTTTCAGTTGGTGCTAAGCAGTGTTTATACCAAGTCAAGGATTTTTCAGCTTCTCCTGCCCAGCCAGCAA
>JANXJC010000042.1:21465147-21481117 GCA_027564655.1 Leptodon cayanensis | reverse complement strand
CCCCCAGTTCTCTCCCCCATCCTACTGGGTAGGGGGGAGTGAGTGAGCAGTTATGTGATGCTTAGTTACCAGCTGGGGTTAAACCATGACAACTTGCTTCAGAAAAATTCTTGCAGTGGTACTCTGCATGTGCAACCCCTATTTGGAGGGGGTCATGTCTAGCTCAAAAATACTACATGAGTACTCTTCCTTACTGAGAAGATCTTCAAGTGGGCAGAAGAAATACAGGGATCTTACAATTTCATGTGCAATAAATTGTTACTGTGTTCACCTGGGCTGAATGGAGTAGTACCAGAAACTTGGCAATATTCTGCAAAAGGATTAGAAAACCATGTTAGTGAAGAGATTAAGAGCAGGATCCTTCCTGGTTTGGGTTTTACGGCATCAAGACTTATAATAAACAGCTTGATTTTCTGCATTATTTTTATTTTTCTCCCCAAAGTTGATTATGACCAAGGGAAGGATTTCAGAATAGTAGCTAATGATGTCTCTTGGGCCAAGCTGATGCGTGGTGTAACTTCACTGCTTTTGATGGGATTACAGCAAACAATACAGTTGCCTTCTCTGCTGTGGGAATGCAGTATGGCTTGAATATGGGAGCAGGCTGAACAAAGGGAGCTTAGAAGATGCGTTAATGAACAGGAGCTATAGCCTTAGACAAAACTAAGGTTATAGATGCTGCAATTGAGAGTGCCGACATGTCTCACATCTACGCTAGACATGCAGATTGATCTGAAGCATAAACCAACTGTTCACACTAAAGAGTGTTGTTTATCACCCACTGATTTCACCCCAGCCAGCAGTCAACCTTTTTGCATGACGATGTTGGGGAAGAGAGAGAAGCTGTGTTTTGCAAAGTTGTTTTGTTTTTTTGTTTTCTTTTTCTTTCAACTAATTGCATATGGTCCTGTTACAGTTGGTTTATGGAAAATGCTTTAGAAGAAAATTGCTGTAATGATAGAAAACCATTAGGAGATGGCTCTTGTAATAGCTTTCCATGGGAATTTACAGGTATATTTAAAGGCTGCTGGGTTCTGGGTAGTTAAAAAGCTTTCTGAATGGGAAGCCTTGCAGTCATTAATTTAGTGGCTAGACTTGGGGTTGAGCCTGCAGTGATCCCATTTGTAATCCAGAAGTTTTAGTAATGTTGGATACCTGTGTAAGAAGTATCCTTTAGTTGATGGTCAAGAAGGCAAGAGAGATGGGGTCTGTAGAAAACCAGTACTTTGGTGACAAAGCAGGAAAGAAAGGAAAAGATTGTGAGCGTCTTTGTTCTTGTCATAAACACAGTAAAAGTCAGCTTGGGGCTGGGAATAGTTGATTCTGGGGCCGTGGTTCAAAGGTGCAATAAACTTGGCTTTGGTGTTTCTACTGCTTAATGTAGAGGACTTCAGCTGTGTGGGGGTAAGCAGTGGCCCTGTATAAATTCACTGCCACTTTGAATATATATATTTTTTTTTCCAAACCCTTGACTTTGTGCCAAAAAGCCATGTATAGAATTGGGCATTGCATCTCCTCCATGCAGCCATTTCTAGAGCCAGCATGAAAGCACAAGCCTTGCAAAAAAACCCTGATTTTTTTGCACTCTAGCTAATTCTGCAGCATTGTGATGATGTGTTCACACCTCAGACAAGTTGAGTTTGTGTCAATAGATGATCTAGGAAAAAAACCAATAGTAGTCTTAATGGTCACGGGACTTCAGCCTGAGAATAACATAGTTCTGTTGACATATGGACAAGATAAGGGAGGAAAATAGTAAAAGAGGGTGTGCTATTACTATCTTTTCCTCACACCCCACCTTTTGCAAGCTACTTGTATTCCTACAAAGGCTAATACAGAATGATCACAGAATGGTTTGGGGTTGGAAGGGCCCTTCAAGATCCTCTAGTTCCAACCCCCCTGCCATAGGCAGGGACACCTTCCACCAGACCAGGTTGCCCAAAGCCCCATCCAACCCGTCCTTGAACGCTGCCAGGGATGGGGCATCCACAACCTTTCTGGGCAACCTCTTCCAGTGCCTCACCACCCTCACAGCCAAGAATTTCTTCCTCGTATCTATTCAAAGTCTATCCTCTTTCAGTTTAAAACCGTTACCTCTCATCCTATCACTACACTCCCTGATAAAGAGTTTGTCCCCATCTTTCCTGTAGCCCCCCTTTAGGTACTGGCAGGCTGCTATAAGGTCTCCCTGAAGCCTTCTCTTCTCCAGGCTGAACAACCCCAACTCTCTCAGCCTGTCTTCATAGGAGAGGTGTTCCAGCCATCCGGACTCGCTCCAACAGGTCCATGTCCTTCTTATGTTGGGGGCCCCAGAGCTGGAAGTGGGACCCCAGGTGGGGTCTCACCAGAGCAGAGCAGAGGGGCAGAATCCCCTCCCTCGACCTGCTGGTCACGCTGCTTTGGGTGCAGCCCAGGATAGGGTTGGCTTTCTGGGCTGTGAGTGCATATTGCCAGCTCATGTCCAGTTTTTTATCCACCAGTACTCCCAAGTCCTCCACGGGGCTGCTCTCAATCTACTCATCGCCCAGCCTGTATCTGTTTGCAGGACCTTGCACTTGGCCTTGTTGAACTTCATGAGGTTCACATGGGCCCACCTCTCCAGCCTGCCAAGGTCCCTCTGGATGGCATCCCTTCCCACTAGAGCATCAACTACACCACACAGCTTGGTGTCATCAGCAAACGTGCTGAGGGTGCATTTAATCCCACTACTCATGTCTCTGACAAAGATGTTAAATAATACTGGTCCCAATATGGACCCCTGAGGGACCCCACCTGTCAGTGGTTTCCACCTGGACGTGGAGCCATTGACTGCAACTCTATTCCCTCTGTTCTGCAATTGCTATGCGTCCCCTTCCAATTCAACTTCAAGTTATACCTGGAGGAATTGATCCCAACCTCTGTGCTGCTCGGATGCTGAATTTGGTTGACTGTTTGTATATCTGAAAGCTTGTCTGCCTTCTCCAGCTATGCTAGTTGATCAAATTTAACTTTTTATCTCTTGTAAGCACATGCAAAATTAATCAGTTGCCTTGCTGAAAAACAAATTAGTGGCCTGACAAAGGGACTGTGTCTGAAATTCTGTTTTGCAACTGATCTTGTTGGTCTAAAAAATATATTATTTTTATTTATAAATTTGGGCTTTTCTGTGTCTACATGTTTACATAATTACAACAGTACAAATGCATTTTACCATTACTGTAGAGAAGTCCTTCACTCTGCTTGTTAATTTTTCTGCTTGCCATGGTCAGGATGGGTATGGACCTCGCTACATTCCCTGCCATCCTCCTGTCCTCTTGCAATAAAGCCAAGGAAGCCAAAGCTTTCACAGCAGTTTTATTGCTGAATTGAGGGCCTATACTGTACATCTATTTTAAAGAAACTTCTGGGTTTGTTTTTTTGTGTGTGGTGGTTTTGGTTATTTATTTATTTCTGTTATAACTTTCATCCAGGTACCACAGAAGCTATTACTAGTCAACTGAGCGTGTTATAAGTTGTATATACCAAGGTGGAAGTTGTCTGGCATAATGCAAGTTAAGGTTAATTTCCTTGCTGTAGCTCCTACAGCAAAGGAGATGAAAGTAATTAGAACAGTCTTAGAAAAGCAATTTAGACTTGTAAAGTGTTCTTTAATCAGCTGTAATGAGGTTAGGGAGGAAAATAACCCAACCCTCACTGTGTGTTCTGGCTAGTTCAGGGGGAAAAAATGGCTTCGTAACATGCTTGCTGTCGCTGTAACGCAACGCTTGTGTCAGTGCAAAGGCAGAGAACGAGAGCGAGTCCTGGCCCCTTGTTTGAACAGGAGAAAGCGTCTCGGTTGTAGAGGCTGTACTTCTATCTGGGAAACATGAATGGGGCAGGTTCCACATGCTGGGAAATAGGCAGCTGCTCGGGCACTATTGCAGAGAATAAGAGTGAAGGAAGCCCACGTGTGGCTTCCTTTTGGTGGAAGGGAAAGGGGAGACACCAGGAACGAGCAAGAACTTTGCAGCTCTTGGAGGGAAGGTCTCGAGAGAAAGCGGTTAGCTGTGATGGACTTTGCAAGTGACAGCGAGACCTTTGGAAGGAACCCTGGGAAGTGTGGAAGAAGGCCGGCTCAAGGTGGAATGGCAACATTAATGGTGTTTAGAGCCATCTATATTGGCTGATGGTATGCACCGCGTGCATACATAAGCTAAATTTCAGTAAGTTGACATTCTTAGCAGGGAGCTTGAGCTCAGCGAGGTCTGTGTTTCAGAGCAGATGCGCAGACATCTCTGGGCAGCAAAGAACGACCTCGGAGCTTCTGGAAGATGGTAAGAAGAGGAGCTGTGGCTCAGCTCAGCCGCAGTCACATGGAAAACTGTGACATCCCAGAACTGTGAATTCGGGGATGATCAGCTCCGCTGGGTTGCTCGCAGCTGTGGTACAGTAATCTCTGTGTCACGGGTGCTGTTGCAAACCAGGAATGAAGAACATCCCGTGTTTGGGGTGTCATTAAAATACAAGTTGGTGCTTGAACAGTGTCTGACTCCAAGTTAACTTCAAATGCTTGTAAAACTAAGCCACGAGGAATGCACGAAAGGGAGGAAAAATGTTGCATTGTTTTGGGGAACTGATTTTTTTTTTTTTTTTTTGTTAAATGACTTTAGTTTAAGTAAAAACTTCCAAAATACATGGCCATACTTTCAAAAGAAGTTAGTGGTTTGGGTGCTCCTGAGTATCTAGTTCTAACTTCTCCTTGGATGATGCAGGATGTCAGTTTTGTGTGTATTTTTTAACCTCCTTATGGGTAGTTAAAGTGTTTGTACAAGCTTTAGTTATTTTGAATTCTTTGGGTACTGGAACACTCTTAAAAGTTTCAGCATGTTTTTCTCTGGGTTTGCTGGCCTGTTCTTTTGAATCACATTCAAAATTCTCCTGCATTTATGGGACTTGGTTTGACCTCAAAACTTTGTTCTTATGAGGTGGTACTTTTTTTTTTTTTTTTTTCTTTTCCTCACAGCCATGTTTTGGGGTTGGGTTTTTGTTTGGCTTTTTTTTCAGTTTTATGTCTTTACACAAAAGAAGTTTGCTACTTGGGATATGCATGCTTTTAGCTCAATTTTACTGCTGTCCTTGATAGGATATTGAAATATAACACACAGTATTAAAATACTTGAAATCATTATCATCGTTTCATTTCTCTAAGCTTACATAAGCACTAAAGTAAAGCTCCTTCTGTGCTGAACTCATCATCTTCATCTTCATAAAATAACACATGAAGAAAAAGTGCTTAGGGTTGGGTGAAATTTTGAGCTTAAATGTTCAGTTTATACTGAAGAGGATAAGGAACCACAAGACAGATGGTCTTATGCTTTTCTTGCCAAGTTCACCCAGCCATCAGGAGACACAGGATTAGGTATCTTTTGCCAAAAAAACAGGGATTCTTTTTTAATATAGGCTTATAAAAAACTAAGAGTTTGGAACACTATCGTGTGGTGATTATGTATCTATTAATGAGGAAGAAAATGAAAAACAAGAGTGCTCCTGAGATCCTCTAAAACGCTTCGTGATGAAATATAAGCCAAAGCCAGCCCAGTCATGGTAATAAAAACAATAAAGGATACGTGGAAATGAGGACAGTAAAAAGTTTGAATGAATTTAATTTTGCAAATCATTGTACTGTTAAGAAAAAAAATGTAAATGAGAAGTGAAAGGCTGTATAGTAAAAGAACATAAGGGGAAATCAGAAAGGGAACTCGGAGGTTGGATGATAAACTCACTCCATTTTAATGATAGCAACAAATGCCTAACTGTCCTTCAAAGCCTATGATGTGCCATTACAGCAATCAAGCATGAATAATATTTAGCATCCAGTAGCTGTTGTCAATTTTTCACATTCCTGGGTATTTCTGACAATCGTTTTGCCAGAGGCAGGAAATTGTTCGTTGGCAAATGTTAATCAGAAACACCTAGTCGAAGCTGAACTATCCTGTTGGGGTTTGGAGGGTAGGACGTGGTGACTGTGCTGCTAATGAGCTGTTTGTGATTACTGAGGACATGGGCTGAAGGCTCTTTCGGTCCTTGGACCCTGGTGACATTTGATGTGAGTTGCCTCAACCAGGTTTTTGAAGGACGCAGCTCCTGTCGTGTGCCGCGCTTCCAGCGAAACATCCCACTTGGAATGGCATTGCTGCTGTTACCAGTGGGCTCGGGGGTTCTTGTAGGAGCATGGGCAGATACGCTTGTCCCTGTGGCAGGAGATAGTGTCCCAGGAGTTCAGAGCTGGAGCTGCGACTGTGGAGGCGGCCTCAGGAGGTGGGCTTGGCTAATGCAGAAGTTACCTTTTGCTCAGATGGCTTGAGGGGAGTTGTGTGTTTTTGGACATATGGATCGAAATGTTTGGACCTCAAGCAAGATTTAGTGGCAGGACCTTAATTTTTTTTATTTTAACAGGAATGACCACTGTTATTCTGTAGTTGGCGAAGCAAGACGAGATGACATTATACAACTCTAACCCTGTTTCTTCTGCTTTTCCTGAAGTGCCAGCTGCCGTGACACCTGGTGCCTACCTCCTGCCACTGTTGCCTTGCTGAAGTTCATCAGGGTTCATTCTTGACCATGTCCATTTTACCTCGATGGCAAAACCCAGTCACGTTCAGTATCTTATTCCTGGTGTCTTCCTCGCTTGGTCTATGTTCTGTGGTCTTGCTGTCCGGACTTATTGGAGGAAAGTAGTTAGTCAATGTCTTCCAGATGTAGAAACCATCACTCTAATAGTGTTTTACAAGCGTTATATTTCCTTGTAAATGAAATGCAGTTGGTTTCATTTGAACTGACCACCTGGAAAATGCAGAGTGCTGCTTCTCCCCCAGTTGCTGTGCCTTGCCCCAGTGGGGACTGGGCAGCGTGTGCTGCTGTATGCAGCGCTGGAGACCACCCGCACTGGCTCACCCAGCCTGTGAGGCTGCTCGGACAGTCCCCGTGGTCAGCCCTGCTGGTCATGCCGAATCTGTTCCTTGCTGGAGCAAGACGAAGAGTGGAGGTCCCCAGAGAACTCCCCCAGACTGTGAGAAGCAGGGCCAGTCTTGGCTGGGTCGGGATTCAGAAACGCTTGTTCTCTAGTTGGAATTTTGTAGACTTCGTATCATCCTCTTCCCCAGCTGCAGAGCCCTAATTTTGCTGGGCTCTGCCCAGCCGGGGGCTGTTGGGTGCCTCTCGCCGTCTGGGCAGTGCGTCTCTGGATCTCTGTCCTACCACCTCCCCGGCCCGTGGAGGAGAGCCGTGAGGCAGCGCCCAGATCCCGAGCGCACCGTGGCTTTCTTCCGTGGACGTATAACGAATTTAGCCTCTGTCCTTTCCTAGCTTCCTGCAGAGGGGTTGGGGCGTGCTGGAGTAGGGGTCCCCAGTCCAAGCCCCGCGCCGGCGCAGGGCAAAGCGTGGAGCCTCGCTGCCTGCTCGCAGCCCAGCTTCTCTGCGGGTCCAGCCTTTAACTGGACTGCCTGCCTCGGTTTCCAGTTACAAACTAGGTAAACGTCTCCTATACTTGTGTCTTGTTTCTGAATTTCCCCCCTTACGTATAAATCGTATATTAACAGAGAAAGTTACTTTAAAGATGGGTTAATGAGATGTGGCCCAGAATGTTCCAAAATGCAGCCTCCAAACCTATTGCTAATTAGGTACTGGAGCCACTAATCTAATTTTAGCCAGTGACTGAATTTATTCCTGGCGGAATAAAATGTACTTTAAATCTCATTTAAAAGCCACTGAGATACTCTTGACAAATTAAAATATGAAATTAAAAATATATTTAGTTTGTTTCTGCATCATTAAAATAATCCTCAGTACAGATTTATCAAACCCCATGCCTTTGCATTTTTGTTTTGAAGGCTGTGTTTACTGCTGAAATTATGAGCTAAGCCCTGTTGCCCTCTCCACATCATGTAAAATCAACTGCTGTGCGTTCACAGATGCTGCAGCTGCCTGGATGTGGTACGTGGGAAGGCAAGACCAGAAAAAGTGGAGGCATCAGGCAGACGTAGGGTGGATAATATAGTTTGGTGAGAGAGAAGGATTTAAATGAAGAGATGTAAAACAGTGCAGAAACAAGCAATGCAAAATGGCAATCTTAATGCTAACTAAGCTTGTAATAGAACCAAGCTGTAAGTAAAAAGAAAATAAATATTCCTATCAACTATATGCTTGATTGGTTCTCTTAGTAATAATTTACTTCCTGGCTAAAGTAACCTCCTTTGCATACATTAATATCCAGCATGGCACGGACAAAATAAATGATGTGATTTTTATCTGGAAAGCAGAGCTGTTTCAAAATGTTCTGTAAGTACCAGAGCATCTGCAGCTAGAGGGCACAGTCATCTCGCTGTGCAGAAGTGAGACGCAGACCCCTCTTACAGCATGAGCCCACCCGAGCATCTCGGGGGCCGTGGCCCAGCCCGGCAGTTTGCCAATAACTAAAGGTAAAATTCAGGTTCTGTGAAAGCCGGTAGAAGTCTGAAGAGCCCTCAGCCTTCCCTGGGCTGGATGCTGGTGCTGCATCCTTCTGGTCTTAACCATTATCGAGCTCTTGGCTTAAAATTATGTTTCGATAACTACGGCAATTTTAAAAATTGCTGGTTTAAAAATTACGATAAGCGGAGCGTTCGTCTGGCGTGATTGCAGGATTTATGTCTGCAAGAAAACGGGGGAAATTGGTGATAAATTGCTTTTGTTGGGGAAGGAGAGCCGAGACTGGCCGCTTGAACACAGGTCCTTTGCTCGGCAAGCCCGGCCGCGGGTGCCAGCGTTGTCCGAGCCCGATGCCGAGCTTTGCTGCTCCACCCCTGCCTGGAGACCGAGATCCCACCACACCTGGGGGATGGGAACTAGTAGATATTATTATATCGTATCGGTATCATTATAACGCCTACAGGGGGAAATTGCATCTTTTTGTTAGAAGTGCTCGGGGGACATGCGAAGCCTGAGGAGCCCCTTTTGCGGGGGGCTGCAGGTGGAGCTGTGCCCGACGCTGGGCAGAAAATAACCTCCCTGACGTGCTGTGTCTAGAAACCCCTGAGAGCACACGTTTCTGCTCAAGAAATTCTTATGGGAATTGAAGCAGAGACTAGAGAGAGGTGGTTTTTTTGTTGTTTTCTTTTTTTTTTTTTTTTAAACTGGATTTTAAAAAGAACCCAACCTATGAATTCCTATAAAAACCTGAGCTCTGAAAGCCTACGTAATGACTGCGCGTGCTTTTAACTTCCTGACATTTCGGCACTAGTGGTGGTAAGCCACAGTGTGCTCAGAGCGGATCTGTTTAATGCACCCTTATCATGAAAGGAAGAGCTGGCTGGGGAGGGGGAGGCATCCGAAAGGTCAGATAGCATCGGGAGAGAGGAGGAGGCTGGAGTGGGGGGATAGAAGCCATTCTAGTAAAATATCATAAAAAAGAAAAATTAAGGAAAAAAAAAAAATGCAGAGGCATCTGGGGTCAAAACATAGTGCTGGACGGATCCCGTCTGCTTTGCTTTCTCATTACCCACAGAATAAAGACATGGGTGGCAGATAAGTCTCAGCTATACAGCAATGGCAGTCGTTCATTGGAAGAAATTTATAAATACTTCTGCTAAGAACTGTATCTAAAATATTTTGCTTTCCCCCAGCATTGGAGGAACAGCAAATTGGCTTTTCTGGTAAATAAAAGTGTTAATTAGAAACACAAACTATTGTTTCATGTCTACTTAAAGATACTATATAATCAGACGAGCTGACTACAAGATATGTTTCCTGTGAGTCAGGTTTCTTGGGAAGGGGGATTATTTATTTAAAACTGACTTGGGGTGGGGAGGGGGGAATTGTATTGGCAACATTTTTGTTCGAGGTCTCTACTAAAATTCAGCTTCATGTAATTTGTAGTAGAAAGATCTCCTGTGAAAAATCTCACAATGTATATAAAAAATGTCTTTGGAAGCTAGCACACCTGTGCAGTAGAGAATGTTTCAATACACATTTGGAGAAGAAAAAAAAAAAACAAAACACAAAAACCCCCATGCTAAATTATTTAGATATTCTCTTCCCAGTGATATTAAGGGTTAGCTAAAATGGCATGCGGAAGAGACTGAAAAAGTTAGTTTTGCATATTTCACTATCTGGATTTTCCTGTAGATGTGCAATGTAAATAAAAGGGAAAACTTGCAGCAATGAAAGTATAAAATATCAAAAGATTTCTCAGCAGTGTTTTGCAAGCACTTACTATTTTTTTAGGCTTGTAATGATCTTTGAAAAGCTGCTGAGAGGTCTGTACATCAGAGCACAACTAAGACTGAATATGTCTGCTCTGGCTCCATACAAATACAAGTTGGCCTACAGCCCGATGCCTTGGGAGAAAAGGGAACTCACCAGTGATGTGTGCTTATTTAAGGAGAGGAATAAACGAGAGCTGCCCAAGGCAGAGGCTCCTCAAAGCAGGAAACAACTGGCTGCCAAGGGACTTCTTTGCATGAGTGTGATATTAGAGACCAGGGCATTTTGCTTCTAATCTTAGATTTTTTTTTTTTTTTTTCTCTCTCTGAGTGGACAAAATATCCTATGCATCTAAGACAAGAGTCTATCTGACAGCCTGCTGTAGCGGCTGATGCATCCCTGGACAAAAGAAAAAGAGGAGGTGGACAGGGAAGGGAGTGGATCTCTGCGTATTTTGTATTGCTGCTTAGGGCCTTGCTGGGTCTGGAATAGCCCAGATTTGTGTCTCAAAACCAAAATGTTGGTACATTTGCTTTCAAAGGTGGCAGGTGGGTTTTGGGGGTTATGAGCAGAGCTTGGCAAGGACTGGGGTAGCAGTGGAGAAAGCCGGGTTGCTTGGGCTGGGGGTACCAAGCCTTGGTCTTGAGGAACACCTCTGGCAAAAAGTGCCTGTGGGGATGTCTGTCTTCTCTTCTTTAATTACACTTCCAGTGAATATGTGATGCTTGGAAGAGGTGCAACTGCCTGGCTCTTCTCTCCCACATCCTGACTCCTGGTTTACTTCAATTCTGGTGCAAAGCCTGTCAATGTTAATTAACATTTCCCACTGTGGAAGGGATCAAGTCCCTTATGTGAGAGAAGTGAAGAACGATGAACTGTAATATCATCCTGGATATAGTTGTATGACTCTAAATGCTAATTATATCTTTTTTTAACTTGCTGAGCTGTTTGCAGCAAATGGGGTATAAGCCATGGTTCGTTAAATGAAGAAACCTCAAAATTACTCAGGATACCAACAACATCCTTGTCCTGTTGGTTGTACTCGGATGTGTTTTATGTGATGCTGAAGTTTTTCACAGAACAGAGTGCAAGTAGCTGGTTGCAAAATCTAGCTGCTGCCCAATTGCCTTGCGGTGGAGTGAGTATGGGAGCAGGAAAAGCAGCTGCCTTGCCTCTCCACAGATACTAACATAGAGCATATGTGTAATTACCAAAGACCAGCCTATTAGTTTGGATAAATTATAGGACAAAATAAGCATTTCTTGATGCTCAAAAGAATTTGGAGGACCTGGACTTTTTTAGTATTGATTTCTTCACAGCTATTGTATAGCCAGCTCTAGGCATTAAAAAAAAAAAAAAAACCAAACAAATCTTGAGTCAAATCTAAAAATCCATGAAACTGCCTTAAATTGTGAAATGCTAATAACTCCATGTTGTGTTTTTATTTGCTTTCTGGATTGCAAGCCTCCTCACTGTGCTTGGTTTGGTTTTTTTTTAAGCTTTTTTGCAGCAGTAGGTGCTGAGGCAGCGCTGAGCTCGTCTGCTCTGGCTCTGAGCTGGCTGATCCTCCCAGGGTATCACTAGCTCTGCTTTTACGTGACAGCCTGCCTGCAAAAATGGAAAGGCTACACTAGTGGCATGTGTCTTGTGTCCTCTGATTAGGGTGTCCTAATTATGTAGTAGAGTTCCTTGGTATGGGCTGAGGCTGTGGCTCCTCTTCTCCCAGCTTGGTTGCGCTGCATAAGTACATGCCTTTGGTGGCACCTTCTGTGCTAGGTCATAACTGCAAATATTTTATGACCTTTGTAATATGTTTCCAGTGGTAATACTGGAAAACGTCCTTGCTGATGAGTTAGGGGAGTACTTGGGACATCATGAAGATGTGGGTTGTGTTTTAGACCTCAAAGTCTTATGAGAGGATATCTGTGCATCTTTCACCCATATTCATTTTGATTTCAGATGTTGTTAGAATAATTTTATATTCTAACAGCCATGGGAGTGGAAGACTTGAAAATTATGTATCTCAGCAGTCTTAGGCCCTTCTCTGATGGAGATCTCAGCATGAACAATTTAATGGTTGTTATCAACCAGGTGAGTGAAGTCCCAGAACAGCTTCTCAGTGAGAGAAATGGGTTAAGAAGCTGGAGCCTATAGTGGTTGTAAGATGGAGCACAATGAGCTTGTAAATGGGATTTAATGGCATAGTGTCCTTTGATAAGACAGAATTGGATTTAATTACCTAAATGACCCATGTACTCCTAGAGGAAACTAATTAAGGGATTTCTAGTGAAGTGTGATAGACATAAGGCAGCAATTGCAAATTTATTGATTTTGCTAGCTCAAGTGTGGAGAAGACTTCATGTTCTGCAAACGTGTAGACCAATGTTGTCTCAAAGCATCCTTGGGGGGGACCCTGTGGGGATCGTTATGCTTTGGAGTACGGTAATGGAACAGTTTAATCCCAGCTCATGCAATGGCACACAGCTGAGTGCCCCTTCTCAGGCAGCAGTGTAATTTAGAGACACCTGAACTGCCTCAAACCACTTAGGCTAGCGGGAGCAGACTGGCTTCAGCTACACCGGGCTTGACAAGGTGGATGAACCCAACCCAAACTGCGTACTGTCCCAAATAGGCACTTTGTACTGCTCAAAGAAGATTTTTAAAGTTCATTCCAGATTGAAGCATGTGTTTACGTTCGTTTCTCAAATGCACGTGACTTCTTCCATGCTCTGTTAGTGTTCCAGGTACTTCATCTTAAAGCCATTGCAAGTATCACTGGATGCTGTTGTCAACCTGATATTTAGATTTATTGTGGATAGAAGCTCAGGAGAAGCGCATGCATTGATTAATTTACCGGATATCTGCTAACAAAAACTCTGGCACAATCATTGTGATGTCCCAGCTGCCACCTGGCCAGAGGAGCGAAGCCATGCTGCGTGCTGAGTCTGCCCTGCGCACCCCTGGTTTTTCATTTTCAATGCTATTTTCTGCTACCACCATGATGCTGGAGTGAGCAGAGCACTCCCAGTGCTCTTTTTGAGAGCACTTCTGCATTGTGATTGATTTGCAGCTAGTTGTGACTTTTAGTGAAAAACACTTCTGGTGAGAATGTAAAAAATCCTAGAAAGCAAACACATTGTCTAGTTATACTTTGCATTGCAAATAGTAACAGCTGTGCTTTATCTGTTCTCCCTTACTCTGTTCCCAATAGCTGTTTTTCAGGCTGGATGACATGAACAACATATTTAATTCTCAGCACAGTTTTCTACGCACACTCACATCATGCAGATATAGAGGTAGACCATCCCATAGAAATGTGTACAAATCGCTTTCCAAGGCTTTTCTTTCATTCTCGCTTGAGCTCTTCTGATTCTCGTGCACGCTGTGGTACCCCGTGCTGCTAAATGCGTGACACTGGCTGTTGAGGTGTTCGCCCGTTTCCTTGGAGGTGGTGCACAGGTACTCCTTTTGCTGAGGTTTGTCGGCAGTTCTAGATCTGGATGGCTTAAACAGCGAAGGCCTTTGAAGGTCCAGTAATAATACATATTAAAAGTCAAAGAAAGTGTACAAGGTGGTATTTTTTTCATATGTGAAGGACTTCTAGAGGACTTTGCTCTTGATTTTTGTTTAGGAACAGAAGCCAGGCTGCTCTGTTAAATGCTTGCTAAGGACTTCTGATGACTGCTCACCAAGAGTCTCTGGTCATCTCAGCTGTTGGGTACCCAAGGCTTGTTGCCTCTCAGTAAGGCATTCCGCGAGGAGTGCGGTACAGTTTTGCTTTTCTAACACAAATTCGTGAACTCCACTTCATCAGCTTCAGATTAATATTGATTGTTTGTATTTATACTTTGCTTACTGCATTGGAGATTAGTTATCTGCCATTAGTTGGTATTAGTGTAATTAGCCACGCTTTGTGGATTAATAATTTGATGAGATGGTTCCAGCTGGAGAAAAGAAAATTTTTAACCTATCATGAGATTTGTTTGGAATATTTTACGTTAGTTCTGTAGGCCCATGTGTGTTCAATGCCTCTGAAGTCTTTCATCTGGAATAGTGCGGTTAAAGTATTGCATATTGAAAAGTGCAGGAATTAAGTTGTCATGGGATGTCATTGAAAGTTTGTCACTGAGAGCAAATCTCATTCAACTGTGTTGATTATAAACACGCTATCTGCTGATGTATGCTTCTAGCAGGTGAAGATCTGCCTCCAGAATGTACAGTTATGGGTGAGAAATTCTTCATTCAGTTTCTGGGAAGCCCTTATTCTCTTCTTTCTGAATGTACATTTGGATATGAAAGAATGTATGATATCTTCTTATTTCTAAACCTGGTGGTTCTAGTCCTGGTAACCATCTGTATCAGAATATAAATAACAATGTACCTCCTACCATTGACGAATTATGCTGCTTCTACCATTCTCTCCACTTTCCTTTTCTTTCTCTTCAATAAGCAAATTTTTCTAATAGCTCAATTAAGCCTTAATGCAATCGTGTCATTAATTCCACATCATATAGTAAGTCTGAATAATTCCTTTCCTTAATTTAATTTCAAGTTATTTTGAAACTCTGATCCAGGTCTTTTCTGCCTCCTTCTCTTGGTTGATCATACGGGGCTTTTTGCTGGGTGATCTCAATCCATTCTTTTCAATTGCAGCGCAGGTAGCAATGAAATGTGTGTTCTTAGGGTGATGCGTTTGCTCTAGTACACAAGTTAAGAATAACCAAAAGCAAGCTAATAAAAGAGCCACAGAAATGATTGAAAACTTTAAAAGAAAGGATTTTCAAACCTACCTTGTGTTAAGAGAGTCCACAGCTGAAATGGTTTGTTAAAGCAAAGATGTTCCCGTATGGGGAACAAGCCTGGAGAGCAAGGTATTTGTATAGCTTCACCTTCCATATGTTTTCATCTAGAACAGCTTTGAAGTTGAAGTGTAGCACTTGGCTTTTTCCAGGTTGATGGAAGCATGCAACACATTCAACACAATGATAGGAATGCTAGAAGTTAAGGGAAAAAAATAAGAACAAAATTGACACTGCCAGATTTTTCTTTCTGAAGTTTAATGTAGTTCTCTCTGTTTATATTTCATCATTTACACCAGGGTACATCACTCTAGTTCCCTCCCACGGTGGCTTAAACATTTTAGCTGTGGGGGAGAAGAGAAGCAAATTCTCATGTGAGCTTTTCCTGAATTAAGCCCCAAGTTCCATGTGATTTTCAGGGACCCACACTGACTTCATTGGGTTCCTGCATTCAGTGCTGAGCTGTTTGAAAATTCAAAAATATATACATTCTTTGTTCCTAATCTGATTATTTTCCATTTTCATAGGCTGGAAGCTCATCCTGGTATTCCAATGGCCACTGATGCCCTCATGCACAACAGAAGCCTTGTGCTCATTAGCAGCTCAAGCAGGAAAAACTGCAATTCTTCTTTTCCGATCTGTGTGTCAGGGTTGTACAACTATAAATCATTGTGACTGCGGAGGACAGTCTTTTAATTAAATGACAGCTATAAGTCATTCTTCCTGTAACTCATGCACCAGATAATGCTTTCCAAAGATCTTTCCAGTTTAAGTTGTAATGTTTAAAATCTAGGAGTGCATTCCCTGTAATACTCAATTTTGTAAAAAGTTTTCATCCGTTTCCTCTGTTTGCTGTAAAGTGTGTCCTGTAGTGTTTCAGCAACCAATGTTTAAGCACCTGTATTGGGTCTGGCTGAGACAGACTTAATTCTCCCCATGGCAGTCTTTGTAGTGCTGTGCTCTGCATCAGTAGC
>JANXJC010000042.1:21386127-21445603 GCA_027564655.1 Leptodon cayanensis | reverse complement strand
CCCCCATCCCCCGGGGGGGGGGGGGGGGGAGTGGGAGTGAGCGGCTGCGTGGTGCTTAGTTGCTGGCTGGGGTATAAATACGACAAATCTCTTGAATGAAATCCTGACTGTTTATGATCTCTAACATTTGGAGGCAGAAGTTCTGTATCTGAATTGGATTTTTTTCTGTCTAGTGAAAAATTTTTTTATATTTCAGCTAGATTTAATCAAATTGCTGTGGTCTGAAAAGGAAGAAGTGTCTTTCTTTGAAAGACATAAGAAGTTGTCTATTTCAGGCCTTTCAAAACTAAACCATTCTATTATTTTGGAATTGTGTGCAATGTATCATTACAAAGTTCATTTCAATCTTGTTTGAAGATACTCCTAAGCTCAAATATAATGAATCATTTAGTTTCATCTAAAACTATTGGTAATAATAACACTTCTATAACTGTTTTCATTGTTGATTTTGTTTTTTTTTGTTTGTTTGTTTGGTTTTTTTGTTTGTTTGTTTTTGTTTTCAGTGCTTTGTCTCTACAGTGGGCACCTGGTTAAAGCTAGTGAATATTTCTACTCACTATAAAACCTTTTATATGCAAATTTGAATTGAGATGTTCCAGCCTTATCTGTTGACAGGCTGCGGGTTTCATTTGGATACTTTAAAATTCTTTCTTATGTTTTGCTTGGGTTTTGTTTTTCTTGATACCCCTTGTTTCCTGTTCTAAGCTCCATGGATTTTTGTTTAACATCTACTATCTTACAGGCATGACAGGATGTGAAACAAATTAGGTGTGAAGTCAGAAGGGCCAATTAAATCACCTAATATGACTCCTGAAAAATGTCATGTTGTGACATTTCATGTATTAAGCCCTGTAACAAAACCAGTAGCTTGTTTTTGACTAAGGCGGAGTGCGTAGAGAGAAATACTGGCTTTCCCAAAGAGGATACTGCTTGGTTGCTTGTTCCAACAGTTTAATTGTATTCTTTTATTTTGGTTCATAGGCTGTGCTAATTTCAGTAGCACTTTTAGAAATAATACATGCTTTGCATAGTATGAATTTCTCTGGCCTTATGCTCCTAAAAGCCTTGCTTCTGTTCAGCTTTCTCTCCTGGACTATTGGACCCCTCAATTCTTTTGAAGGTATTTACCCACTTAATCAAATGTGTTCATTCTCTTTTTTTTCAACAACACATATTGGTCTCTCTAAATCCCTTGTTTAATAGCACACCAAGCATTGCAGAGATACTGGCTTGAATAAACATCTAATTTACTCTCTGTAGTTGACAATAACAGGGTCACATTGGAAGCTTTATTATCCCATACAGGAGTTATCAACAAATAAAAATTATCCTAAATCTGACAAGAAAATTATATCCATTATGATATCATATAGACTATTTACAGAACCTACAGAAACAGATTTTTAGAAGTGTTCTAAGATTATTTTTTTTTTGCTTGCAGAATTTGCTTTTTAGAACTATTCTCTTTACTTGAGCACATCAGCAAGAATGTGCTTGGGAAGTGTGGTGACTTACGCTGACTTATGAGCTCCTTGGTGTACAAGTCCCATTGCTTTATTGAAATTATTTATGTGGAGGTAATCATGTTCAAGTGTCAGCAGGATTAGGGCCTGATCGTGAGGGATAGAGAACTTATTTAGCCTCCTGAAATGTTACCTTGTTAGAATTTATGCACTGAAGGCCAAGAAAGCAATCCAGAAGTCTGTTGTAAAGGCTGCTTAGGGATGATTAAGAATCACTGAGTGCCTCCACGATGATTTAGATTTTCCAGGTGTTGCTGGACTCAAAGGCTAAGGATCAGTGATTTAAAATGCAAGCAGAAACCAGTTATGAGTGGCATTGCTCAAAGGTGAAACATATGAACTTATTGGTATGGCAATACATTCTCATCAGTAACTTGGATGTTGGGGAGAACCCTCATCAAGTTTGTGGATGACAACAAACTGTCTGGGCAGGAGGAGGGATAGTTGAAGAGAGATCCGATCACCCCACTTAAAGTTGAGTGACAGAGAAGATGGAGCAAGACTCTTGTCAAAGGTGAGCGGTAAAAGACAAGTTGCAGCAAGGGAAATCCCAGCTGGATGCAAGGAAAATAATTCCTCCCACTTATTTGCCAAGAGAGGCTGTGTAATCCCCATCCCTGAAGATTTTAAAAATGACAGAGTGAGACCCTGAGCAGCCTGGTCCAGCTTTGAGCAGAGCTGGCCTGGAGACCTCCAGAAGACCCTTCCCCTTGAAGCCTTTCAAGGATTCACTTGCTGCACTTGTGTCTATGCCTGCTCAAGGGCACTCAGGTCTAAACAATGTCTGCCACCTACTTCCCGGGATGAGATGGAAAGAAGCTTGTTCAGAAGCTCCTGGGAATTTGAATTTTTAGATGTCAGCATACAGATTAGAAATCTGACTTTCAGAGTTGTGTCGATCTAAGAAACTATTCCACGTGACTATTTTTTGATCTAAAGTAATGAAATGAGCAAGAATTTGGGAAAACGGTATATATAATGCTTCAACGTGTAATCACCATGCCGAGTCATACAATTTAGATTTAGCTGAATTATTTAAATTACATAAAACTATTTACATTTCTATATGAGAAAAATATGAGTGAGTTTGTAGTTTCATTTGCTTGATGCTGTGCAATGTATAAAGTAAAGCTTGTAAACTTGCTGCTGAAAACACTGAAAATTGAGGGGAAAATGAGGTAAATCTGCTGGGGGCAATTTAAGAGAGGTCACGCTCTACAGAACTGTAGGAAACAAGGACCATATCAGACTGCAGCAGGTTAGGAATAGAAAGCAAGCTGAGCAAATCTCTGAAGCCAATTGAGATGTAACAGGTCACCCGCAGCCTGTTGAAGTTTCTAAGGGTTTCAGTTTCCCTCATTTCACTTTGGATCAGGTTCGTAATAACTGTATGGCTGCACTGTATCATCCTTTTGGAGAAAATGCAGGTGGAACTATATTAAAAGGGGAAAACTTACTATCTACTGGTGTTGAGAAAATAGTACTCTATGTTCCCTGACAAATATCATCTGGGAACGCTTAAAATTGAAAGCCTTTTGATCTGATGTCAGAAAATTGATGTTAGAGTTATTACCAGGATCTACTTTCAAATCCCTTTCATTATGGTGTTAGCAAAATGTCCTCCTTTACTGAAATTAAACCAACAGAGATGTGTGGGTAGAATTCACATGGCTGCAGCTCGTGAATGTGTGCTCTGCTCTGGTGGCAAAAAAAAAAAAAAAAAGAAAAAAGAAAAAAAAAAAAGGAAAGAAAGGGAAAAGGATGGGGAGGACACTGCTACGAACAGGAGCATTGAAGCAGGTCTGCTGCTGTGGTTGCTACCACCACCCTCCCAAGGAAGGATGTCCTGGCTTGGGATCCTATGTGGGATGATGGGATGACAGCCCTGTGTTGCATAGCTCTGCTGTTAAGAGGAAAGAGGAGATGCAGGCACCTCATGCACAGCTTGGTCACTCTTCTGGGGGCTCGTGCCTTACTCCCGATTGCTGCACTGCCTGGATCGGTCTTTGGCAATCGCTCTTCCCTCAGCCTGCAGCAATGCAGCTGCCTCTCTTCGGAAGAGCGGATCACCCTTTTGGAAGAGGAGGGATACTCCTTGGTCACTGAGCTGCGGAACGCAGGACCACATACCTTCATTAGTTGGGGTGTTGGTCTTGCACTAGATCATCTGTCAAAGCCCCCTCCTACTCTTGTTGCTTGCGCTGGATCTGCAAAGAGGGATGAGCACCTGCCTGGGCTGGAGCGAGGGCACGAAGACCTCATCCATCAGTGACTGCTGCTGTTTGTCTTGGTACTTCCAGCTCTTCATCATCTTAATAAAGAAATAAATAAAAGTCTTTCCTATCCTCCACTGAAGGACAGCAGCTGGAAGTAATTTGGGTGGCATTTTGAATCTTCCATTACATATACTGTTTGCCTACATTCCTGTTGTCAAATAAACACCTCTTTTAATTATCAAATACTTTTTCCTCCATAAAGCATGGAAAGCAAGCTGGCAAAGACTGTTTATAATCCCCAGATATGCCAAGCACTCCCATGCTTTCAGGCAAGGCTGGCTGGTGCCTTGTTCTAGGTTTCAAACAGCTGTCCTCCCATCACACAGCCACACTTGCTGTGCACGTATGATATTTTGGAGAAAACACAGGTATTCTGCAGAAATTAACTGATTATTTCCTTTGCTGTTGTGATATTCAGGTAGAAATCTTTAGATAAATGTAAAATATTGCCCTATAAGAAAAGGCATACCCAATGCTCTCTCTGGGAAAGGGGGAGACACAGAAGAGAAGACTTTCTCAAGGTTGGGTTGTAAGACTACGTTTCCCAGATGTAACTAGTCTTTCTGTCTTTTACTGTGCTGCATAGCTCCTAGAAATCCTACAGAAACAAGTGCTCTTTCCTTCCCTTCTCCTCTCCTAGGAAATCTTGCAGAGTCCTCGGCAGTTGTAAAATAAGCCCATGTAATTAATTCCCACTCTCACAGAGGTGAATTCTAGCTGGAAGACAGGGAGTTGTTGTCTACTGCAGAATGTGGGGAAGCCCTTGTGCCTTGTCTGGTTGAGATGCCAACTGCATAATGATGCTGTGGTACTCAGCTAATATTAGGATGGAAAAAGCCATTTTGGCATATGGTCCAAACATGCTGGTGATGTGAATGCCTAATTTTCTGAGAAGTTTGAGTGGGCTGAGGGTAATTTTCTGCAATAATTTGTATTTGAGAGTTGTCTCAATATTTCACATCTCTATTGAATTGGCTGTAATCCATCACTCTAATTGCCTTTCCTTGGTCAGTTGAATTTTTATGCTTGTCTCTATCATACTTAAAAGATTGTAGGTACAACCTTTCTTTCTTATTTAGATTAGGATTTTTTTTTTCTAGTTTTTGAAAGGTCACTGTGTCCCTTTTCCCAAAGATGATAGTGTGTATCAATTTTAGAGCATTAGACCAGAAACGTGAGGCAGTTTTCCTAGATTTAAATGGTATATTAGACCTGGTACATGGGGTTCAGCTAATATTAATGTGAAGGGCTTCCTTGGATGTCCAGGAGCTGATCCTCTGGTGTTACAAAACAGCTTAGCTCCTTTGGCTCCTGTAGAGCTACTGCGGTTTGGAGCAACCCAGGTATTTTCAAGGGGACAAGCGAAAAGTGTCTGAGTGACAGTGGCATGGATTTAACAGGGAAGAGGAGGGAAGATTTGCAGCATGGTTCATTGCTTACCCTATCTGAAATTGCACTGCTTTAAAAGATGTTGAACAGATTTAGCTGAGCGGCTGCAGCGCTCGCATGGCTATTCTTGAAGGGATTTAGTGCTGGCTTATTGATATTGGCTTAATTTGCCCACTGTATCAATATGAGCCACCCAGTTGTGAATTGATTCAACCATTACAGAGGCTGGATTGGCTTGAAAAAAAATCAATTTAAAAAATGATCTCCATAAACCAGTAAAAGTTGTTATGCGTGCAAGATCTGAACGCAAGCTGAATGCCTGGAAAAGGAAGTCATTTCAGCAGTAAAATGAACTGACCAAATTAACTTTGGAGCTTGTCACTTAGCAGCACTCATCGGCCTCTCAGAATTGACCCTCGAGATAGGATAAGTTTACGCCATTACTACAGATGCAGAAGCAGCATTGTTGTCCTTGCTGTAATAAACCAATAGTGCCAATAACAGAGGAACCCTACTGTATGTTGTTTTATTACTATTGTATTTTAAGTAATGGATGTAAGCTTCAAAATCACTGGAGCCTTACATTTTGCAGCTTTTTTGTGTTTGTTTTTTGTTGTTTTTTTTTTAAGCTGTATTGGAGAAAAATCATAGATTTTCTTTCATGAACCATACAAACAACTAGCTGCTTAGCCTGTGCTGACTTAATGTGCAACTAATTTATTTTATATCTACTGTATAGGCAAAAGTGAAATCAATAGTACAAATGTAGTATAATTTTAATATATTACTGTCAGAAGAGCAAAGAAAACTAAACCTCATAAATGTTTAATATTTCACTGTAATTTTTTTAAATAATAGATGTATATTGGAAAGGCTACACTGTAGTATTGGTTTTCCATATACCTGAATTTAGTGAAGATGTTTCTCATGTATAGGCAATTAGAACTGATAAAAACAAACAAAAACAATATCCTTGTTGTAGTCTTAGTTCAGAATTTCATTTATTAAAAGTTTTCCTTAGAAACCTTCTTCAGAACTGTTGATATTTTGCATATTGAGATTTTTATTCAGTTTTAAAGCAAAAGATATCTCTTTCTGCTTTTCTGTTAACCTGATTTTTCATTTAAAAGATGTAACCCCTATATATGTGATTACAAATATACGGATACATATTTAGAAGCAGTTTACCCCTGCCATCCTTCATGATGTATATCTCTTGAGATTGCTAACATGATGAGAAAAATACGATTGACTGAAAGGTCTGTGCTAGAATTATCAGGGAGACTTCAGATGCAGGATGGCAACCAAAGCATGAGGCTGGGAGGGCTTCGCTGCCAGTTAAGGATAAATAACTCTGAACTTTCAGTTTTTCTAGCTCCTTTACTTCAGCTGAGCCCCGGTGTGCTGCTTGCCCATGGTACCTCCTGGTCGTGGAAGCACAGGGAGTGACCGTCCTTTGAGGCAGCTGCTGCTGGGACTCACACCTTCCTGAGAGGTGCTAAAATGACAGTAAAACTTGTAATGAAGGGGAATCATGTTGTCCCAAGGTGGCTGTTCCAGTGTCTTATTACCTTTTAGTTAGAAACTTTTTGCCATTATTGCCTCTAAGTCTTGTATGAATCTTTTTCCAATTACTTTTAATCTGCAAGCTGGGGGGGCATGGAGAAGAGCTGATGAGCCTTCTTTTAACCAGGGTGTTTTACATGTTGGAAGTTTATTTCCCTTCAGTGTTGTCCTGTTACTTTTTCAGTCTTGCCTCAGAAGCCACGTTCTCTAAACCTGTCACCTTTCCTCTACTTGACACTTTCCAATTAGTTTAGATTTTTTGTAAGAGAAATGCTAGTGACAGGACCGTGTGCTTCAGACCTCACCAGGGCTGCACAGAACTGAGTGATTGCCTCCAAGGTTTGCTATCTAGCAGTCTAATTAATAATGATCAGCATGATGTTTCCTTTTCCTTTGTGATCTATTTAAACCCTCTCCCCATAATTTCTGGCACTGTGACCAGCTAAAGGTTCTCAATCCTCTTTCTCCCTGTATATTTTAGTTTTACTCAAATGTAGCGCTCTTGTACTTGCGCTTGTTGAATTTCACCCCATCTCTTTTTCCTTTTTGGATGCTCTCAACTGCTAATGCAATTGATATTTTGTTCCTATTCTCCAAAAGTGCTTGTGATATGTTGGGCTTTGTTGTCTTGTCTTCTGCAGGTTTTGTAGGTGTCCTTTTTTATTCTTACGTTTAGCTCATTTAGGAAAGCAGTGAATAGAATAACAAAAATCAGGAAAATATACCTCTCCTTTCCTTGCTCTGTCACTTTAAAATGCTGACGGAGTCTTTTCCCAAAGTACTTTGGGGGATGAGGATGTAGTTGCTGTCATGAAAGGTACTGTCAAAAGTCTTTCTAAAATAATGAAATGTTGTCTCCTCCTCCTCTGGCCACAAGACTGATTGCCATGAGCAATGTTAGCAATGAAAATTAGACCAGTTAGACTGACTCTGGTTTTAGCAAGTATGTGCTGCCTGTGTCCCCTCACCTCATTAAACTCTTAGTTATTTCTGTTGACTGTTCAGTGATTTTTCTCTAGTGTTTTCCAGCAACTGTTCCTGTAACAGATGTGTTGCTGCACCCTTGTCTATACAGCGGTGAGGTCAGGAGATACTCATCAGTAGACAAACAGGGGACTCCCTGGTTCACAAGGTGTTTGAAAACATCCTTTGAGCATCACTAAAATATGTTCTTGAAGGATTGTATGAAGATTATAAAGAGGCGTTTTTTTTTCTTTTAGTACAGAAAAAAGTATTTCTGGGCATATAATTTGGATTTCATTTTCAAATTTGGTTTACGGTGCAGTACAAACAAAATGTTACAGTAATAAAATTCAGTAGTGAGGAAAAGGATAAGGATTAATACAAGAACTGTGTTGACTCGTCCCTGTTGGCAGTGACTTGGCAGGGACAGGAGCTGAAGGGAGAGTGGCTTCCTCCACCTTGGGAACCAAAACCAGTACAGAGTTAATGAGGATAGTATAAAAATATGGATGAAATGAGAACAAGATACGTACCGAGCATTTGTCCAACAGTAAAAGGAAGAGCACTGTACAAGAAAGAGAGTTGAGAAAAGAATACAATTCAGGAACTGAAAAGAAATGAGTGTTTGTGAGAGGAAGGATGCCTGAACATAAGCATCTGTTTGAGCTGCCCTGGGGTACCCTGCTTGGGCTCCAGCAGCCATGTCAGGAGGGCAGATGTCTCCTGTAGGTCATGGGCCGTATCCCACCGTGGTTTCTGATGGACTAATGTGCCTCAAACAGCACTAAACACCTTTATGTGAGCAACTGGATCGGATTCTGAGGTTGTTCAGATTTAATGAATTTTGCCTCCAAGAGTAATCCTGGGAAGCTATTTACTGCAGGCAGGATCATTATTGTAACTTATTCGCTATTTTTCTGTCTCTTCTGTTTGCTTTACTGTAGTGTGTAGATTTCCAAAGCAAGCCTAGGACGTGATAGGGATAGACACTGTGCAAAGCCGTAATGAATATTTGTGCTCCAAGAAGAGTTTAGTTCAAAGGATATAATGCCTCTGGCTGAAGTAGTCATATCTAATGATGTGCCTTTAGGACAAGTGCATGCTGCTAAAACAGCAAAGGGAACTTTTTAACTGAAGCCATTTTACTTTGCATTCTGGTTTTAGGTAAGAAGTTGATAAGGAATAAGGGATATTTTTCAGAGCTGCAGACTGATAGCCAGTCTGAGTTGCTCAGTCTGACACACTGGAGAACCATCCATAGGCTGCGTTCGTGAGCAATAAGGAATTTGTACAGTGCTCTTTCTGAATGGAGAAATTAAGTTACTTTATTTTACTCCCACTTGTACGGGACTTAATTCCTTAGCATGCATGTGCTTATCTGATCCATTGTATGCTGCATATAGCTGTGAGATGAGAGCTGTGTTCAGACGACATAGCAAAGCTGTGCAAGACCTGGCATGCACGTCGTGCTGATTTCAAGTAACACTTTCCATTTCTGGTGAGCAGTGAAGCGGGTTTAGACTGGCCTTCTCCTTATTAGCAGACATATAAGATGGCTGAGGAGCTTTCCACCTGAACAGCAAGTTGTCAGGAGCAGAGTGTAATTTGTGGGCCCTTCCTACAACATGGTAGAAAAGGAGGGGAAAGGGGAAAATGGCTGGAAAAAACCTCTTCAGCATGTTTCTCTGTTCCTCATGTCATTTCAGCTCTCTTACTGAAAGGCTGAGGAGATATCTGCCATGTCACCCACAGTTTTGGTAGACTGAGATCCCACACTCTTGGACCATATGGGTGTTTGTTGCTAGAAGGGCCAGACTGTAGAAGGATGCGTGCTGCTGTCTGCAACCTCTGCTTTTGAAAATTAAATTCAGCTCCAAGCTCTTTGCCAGGCTGTGCTCTCTGCAGCATTATCCTCTGCCTGTAATTGCTTAGCTGAATGCAGATTTCGTACAGTTGACTACTGCCACATAAATTATTCCACAGCTTTCTCTCTCCCACCCTGCCCTCTGCTCGCCCTTTCTGTCTGCTCACCACCCCTTCTTCCCAAAGAAAATACATTAAAAAAACCTGGTATAATTGTGCTAATGTGCACAGCTGTTACTAATGCTTTTTCACACCTCAGGGAATCATACAATTTTGAGCTCTTCAGGGACATCGAGAAACACTTTACCCAACAGCGGATTTGGTGTCTATAAGCAGTAGTTGCTGGACCACAGTCACTCCTGGAGCACTTCACTTAGTGATGCTCTGGCTGGTGCCAGGCACGGACCCTGCTGTCGGCTGGGCACACTCCAGCACGATGGCATGGCCTTTCGTGGAGATGGTGGGGATGATGACTGCCAAGCAGTACTGCTGCATCCCAAAAGCTTGATGAGGTAACACCTGCCCTGCTGCAAGAGGACACAGGGAAGGATCTCAGGGAAAGGTCTCTGCAATGCGAGGACAGCTAGGTAGAGTTTTGCAGTTCTGACAGTGAACTAATCAGCCAAACATAGAACTAAAAAAGGGAAGAAGGAAGTTTTAAGAAAGGATACACGTATATGAGTATGATTGTAGGAAATATTGTAAGTCAAGACTTTCTTAAATAGAGGATCAGGGCTGTCTCTCGGAGGAGCCAGGACACACTGGAGAAATGGGCTGCCAGGAACGCCGTGAGATTCAACAAAGGCAGATGCAAAGCCCTGCCCCTGGGGAGGGATAACCCTACGTCAGTACGGGCTGGGGGCGGGCCGGCTGGAAAGCAGCTCTGCAGAGAAGGACCTGGGGTCCTGCTGGACAAATTCTCAGAGCTGCACAGTGACGGGATGAGACGCAGGGGACACAAGTTTCAAGAAGGGAAGTGCTACTTAGGTATTAGGAGAATAAAATCTACCATGGCTGTAGACAGGCTTAAACAGGGGCTCAGAGATGATGTTTGATATCCAGCCTCAGAGATCAAAACTCAACTGGACAAGGGTCTGAGCAACCTGACCTAATTTTCAAATTAGATCCAACTTCAAAGTTGGCCTTGCTTTGAGTGAGGGCTGAACCAGAGACCTCTCTATGTCCCTTCTGATCTGAACTGCATGATTCTGTGGGTGTACAGAAAAACCTTCCCATGCCTGAGGGCTTAGAGTATCTGTGTTGGTTAAGTTTCACTCTAAAATGGTTGAATATTTCCTTGGAGTAAAACACATTGTTACTAAATATCAGAGACTATAATGCAGTTGTATGTGCTTTAGCGTCTCTTCTCATCTTCTCCTACCCTGTTGCTAGCATCTGTATTCTAAGGGAGATACTTCTCCAGCTGTGAGATCTATTGCCTATTATGCTTGGTTTCTCAATGTTGACACAGTGTAGAAGCTTGTGATGACCTATAGGGGTTCATCATACTTGAATTTTCACAGACTCTTGCCTCTGTTCTTTACAGAAGAGCAGTCGAGTCGGGGGTCCTATTGAACCTGCAGACACTCTGTGCTTGCTGTTTGGCACAAGCGGTGAGGCTGGTTGCAGCACCTTTTCCACTGTCACCTGAACAGCAGCAAGGTGACCATAATGAGCGTATGAGTTCTCTGTGAAGAGCAGGACTGGGAAGGGAAGATGCTGCCCAGCAGCACCTTGTTGAAGTAGCGATGAGTGATGCATGAAAGCAAAAGCACTGACATAAAGAGTGCCAAGGAGAGATACCAGGGAATTTTCTGCTTAGATTACCTCCAGGGGAAAGCTTTTGGGTTTTTTGCTGCCGGAGGCTTTTCTTTTGACAGCTGTGAAGGGCGCCAGCAGCCTGAGGTAGTGTGGAGCCAACACAGTAATAAGAAAGGGTAACGGCAGTGAGCTCTAAGGACCCATGGTGTTCCTGATGCAGCCTTGCCCTTGGCTTGCATCTCCAATGCTCCTAAGACTGCAGCACTACCATGTGCAATGGCTGCAGGCTTACTTGTTGGTTCACAGACTGACTTAAGCATGAAAACAAAATTGGTGTCTGGCAGAGGTACGTTTTCCCAAAGCGGAGGAGGGAGATGTAGCAGTGCTGGCAGGAGCTGTAGCTTGGTGTGGCACAGCCATCTGCTGTTCCCAGCTAGAGGAATTTCCCATGTGGGGCCAGAGCTGATGGAGGAGGTTTTAAGAGGTTTTGGAGAAAAAAAAAAAAAAAAAAAAAATTCTGACAGCCAAACCTGGGGTTGCCCTCACCTCAGCCCCCCAAGGGTGCCTAACAGCAGAAGGGGCTTCCAGACCCCAGACCATCTTTGTGGCCAAGGTGGGGGGGGGGGGGGGGAGATGGACACCGTTGATGCCAGGTGGGTTCCACCTGAGGAGGAAGACTCAGTTTTACCCATTGACATGTTTGGTGGGGGTCAGGTCCTTCATGATGTGGTAGGTACAGTCAGGCTTTGGGGAGTGAGGTGATTCACCTAGTTTCTAGATCATCTAGGCACAGGAGCTGAGCTGCACGTTGGGGACTGCAGACCCCAGCACAGATGCCCTCCTTTCACAGGGGGAGGGACACCTGAGCTTCCACACTTCCTCGGGAAGGCAGCTGGTGAGTGGAGTATTTCAGTCCTGGGCTCCAGCATCTCCATCCTGCTGAAGTCCCCGCTGTCCTACAGTCTTTGTCAGCGTGGGCTGAAGGCACTCGTTCTACTTTTGCTGCAGTCTTTCTGGGCAGTTGTTTAATTACGAAGCTGATTATTTATGCAGTTATGTTTCTGAGAGCCTGGCTAAGCATTGCTTAAAAACAACAGTGAAAACAGACTCTCTGAAAACTCAGTGGTTATGCAGGCAGCATAGCCATCTCGTGCGGTCAGTCATCTAATTAAGCAGGGAGTTTGAGGATTTCATGGATTCAAAGGCTACTTTTAAATACATTGCACAACCAATGGGTATTTGGCTTGCTATTGTTTGACTGCAAATAATATATGTCTTGAATTGTCTTTGTTTTAATTTATTTTTATGCCTTATGTGTTCTGTAAGATGGGCTCAAGTATGCTGGGAATTCATCACTGGATACCATGCTGGGAGGAGCAGGACAGTATAAGACACATAATTTTCTTCATCCATCTATGGAATTTGTGTGTATGTGCACATATGCGTATTTGTCCATCACTGGGATTAGTGGTAAGCTATATGAAAATAAGGAACGGCCCCAGGATCCCAGGCAACAAATAAAATAACATTAAATTAAATATTTATTAGGTGTCATGATTTATGTAATTTTTCTGAAGTGAAGAAGCTTTTATGAACCGCATACAATCTCATAGTTATTGGGGGACATTTTAGAACTTAATTTTAAGGAAGAAGGTATAAATAGCTTGACAAGGACAAGGCTGTGGATGGATGGATCTTGTCTCCACAAATTTCTTCCAAAATTTCATTTCACGTGCTGTTGTCCTGAGCAGAATTAACTTCTTCAGTCCTTGGATTTTCTACCTAAACCTGTTTAGATAGACCCTGGACAGTTTGCTGTATATGGGGTCTTCTTACAGTGACAGTGGCTGTGGGCAAAGCCAAAGCCAAAAAAACTTTAAGCCGGGTAGTTGATTCCTAGCAAAATTCCTTTTCATTTCCTTTGCTGGTATGTGGTTATCTAGACCATTTCTCAAACACTAAAACATACAAGGAGCTTTACACCAGTGGGTAGTGGCAGAGTAGTTGGAGGAGGTGTGGGTGGGGAAGAGGGGACATCCCCAACCAGGCTGGTGGTGCTTAGGTTTGGAAGATAAAGGAGTCGGCCAAGGTTGTCTGATGAACCTTGTTCTTGTATTCTATGGACTAGAGAGGATTTCTCAGTGCAGCGGGCTCATGAAAGCCATTCTTTGCGCTTCTCTTACAAAAGATGTCTAAGCTCAATTTAAGAGCCCTAAGTGATGGCAAATTTACCGTGCTCACGGTTAAATTGTTCGAGTGCTTAAAGGTCTACTGGATTAGGCTTCTGATTGTTATGAGGGCCAATATGTGTTTACACTGTGATGAGCAACTATCACCTATTAAACTGGAGATAAAAGTGGAAGAAATGCAATCTCTGGGGCTTGGGAACAGAAAAGAAAATAACATAATTACAATTCTGTTTTCTGCTCTATTTTTCTTTAATGCTGTCTTGAAGATTGTAATTGCATATATTTTAATGATTTCTGTAGAGTTTATGATTTATTTTTATAAACCAATGGCAGAAAAGTTTCAGCTTAGTCTGCAAAGCATAACAAATAGCTTGCGATAATTGAGTTCCAGTTGTAAATTCTATTAAAGCTTTGTTTAATTTGGAAGTTTTCTTTTTCAGGGAGGTTCCATAAACCTAATGCAGTTACCAAGTAGAAAACCCTGCAAAACTCTGCATGTATTAAAGATCATTAATATTAAAATAATATATAACATGCTACGTTTCGAAAGAGGAGATACTGCATTTTGTTCATCTAAGTAAGAGGTCTGCATTGATTTGGCTGAGAATTGCTTGTTTTGAACAGAAATTAAAATGTAGATGCTGTTCTACCTTATTTGCATTGTATTAGCCAGAGGGAAGGTGTGACTTCTTCTAGAAAACACCTGGAAGGTTAGGAAGAGTGAAATCTGGAGCAGTTTTTTTTGGAAGTGATTGACAGAAAGCAAATACAATGTTTTGGGGATTTGCCAGATGGTATACCTTCAGACAATCTTACAAGGTCTGTTTAAAAACAGAGGAGGGAGGGAGGGCATTCGGTGTTGGAAGCAACAGTACTGTGATGGTAATTTACTTTCTAGAAGTGTTACAGACCCCTGAGAAAGAATATAGATGTAGGGTTTCTGCTGTGGGGAAATATCCGTAGGGAAAAAAGTGTTTGGGCAGGAGAGCAGTTGCTTATACTAGTATCTTGACTACCCCATCTTGTTCCTTTTAATAGTCTTTTTATTCTGGAATTATCCACAATGAGATCACAGGTTTTGGGGGCGCAAAAAGTTCAGAATTCTTTTTTTTTTTTTTTTTATTTGACTAAATAAACCTCTTTTAGTCAATATGACCCAGTTACTAATTTAATTAGGAAACGGAGTAACTGAATTTTCTGGTGTCACTGTTGCAGGTGCCCTTCTACCTTTTCCAGCTGGGAGATAAATTGGTCAAACTTTCTTGTTGTATAGGAAAGGGATTGATTTAAACTTCATCCTTAATCAGAGGAGATGCTTATTCTGGATCTCAGGTCATATCAAACCACTCCCACATCTATTTCTAAACAGCCATGTGCCATGTTCCTCCCTGGGTTACAGGCAGGCCACTCAATATGAATTCAGAATTTGACATCATTATACATCTGGTGGAAGCGGAACTAGTAATGGTAGCTGCTGGCTGGGGGTGTGGTAGTGGTAGAACTATGGTGCTGTGATAGACTAGTATTTTTGAAGCATGTTGTTCAAGTAATTTAAAACCCCCTTGAGCTCTTCATTTAAAATCTAGAGAAGAAATTCTCTTCTTGTTGGAGTTTGGTGGGATTTCATGCGATGTATATAAGAACAGAATTTGAATCTAGCATCTTTGAGGGGAGCAAAGCTTACCTAGATTCATCTTCCCACATATATTTGAGACGGGCACTGCAAAGAGAAGTAGGAGGAAAAAAAGGAAAAACTGAACTCAAAAGACAAGTAAGTAGGTCTGCGTTTTTCCATCTCAGTACAGTCAAGGGAAGAAGTGGAGTGTGCCATATGCCACTGTAGTGATGCATCTGTGATGCCCATGACTACATTTTGTGATCCTTAGTGCGACTCTAGCAGCGATGGGGAGTATAGCACAGTTCCGCCCCTTACCTGGGGTACCAACTGTTGCTATCACCTCTAACTTTCTAGAGAACAATTTGGAGATAGCTTGCATTGGTTGATAGGATGGGATGCCATCCGTGCATTTGCATGATGCGAATCACGTCTTTTGTGGGGTGTGTTTATTTCTGAGAAGTGTACGCCCGGAGAGCCTGCCCTTCACACCTTCGCTGCCAAATTGTGCGTTGCATTTCTTTTTCCAGTTCCCATGTACGTGTTATCTGGGTGCAGTCAACGAACCTCCTTCTATGCTTAGGGGTAGAATTTGCGCTCCTGTTTTCGGTTAAGAGAAGAGAACAATGCAGAGGGGTTGTCTGAAAACCTCGGCACTTCTTTCACAAAGCCAACGGGGGTGTTCAGGCAGAGTCTTGCGGAGCACGGCACTGAGGGGCCGGGGAACCCCCAGGGCTGATCCAGTACAGCCTTAGGTAAAATGGTCTGAGCAAGAGAGTAATAGCTCTGAAAGGTGGGGCTCAGTTCAGGAAAAAGTTAATAAGCTCATTGCTGGTTTTTTACCTCCTCAGTGTGCTTTTGCGGAGAACAGCCAGCCACCATTTCCCTGCTGACATCCATCACCTGCATATTGCTCAGCTCTTTGCATTTTGACCTCTGTTGCAGTAAGCACAATTCATCTTTCATCTCTTTGACAGCTTCATCCTTTCCTCCAACTCAGATTGGCCTGTGGACATTTGTGAGCGGTCTGAATCTCTGGCTGAGCCAGGAGAATGCGTAGTTGGTGCAGAGAAAGCCCAATCATTCATCGGGATGGTTTCTTGCCGTGCTGCACTGATTAGCTGCAGCCTACAGGTGGAACAGGACAAAGGCAGTGATACTTTTCTTGGTGATCATTGAAATAAATTGCTAATGTTTCTATGATTGATAAACTGAAAAGCAGGCATGAGCTATTAGATTAATAAGTCAGACTTCCTTGTATGCTCCTCTTGCTGTTGTTACTCTCATAGAAAGGTTAGAAATTATTTATATATTGCAGTAACCCCAGTGTTGTTTGCAAAAAGGGCTAAGACCCCATCTTATGTTACTGACCCTTAAACACAGATGCAGGAGCACCTATAACTCAGTTATTCAAAGTATATTTTGTGTTAAGGAATATGGCTTAGTTATTTTCAGCAAGTTTTTTGGTGGCTTCTAGGTAATAAAGATTATATATCCATAGTGGTACTGAATCAAGAATGCCTGTTGTCTGTCAATGTTTATTACTGATGTGTGTGTGCCACAGTGCAGACCAGATTCCTCACTCTATTAATCCTATTTCACAAAGGTGCAAAGTGAGTAAATGGATCACTGGTGGTCGCTCAGAACTTCTGCAACAGAGGTAATGAAATTAAGCCTCCTGGTTCCTAATCCCCCCAAGGAAATCTAATGCTTTGTGTATCTTAATAAGTAAGCAAGCCAAGGCAAGAGTAAAGCATGGCACCCAGTGCCTACTTGATAGTGTCTGATAAGCGTGATTATTTCTAACGCTGTAGATGTGGTGCGGAATATTTTATGGTAGCACTGAACTGCTGGACCCATATGAACACAGTACAACTCTCCCTTTCTGAATCTGCTTGAAAGGTGTGAGGTGTCCAAATGCCTGTTCTGTGTCTGGCCGTCTTTGTGTCTGCAGGACTATGTGAAGTAGCAGTGCCCCAAGGCAACTCCTCCTTAGGAAGCTGTTGAAGCATCTCAAAGTGTCTCTAACCCAGACAGTTTCACATCTGAACCATCCAACAGTCAACATCTGCTGTCAGAGGAGAGTGTGCAACTCTCTGTAAGGTCAGATAGCGAATGAGTTCCCACCAGACTTATCCTTCATCTTGTAGGATGACACAGCAAAGGAGTTTCACCCCAAAATCTCCTTCCCAAAGAGTTTCGGTCATCCCTTCTCTATCCCATTAACCTCTGTACAGAGCCAGGTGGAGCTAAGACCTACCTCTCTCTTTCTCTCTCAGACCTCCAGTTTTAGTCCCAAGTCTTGAAGCAGTGGAAAATTGAGCAAATTCTTTCAGTTGCTAACTACCGTTCCTGTCAATTTATGTCTTATCCCACACTTGAATGTTTTATGTTTTCTCTTCCATTTAAATTGCCAGCTCTTGGATTGTCCTGTAATGCAATTGTTGAGTTAAAGCACTCCCTACTATTAGATATTGTTGTCTGACTAGTGTAATTAGTCTTGAATTTTGTGTTTTAGCTTTAGCTTTGGAAAAGCAATGTGGACTGCTCTCTTACTCTGTCAGTTGAGGCAGATTCACTAGGTATCAGACCATTTCTCCAATTCAACAGTGAGGAAACTTTTCTTATTGGGGTATTAACAGACCTTTTAAACAGACTGGGGAGGCTATGTTGTATGCCTCTATGTTATCCAGCATAGTGGTATTACTGGAAACCTCTAGAGATAGATGGCATTAGGGAAGGAAATAAAAAAGGAGAGGGAATATTGTGTTCAGAAATATCATGCGCTAAGTTTTCTTTGTGCCTAGCTCAATTAGTTGGATCCTGCTCTGTATTTACATACAACCCCATGTTCATGTATGGGACTGGAACACACCTTGAGAAGTCTCTAGTCTGTCTGTACTAGCTAATGATGATCCACATGTATTTTCTGGAGGAAGGATGGATTTATTCCTGAAGTCCTCCAGAGACACTGACTCTAAAACCTCCCAGGCAATGCATTCCTGGGCTTCAGTAGCCCTCTGTTAATTTTTCTGTGGAATCAATTTCAGCTTTGCTTCCTGAAATTTAAGCATATAATTTCTTGTCCTAGAATTTGTAAGTATACAACAGCCTTTTATGACCTTGAAACCTGTTATCTGTACCCATCTGTAGTTACTTCTCTTGGTTTAAAAATCCTAGTTTGTTTGTTCTTTCCTTGTAGGTCAAACATGATTTTTTTTCTTATTTATGATTATTTTTGGATTATATCCATTGCCTTTCTTTGGCCTCACTCCCAGTAACACATATTGTCAGTAAGGACATTAATGTAAACTATATGCAGTACTTATATTGGGTTTGCATGACAAAGTTTTGGTAGCGGGGGGGCTACAGGGGTGGCTTCTGTGAGAAGCTGCTAGAAGCTTCCCCCATGTCTGACAGAGCCGATGCCAGCCGGCTCCAAGATGGACCCACCGCTGGCCAAGGCTGAGCCCATCAGCGACGGTGGTAGCGCTTCTGGGAGAACAGAGTTAAGAAGGGGGGGAACCTGAGTAACTGCAGCCAGAGAGAGGAGTGAGAAGATGCGAGAGCACCAGCCCTGCAGACCCCCAGGTGAGTGCAGAAGGAGGGGGAGGAGATGCTCCAGGCGCCGGAGCAGAGATTCCCCTGTAGCCCGTGGGGAAGACCATGGTGAGGCAGGCTGTCCCCCTGCAGCCCAGGGAGGTCCACGGGGGAGCAGATCTCCACCTGCAGACCGGGGAGGACCCCACGCTGGAGAAGGAGGATGCCCCAAAGATGGCCGTGACTCCATGGGACAGCCTGCGCTGGAGCAGTCTGTGCCTGAAGGACTGCAGCCCGTGGAAGGGACCCATGCTGGAGTAGTTTGTGAAGAACTGCAGCCTGTGGGAAGGACCTGTATTGGAGAAGTTTGTGGAGAACTGTCTCCCGTGGGAGGGACCCCATGCTGGAGCAGGGGAAGAGTTGAGGAGTCCTGCCTCACGGAGGAAGGAGCGGCAGAGACAACGTGTGATGAACTGACCCCAACCCCCATTCCCCATCCCCCTGCGCCACTGCAGGGAGTATGTGGAGAAAATTGGGAGTGGAGTTGAGCCAGGAAGGAGGGAGGGGTGGGGGGAAGGTTTTTTGAGATTTGTTTTCATTTCTCATTACCCTACTCTGATTTGATTGGTAATATATTAAGCTAATTTCCCCAAGTTGAGTCTGTTTTGCCCATGATGGTAATTGCCGAGTGATCTCTCCCTGTCCTTATCTCGACCCATGAGCCTTCTGTTATATTTTCTCTCCCATGTCCAGTTGAGGAGGGGAGTGATAGAGTGGCTTTAGTGGCCACCTGGCATCCAGGGTCAACATCACAGTACTGCAGTACCAAGGGGCACGGGGGATTATTTCTCCAGCTTTGAAGTCTCTACTGCAACTGAGACATTGCAGGGCCTGTTTATCATCTTTGCAATAACGTGACATTCCTGTTTCATGTTTAGTTTGTAACTCACAGTAACATGCAGAAATGTCCTGCAGAACTGGACACTGCACAATGGTTCTTCACCCTGTGTTTCTGTAACATGCTGATTCTTTTTCAGTGGGATAGCTTGCAATTTTCCACATTGGATAACAATATTATTATTTTCTTACTCTACTTTTTTTCTTTTTTTTTTTTCCTTGTGGTATGTAGGGTTAAATCTTTGCTGAGTAAAATATTGTTTCCTGGCTTGAAAGAAAGTCTTATTCCCAACCTTCTCCAGTGCACGAGACAATTCTATATTCTGAGATTTGATTCTGGAGATGAGAGTCAAAAAGTAATGCACGAACTGGGCCACATCAAAAGCAGCGTGACCAGACGGTCGAGGGAGGTGGTGATTCTGCCCCTCTACTCTGCTCTGGTGAGACACACCTGCAGTACTGCCTCCAGCTCTGGGGTCTCCAATATAAGGAGCACATGGACCTCTTGGAGCAGGTCCCGAGGAGGGCCACAAAAACAATCAGAGGGATGGAACACCTCTCCTGTGAGGAAAGGCTGAGAGAGTTGGGGTTGTTCAGCCTGGAGAAGAGAAGGCTCTGGGAAGACCTTATAGTGGCCTTCCAGTACCTAAAGGGACCCTACAGGAAAGATGGTGACAGACTTTTTAGTAGAGCTTATAGCAATAGGATAAGGGATAATGGTTTTAAACTACAAGAGCGTAGATTCAGGCTAGACATAAGAAAGAAATTTTTTATGCTGAGGGTGGTGAAACACTGGCACAGGTTGTCCAGAGAGGTGGTCGATGCCCCATCCCTGGACACATCCAAGGTCAAGTTGGATGGGGCTCTGAGCAACCTGGTCGAGTGGAAGGTGTCCCTGCTTGTGGCGGGGGAGTTGGACTAGATGGCCTTTAAAGGTCCCTTCCAACCCAAACTATTTTACGATTCTAAGAGAATATTGGGGTTGTTAATAAAATTAATCTCTTAGAGTGAATACTAAGCAACTGGGCTTTATTTTGTTTTCCATGTATGCTCATTCGAATACTCCAGTCAATCTATCCTGGGAGCTCTACAGCTGCATGCAGAAATACCAGCCCTTAGAAAGAAGATGTATTTAAACGTTTTGCTGTGCACCCTGCAACTGTTTTTTTCTATTCTGCTCCTTACGGTGTTCCCTTAGTTTGTTGCTTATTGATAGGACACTCATCTTGAGTAAGCATTAATCTGTTTTTAATTGTGGTGTCTAAAATGATTTACTGTCTGCCAGTGATTTCTAAGACATAAAATTTAGATGTTAAAAATGTGATTCACATGAAACAGAAAAGGTTTTACTGTTTCAAAACATCTCGGTGATTCTGGCATTCTGCCCAGTACTAATGTCTATCTACTAAAAACAAATGGTAAGAGAACTTTAATTCTAGTTTTCTTATGAAATAGAGGTCTTTTCAAGTCAGGTTTGGCATAATTTTCTCAACTCAGTTAATTTTTCATGTTTAGTTTGAAGGTGCTAAAAGGAGAGAAAATAACCCCAGAAGCACAGAAGCAGCCTAGTCCTGGAGAGTTCAAAGGGTGTTAGTGAAGAAGTGACAAGCAAGTGTACAGCTGGGAAATGTTCAAAAGAAATAGGGGAATAGGATGGGGAATAGGATTAGAAAAAGGCTTGCTGAGTCATAAAGTTCAACCTTGCTGCTCTAGGCGGCCACATCAGAAACGTGTCTCATAAACTAGTTGAGCTTGAACCCAACAGAGGCAGACCTCAGCTGCCTGATCCCAAGGTACACGTGCTTCCTAAAACCTTAGAGAGTAAGGGAGGTTGCTTGTAGGATTATTGATGTATTTTGCATTAAGGTGATATCACCAAGTCAACATCATTCTTTCCTTCACCCAAAGCCTGTCTTCTTCCTTCCTTCTCTCCACACAGTTGGTGCACATCTTCTCAACATGGTTGTCCTCCTTACTTTTTGATGGTCCCCATAAGCTCTAAGCATCCCTTCTGCCTACTTTAGTCTAACTTTCCCACTCTCTCCAATCGCTGAAAATCCAGGTTTCACCCTCCACACACCCAAGTGCCCCTCTCTCCATCTGCCATGCTCATCCCTGCCATGTCTACCATCGTTCCCCTCTTCGCTCTCTTCTCTCCCCCTCACCGCAACAGCTCTGCACAATAGTACCCAGGTCCAAAGGGTACACAAGCCTTTCATCAGGCACTGATCTTCAGCAGCTTTCTATTACTCCCAGGCTTCACTGCTTCAGGTCAGATGATGGTGTTAGGTGGTGGTAACCTTGTCTCCTATTTGTACTGTTTCTCTCCACTTTCCCTTCCAGCTCCTCCTTTGCTTTTGAACAGCTCTACATTTTCGTTCCCATTCCATGCTGCCCTGCTCCAGCCACCCACTACCTTCCTCTTTCCTTCCCATCGTCTTCTCTTGCTGTTTTAATAAAGCTCCTTGACTTCTCTGCTTGCAGGCACTCCTCATTATCCCTGACGCAGTCCAGCTTCCTTACTAATGAGTGTATGTCTCTATCTCCCTTCTGGGACCACTAGATCTATCAGCTTCCTTGCTTTCATCATCTTGCTCAGCATCTCCACATGAGATTTTCTCGCCTATTTACCACCAAAACCTTATGTCAGGTGGCTGTGAAGCACCTATACTTTAGAGACCAGCAGCAAGCCACTTAATGTTTAAGGACCACCTAGTTTCTGGAGGTAGGTGAAATGAATGAGCACCTCTTTTCTGGTGCTCAGAGCTGCCTGGAGGAAAAGCCTTGGAGGAAAAAGCCCCATGGCTGTGGCACTGCCTGGACCTCTGCTGGGACTCTGTCCTGCAAAGGACAAAAGAGTAAGTGGCATCAGGGAGAAAAAAACAGACCAGTGGATGAGCCAGAAAGAGAGAAAAACTGGTAAAGGAGAGAGGCAGTATCTGCTCTAAGAATTATTGGTACATTTTCCAATTTAATATCATAAACTTCATACTTGTGCTTGGGGTAAAGCTCTGGAAAAGAATGGAAATGTAAAAAGGTACAAAGTGATATGCTTAGGCTCATGCAGCAGAGCACCAGGCAAAAGTGACCCCTGATCTGCTGATTTTCGGTGTAAATCCATATCCTGTGAAGTAGTGGGGCTGCTTACATGAAGAAAAAACAGGAGCTGACAAGTTGTAGAAGCTAGTGAAAAAGTGTCAAAGTGATTGAACAAAATTAGGAAGCAAAGTTTTTCTCATTATCATCTTATCAGGAAAAAAAGAGTATGCCTTGTCCGAAAAAGAGAATGAAAATTTGGCAGCAGGCACTATGTACCTTTACGACTGTACAGATTGTCATTTTCTTAATTACTAAAATTGTCAGACATTTTGGGTTTCCCCCTTAAGCAGAATTAATGGCAGCTTCTTCTGCAATTACAATTTTTGTCTTGTTTTATAAAATATGAAAGAATGCTGTGCTTGTGTATTATGTGTGTGCTCATAATAGACATTAATAAATAAATCCCTGTAAGAAGTCAGGGATGTTTAGAAGATAAAAAAATCACACTGTCGTTTTTTCAGTGTTTAGAATATGTGCCGCGTCAAGGCATTTTAGTTGCAGTGGGAAGCTGTTTCCTTTTTCATGACTTTATGTATGACTGCAGTGTATTACAGAATTCTCTGGTGCTAAGAAATAAAAGCTAGAACCATGTTTTCACACAGGAATTCAGAAGTTTGAGCCAAAAAGTTTAGTTAAGATTCAGAAACACTTTTTTTCAGCATAGAAGGAGGTCAGTACAGCCTAGATATCCCACACCAGAGAGCATGCCCATCGCCCACACGAGCTGGGAAGAGCCACAGAGATCTCGAAGAGACTAGGAAGGTGGAAGTGCTCCTGACTGCATGGCTTGGTAGGAGAGGAGCAGGTCAAGCGTGTGCCATCCTTGCATCTTTGACGATATCTTTGTCATGATGTCATGGCAATGCCTATAGCTTTGAGACCAGCTGGGTCCCGTTGTGTGAGGTGCTGTGCAGTCAGAGGAGGTAACGTTAAAAAGCGGGTACCGAGAGCGACGTAGACGGAAGAAGCGTATGAGGAGGCAGGCGCATCCAGGGAATCGTTGGGTGGAATTGAACCCCGGGGGTTATTCTGATACTGATTGCTCCAGTTACACCTGGAATGAATTTTGGAGCCATGTTTCCATCTATGGGTTGACCTGCAGTTGTCAGCCTTGCAGGCAAAGCCATGCTTCCCAGACCGTCGTTAGCCGGCCCCATGCTTGCTTCTGTTACGCTCAAAGCAAAGAGAACCCAGCCCATTGCTTGCAACGGGACCTCTGGGGGAGGGTGCCTTTGGGGGACATGAAAGGTGCCCAGCAAGCACGAGGGAAACATCCCCTGTGGTTTGTGGTCCTCGTCTTTCTGCCTGGCTCTTTGCGGAACGGGTTTTCCTCTCTGGCTCGGCAGCGAGTGAGGAGCCATACTTACTCCGGGTCGGTGGGGAGAGGCGAGAGGGAGGACCTGGCTGGGTCAGGGGTGGAGGTAGGGTGGGCAGGGCTGGGCTGAAGGGTTTGTTTGATCTGTGATACATATTTCAGGATCTTAATGACAAAACAAGCGATGAAGGTCAATTAAATGACCTTCCTAACTGAGTTGTTAGGCAAGTAACATGGTTTTGCTAGAATCTTTCATCCGAACATCTGAAGGTTTTCAGCTTTTGACAGAGAAAAAAATGTTTTTTATGCTTTTGAGCATTTTCATGGAACCAATATGTGTTTTGCTCTTTTCCTCTCCTGTATGTTTTTACTGGAGAATTGTTTACCCTCTTTCTGCTCTGGTAAGAGTGACATGGCAATATATTAACAGGTAGGAGGTACAGACAAACCTTTCCCAGTAAAACCAAAAGGTTGGACCTTTACCTGCTCCACATTATCACAGCACCATAAAGACATGTTATTTTGTGTTGGCAGTAGGTTTGGCTGAATAAGCAGCTTGCTGTGGCACAGGGTGGGTAGTGACTCACCTCTCCAGTGAGTCGGGCTTAAACACCACAAAATGCCTTGGGGAAACTCCATGTTTATGTCCTCAATTTTCTCTTGCTTCACTAGGCTCATTTTTAAGACATTTGAAATATGACAACACAGCTACAGAAAATTGCTCTCTGTAGCATACCTCAACATAAATGTGTTTCATCTACCACTAATTTCTCCTGCTACTGTCATCTGGCAATAATTCTTCCCTTTAACTTACAATATTTTTTAATGCCTTTTCCCTTAACGAAAAACTTTTTTTTTTTTTAATTAGAAAAAAACATGGGTCTATCTGTTTGGATGATGAAAAGTTTGATTGCTTGAGGTCCATCTTCTCTGTGCCATCCTGCGCTCTCTGTCCTACTCGCAACCAGATGATCCCAAATCTATCCCCATTTGCTTCCTTGGCAGACACCAGAGCTCGCAGCCTTGCAGGCAGGAGGCATCTTCACTGCCCTTCCTCTGCCAAAGTAGTCTTTCTAACTTCTAATGGTTGTATGCATTAAAAGGAATTTTAATTACCATTCCATTTTCAGGTGGAGGGCTGTGAAGTGAGTACCTTTGATCAGATTGATAGTTTTTGGTTTTAAGAGACATGCATTTTCACCTTATCTGACGCATTGAATATTTGGTTTGCTGTAGATGCTATAACGCTCGGCATGCATTATGTTCTTAATATGTTTTCATCTTTGGAAAACCTTTAAGGAGCTTATCAGGGTGGAGGGAAGGATGTTCTCTCTGCAAATACCATGTGTGATTGAGATTCCCTGTCCCCCTCCCTCCTGGGAAAGCTCTCTGTCTCCTTGCAAAGCACGGCTCAGGCTGGCTCCCCTCTGACCCCATGTTCTCACCCCATTTTGGAGGAGCCACAGAACAACGGTGTGTTAGAGAAAGGCATTTTCAGCATCTGCATTTCTCTTTCCTGTATCCTGACATTCAAGATGAAAAAGACTTTGCTCTTCATTCAGCCTTTCTGCATGCTACTACAGAAACGCTGCCTCTGCATTTCAAGAGCTGAATTTTTGCCCCGTGCAGTAGGGCATGATCAGAGATGTCTATGACTTCTCAGGAGCTCCGTCTTCCTGACTCGGGGGGGGCATGTCACACCCATGCCATATAATACATGCAGTCACTTCCAAATTCAAGGTGCGGGGGAATGCTTAGCTTTTCGTGCTCCTGGAGTTTCTCCAGCTGAGGATGTGACCCAGGAGAAGTTGGGAGGGAAGACTGCTCCAGCGAGGGGCTGAAGTACCAAGGGCGGAGGGAACTCTGTCCTGGCAGAGCCCAGAGGAGCTCACGGCACGGCCACCTCGCAGGGGTGAGGATGTCACCGAGGGCTGTGGCTGCGCCGAGCAAACCAGCTGGTGGACTTCCAACAGAACAGCAATAGCATTTTGTCATGGGAACCTGCCAGCTGCTCTACATCCTCCCACTGGTCTAGCAGCTCTTCCAAATTTACCTTTTTTCTTCCTCAAAGTTTCTTTTTTTTTTTTTTTTCTGACAGAGACATATATATATTTTAGCTGTTTAATGTAATTTATTTTTCATGATTTTTTTTCCTGTAGCTGCAGCTATTTCAGAGAGTAACTTACAAGAGATTAACCTCCACAATGCAAGCAGATTTAAACGTTTATTCCTAGTGCAAAAGCTTGGTTTGAAATGGTGCAGCAATTAACTAAGATTAGTTAGAACGAGGGGATCCTTTACTCTCACTTTCTGATTAATGCCTCGGCTTTAAACTCTTATCCATTTATCCCTCTACGTATCCTATTGTTCTCTCCTCCAGATAGGAGCTTCGTACAAACACCATTTTAATTACTTTTATAATTAGTCAGCAGCAAAATCTTTGATGAAATGCCTCTTATATTTATTGAAATCTTTGCTGCTTTTTTCATGTATTATACACAACTTCTCATTAACTTTTTCAAGTCTAATTAAATTTCTCTCATCATTCTTACATTCACTCCTCCAGTATCACTCTTTGCTAATTCTTCTTGTGACATTACAGTCTAGATGACATCACAAAATCTCATTTGTTTCAGTGGAGAATGTGGTTTAGAAAATGAAGCTTGGAGCAACTTTTTTTTTGTTTTTAAAGGAGACTTCTTTCTAGTTTGCCAAAAATTAAATAGAAAGAAGTTGGTAATTAGTTATTAGAAATGCTAATTTCATGTGACCGAAATACTTTAAACAAATTTGAAGTATTATTACTGTGAATTCTGAATTTCTTACATTTTACAAACAAAATAATATTCTTAATTGCATTTTAAATTGAAAAATGAGATGACATTGTTGGGTGTTGAACTTTTGTGGTAAGGATACAACACATGTCGAGAAAACACCACTGTCGCTCCATCTGTATTTTTTTTTTTTTTTTTTAAAAGAAGAGAAAACGTAAGAACAATTTTACTTTCAAGTCCGGTCTGCCTTAGTTTAAGAAGTGTTAGTGTGATCTGAGATTAGTAGAAGAGCTGCTGGTAGATGCCTTTGACCCTGCATGCCTGCCTCTAGCTTCGTGCAGACTACTTGAGTGACACTTTTAGTGTCATTAAAGGATATTTAATCGCTTTAACAGTGGCACGTGCCTGGCACGTGAGCGGCACGGTCCTGGTGGCACAGAAGCACACTATTGTGCAAAGATGCTTTTCATTCTCTTCATTAGTGCTTCATTTATGCGCTTTAAGCAAAGTGCCTGCTCGACACAAGCGCTGAAGCTGCTGGCGTGCTCTTGCAAAGCCCTGCAGGGAGACGGGCCATGCATGTGCCAGGGCTGTACCAGGTATTTCCGAGCTCAAACGCTTCCTCGGCAGCGCACCGGCCAGCACCGCCTGGCAGAGGGAAGGAGCAAGTAACACACCTCGTTCTCAGGAGCGAACAGAAAAACTGCAGGGAAACGCTTTGTAAATACAGTATAAACAATTAATTCTCTGTCCTAAATTATCTTTCCCTAGTGTTCCTGGTGGCCTCTCACTGACCTTAATGTACCATTTCCATGAAGTCTGTTATTAACAAAACATTTTTAACAATCCTTTCCTGTTTGCTGCTTATATCTTTGCAATTCACTTCCGTGAAAAGGTGTTTTCAGTCCTTACTTACAGAGAGCATTTGGTAACTCGCGTCTTTGGCTGCTCCTTGACCCCATCTTGCAACTGTTTCGTCACTCCCTGCTTACTTCTGGCACAGGACTTTTGGAATGGTGTGCAGGGATTTAGCTGTAGTGTTAATAGGAATCATATGGTTAAATCCTCAAGCAGGGATTTGAAAATGAATTCCCCACCCCCTGTGGATTTTCCAGGGAGACAGAACCATGTGAAGTAACACTTGGATAAATCTCAGTTTATCTTTGAAAACATGCTACTTCTTTTTGTCCCTTGTCTGCATCTGCTTGCATATCTGTAGCATTTATGGTAACTGCTAATACTTCTTTATGCATGTGTTTCCAAAACTTTTTTTTTTTTTTAAGTTACTGGATTACCTGCCTGTTCTTTAACCTTTGAGCACTTGGTTTCAATCTCATCACTTTGCCCTAAAGCAGAGGTGAGACTAGAATGCTAAGAGAAGGCTGATGTGGCAATGAATATTCCCAGCCACAGACCAAACCACAACCATTTTTTCCCTTGACTCTTCCAACTTGGCACCACATCCTCAGATAAATTTCTGTGACGTTTCAAAGAGCCTGTGCAGAATCTGAATCATGGGGCGTGAGGGTTCAGCTGGCCTCCAGGCAGCTCTGCCTTGGCTGTCAAAGCCTGAAGAGCCCCGTCACAAGCGAGGTCCCTGTGGGACAGCAACCTCAGACCAGAGGTGTCACCTCCCTGTCCTACGTCCCCACCAGGAACCACCACCTGGAGGTACCGGTACCACCACAGTGCTGGTTACGGGCTGTTCACAAACTGCTCCCCTGGAGTCCATCTCACGCCTGCTCCTGACTTTCCCCATATAAAAAGTCCCATCCTGCTGGTGGTGGGACTCACCCAGCCCAGTGTGTTGTGGTGACACCTTGCCAAAAAGATGCCCGATCTTGGAAAAGACTTTCTGTGCATCTCCCTTATACTCTTGTTTTTCCTCTAAGTATATCTCATTCTGTGCATCCTTCTTTAACAATTTCCACATCCTTCTGACTTGGAGCGATTACAGGTTTTGAGAGGAATACCCAAAAGCAACCATGCTAGCAAATCCAATTCTTGGGCTGTTTCTCTACAGGATGTATTTAGTACCTAAAGCAATTTTGGCACTTCCCCTCGTGAAGAACGTCCCTTCTTGCTCTCATACAATGCACCTCTTGAATATGCTGCTCCTTGCAGCATGGGACAGTGTTGAGTGGCAGGGTGAGCTACCCTCCAGAGCTGTTTAACTAAGCCCTAAGCTATGTGACATTAGACTTTCTTGCTTTGTGTGTAAAAGAAATGGTTCAGTAAGTAATAGTCTGTTCCAGTGATTATTATTCGGGGGTTGGGGGGGGGCGGAATAATCCTTTTTCCAGTTTTCATTTCCCTGGTTTCAGCTTCTTGCCATGCCTTTCTTCAGGAGATTAAAGCATTTTTCACTTCTCCCTGTGGAAGTGCTTACATGTTTATAACTTCTTCTCTCATTTTTCCCTTTTGATGAACAAACCCAATGAATTCTTTGAATATCTTCAAATAAGATATTTCTTTAACTTTTTGAGTTATGTTGGTGGCTCTTTTCTGCATCTTCTCCAGTTCTTCTCCCATTAAAATAAAAAAAAAAATCAGCACACAGCTCCCTACACATTTTTCAGCATGAATTTCTCCAATGCAGGATTCAGAGGTTAAACATTTCCATTTAATCCTACTCTATCTGCCTCTACTGGTATATCCACATGTTTCTTAGACATATTATTATTCTGGGAGCTGATGTTACTTGCTCACCACGACACATAAGGTCACGTAGCACTACAGCTCTATTGAAACAAGAAGGATTCAGTAAAGAATATAATTCTTTTGTGTCCTATAGCTCAGACCCTCTTATATGATGAAGACATGTGCTGGTTGCAAAATTGTGACCTGTAGTCACAGGTTTCTGTTGTCAGTAAATATTGAAGTGTTACAGAAAGACTTTTAAATTGGTGTCTCAAATTTGTTCATTTTATTATGGGAAGTCATCTGCAAAGTATTCAACAAGCGTGAAATTCTCATTTATGGTTGGAGTGCAGCTTCTCTAGTATTTGCTTCTGGTTTGCGTGGTAAATCTGACTGGTGTCTGTCTGAGAAGGTTTAATGCCTGGCTCACAGCTACTAGGTAGATTTCTGCCTGCAGCTATGGCTCATCTTAGTTCAGCCTATTTGTGATCTTCCTGGCCCTTGTACTCAGTTCACTTTTGATATTGGCCCAAGAGATGAAGCTGTGGCACAGACAGGCTTTTAGCCTGGACTTCATCATGTTCCCCTTGAGGTTTTGTACTGTCTGAACTAATTTAAAATAATCTCTCTTTCGAGTGATTTACCTGATGCTAAATTGCGTTCAGGTAAGGACGGGAGTCCATGTGAAGTCTTTTTGTGTAGTCCTCTGTGTCCAGCTCTCCTTGCAGTAAGGTCTAGAGTTTGTTTTGTTTTGTTTTCAGTTGCACGTAACCTGTATGCTCCTGCCCAGAAGTCGTGTGCAGGCTGTGGTGTAGTCATTGCGCTGTGTGCTTCATGAAGTCTGTAATCATGGTGCAGATGGCTGCAAGACTTTGACCTTAACAACTTTTTCAAACTTTCTCTGTTTGGCGTGATCTGCATTGTAAAGTGCAGAGCAGTGAAGAACCAAGCCTATGTTCACTGTGTTGATATCAACATTAAGATAAGGCTTTGTAGAAATAATGGGAAATGATAAATGTTCATTTACAACTTTATAATCACGTGAACAAAGGGATTCTGGAAAGACAGGTTTAGAGCTTTACTAACATATAGTTTAACAGATCACATTGTCTGAACTTGTTTGCAATGATAAGAAATACTTTAGGGATGCCTTCTAGCCTTCATGCATTTGACCTCCCTGCTCTAGGCGCTGATCATTTTGTATTTTTCCCTCTGCACAGCATAGGTGGTTTCTACACTACCTCCTGTAATTGAGGTTAAACCCTGAGCTTGCGCTGGGAGATACTTAAAAGCCAATGAACAACAAAACAAGTGCAAATACTGTCTCCTGCAATTTTCCATGTATTCTGTTTCTGTTGGCATCCTATATGGACACTTTACACCTGGCGCAGAAGACATTGAGGTTTTTATGATGTTTGTATGTCAGGGTTTTTTTTCCTGTCTGCTCTTAGACACTTGACTCGGAAAAGATTTTCAAGGGGAGGAAAGAAATGTGCTGGGTGATGCCGAGACTGATAAAGATAGTGTGTGAATTATGCATATTCTTGAGCATTCACCTTTAGGAAGTAGTAGGACTTGGGTAGTGGATGACTGGCAGAGAAGACCTTGAACAGTAGCTCTATGAGGCTTATTTATTTATCAGTGTAGTCTTCTAGGAAGATTAATTACCAGACAGAAAAGCCTTGAGAGATAACTTTTTTTTGTTCTCATTGTACAAGTTTTGGACCAATAAAATAACTGTCTTTTCTAGTACTGATTAGCTGTACAACAAGCTAGTAAGGCACACAAGTGAACAGGATTGTTCGACCTAGATATGCAAATAAGACCATATTACAGCTCTCACTGGCTTTTATGACCTTCACGAAGCACAGGGGAACGGTTGAGCGTGCATACATTGGCTCACACCCAGCCAAGACCATAAACTGCAGTGCAATGCAACCGCCTTCACTAAGGGCATGCAGAGTGCAGCGAAAGGCTGTGCAAAGCTTGTACAGCCCAATGCAGAGCTGATTTTAATATTCATGAAGCTCAGATATCAAGACCTCCTAAGAAATTAAGGACAAGGAAAGGACAGAGTTAGACAGGAAGGGTTTGTGAGCCGTATGCGTGTAGGAATTACAGACCATGACTGCCAGTAATTACGTAGCTGGCTTTCTGAATCACTAGTACGTGCAGTTGCTGCACAGGACTCATAAACTGTATCAGCTCAATTTTCTAAGCAAAACATCTAGGCCTGTTTAATATGCCACCTGTGAGTACTTAATGTACATGTAATTAATAGGAATTCCGTTCAATGTATTTGGTATTCTAAAGCAATACTAAATAAATGGGGGGTTAAAAGTGCCTGTGGTTTATCCTTTTTAGCACTCCTCCGTGTGTAACCTAGGAGGGACTCAGAGGACCCCTAGAGTGTCCCTTGGTGGTTAATACCTTTCAGCATCTGAAATTTGCTGGCTTATTAGCCATTGGTGGAGGCAGGGAATAAAAAGGATTTCAGTAGATTTATTGAGAGGTTTGAAAGTACCATCTACGTTACGGGGATTGTGAGGTCTGAAATGTCTGTTTATGTTCTTGGAGCCTGTCTATATGGGAAGGAAAAGTAATTCTCACCTGCTGTGGCTGGCTGACTGTATTGGGTCTGGCTGAGATGGAGTTAATTTTCCCTCTAGCAGCCCTCATAGTGCTGTGTTGTGCTCTGTTTTAGTACCTAGAAAGGTGTCGATAACCCACCAGTGTTTTGGCCACTGCTGAGCTGTGCTCCCACAGCATCAGGGCTGCCCCTCCAACATCCCCCCCTCACCAGCACGCTGGGGGTGGGCAAGATCTGGGGAGGGGACAGAGCCAGGACAGCTGACCCAAACTGACCAGAGGGATATTCCACACCATATGATGTCAGCTCAGCTATAAAAGCAAAGAGAAAGGAGGAGGAGGGGCATTTGTTATTACGACATTTGTCTTCCAGAGCAACCACTGCATGTGCTGAAGCCCTACTTCCTGGGAAGCGGCTGCACATCGCCTGCTGATGGGAAGTAGGGAATAAAGCTTTTGTTCTCCTTTGCTTCTGTGAGTGATATTTGCTTTTGCTTTATTAAACTGCCCACGAGTTTTTTTCCATCTTCTTTCCCCGCTGCTGATGAGAGGAGTGATAGAGCAGCTTGGTGGGCACTTGATGTCCAGCCAAGGTCAACCCCCCACACTGACCCAGATTTCATGCACTTTTAGAGGCTTAGCAATGCTAGACCACCTGACTCTGTATGACCACAGATTAAGTTTTGAGTTTGAAACTTTTACTTCTTTCCCAGCTTGTATCTTAGGTTTTGCAAACTGATGAAGTTGATAAGACATTGGTAATAGATCAGGAAACTCCTGGAGTTGTCTGTTCTATTGATATGTGTACAGCAGTGCTGCACCAGAGGTAGCTATAACCAGCATGTAATTAGCCCCCTCTTCCAGGTCTATATGTGAACATCCCTGGTGGTTGCCAGGCTTTGGGGAATTGTCTCTGGTTAAAGAAACTTGGTGAGAGTTGTCCTGACCCAGCTTCCACCGTGACTGCAACCACCAGGAAAGCTACAGAAGGGAGCAAACAAATCAGAAGTTCTCCCAAAGTTGGAAGTTTGCCTCTTGTTTGGAAAAGCATTGCAAGACTGCGGTTAAGAGGGCTGTCTTTTTATTCCTGCCATAACCATATTATTCACTAATGGTAACGTTCAGGCTGAAACTTGCAGATCCTCTTTGGGATCTGATGCCATGATAGCAAACACACTATGGCTCTTAAGAAAGATATGGTCCTTTCCCTAAAGTACCTCTGTCTTGTAAATATAAGTACACTAAGAAAATTATCTTCCTGGAGAGCAACCACTCCAAAGTTGGACTCCAGGACTTCCATACTGTTGGAAACAGAATGGCACAGGTCAGTTGATTTTCCTGTATGATCAGATACAACTCTGTGGTTCTTTAGAAGGATAGGCTGTTAGAAGACTTGCCTTTCACCTTATTCTCTGATGGAGTAGGGTGGAAGTCAGTTATCAGAAGATATATCACAGGATGGTTCAGGCTGGAAGGGAACTGGAGGTTGTCTGGTCCAAGCTCCCTGCTCAAGCAGGGCCACCCAGAGCCAGTTGCCCAGGACCTTGTCCAGACAGCTTCATATCTCCAGGGATGGAGACTCCACAGCCTCCCTGGGCCATCTGTGCCAGTGCCCGGTCACCCTCTCAGTGAAAAGGTGTGCAGGAAGGCAAGGGGGACGTTTGTCTCTGCTCCCGAGTCCCTGAGTGATAGTCCCTGGCTGTCAGCAGGCAGGTGAGAGCAGCAAAGGGGGCTGCGATTGAACGCTCCTAAAGCAGCAAAGTTGCACCAGTTTTCTTTCAACGTTTATAATTTTTCTTGTTGTTATATTAAAGACTCGTAACTACAAATTCCAACTTGGACCTCTTATTAATCATCAGCCCTCAACACCGCAAGCCTCAGTGTTTTGTATTTGTAAGGCACTGATAGCTTTTATTTGATCTTCCATCAGTCCAGATAAAGCGGCGTTGCCCTAACACTGCACGTATAATCTGTTCATAACTGTAAGAGCCCCTTCAGGCATCTTATCATTTGAGCTGTGTACACAATACTTCATCATTACAACTAGTTAAAAGAATGCTACCTTCATAAATTCTAACTCTGTAAGTCTATTGAAAAGGAATTAGTATTTTCTAATATCTTTCCTGTAACAAGTACCTGCAGCCAAAAGTTCCAACAGAATAATTTCTTCACAATTAACTTTGCAGGTTTCCCTTCTGAAAGAACAGAGATTCACATTATTGTTATATTTTGGTCAATAATGGGTAGTTGTAAAGGTCAGGCTGTCTAATACCTGCAATGCCACAACATTGTTGGGGGGGTGGGGGGGGATTGCAAAGCTTAATAGGAAAATGTTAAAGAAAGTATTAGAAAACCCCTTGTAATTCAAACAGCTTGCCATGTTCTACTTCTAAGCCTTTGTAAGTGCTGCCAACCAAAGTTCAGGAAGGAATGGCAGTTAAGAAAAAGGGATCAATTTATCATTGGCAAGGAGAAATGTAGCCTGCTGAGTTTCCTGCTCAAAACCCAGCAGAGGCGTGGGTGCATTAGGGTCAGGGATAAGGATCAAACATTTCTTGCAAGTCAGGGGTTCCTCTAAATTAACACTTTGGAAACATTGCAGATTTTCAGTAGAGATGAGATCAATTTAGCATCAGAGATCAAGAATACAATATAAAATAATAGGATGAAGATAGTGCTGGCAAATATGGGTCTGTGTCTGAGCAGATGGACTAGAGACCCTCAGAGACCCCTTCCAACTGAAATTATTCCATGATTTTGTGATATCCACTTTGCAAAAGGAGAGTTCCAAATACAGTAGGTTAAATATATTACCCAAATCCTCTTACAAGGAATAACCTGTTTAGGGGTCATAATACTTTCTGAAAAATGAATTTATGTTCATGTCAGAGCTAGTATCACTATCATTGTTGTTAGTTTTATATGTTGAGTTTATTTCATACATCTTTATTAAAAATGTTGTCTTTGATAACATTAGTGGTGATCAATAACAGACTGTGGAAACATCATATAAGCAGATATTGCTACTGCTGTATTCATTATAATCTAATGGTGTTACAGTAATGTTTTAAGAGCGCAGTGAGCAGGCTGGGGGAGAATTTCAGAGCTCAAAGTGCTGAATCTGATACCTACCATCTCAGAGGAACATTAGGGCATCTTTTTTTCTGTAACATCATGCAGGGAGCAAATGCTAATATATCTACCCCTTGCTCCCAGATCCTACTCTATGCTATTGCTCTTGGAGGCAGCATCCTCTTTTTTGTTCACCTCCGTGGCATAATGCTCTTCATGGTCGTACCTTCCAGTTATCATGTTTGATAGCATAATTTCATTTTGTGCTTCCCTTGTGTTGATGCTAAGGGTTATTAAGTTTGCTTATGCACTCCTCTTCCTTCCTCACTTCTCTGTTTCCACATGCACTGTATTATATTTGCTGTAATGCTTTTGATATTGTGAATAGTGCATGACTATTTTTGAAGGTTCAGAAAATTAATGATTGTGAACTACCTTTCATTTTCACTAGTCCTTAGGAAAAAAAAAAAAGTGTATTGTTGCAGTTTTGTGCATAACTTGTCCAGAGGAATGCTTACAGGCAGTGAAAATTACTGGCTGAGTAACAATTTCAACAAAGAATGAGGTAGAAGAGACCCAGTCTGAAGCCTGTTAGAATAGATAGGCATTTGCCCTTATGCACTGAACAGCAAGACAGTCCAGGAGCTGCAGAGCACCAAGGGATAACAAAACAGTGTTTAAGAAAATAGTGTAAATTTTCTATTGCTATCTTGCAATAACTTTGCTTTACTTAACAGAATAAACAATACGGAGCCTTTGCTATAGGGTAGTGAGCCACAGGAGATATTTCCCAGTAAATCAACATTTACTTCCTTGAGTTAGAGAGAGAATTTCATGGCCCTGAGGCCATTTGAACAAATGGATGGGAATAGATGGGAAAGAGCACCATGGGGCTAGAAGGAATTTTCAGAAACCTTCTTACTGCTTTTAATGTCTCTGTACACTGAACAGAGAGGAATGAGGAGGATGTTATACAAAAGGATGTGTGTGTTTGCTGATAATTTTCATGTTAAATAACTTAGTGTAGTATATAGTCTTACACATAGTTATGGGCAGCTTTTGGCCATCAGAACCTTTGTTGCTAAATCCTTTTAACTTTTATTTTGTAAAGAGAGCAGACAAAGAAATGCTTACTGAAACTGGAATTTTGAGAAATTAAGGTTTACTGCAAAAAACATGAGCAAAATGTACCCAGTAAAACCTGTATCTAAATTTTGTAAATTATAGAGAGAGTCCCTATTAGAGAAAGATCGATTGTGAATAACTTTAGGGGGGGTTTTTTGGTGATACTAAGAGGCGAAGAATATTAATTAGATATTTTTACTATTATTGCAATAATATCCGGCCAACTCATCGCTTCTTGAAATGACTGCGGTCTTCTGTCAGGGAGTGCGGTGCAGGCAGTGGCACATCATCGTTTGAAGTGCTGCCCTTGCCAATGTGTTACGATTGTAGCACACTTGGACTGCGAGCTTTTGTGAACAGGGCCATCTTTTCAGAGTGCATCTTTTTATGTCTATGTATTTCAGGACGCTGAGTGAATTTTCATAACTTTTAGGCTTTTCAAGCTGTTCCATCTTATGTATTCTTTGTTACAGCCCTGCTAGTATCTTCAGTTAAATGTCATCTCTTCTGCTGGCCTTGACCAACTGCCTCTTGCTGCTTCTTTACCAAAACAAAAGTAATCCTGACAGAGGTGTTGTCTTGTTACCAGATGGAAACGGAAAGGTTATTAATACTGATATTTATGAACTGCTTCTGGGTGTTGCTTGGAGAGAAGCAGATGCGCTCATTTAGTGTGAAGTTATTGTCCTTTGCAGTGCAATGAATACAATGCAACCCCTACAGATAAAAAATAGGTTTAAATCAACAGGACCTGATAGCTTGCTCCCAAGTGACCTAAAAAAATTGATTGAGGGGATTTTTGATGTAACAACTTATTAACTAGTGATGCAAGTAAGTAAAATAGAGCTCACGATACTGGAGAAATTTTAAAAGACTGATCAATGTCTAATGTGCTAATGAACAAAAGAGACAAGTGAGGGTCACTTGCAAAAATAATGATAAAAGGAATCACGTTCTTGTCAAAGATACCATGAATGTATGCTGTAGTCAGACACGTGCTTGGGCTTGGTACAGGAGTAGCAGGATAAAATTTAATGTATCGTGCTACAGAAGAGATCAGACTGAATGATCTAATGGTCTTTTCTAGCCTTAAAATTGGTCAGTAATTCTTTTGCCAGTCACTGTGGCAAAGTTACACGACAACCTGCAGGACCCACTATGAATCTCACTTGGAAAAAGAGTTATCAGGTCATTCATCTTAAACTTGCCTGCTGTGTGAGAGCGCCATGGCAGGTCCTAGATACCCCTGTGAATAGTTATGTGCTTTTAATTAGAAAGAGGTGTAAGATTTACATCAGTGTTCAAGCCACGTTGTAGCCCTTGCCCCGTGATATGCCACTGCAGTTAAGCATTCTGGCTGCTTAGCTGATACGAGAAGAGATATTTTCCAAGGAATCAGTCATTTTCAGGAGTGTGTCAAGGACAAGGGCTCGTGTATTGAATCCAGCCAAAAGGAGCTGGGGTGGGAAGTCACAGTCCCCCACCGGGCCCCTTGAGTTCAGCTGCCTTCTGGGCAATGATTGAACCATGGTCCCTGCACACTCAAAAACTCAGTTTTAAGAATATTTTTTAAAATGTTATTTCACAGAAGAGTTGAGATTTTTTATTTTGGGGAGGAGCAGTGTCTAGTCACCAGAAATTCTTTAGTGAATATGTAATATTGAAATACTACATATTAAAACTATGAAAGTCTGAAGGTATTTTTAAAAGCTTACAAAATAACGTCACATCATTCTGTGCAGTCATGTACAAGCCACCCTATATTATAAGGTGCAGGTATCCTTTGCATCATGATCCGCGAGGGAAAATGTATTAGCTGGAAATCCTGTACTTTACCACGAGTTCAGCAGGACACAGAAATATGATCACAGGCAACAACCTGCAGAGGCGGATCCTTGCTCTGGAAAAGTCAGACGCCTTCTGATGGGTCTTCCTATGCTGCAGCGCTAATGCAATTTGCTAGAATTAAAGACTTTTTGTTTATTTGTTTGGGTTTTTTTAGGACCTGAAGGCTGGATCTTGGCCTTGACTAATAGAGGTTGACTTCCAACCATGAAGAAGTTCGTAGAAAACTTCTCCTTTGTGTTACACACAGTTCTACTATGTAACTGCTGTATTTTTAGACATCAGTGAAGCTGTACTAGATACAAGTTGGAGCTTCGTTTGTTTGTTTGTCTCTGAACATCCACAGTGTTCAAGAACTTTAGTTTCATTTTGGAATGCAAAATAAATCAGACTTAGTTTGTCTGCAAATAAGATTGCATATCAAAATCATTTTAAATGATCCCCAAATCTTGATAGAGTGCAAGTGGTGTTATAGAGCTTCCATGTGATGGCTGGGCTTGAATTTCCCTTTTCCTTCTCTAAAGAGCAATAGTAGAAAAACTATGGAAATGTCTTAAAACGTGTAGACCTAGTAGATGGATTATTCTGAATTATTTTTCATTTTCTGTACTGTGTGATGTAATTATGTAATTACCTCATACTTAAAAAAAAATGACCTTTTCTAATGAACAGGCAAGAGTAAGGATGATGCTTGTCACTTAGGCCTCGGTTCGCATTTTTAAATATCACGCTGCAGGGAAAATGAGAAATAGGGGATCTTGTACAGTCAGCTACATGCCAGAAAAGAAACCATCATTACCTTGGTGAACACAGATTTAGCCTTTGCATTAGAAGGCATGAGTCCACTGAGTCCCATCCATGGGTCTGCAGTGGCAAGGGTCTGTAAATAACGTTAACATGCTTTTACTGATACATGCACATGAATATACTTCCTCTCTGCTTGGATTAAACTTGCAGCGACTTCTCCCCGTTCTCTGCAGAAGCAATATTAAATGCAAGCAGTATGATTATTCCTGCCCTGTGCACGCTCTCTGCCTTCCTCCGTCAGGATTCAGACGTGCAAGCGTCCTTTGGTCGCTGCTGTCAGGATGAAGTGCAATGTTTGCAGCCCTCTGTCTCTTCTGCTGCAAGCAAACAGGAGTAAGTCCAGACTGACTTCTTTATTTCTCTTTTCTAAGGGTGAAGGAATTGATATTTGTAGTACCCATCTTCCTCTCTTCAGCTTTTGAAAGGTCTTAAAACCTCTCCCCGTCATCTCCCTAGCCACCCAAGACCACATTCACTGCCTCTATAGATGGTGACGTGGTCAGGGGAGCTGCTGGCATAAGTGGGACACCACTTGTTGACATCCGAAAGCTTATTCCAGCCTTAGATACTTGGTACATCAGGCAGCATGCCTGGAAAGCTGTGCACTGCTGGGAGCATCTAATGTCCTGGGCACATCCTCATCCGACACTTAGGAGTGGGGTAAATGTGGCCACATGGCAGTTTCTGATCACGTGAAGCAACAGCGAAAGACGCCTTAGGGTTCAGGAGATGTTCTGCTCAGATGGGCTGTGGGCATACCCTTAATGTAACAGCAGAACAACTCTTCAGTAGGCAGCAGTGTTTTTCTAAAACTATTTTTTCTCGCCTGTCTTAGCTGCATTAATGGGTTTCCTTCTTCTCCTTGGGAACCTGTGGCTGGCATGTGAGTGTGAAAGGAGGCATCTGGCTATTCAGTTCATGCTTAAGAGGAGTTTTGGGTTTGCTGGACTGTTCCTGTAAAGGGCTGCTCACTGGTAGAGGTAGGGATCGCCTCAATTACACTCAGTCTCCAGCCTGTCTGTATTAGCAGGGCTTCAGACTTGACCTGGCTGCCGTCCCTCCTTATCAGTGTTTAAAAGACACATATGTGGGGGAATCCAGTCTTGCACCCCATCTTTAATACATAGGCAGTGTGTAACGATGGCTGTGCACAGACCAATGTGTGGGGCGGTGGAAGGATGTTGAAGGACAAAGTGTTGTTTGCGTATCCAGTAACCAGTGCAGAAATTGATAAATACTGTCAATCCACCCTTCCACTGATCTCCTGGTGAGAGGGCAAGCAGAGACACGCTCTTCTCTGGGTTAGGAGACCCAGTACATATTTTCACATGGCCAAGAGATTGTCTGAGGTGACTTGAACTTGTTGTGTGGTCTTCTGTGATTTGAGTCACTCACTGTTCCCCGAGTGGAGATGGCAACTTGCATTCATTGAATAATTCAAATAATTTTTTTCTCCATGAGATGAACAGCTCCATCAAACCGTAAATCCAGCGTGTGTTGGGGAGCTGTCTGTGAGCTGGTGTTTCTGGGGCTCTTGAGCCATATTTATAACAATAGATAATATGAGTTCTGTAGTTAATCAAGAACGAGGGTTACTGTGCTATAATTCCTGTCCAAAGGACCATTTTAGGTATTGCAGCTCTGCTTTCAGCATGAATTAATCTTTCTTTACTTCATTTCCAAATAAGGATGTCATTTGAAATGGCATGGCCCTCACCGTGCTTACTGGCACGGTGAAATCCTGGTGCTGCAAAATTCAACTTCTCTCCTCAGGTCTGTGCTGGCTTGGGCTGGACCAGGACAAAGCTGGACAGGAGCTATGGGGCAACAGTGTAATTTGGACATATTTATAGTATCTCGAGGAGTTAAATAGAACTTAACAGACCTGAGGCATCATATTTCTTTCCGAAGCTGACACGTGTAAACATGATGCTTTGAAACTGTGAAGCATTATGTCCTGTAAACACCAAATACCATTGTTATTCTGCAGTCTATGTATAACTTTCCATTTTATGAATTTTCAATGTTCTTAACTGCTATTTTAGCTATTAAAGATGGAAAATGGCAATGGCATTTGGAAATTTGGAAGAAAAGCAACCATCAGTTGAAACCACCAAACTCTGACTACACTCTAATGTGTTACAGACTTGGATGGATGGTTTGTGATTTACACCAGGATTCTGGCTCATCTTCTACTTAGAAGGCAGGTATTGCTGCAGACCTTCAAAATTAATTCCCACTGTTTAGCTGAAAAGAAATTAGGGAAGAAATTCTGTGTGTTTTTCTATAATCAGTGTCTATAAATACATTGAAAAATCATAATCAATCCCAGCATACTTAAGAAGAGACTGCCAGGAGTTAAAATACTCCTTTGTTAGATACCCTGTGTGTTTTTTCACCTAAGCAGACTGTAATAAGCAAAACCTAGGCTACAAAGAAGCATGGATAAGAGAGATGTATAGGATATTTTTTTAGTTTATTTTTGGTTTAGCAGTGACAAATGAAGTACTGTATTTTGGGGTACTACTTGAAAGAGGCTTGGGGTAGCAATGCATTTAGGAACTTGTTGAACCTCCAAAAATGTTTTACTTTTTTTTTTATAAACCTGTTGATTAGGTAGAAGGTTTTCCCAGCTACTCTTTGAAATGGCTTTTCTAATGGCAAGACATTATTGTGCAGCAGTATTAATAGTGTAGAGAAGGGTATAGAGTTTCCTGAGCACGCCTGTGTGCTGATCATGCCAGGGCAGTCTTCAGTGTTGCATTGGTCCCAGTTTATTTCTATTACTGGAACAGTTTATGTAATTGCAGCTACCTCCTCTGTTCTGCAGGTTTCAGTTTGACCAAGCAAAATTGAAAAACATCAGAAATACTCTGCTTTAGATAATAGCCTATTTCTTTATTCCCCGTTCTTTTTGCTCTTTTCCTGTTCCTTTGATAAATTGGTAGGAAACACAATTTCTAGTTTCCAGCTGCTCCTTTAAGTAGCAACTTGAACATAACCCATGCAAATAAAACCCAACAGTTTGGCTGACTTTTAGGAGAACCAGTGTCTGTGTTCTTATCAACACCATTTATTCCCTTGACATCTCCAATGGATTTTGCGAAGTCCAGCAGAGACAACAGAAAGGTTTGCATTACCTTAATGCCTTGTAATCAGGTGATGTGCCAAAGGCAGCTGTAAGGTAGAGGAGTCCTCATGTGCCAGCATTGCCTGGAGCACTCTCCTAAAAGGTTAATAATGAAAACCAGACCTGACAGGGCTAACTGAAACACAAGGCACGTTCTGCCAAAGCTGTATATCCACATGTGAAAAGGAAAGAAAAAAAAAAAAATCTGTAATATGAACTCAAACACTTCGCAATCCAGTAAGATAGGAAGGAAAATGTTTCTTTACTCTCTTAATGCAGTTCTGCAGGCATGCTTGGAAGTAAAAAAGTCCTAAATGAGTAGGACCACAAAAATCATATGCATATCACAAATTTTCTCAAGTATACTTATTAAATATAGTCATTTTCTCTCCTGTCTTCTACTGTTATGTAAAGCTGGTGCTTCCTTCTGTAATTCTTTCTTCTTCACAGTTTTGGGGTTTTTTTTAATTCTTCCCATTAGGCTGAACTGCCTCTTTGGCAGTACTCCCCAGCAGCGGGCTGAACATCAATCCATATTCCAAATACTTGTAGTCTAGGGACTGTAGGAGAGAGAGAGAGAGAGAAAGTATTGGTTCATTCAATGCAGAATTACAGTTTATTAATTGCTTGGAAAGTTACGGTGTTTCAAACTATGTGGTCTATTACCTCTCTACACATTTTAGCTTGAACCAATGGGTTAATAAGATCAAATGTTCATGATCTGGACCAAAAAGGCACATTTGCTTTAAATAAAATACATCAAGTACCGTGAGTTAATAAATGGGATAAATTAACTCAAAGTGCTAAAGTCTCCTGATGAGCATCCCAGAGTCTTCCCGTGACTCCTGGACCACAGCAGCCTTTTCACACAGATCCCTCCAGTCCAGGAAAGAATGTTTTTCTGAGCCTTTTCTGTTTTTTTCTCTAACCCACCTTCTTCCTTCTTTTGCTGCCTTTTCCTGCCTTCCGTCCTCTCCACTGCCCATCGATCCTCGTCTTAACCACGGCCAGCAATGAGTCACAAGTACCTGGGACCAGGATCCCTCACGAAATCCGTAAGTCCGTGGAGTGCTGCGTGCCCTCCAGCACGTGGAAAAGTCAAGCACAGCAGCACCCGATGGAGGGACAGAGCGAGGTGGTACCCATGAATTAAAAACCTCCTGCCAAAACTGTGCAAGTGCCGTTAGCCTGGTTGAGCAGAGCTCCCTCAGCACCGAGAGCCAGCCGTGATGCAGGGTTCCCCCAGCACTGCGGTCCGGGTCAGCTGGCTCTCGCCACATTTGGACTAATAAAAATGCTGGCAGCAGCACAGAGGTACCTTTAAAGTAGCTTTTTCTTTGTAGCAGTACGTTCCCCTGGCACAGGCTCCAATCCAACAAAGCGCAAACGTGCTTTATGCAGAGCTCTCAACCAGGGAGGCACTTCTTATGCCTGGGGATGCCTGTGTTTAGCTTCCTGCCTTTCTGAAAAGAGACACTTGTCACCTTTGCAGAAGGTACCCCAGCTAAAGCAACACCTGGCACTCATGATTCTGATTTGCTGGCAAATATCAATATTATTGCTACTATGGTGAAAAAAAAAAAAAGAGAGAGAGAGAGGAGGATGTCTCTACACTGCAGTGGCAAGCGGGTTCTCAACGTTGGCTTTGTGCTGCTCTCCTCTGCAGCGTGCAAAGCTGTCAGCTGAAGCGAGAGGTCTGAAGGGAAGAGCGAATAGATGCTCTTTGAACTGGTGTAGGGCACAGGAGCACAGAGTGAGAGGGAAGGGAGAGCAATGTCACGCAGGAACTCTGTACAGAAGGTGGGATCTGGAATGGGTGGAGAAGGAGCAACAATCAGAACTGTTGTGCAAAGATTTTGGAAAGAGCTAACAACTCAGGAAAATTATCTCACTTGAAAAATAACTTTATGCTTCTTGAGCTTGCTCTCAGTTCTTTTAAAGAGCAACGAAAACATTCAGGAAATGCTTTGTCACTGTGAGGGTGACTGAGCACTGGCACAGGTTTCCCAGAGAGGTTGTGGCATCTCTACCCTTGGAGATATTCAAAAGCTGTCTGGACATGGTCCTGGGCTCTCGGTGGTCCTGTTTGAGCGGGGGGTTGGACCGGATGACCTCCAGAGGTCCCTGCCAACCACAAGTGTCCTGTGATCCTGTGATTAAATGGGCATTTTTAGGTCACCGATTCCCTAGTCTTGTAGAACCTCAAGCAGTGGCAGGGTGCTGGAGGTCTGCACTCTGTAGCACGCTGAAATTTGAGAATTTCGGTGGGGTTTTAGGAACGAAGGGCCTCACAGCTAGTTTAGGCTTTTGAGAGTTGTTTTGTGGCTTGTAGTTTTCTAGAAGCTGAGAAGCAAGACAGTCCAGCACACCTGCATAGAGGAAGGATGCACCCAATGATAGCTTGTGACTGAAACAGCACGCAATGACGTGGGGCAGATTTTCCAGGGCTATGGGTCTAACGTCAGGCTGTTGGCTCCTAGGCGTGACTCACAGGTAAAGCAGTGAAAAAACCCACCGTCTGGGCTCCTGTTGCTGAGCTGCACTGGATCACACTTACACAAGGGTTCGTGGCAGGAGTGGAAAGCTGGTACAGAGAGAATTACCGGGTACTGCACGTTTTTGTAGTGTATTGCTGTAAAATAAACCTACGTAATGTCTGCTTGATGAGGACTGATCCAATGCTTACCTGGCTTTCCCTGCTTGTATCTTGAGTTAGTGCTCATGTGCACCAGGACAAAAAGACCTAATAAATAAATGCCAATAGTATACATGTGCATTTACAGCTCTATGCGGTATGAGATGGTAATTCAAGACCAAAGTTTGGTATTATGTGGAGGGGGAATGAGACTGTGGTCATATTTGACTTGAGGACCTTTGGTACCAGATGAAAACATTGTGGCCCCAGGAGGTAAGAGTGCTCATCTTGCATAAACTAGCTCTGATAACTTCTTAAAGCATATTTAACTTTGTGCCTGCATCATGCACCCTCTTCTTCCTGCTGCCTTCATAAATCTTTCAGAAAAGCAGAAAGTGGGCAAATTTTCTTTATCATAGGTCCCACCTGAATGTACTGTATCTGTATAAAGCAGTAGTGTATGGATCCAGGGTTGATGATCTTGGAACCACAACCTTAAACCTTGTGCGGAAGGGGGGGGGGCGGGAACCCAAACGTGCCGTTAAATATATCAGACCTGGTTAAAAAATGAAGGAACAGAGATGTTTGCTCAGCGCTGCACAGAGTACCAGCTTGGATTATATGAGTAGCTGCTGCAGGATGTTAAGAATTTAGCAGGATTAAAAGAAATAATGATATTTAAACCCAGTTTCTGAAGGTTTATTAACCCCAAGTACCATTGAATAAGCTAGCTGTTAAATATTGGGATTAGAAGGAAACTAAGTGTTCCTGAATGGCAAGTTATTTTATTGAAGTTGACTGAAGAATTTCTTTCTCGGCAGTCCTGATTTTTACTTTAAGTTGCATGGATGGATAGATTTTGAGTATGATTCTGTGTTTAAAAGCTTTGCCCAAAGGTCTCTTGTCAAAACCACAAAATTGTACAGAACTCTAGTGTGGGAATTCAAATACTTTCTCTCCATTTTTCATTTTTATTTTTTAATACAAAATATAGGAAGTTACTATATGTAATTTCTCTATTAAAAGTTTTGTCCATACCAGAGAATCACAACTCACACGATAATAATTTAATGAGAAAGATGTATTAGGGCATTATTTTTCTCTTGACAAATTAAATGGATTTTACAAACATTTAGAGTAGATATCACTAGCAAATGGAAAAATTGCACCAACTAAAAATGAACCTTAAGGCTCAGATATCAGAACTCAATTGTCAGAACAGAAATGTTTCCAGTTCATCCATTTTATAAAGAGGAGTAGGAAAGTTGTCCTCTCAGAAGGGTGTTCCAGAGAGTAGGAAAAATTTGGCATTAGATGAGCCAGAAGGATGAAAAGTGGCCTAATTTACAGCATGACATTAGTAGTGTTGTGAAAGATGGCTGTAGAGGCTGTTAGGGAAGAGTCTTTCAAGGTTAACGAAAGCAAACATTTAAACAGAAGAAAAAGAGAAGGAAGTTATTTTCTATTTTCTCACATCTTCTTCAACTTCAAAATCTAAGCCTGACACTGTAAAATTTCCAACTTTGCTTTTTCTGGGAAACATGCGCTTCTTGGCTCCTACTTTGGCTTCCTCCTGCAGCTGAAATACCGGTGTCGCGTGAGCAATTTTGCATCTTTCCACTGAAGCCAGGGTGAGTTAGGTGAGGCCCTGGATTAGCGGAGTTTGACCGACCATGACCCAAGAAGTAACTGGGGGTTTTGTGGAGTAAGTTGCGTTACAGGCCGTACGTGGTTGTGCCCTGCGTGAACGTGTTTTCTGCCCAGTGCTGGTCTCCTCTGGCAGAAGGTGAAGGTATCTGTAGGCTGTTACGGACGTGCTGAAGGCACTGCCTTGCACCTGTAGTGTAGCAAAAGTGGGGTATGGTCTTTAGGTCAAAGCACCTTAAATGTTAAGGATTGCAGCACTCCATTCTTCGTGAACTCTTGCGCTAATCTGCATTTAAAATTTTCTAATGTTCGTCACTGTCAGCAGCAATAACCTCGGGACACCGGGGATGTTTCCAGCATTGCTGGTGTAAATCAGTCTATACCGACAGTCTTGCTCAAGCTTTCGAGCAAGCTCATGGCTTCTCTCCTTGCTGGTGAGGTATGAGGGCTGTCTGCAGGCTCCCGGCGGCGTGCCTGCTAAATGGCCCTGCAAAAATTCGCGAATTTGTAACATTTACAATGGAGTTTATTTTATAGCTCTAATAAAATCCTTCAGTGATAAATTATTTACATTAGCGTTGTTACTCCCTAGTATGAATCTACCATTCAAAGCAGCTGATCAGTCACTGCAACAGCCCCATTTTTTACAGCAATAATTCCCCAGGGAGCTCAGCGCAGACAGCCACGGTGCAGGGGCTGCGCTGCAGAGGGGCTTGCACCCCTCTCTACTCGTGAGCAGTTTTCTTATCCCAGCAGTCAGCGACAGATTTCAAGGAGCACAACCGGACAGCAAGAACAGGCTGGGTTTGTACTGTATAAAACACTTTTTATATCAGTAATACCATTGGGTTTTTTTTTATTATAAATGCTAGCGTCTTATGCTGTTTCATCTAACAAATATAAGTTTGCACGTTGAGCCTCTTACACCACGAGAGCCTGATTGGGGATGTGAGAGTGCCAGATTCTCACTACTGCACTGATGAAAATTGAGGCTGTACTGTAGCTTTGACTCTTGAAAACAGAAAAGGAAAAGTTCAGGATAATCCCTATAAATAACTTTGCCTTCTATTTCTACATCATGTGCTGGTAGCTGGATTTTCATATTTCATAGTCTTTTCTCAGGGATGAATAATTTAGTATGTTTTGGGGGTATTGCCAAATAAATCCTAAAGAAACTAAAAGAATAAGAGGGGGGAAAAGCCTGGCAAGGTTATTCACCCATTGAAAATTGTGTCTGTGTGAATGCATATAGGTATGTGCATGCTGAATTTACAGTCAACTCACATTTGTTAAAGGCCTTTGCCCACCCACACATAGTCAACTGTTAAGTGCCACCAAAAATTCAGCATAAAAGTCACTTTGGGCAAGCCAGTTTTCTCCTCTGAGCTGGAAAAGCCATTCTGGGGTTGATAGTCCAGGAGATCCTCTGGGTTTCAGACAGAGAAGCATTTTGCAAGTTCTTCCTTAAGGATTTTAGGGGCAGAAATGCAGGTGAGTTAGAAGAAAAAACAGGTAGAAAAGCTGCTTAAAACAACTGGTCAACACAACAGAGCATGTCACTGCAATTTGTGATGGGTTTTAACATTAACAGCAGTAGAACAGCAGCAGGCAGAGCCATCAGGTTTTCCACTCAGGTGTGACGGGGTGATAATGCCCAGGGAGAAGCCGAAGAAAGAAAAACAGATATTCTATTCTATTCTGTTCTATTCAATTCTATTCTGTTCTATGTCTGGGGTTTGTTCATCAATGAGTGTTTTACCAACTCTGAGCAATTTTGTAACAGAAGGGGCCAGTGTTGCCCTTGGGGTCGGTTTCTCAGCTTGTTGCCTGGGCTGTTACGTTAATTACTGATGTTTTTTTCTTCCTTGTTGTTGGGCTGGATGGGTCAGCGTTGTAACCTCAGAGGATTTCTTTGCAACGAGTCTAAGAAACTGCACAACCTTCATTGTGTAACCGACAGTCTCCACCCTCCTACTCTGGTTCTTGTGGCTCTGAATTTATTGGGGGGGTGGGTTAGAAGATGAAGATCAAAATATAATTCTACACAGAGATAACTGACCTCAGCTACCAGCAGCCGCAGAGTTTCTTCTCGCCAGGATAAATCACCCCAGGCGAAGCGAAGCTCCTCGCTGGGATGCCTTGGCTGTTCCCAGCAGCCAGCCTACCTAGTTTTACAGCTGCTTTAGCGCATCATTTCCCCTGTGTAAATAACCACTTCAAATGTTGAGGGCTCGGAAAGGAGACAGACTGTCTAATTGCCCTCTCGGTGCCCTGGATATCAGAGCTTCACCCAGGGGTCCCTGGGACCTCGTGGCTCTTTGCTTTAAAGGTTGTCACCCAGGAGGCATCCAGTCCTGCATGGAGGAGGTGGAAAGTCTATCAGTCCTGGTAAATCTCGTGCGCAGCTCTTGCCTCTTCTAAGACGTTCAGGCTGGTTTCTCACTGTAATTTGCCTGTTCTGCCTTCCCTAGGATGGCAGGGAGTCCTCCTGTAGCAGGCATTTTTCTCCCCATAGAGGTACTTATCCCGTGTAATCACATTTCCTCTCCAATCAAGCTCTCAGCCCATGGCAATTTTCCCAGTCCTTGAGTAATTTCTGTAGTTCTTTTCCACACCAATTTTTCAACCTCCTTTTAGAAATGAAAGCACAAGACCTATATTCAGTATTGAATTCTCAGCTACACCACTGTCACGTATACAGAGAGAAATTATATTTTTTTCTCACCTATTTAAGCACATCCAGGGATGACTGTGGCCCAAATCACCAACTTCCCTGAGGCTTCTTTCCGGTCTCTGTTTCATTCACCGTGCCTCAAGATTTCATCACTCTGCGCTTGCATCCTGGACTTACCCCATTCCTTTACTGGGCTCAGACGCACCCTTTGCAGGAGCTCTTTGTTGGCTCTGCAGAGCACTGGGCTCTCACATTGACTGGGCATCCTCCTGGCCATCCATGACAAATGGGGACTGGTGACCAGCAGGCCCCTTTCCTCTAAGATACTGTTTGTTATAGCTGCAGAGGAAAAAAAAAAAAAAAAGCCCAAAAAGTGAAAAACAAGCATGAAAGAGGTAAACCAAAAAGTTTACCTGCTCCAGGCAGTAACTTTTGCAAGCCTAGCATGTTGAGAAATACCTGCGAGTGTTAATTTTTCAGCCTCTTGGACAACTCTTCTCTATATCGAGAGAGCAAGCTGCAAAGCCGGTTACAGTTCTGCACTTTAATGTTCTTCGGCTTCAGCCCAAAGCAGGTGCTGGAGGCCCAGCAGGGAAGTGAGCCAGAGACCTCCCAGCAAACGACCCTCTCCTCGCCCCTCCGCTGCACTCGAGAGGCCGTGGGAGGTGACCTGCCACACGCTTTTCTTCTTCTCCCTCGGCCTCCGGTCCCAGCAACCAGCATCACTGAGAACTCGTGTTATTTCTCTTGCCTGCTATGAACATGTTTTATTCGGAGACAGTTATTTTGGGGAGGGTATTCCAGTCTCGCACAGGTGACCTGCATCGTCTCTCTTTGCATGTAATCAGCTGCACTTAAAGATACTCAGCTTCTGCGTGCGTGGATCACTACATGAACTATATTGCCCTAAATAAATCTCTCATCTGTTTTGTCAATCTTCCTGGCAATGTGTAAGGAGAGAAAAGAGTGGATTTGTTACTTTGTTGTACTTCCAGTTCATTAAGAATAAAGAGCATATGGTGATGTCTAGCTGAGGCTGCCAGAAAGCTCTTCCATGGTTCCCCGCTGCCAACATTTTTGAGATCCACTAGTTGGTCAGTGTTTAATCGTTTCAGGTGTTTTTCACGGATGTGATCTAATACTAAGGCTTGGGAGGGCTTGTTTGTTAAAACAGAAATGTATGTGAGTCTCAGTCTTCTACAGCTATTCAATGGTAGTAATAACATACCCTGTTTGAGGTATGTTAATTAAACTGTCATTAATTAAAAGTAAGGACAAGGTACAACCTCAGATTGAGGAGCATGGTAGACAAGAGAGATGGAGATTGAGAGGATGTGCTGAGGGCTACCGCAGTATGCTTTCCCTTCCTTAACTCTCTCAGCCATCCACAGCTGGCCACTGCCAGAAGCAAGGCTGGGCAAGGGAAACCTCCTGTCTGACCCAGTTCGGCAATTTGCACCTTCTCGTGTAGTTACAAACTCTTTACTTATTTCCTGTGTCCTCTACCTGTGTGATATTTAGTGCATTGCAATTCTAGTAGTTGAGAGCAAACACTGCAGGAAAATATTCAAGACACAACCCTTCCATCTGCCAGCATCTATCCAGAAACATCAGTAATCTCTCTGGAAGTTGCATAATGAAATTCACGTGTTGTTGCTGAAACAAAATTACAATATTGAAGTCTTTTCCGGTTCAGTTTTGTAAAAACCAGGTGGAAATCCCTCCCACTCAGGAAATTGTCTGAGACATCCTGCATATGTGTTAGCTGGTGGGCTTACCTCTGGTGTCACAGGGCAGGGTGGATCTCCTTTCTGTAGGGCTTTCCTGCCTTCGGAACCTGTGCGATACTCCATGCGAACACCTCGGCACATCCCAGGGTGCTGAATCATCTCCTTTCTAAACAGCACTGTCAAGTGCAATCTGGGTGGTCAAATTAATCCCATACCTTTTGGTATTTGGCAGCAATTTGACAGGGATGACAGCAGTTTTGAGCACAAGCAGAGTGCAATCCAGGCAGTTCAGCCAAGCAGCCAGAGTTTCAGACCTTGTCTCAATAAATCCTTCTGCAGTTCTTACATCAGTAAGGGTAGCCTTGCTTGCAGTTTATAAAAACCTTGTGTGTGACACAAGAGTTTTAATAGTCCAAATACTGCCTTTTAAAGACTGAAGTTGAAATCCCATTCTCATTGAAGCCAATGTTCAAAGATCCTATTGCCATAGTGGGGCAGAATTTCAAATAAAATATTTAAAAGTGCTCTTTTACCCGCTTTTTGGTGGCTGTTCTGCATTGCCAGTGGTTTCCTGGGGACTGCTCCTCTGGCATGGTATGTGATGGGTCTCACTCTATCCTAACAGTCTTGTCCCTCCAAAAGCTCCCAAAAGCATTGCACTGTTCTGAAGGGGAAAAAAGAGTAAAAAACTGGAACAAGACAAACAAAACTAAACCAAAAAAGAAACCCTGCTAAGACCCCATTCCTGTGTATAAAGACAGGTGTTAGGTAACTGTCTTCCATAAAAGAAAGCAGAAGGATTTCCCTTGAGGTGGAAATAAAAATATTTTTGTTGAAGCCTTCTGCAATAGCTCTCATTTTCCCTGTAATAAAGCTTTGACTGTCTCATGATTTCAGCTGCGTGGTGGAGCCCTGTCGGCGTTGCCCACCTTACCCCCACCCAAGTTTTAATTTCCCCTCTCATCCGCCTTCCCACCAGCAGAGCTTGAGCCGAGAAGAGGCGCGGGGGCTGCAGCCCCTTCTGCACCACCCCAGGGCTGCTGAGCATCGCTGGCGTGGCCACCGCGCTTCCAAGTGCCTACGGGCTAGATAAACCACGGGCGGTCCATGTGATCGTCGCTTTAACTTGCCTTTTTTTAAGAACGAAAAGGGAATTGATGGAGATGGGAGGTGCTTTGCATCCCCTGGCTGCGGCAGCGTGCTTTTGCTGCGGACGTTCCTTTCGTTTCCCACAGCAAAGCTACAGGAGATCCCAGCTACATTAACTTGCTGCTGCGCCTCATCCTTCCATCAGTCACCTGCCCCTGGTGCCCTTGGGCCTCCTGAGATATGAACATTTATTTTTATTCAACTGCATCTTTAAAAAAACATCTCCAGCTGCACTCAGCCCTGCTCGCAGAGTGAAAAACAGCCGTGCTGAGCCACCCGAGGTGGCTGAAGTTTCTGCCTTGCCAGACCCGGCGTGTTCTCATGGAAAGAATCACCAGGAAATGCATTGCTTGCACGTAGCGCCAGCAAATGGCATAAATCATTTGTTTTCGAGTCAAGTGGCAAAGAACCGCTTTCTCTCTTTCTAACTCCAAACTTTGCTATTTTTACCTGTGACTTACTGCAAACAGGCTCCCCCCATGCAGAGCATCTGTGGTGTGGCGGCTGGCCAGGACAGCGCGTCACAACCCATTGCACCTACGCGTCGCGGGATGCTGCCTCACGCGAAACGCAGATGTGGCCAGGCCTTGGTGTCGAGGTGTAGCAGGCTGAACTTAGAGTGGCTTGGGAAAGATGTGTGGCCAAAAAGATGAGGAAGAGAGCGAGGTATCGGACACACTGCATGCGTGGTTTGAAAGAAATGGAGCTAAACACAAGCTTTTTAGTAAATGGTGTTTGCTACAGAGGTGGAAAGGAGAGGGTGAAATATGGGTGCGTTTTTTTGCTAAACAGCTGTGCAGTGAGTCTCAAGGGTTCAAAGAGCACCAAGGAGCACTCTGGAGCATCATTTTCTGCCCTGCTTCCTGTTGATCGATCCCACAGCTTGAGGTAAAATGCAGCATTTGAGTCTCTGCAGGTTTAGTTGCCTTTGTTCACAGGTAAGGATTTGTTTTCATAAGGGGATTTTATTTACATAAACACAAACATTCAGTCATGACTCAAGGAGGGTGAGAGAAGAGTCTGGCCAGCAGCAGTATGGAGTAGTGAGTGCCCAGAAAACTACTGGTATGGATGGCTGCTGGAGGGAGACAGAATAAAAGAGTAAAGCACCAACCTCAGTAGGGCCTGGGAGGTTACTTGACCCTTTCATTTTTACATATTCAGTCACTATTTTAGCTATAAAGGAGCATCCTAGCTGAGTTCCCTTCCCAGCCACTGAAGTCTGCTATGTTATTAATTACTTTAGGCTATGCTATGGCATGTCCTCGTTGGCTATAGCAAAAGCAATCTTTCCAAGAGGAGGGATCCTGCAGCCCACTATAGCAAGGTGAGGGCAGCACTGAGCCTTTAAATTCCGCATCAAAGTTATATTCTTGTCCTCTTTCTTTCCAGGGAGGTAGTTCAGGTGAATCTTTTCATCTGAGGGCAGTTTTGGTGGCTGACTGGAAAGATCTTATCTCAGGCGTGTGCACCAGCTCATCCGTGCAGCTGAACTGGAACTAACTGGTCTGGAGCATGCATGGATGGGGATTTTGGGTGGGCGCGGGGGGAACTGGGCACCAAAGGAAAGACTGCGTGTAATTTGAGAACTAATCCCTGGCATTTCCACTGGATATTCCTCCAAGGCAGTTAGCTGGGAAGAAGTCTTTTTACATGAGAATAAGAAAATGTTCCTAGAACACGAATATTGGATTCTTGCACTTGAGAGTTTCCATTGGAAATGTAATTTTTGGAAGTGTTCAGGAAAGTAAAAGAAATAGACTGCTAATATACTGTCAGAAATTTGCCTTCTTGGATGTGGTTGCAGTATTGGTGTAATAAGTCTTAAGATAAATTTCATGCCTCAGATGTGTTCAGTAATCAGGCTTCCCAAAATCTTTTATGTGTGTTCTCAGTAGCAAAGTTTCATAATCCCTCTTGGTCTAGCACAAACGAGTCCAGAAACACCACATTTGTAAAAGAAACGTAGGTGTATTCTTGCGTGGTTTCCTGTGCTGTAAAAGAGCTGTCCTGAAGGCATCTGTGAAATTCAGACACAAAGGCTTTATGCCAACCTGGTAGATGCCAGGGCTCCTTCTCCAGAACCATCGAATCTCACCTCATTTGCTGGGAGCAGCACACACCTCAGGACACCCCGTTCCCTGCATCAGCTTGGACACAGCAGCGGCAGGCAGCTGTACTTCGGCTGGCTCGTTTCTTTACCGGCCGTGAAGCGTCGCTGCCACTCAGAAATCTGGAGTGAGCTGCACAGTCTGAAAAAGTTCAGTTTGGGGTCAAGTTTCCTGAAATAGTACCGAGCCGTGCAAGGCAGAGGAGAACCTCATCCTCCTGCCGCGGGGAGGGGTGTCTGGATCTGACCCGCTGTGGCTGCTGCACCGTTACTGAGCGTCCGTGAGCATCGACGCAGGCACTGTCGCTCATCAGGGAGAAATATGCACGCATGCAAAAATGGATGGCGCGTCTTCATAACGAGGGGTTCAGCTTTGTACTGCGGATCAGCCTCGCAGCTGTGATTTCTAAGCAGCGATTTGTCTGCACAGGTAAAAACCAGACCCGTAGGTGCTCCGGTGCCAGCGAGAGTCCAGCTGGTGAGTGGTAAAGAGATGGACACAGGGCTTTGTCCTGCTGCGGTCTCTGGGCTGAAATAGCTCTGTGGTCACGCAGGTGCTGGGTGCGGGAGACCGGAGGAAGGAGAAAAGCCCCTGTTTCCCACCCCAAATCTCAATTGTGGTCTAAGTAGGGTGGAGGGAGGATATAGCCTGGAGCAACCCTAAGGATTTTTAAGGAAATGCTGAATTAGGCTCCATTTGGGGTGGTCCAGAGATGTCCCACCAGAGATTTTTTTTTTATGCTTTGAAGAGAATGACGTTTTTATTTCGAGACGCTGTTCCTCTACACAAATTTTGGGCGTGTTGGAGAACTTTGTATCTGTCTCAATATTTAGTATGTGATTCCTTATTTATTTTTTCCCTGAAACCGCACAAGCCCAAACAAATTCTCTTCCCTTTCTTCTGCCAGTGCTCAATCTGTTCCTTGTGCTTCCCTGTGTGTACATCTCCTGTCACTGGAGATCACTCTCACACGGGAGAGCGGAGCAGCCAGCACCTCCGGGGCAGATAGGGGCTATCAGCACCGGCTTTTGTTAGCCAGAAATACGGGAAACCGCTATCAGCTTCTTTCTGATGCACTTCACCTCTCATGGGTGAACGGGAGCCAGACTCATCTGCTCACCAGAGCTGAGTCAAGCTTGAAAGCCCTTCAAGCCATGACCCTGCCAGTGCAGCCTGGCTGATGGGAGCTCTCCTGCCCGCTTGCTAGTCCCAGGCATTTTGCACTGAAGAGGTCCTTCCCTCTGGCGAGCCCTTGGGCTGTCTCAGGCTCTCACCTTGCTCTTCGGTTCATAAGAACGAAATGGGAGAAAGTTTTCTTTTGCTATGGAACGAATAAGCTGAGTCTGACGCGCTGCACAGTTTTGGTCAGGTGGGGGTTGCAGAGGAAGGTGGTGGAACAGATGTTCTGCTTCAGGTCCCTCTTGCAAAAAAACTCTGGCAGATCAAGCGCTGCCTTTGTTTCTAAAGCTGTTCTCATGCCCTGATTTCAGGGATCTGGTGAACAATTACCGGTGAATGTAATGTGACATCTCATGGTCAAATGCACACAGAGTGACGCAAAAGGCAGACCCTTTGAGCTGTTCTTAAATAAGTGTGTTTCTGGTATAGGTAATGAGCAGCCAGGGGAGAATTCAATGTGTGAGGAGCATGAACTGAGAACCTTGCTCTCAGACGCTGGAAAAAAATCTCACTGGGTGACTGCCAAAGCAAAGGTGGCACAAAGATGGGCTTGCAGACCTCCAATACATTGGTGGCGAATAAAAGAAGGGACTTTGTAAGTAAGACAGACTACTACTAACAGACAGCAACTGATTTCTTTCTATGGCGATTTTGATCCTTTTTAAAGCAGACTCCTTGGCACCGTGGGCAGGTTTGAGGAGAGCTGTGCATCCTGCCTGGTGGTCCCCACCTCCCTCGGAGGGTGAGGCTGCAGTGGTGGGAGGTAAGGCAATACCCTGCTCCTGTGGTGCAGCCAAACGCCAAAAATTTGGCCCTTTTTGGTGAGGCAGTGACCCTTGGCGAGGCAAGATGAGCGACCCCCACAGTGGCAGCAATACTTTGGCTTCCCTGCGTAATGCGAGGTCACATCTCGCTTTCCCAGGAAAGGTGAGGAGGTCTCCAGGCTTCTCTGAAGAACCAGAGGAGCACCGAAGGATGGGAGGGCTCAGAAGCTACAGTGCAAGGGAGCCCCGAGCTTATCGTCAGGCTGCTGGTCATTGCATTGCGGACCTTCCTCCCCATCCTCTTCCCAGGAAGCTTATCACATTGCGGCATGGCAGTGCAGAACACGGTGCTCCCGTCTGCTGGAGCGTGCAAACGGCAGGGATACCTCAAAGGCTAGGTGCTTCTGGCACTGCCCCACCACCAAGGGTCATCTCAGTTAGGGTACATATTGACGTCTGGGATTTGGCTGCTTGTTGGCTGGCCCCCATCCCTGTTCTTGGGAGGCGTGGAGATGCATGTCCACTGTCCACCCAAAAGCACATCCCTGGAGGCTTCTCAATGGCAGGCCTGCCTGGGTTTGCAGTCCAGGCAGCAACTGTTGCTCCCTGCCTTTTCTTCTCATAAGGTGATGTGCACCTTGAGTCTTCCCTCCTCGAGACTGGTCTGCAAGACGGGGAGGAAAGCTCTTCAGCCACCTCAGTGGTGACAGTATCTTAGGTGCCACTGCCCTAAACTGTGGGGACTTGGCATATGCTTCTCTGATGAGCTGCCCTTCCAGCTCTTCGGGGGGAGGCTGATTGCTGTCCTTGGGCACAGGAACTGGAGATGACTTCTAAAGGATGAATAGGTATGGCCTCGGAAGAGTTGGTAGAGCCTAAATCAAAATGGCAACTGTAAGCTATTCCTGGTGGCAGATCTATGGAGGGGGCTGGTTTAGGTCCTGAACTTATGTTTATAGGCAGAAAATGGAGTTTAAACTAACATGTGTAAGTATCTTTCTCTTGGGATGTTTTTGAGCTTTTTCTCTTTTGACTGAAGATCTCAAAACCAGTAAGAAAATTAGAGGATCGGGAAATCTTGGTAGGTTTGTAAACGACTTAGAGAAAAAGGTACAGAAAATAGGATACGTCTGAGTCTGGGGATGCTGAAGCATTGCTGAAGTTCCTTTTGTTCTCTAATGACAGAGAAGTCTGCCAGTCTTGGCTCCGCTGCAAGCTTCACTCTCTGTAATTAAAAATCAATTAGGATGTTTAGCAATTATCTAATTAACTTACTAAAGCTATCATGTTAGATTCATATCCAAACATGTCTCTAAATTGTATGTGTTAGTAATAATATAAATGATGCATTTATTGCTCATGTAAGTTTGAATTAATTGAAGCACGTGACATTTTTGCTAATTTTGCACATATCTAATACACTGTACTTGGGGATCTTTGAATAGCCAATTAGGATCATGAAAACTTTTCTGGGAACACAATTTTGCAAGTCCTCTGAAGATCAAGTGTGAGAAATAGTGCAAAATGCTCCTTGATGCCAGCATCAGCTTGCAGGAGAGTTAAAGTCAGTGCAATTTGACTGTCCTTGGGCTTGCTCTCAGGTAAGTTGATGTCCCAAAGGACCGAGTACCAGGCTGTACATTGAGCAGTGTCCCCGCGCTTGGCTAGCGGTCTTGCACCCACTGCTTCTCTGTTTCGTTTAGACTGGGATCTTCATGCGGCAAGAACCATCTCCTGACCAGTTGTATTCACAGCACTTACTGTGTGTACCTGCTCACAGCTAGATCCTCTCAATAATAGAAAAAACGTCTGATGCCAAGGACCCCGTTGTTTCCTGCATTCAGAGGTGAGGTGAAATTCATTATTGAGTTAGCATTTAGAAAACCATCTATTAAGCCGGCTTAGGTAGTTTTCTCTGCTGCAGCAGCTCTAACAGGTACCAAAAAAAAAGGAAAACCTCTATCTTCTTGCAACTAGCTCTAGAATGGGAAATGGGAACAGATTTTACAGCCTCTGCTCTTTCTGAAACTACCTGGATGCCAGCCCTTTCCTGGGAACTTTGCGGTTCAACGTGTTAACGAATAGGGTGTATAGGAAAGTAAAATAGCCTTGTAACGTGCGCCAGTGGCTTTGCAGAGCCAAACATTTATTTAGTCAAGTAAACTTAATGGCTTAAGTGTTTACTGATGAGAATTTGAGAAAATCCAGAGCAAAATGCACAACCAAATAATGCAGACCCCATTTCAAAAGATGGTTTTGGACTATCAGTCCGGATTACAGGGAAGGCTCCCTGTGTGTTTAGGCAAAGTGACTAAAAGATGAGAGATGCTGCTGGTGACGTTGTCTGGAGCTCATCCTTTCTGCAGCTTTGGGATAGTTGCAAATGAATGTGTTGCCAGATGGTAATAAAGATAGAAAGTAATGCTATGGTAAAGACACAACTGTCTGAAAAAAAATCAGTGAAGCTCTAGAGGTTTTGCAGACCTTAGACTAGGGCTCTTCTCTCCCCTTGATTAGAAAAGGAGTTTCAAAATCAGACATCTGTATATTCAGCAGCTTCAGCACTACCAAGCAGGATTTATGAATCGGTGTGAGCTTCAAAGCTGGTCATTTCTACCTTATTAATAGAGAGGAATGTGGCCGGATAGAGAGTACATAGCCACTAAACGGTGGTGATAAAACTATCTAATTGGCTTCTTAAATTCCCTGGGAAACATTTGTCCTTGGAACAAGTAGGCTTAGGTTGTTTGGCGATGTGGAAGCCAGAGCTGCATGAGATGTAATGGTGTATGTCGGATGCCTGTGTGAGTTATTCTGGTCTGGACTCCTATGGAAGCTGGGTATCTCAGATCCTTCAATCAGTTAAAAACCTCTAAGGTGAAAAAATACAATAGAAAGGGCTCTCCCTGGGAAATATAAGCATAAAGTGACTGTGGGACAGATATGTGAAGGTCATTAGGTGCCTAAAGATGCAGATAAGGATTTCTGAAGAAAAATGCATCCAGCAGTCCTTGGAAAGGAAAGTAGAGAAGTAAAAGCAAGTTCAGCATATGAACAAGGAGCTCTGAGTTAGTAGGATTAAAGAGAGGACGGGAGGCAGGTGAAGAGGTGAAGGTCCAGATTTATCAAAGCAGGACTGGTGTTTAAGAGCGTGCTTAGACCCAGTGTCTGGTGTTCAACAGGGATGTGACTCCAGTGTCCTGGAAGCAAACCAGCCCCGTGGGGTGGCGAGGGGACAGAGCCGGGCTGGGGGACAGGGCTGCTTGGGGGCGGCAGGGGGAGGAGCTGGCAGCGGTTCTGGGGATGGCTGGGAAGAGAAAGACAAGAAATGGCTAGAGTAGTAAGTAACAAGACTTTAAAGAGAGGTCTTCTGATACAATTGTAATTTCAAATTAAAATCTGTCGTGTTTAAACCCCAGCCAGCAACCAAGCACCACGCAGCCGCTCACTCACTCCCCCCCCCACCAGTGGGATGGAGGAGAAAATTGGGAAAAGAAGTAAAATTCGTGGGTTAAGATGAGTATGGTTTAATAGAACAGAAAAGAAGAAACTAATAATGATAAAGATAACACTAATAAAATGACAACAGTAATAAAAAAGGATTGGAAT
>JANXJC010000042.1:21356789-21380850 GCA_027564655.1 Leptodon cayanensis | reverse complement strand
AGCCGGCTGGCATTGGCTCTGTCGGACATGGGGGAAGCTTCTAGCAGCTTCTCACAGAAGCCACCCCTGTAGCCCCCTCTGCTACCAAAACCTTGCCGTGCAGACCCAATACAGTTGCAATGGTATCAGGCTGTGGCACACCATAGCTGCATGTCTGCTCAGAGCTGTTCTGAAACAAATGCGGTCAGCAAAAACGTCCACGCAGTTGTAGCCACTCACATTTATGAAGGATGGCTAGGAAGAGAAATGGGGAAAATGACTGGAGACTAAATCAATTCTGCTAAACGCCATGTTTCCCCAAGAAGACTGCAGAACAGCTGTTACGGATGGTTTTGTTTCTAGTGCTCGGTGATATCCCCCAAATCTTTGCCATTACCCAGATGACCTGTTGCATGGCCTGACATGTCAGGAAAGTGTTAAGCTGGAAGGAGGCAGTGGATGAGCAAACAGGGGCTGAGTTATAACCCTGACCTTGCTCTTTGCATTCTCTGTGTGCCGGAGGAAGTCGCATAGCCTCATCGTTGCGTGCTTTGAAGAAGAGACTTCAGCCGGTCGGTGCTCTTGTGGTGCAGCACACCGAGGTCCTGAGCTCAGGGGCAGAGCTGCTCCTCCCTAGTGCAGAGCAACAATTTTCATTTTCCAGCTCCAGAGCTAGGTAAGCTTCATGTCACCAATGAGTTCAGAACGTGTAGCCTATTTTATCCCCTCCCCTTGCTAGTTACATTTCATTTATGTGATGAAAGCAGGTCTAACCCACAGCATACGCATAGTTCTAACATGCAGTTGTGGCAGTAACATGCCCAAGGTATTTTATCCTCTGTAAATCCTCCTCTTACTGACCCAAGCGTACAAATAAGATGTTGAATGACATTGCTGAGGGAGTAAATACCTCGTAACCAAGCAGGTGCCTCACTTTTCGTTTGTGCCCGTGTGAACATTTATGATTTTATTTCATAATGGCATTGCAGTGAGCTGCGCCTTTACAAATAGGAAATTAAATCAGATGGTGATGTAAACCTGCAGAGGAGAACAGGCAGCTGTAATGGTTCTTTATTGCTTATTTCATCTGTGGTTGCATTTTGCCATCGTCTGGTGCTTAGTGAAGTGTATGATTTATTCATAGAAGACACTGTCACAGCCAAAGGGTTGTACAATAAACCACTGACAAGGCCTATGCCAAAAGCCATTAGGAAAAGAGAACAATAATCTAGACACAAAGTATTTACAGACCAAGTTGTCTTTAATTTAAAATCCTTTACTAAGGCTTGATGATAATTACATCACGTTTCAAATCAGCCAATGCTGACAGGTTTCTGTGTTTTCTGCATGGGTATTAAAAAATCTGCAATAATTGAAATCTACCTTAAGAAGCCACAACAAATTAATGTCATCTTAAGGTCATTGAAGCACTCATGCATGCTGCTAAGAGCCAGATTTTTCTTACTTAATATTAGCACCAGACTAGGAGAGGAGTTGGCATGACAGGTACATTCTTAATATGGCTATTGGGCTGGATCCTGATCTATGGTCTTTCTTCCTCCTCTCCCTTCTGCTTCTCTCTCCCTCCCCGTACAGAAGTATTTATATGTATGTTTAAAAAATATATATTTTATTTATATATGCTTTTCTTCTTTGTGAAGGGGTGAGGTACCTTACTAAGGCAGGGATGGAGAAATGCTTTAAAAGTCTGTAAATGCATTGGAATTCCCAAAAGGACCATGCATTAGAGGACTGCTGTTCCCCTTGCATTTCTCCGTTTGCTACAGCTCTGTCTCGATCGCTCCCCAATATAGATTATTTTAGGAGACTCTGAGTGCTAAGGGTATCTGTGAATTCAGTGTAATCCAAGAGGATAAGACACTGATATCAAAACGCATAGGGGCAGTGGGAGGGAGATGTCGGTTTATCCTCATTCCGCTTGCTTACGTAGACATCAATGCGCACTTGGAAATGGAGCTGTGCCGATCCAGCTTTTCAGTAAATGGGAAATGGCAGATGACAGGGTCATCGGAAAGCCCCTGTGCCGTGGACTGCGGCAGCAGTGGCCCCACAGGCTGCCCACAGCTTCCACTCTGCGGTACGGTCCCTGCCTAGCCATCGGCAGGTCCCTGTGTCACAGCTCCCTTGGGGCTTTCAGTGTCTCATTTACATTGCTCGTTTTTTGGAGCCTATACTCCAGAACAGCTTTCACAAGCAGAAGTCACTGCGGTCTCTATACTGTGATGGGAGGGGAAGACCCAGGGAAGGGCTTCACAGCAGAGGGCACGTCTTGGTAATGGGAATTTTTGGAAATACTGCAGACAGGGCTATGGCTTTTCCCCGCAGCAAGACATCTTGCTAAGACATCTCTCTGAGGGCAGGGCGAAGGTGCCCATGTTGTGCCATATCCATCTGGAAGACAGACTCATTTATTATTTTGAACATTATTTATTATTTGCTAGACAAGGACATTGGTGGCAGCACATCAGGCACAGGAGATGGAAAACTTTGGTACCTCTATGACGTTAGTGACATCTTGCTGGTATAAAGCAGGTTTTAGTGATCACTTTGTGAAAGGTAAATACCTATATTCTCCACAAATGGTATTCATTTTTGACAGGGGCCCTTAATTTCAATTTGCCATACTGCTTCCTCCAAGAAATAGGGACATTTTCTCTTATTGAGGGTCAGCCTGCACTGTCAGTGCTTGGAGGTGGAAATAACTCCTTGTCCTGTGCTTGTTCAGCCTGATTCCCATAAAATCTTGGCCAACCTGGAGATGACTGGGTGCTCCAGTGTCCATACCAAGAGTCATGGAGAAATGGAGGGATCCTGAGCTGCAAAACCATGTTGTTAGCATTTTCAAGGCTCATGTAATGCTGTGCGGGTCCTAAAAAGCTAAGCCCGGATACAGAGAGTGGATGGTGAAGAAAAGCAACTGAGTCATCCCAAAGACAGAAGTATTGCTTTGGAGTGGAAACCGGACATTTAGATTTTTCCCTAGTCTGCTAAAGCTGTGATTCTTCCTGCACCAACTGTGTCCTTGGAACAAAACTAACCGTCAATGGAGTATAAAATGCAGATTGCTTGAGCATAAAAGCATAGCAGAGTTTTGTGTAGGTGTGCTTGTTAAAGGGTTAATGCCATCGGATGTCCCTATGCTGTTCCCTACCAACATATATTTCATCACATTTTATGGCTACTTTTTGGAGACAACAGAAGAAAAACTAAAAAGAGTCAGATCTGCCTCCTTTTCACTGCAAGTTTGTGGACGATGCAGTGCAGCATGCAGGTAATTGCTATGCAGGTGTATGCAGTTGCAGGGTTTTGACGATTGAGAGCAGCATATCGATTGCTCAGTGCCTGCTCTCGGGAGCCCCACGGAAGAGGAAGATAAAGTGCGTTCTTTCGCTAATATTTAAATTCACTAGAACTTTGTTCTTGCTTTATTTCTCTGTGATCTCAGATGTTGCAGAGCTGTAAGGAATTGTTAAGGACTTTGAAAGAACACATTCTGGTTTCTTTGTGATGTATAATGAAAGCACTACGAGTAAGAAATCTGTTTGTAAATCCAGCAATGTAAAAACCCCTTTAATTAACAGCCAACCTAATGAAAGTAGTCCTTTGCAGAAACAAAACATATCTAGAGGTCTACCTCTGAGCAGGAATGCGTTTTGTGTTTATGGTCCCTTCTTGAAAGATTTGAGGGTACTTTTGTTATAAATCATAACGTTACTGTACAAAGAGTTTAAATAGTCTCTATTATTCCCAGCAGTTTTGCAGAGAAATTCATGTCCTTTAGACAGGGTTTGTAGCATATGCAGCGGCTTTTGTCATGCCTCCTGCTCAGCAGATCTCCAGGCTAGAAGCTAGGTTAACCATGACCATGCCTGTGGACCTTTGGTCTGACCCAGTGCAGTCATTCTTGTGTTTTAATCAGCTTTAGATAATATTTCCTAAGAGTTTTCAGCAGCTGACGTGGGCAGGCTGGGGAGGGAGATGGGGTGGTGAACACCTGGGTGGCCATGCTTACTCTACCAGGGCTGGAAAAGGTTTTGAGGATGATTGTTTCATGAATAACAAATTAATTTGGACATCATGAATTCTTACTCTTCTGTGCAAAATGGGTTTAGACAGCAGGTTTAACTAGGCAATGACACTGGAAAAAAATGAGCAGTCAAGTGTTTAGGCACACAAGCTCCTGGAAATTCAGAAAGACGCTCCTGATATGAGCTCCCAAATCTTTGTACAAGTAGAAAGGTCCAGTTGGAATTTTTATTGAATGTTGTTTTTTTTTAAAAAAGCAAACAGAAATCTCCACCTCCTCATGTTCTCTGAAATAAGTGGAATTCTTCTATTTAGGGTAGTTGCTACAAGAGCAAAGGCTGAGGGGTCTGGCACTATTTCTGAGCACCAGTTGCAGCCAGAGTCTCCGTTTCAGAGGGAGGGTTGTGACTCGTCCCTTTGGGGCATTGCGTGACCAAATCAGATGCCGTCACCAGTTGGGCCATGGCCACCCACCCTGGGATCTCCTCCGGCAGTGGTGGGAGGCGGTGGGAACTAACTTTTACCCAGAAATGAAGGTTCTTTCCCCTCCTCTCAACAGCTGGCAGAGTTCTGCAGTGTCTTCTGCTTCAGGAGATGTTTGTAGGGCTCCAGCAAACTGCAGCTTATGCCGCTTCTCCAACGAGAGGCAGCACTTAGTCGTTCTAGGAAGGCACTAATGCTAAAAGCAGACCAGGAGTAGACCAAAAAAACCCACTCAGTCAAAAGCATGAAAATGCTCCCACTTCTCTAGGAAATCTCCCTCCACCTCCTCTCTGAGGCTAGAGGACCGTCCCACTCTTGTGGTCTTCATCCTTCCTCCCGCCTACCTGTCTCCCAGATCCCTCACGTGTCACAGGGTTCGGTGTGAATATAAGCAAAACAAGTGTCCGTCTTCACCCACAGGGATTAAGAGGTGGCAAAATGTAAACAAAGAGAAAAGAGAAAAAAAAATTGTTATTTTCTGGCAATAACTGTCACCGCCCGAAACCAGTAAATTGATAGGGGTGGTTTTAGTAGAGCTGACGGTGCTGTCACTGTTTCTCACATTTTGTCTGTCTTAAGCCTGTGGCTGTGGGATGGGATTAGGTTGAAGGGCCAGCCTGACACCGTGGCCCATCCAACCCAGGGGCCAGGCAAACCCCAGCCTTTCCCCCCTTCTCATTTCTGAATCTCCGTATCTGAAAATGAATCCCTGCCTCTGCTGCTTTCCATGCTGATTTTTTGGCAGGGGATTCTGACTGGCCAACCATAGCTTCCCCCAGTTTTGTCAAAAATTATATTCAACAACCTACTGCTTTTCATCTGTGAGCATCACACACTTTAAAGGACTTCTCTGTAAAGAGTTTTCTCCAGCCACTGTTTTCAACAAGCATGAGATGCTGATAGCTTCAAAAATCCTGCTTGGAATATGGCATTAATATTTGATCTTCATTGAAGCCAAAGAGTTGTCTGACTTCTGCAGACAATGCAGAGAATAATAAAGCTTTTGTTTGTTCTTCCTGCAAGAAAAAAAAAAAAAAAAAGCTTTGTTTCTGCTGATGTAAAGTGAATGCTAATGAAGGCGCTTGTTAGTGGAGAGGCTACAGCCAAGCTCTCCACTTACAAAAATTTTCCAGAGCTCTAAATAGAGAAGAAGGTGAGGGAGGAAATCTAGGCAGCAGTGGGAGTATCCTGCCACCGTTTGATTTGTACGGCTCTAATTTTCTGTGTTTGTGCGTTTTCAGAACTTCACTTGGAAAGGGAAAATGCAACAGGTTTGGGGTAATGCCTCAGTGAAGATGTGCTACTGTATCAAAATGAAGGTATTCAAGGGAGTAAATCACCCATTTTCACAGTAAACCAATTTTGGGGGGGCATGGTGATGGAAAGGGTTTTCTTGGTGTTTGGTCAGCAAAAATTCTCCTGGGTATTGTGGTGTTTCTATCTTGAAAAACAAATAAAATAAGCAAAAGCTGATGCAAAAAAAAAAATTACTAAGCACAAATACACTATGAAGGCAGAGTAGTTGCATACCTGCATGTATTCTGAAAATTAAGATTTTTATCTGTCTTTTCTCACTGGAATTTCAGCTTGACAATCCAGTTGCTCCATTTTAACCAATTACTGTACACTTCCTTTCGGTAGGAGGAAAGGCCCATCACCCTGTGCTTGCCCACAGATGAGCCTGAATAGCTGGACATCTCATCCTGCGCCTCGGGAGGAGAGGGCTGAAGATTCTGGCTGCAACCATGGTTGGTTCCTGGGGAAAAAGGAGCACCAGATAAGTTACAAGAACAACCTTAATTTTTAGAATTTCTGGATGCTATGTTCTTGATGTATATCCTTCCTGTTGTGCTAATGCTAGAAATGTTTGGGTTTTAATTACTTCCTTGCTATAATAAAAGGTTGAGGGGGGGAGAAAAGTAGCTATAAAGACAGGAGTGGGAAGGCTTTTGGCATGAAGAAAGGAAGAAGAAAGAAAGTTACTGCCTACTTAGAAAGTAATGATATGAGCAATTACCACTCTGGTGGAAATGAGGTGATCTCAAATGAGAAAGTCACTTCTGAGACATCCATAGCAAATGCATCTTTCAAGGATGGGACCTTCTCCAAAAAGCATTTTAACAAAGTATTTTTAATGGGAACAGTTTTATCTTTGGGTTGGGAAAAAACATGCAAAGTCTACTGTTTCTGAGCAGAAACATTTATAGTGTTAAAATAATGCTGAGCCAATTTTCTGGAAATCTCAATTATTTTCCCTTTGTAGATTATAAAGTCAGCCGAGGGTCTGCTCTAATGCCCATAAAAGTCAATGGGAGATTTTGCATTAACTCTCCAGAGAGCTGGATCAGTTTGGTTCTCAGCTGCAAAGCCTTTAAGCTTTGCTATTTTTGAGTTATGTGAAAGTAAGATTTACATATTGGTAAATTGTACCCTGTGAGTTAGAGAAGGTTGGTGCTAGTTTTCTCCAAGCACTTTGGGGAGAAATAAGATATGCAAGTAAGACCTAAAAATCAAATATAAACGTCCAAGCGTATCCTTGCTGTTGTGCTAAAAGTAATGCCACGCAAGTGCTTTGTTTCATTTCAGTTTTTAGATCGCGTAGTTGAGACTGAAAAGTGATTTAGGATAAAAAGCTCATCCGTGTAAGTAGGACGAGTTCCATGCCACAGCAGTTGTCCCCCGTGTTATTTAGTGGCTGCTGTTCTTGAATTTTAGGAATGAGTTGTCAGATTTTTCTCTCCAGCCATTGAGAAGGCCATTTCTCAGTTCTGCCTTTGTCTGTGCTGAGTAATTAAAGGACATTTTTGCCCTTAATGAAGATTTTAGCTTTATTATTCAATGTTTATGTTAGCCTAGAGTTTAGAGGCTTTATCCAGTTTAGGGCTTCACCATGGCAGGAGGTGTGCAAGTCTAGCGACAGCTGCTCTTTTCCCTAAGGGTGTGTGTGCTAAAGGACCAGGCTTTTAGAGATTGGTTGTACAAGCACATTTTTCATACAAAATGAAGATACAGGGGTGCTTCAGCCATCTTTGTAGCAGGAGGTCCAAAACCTCTCTTTAGTCCTGGGTGTTTTTGCCAAATAAAAGTGATCTCCATAAATCTTGCCTTCCTGATGGCTGGTTAACAGTAATGAAGAGAAGAGGTGGATGGGTTGGTCCTCACCAGCATAGCCATAGGGGCGGCCAGCAGACAGAGGGGTGCACAGGGGTGGGTGTGCACGCAGGGGCACACACACACCGAAATGTGCAGCACTATAAATTGGGCAGACCGGCACTGCAATGTCTGCCTGCAGCCACCCCTCTGATTTACCAACATCTACCGTGTTTTCTGCTGTACTCGATTCCTCCCAAGTGTCCCGGCCATGCAAATACTCCTAGAGGCGACTTTCCGCTGGGAACAGACGGGCACAGAGGAGCAAGAGCTGCCGGTGCCGGCAGAGCTCGAGCAGTGATGAATTTTCTCTATTATTTTCACCATGGTCTGAAATGTGCCATCGTCTCTTAGGCAGTACTGTTTGCTTCCTGGCTCCCTGCTCGCTGGCTTTTTAAGCTCCAATAAAAGTCAGCCTGTGGGTAAGCCTACTTCTATCAGCATCCTCCACGCTGGCTCCAGCGTGCTGTAAATGCGGGCTTGTTATGCCTCTAAAAGACAAATAAAACCGGAGCTCTCTGGCCCAGGTATGGCGGCTGTGAGAAAACTTATCATGTTCCACTTCATTTCTACCCGGACTCATCAGAAAGCACTATCTGGACAAAAGCAAACAGTGTGATTGAAGAGGCTGTCCTCTCTGCACTCACTGCTGCTCAGCGGTCCTTTCACTGGAATTATTTTTTAACCTGCAGTTCTCTCGTGTTCAGTGAAAAAGATGTGAATTAGAAGGAAGTCCCACCCCTCTTCCCAAAGTCACAGCACCCAAAGGGGCCATGTGACAAGAGCCATCATTAATGTCCTGTTCGCCCATCGCACTGGCCTGAGCAGCTCTGTTCTCTTCATGCTTCTGCCAACCTTTGCGCAATGCACCAGCGCCCCAAAAAGCTCTCCCACCATTAGCAATTCTATTTCCATCGCATAAAACTCACCGTTCTTGGGCTTTTTTGGGCAAAGAGTTGACTTAAAAAAAAATCCTGGTCTTACTTTTTTTTTGTCACACCCCTAGCATGGTTTTGATAAGTAATTTCAGGGAAGATGAAAAAGAAGTTCCACCCATAAATAAATAAATAAATAAATACATAAATACATAAATACTTCAAGGCGCTTAAGCCTGCATCTGGGATTTGTCATCATGAAACCAGGTGGCTTTTGCATGCAGCTCAGCTGTGGCTGGGACAAGCAGGTCCCACCTGTGAAGGTCACGCAGAGTGGACAGAGGCGTTGCTCCGCTTGCCCCATGTCCCGCCAAACATGCAGCCAAGTCATGGGGGGCATCCCGGCGTGGGTTCACAACTGCATTATTTTAAACAGCATTTGTTGAAAAAACTTTGCCTCCTTAAATTTGAATGGAAGAAAAATGATTGAAGATGCCTGGTAGGCAGCGGGTTGGGCTGTCTCTGCGGGCGACCCTGAGCAGAACAAAAGCTATTAATATTCTGCCGTGTTATTGTTTGGTTTTGGTGTGCAACATATGTTGGGGAGAGGACAGCACGTTGCAGGCGCAGTCACTGTGTTATAGGCACATTGCAAGATGCATGTGGGCAGCACAGTAGCAAAGAGCGTCTTGGTGATGTCTCATGAGAAAAGATCTTAATTTAGTAGTGAGGGGACTCACATGTATTATGGAAGTTCAGAGCAATGCCAGCCACATAAACACGCTTTGAGATGAATCTGTAAGACGCTTGCATTTTTTATGTTTTTGTTTTTTCTCTAGCTCGTTTGGTGGAGGCTGATTCTGATGTAGGATAAATGCTCTGCACATGGATGGCTTTTCATGGTTAACAGCCAAAACCATTGCTCTGCCTGGGTTTTTTGGTTGTTCCATTTTTAAAAGACTGACCCTATTAATAAAATCTCCAAGAGTAGTGACAAAAGCAAATAAAAGAAAAATAGAATGGGTATTAATTACCTATTTATAAATTATGGTGAAGTTAAATATTTAAAAGGCTGAATTTTTAAAGTGCAGATACTATAAACACTAACAATTTATACAGAAAAAAACCATTATAACTACATTAGATGCCTGACGTTTTTTGTATACCCATTTGAAGAAAACTGTCTCTTGATTCCATGCATACCTAGCGGGAACAGTCACTTTCATTGTTTGATTTCTCAAAGGAATCTATGCATCAAAGGCCAAAATCATCAATAGTTAACCAAACTAATTATTCGCTCTTAGTATCGTTATTAAATACAATTTTTAACACAATTTTTATTTAATTCCTCTCATGTCCACCAACTTGATAAACTTTTTTGCAAGTTCTGTGTTCTAGAAATTTAATTGCACTTTTATTGTTGTGTTTTGAGTTAATTATATAGCAAACCAGGTTTATCTCTTACATATTAAATCTAGCAAGTGCTCTTTTAACAATCAATTGATATTTAATTACAACAGAGAAGCTGCCCTATTAAATCTAAATTAAATGCTCATTCAAGACTATTAAAGTGTTACCGGACTGTCAAATAGCAAATGCAATACAATGCAGCATAAACCACTACGCGGCTGCTTTTCCAGGGCTGCTTTGTAAACCTGAGTAGAAAAGCTGACCTCAGATGACATTTTCTTCAATTTTTGGTGAACTCCTTAACAAAATTACCTTTACAAATTTAATTTTACTTAATGAATGGTAGCGATGACGCAGGGTTTTCTTCTTCTTATCTTCTAGCCTAGTCATAATATTTTAGGAGGGAAGGATTCATGAGAAGCTCTGAAGTGTGGAGCACAGAGAAGGCAGGAGACACCCCAGCTCTCTGCTTGTTTTCCTCCTCCTGTGACAGCTCAAGAGGAGCATGATATTGGCTTTGAAGCACTGGTAATGGTGGATGTCAGGTAGACATGGTGATGTGCATAGCTTTATGTAAAGTTAACGGGCAAAGAGAAAAAGAAACGTTAACTTAAATTGTGCAAACTTGAATTGCTTATGAAAAAAGTGTGGGACAGAGTCATCACTTTCCAGAGCAAACACAGCAAAATGCATCACATTTCATTAAGGTTTTGCGTGGATGACATTCTTATATACTGCTTAATCAGAAAAAATTAAGTCTGGATCTGACCAATTACCACTGCTGAACAAGTCTGGAGGAACCATCTCTTCTGTATTGATTACCTGATCAAAGCTGTTGTTTTGCAAAACCAGGCAGTTCTGGTTTCATCGCTTTGGCTGAGCCACTGCAGAAAGACGAAACGTGCATGTGGCAGACTATGGGTGAAAAAACCTGCAACTTCTTAAATGCATATAATGCAACGGGCAATGCCGTTGTTTGTTCATCCTTTGTGGGTCCACAAGCACCCCGAGCATCTGACTAACCAAAGCAATGTCGCTCGCAGCATTAACTGAGTCTTAGCAATATCCAGCTCCTTTGGCTGAGCCCATTCTTCGTCTCTGCCCGTGTGAGGGGAGTCTGATTTATTTCTGATCTCTCTCCTGGTTAAGGGGGAACAGGCCCCCTTTCCCTGCTTTGAACAAATAACTGCTGAACACCAACAAAGCAATAACAGCAAAGCCAAAGATGATGCAAGGAAATAGGGGTTGGAGTATTTATTTTGACTAATGGGGCACCATATTTAAACCAGGAACATTTTTTTTAAAATTCTTATAAAGAAAACAGTTAAGTTTTTAAGTTAAGTTAAATAGCCAAAAGGTTTTTTTGCAGTGCAATGTGGAAGGCATTTAAGTGACTAATGTTTCATCTTGAAAGAGGAACCTCTATTACTCAGTGTAAGCCATTACTTCTGATGAGTTACGGGTCATTCATCAGTCAAATCTATAATGTATCATACATATTCATGCCTGTATGTTCTTAGAAGAGTGATGTTAATTTTGGTTTCCCTTGACTTGTTTTCCATCTTCATTTACCTGCACACTGGAAGCTTCCAGTTTAAAAAAAAAGTGGAGATTTCTGTTTGATAATCCTTATTGGGTCAATTAAGAGTGGAGCAACCCTGCAGACAGTTAGGAACATACTAATGTCTGTGAAAAGGCATTTGCTCCCAGAGTGGAGGTGAGATTGGGCACGAGCACTTGCCAAACTCAGTGCTTTGGGTCTAATAGAGCCCACCACAGAGATCAACAGATGTAAACTTCCAGTTCAAGGTGTATTTACACTCAAAAAGCATTTGATTACAGCAAAATTTTATAATCAGCTGCAGGTATAATATTGATATATGAATAGGAAAAGAAAGTGAATAGTTCCCAAACTTCCTCCCTGCATCTCCCGTGCTGAGGTCAGGATGTAGTTTCAGTGGCACTTCTAGGCTCACAACCCTACAACTGATTAGTGTTTTCTGAGGCATAAAAATAAAGGCTTCTAAAAACCTGGATTAAATACCCTTTTGATCTTGTCCAGGGAACAAGGCGCAACATGATAGAGGCAGAAGCACTGGCTGCTCTTCTTGGCTTTGCCACTTACCTGCTGGGTGAAGCTCAAACAGCCTCTTTACATCTTGGTGCCTGTGTTTCCCTTTTGTCTCTTCAGATCAATAGCCAATCTGGGAAGAGGCAATGGTTTGGACAACGTGGTTTGCTGAAATTTTGGACCTTGAGGGGCTAAACAATTTTCCTTTTAAGTTCAGGCTTTGTCGATTATTCTTTTTTTTTTTTTTCCAATGAAAGAACAAAATTGATTCTTTCTTTTGCAAGGTGAGACAAAAAAATATGCTCTTTTTACACAGCAGGATAAGGAGGGGGAACTCTTTGAGCAGAATGAGAAGAAAGTCTGCTCCTTGCAAGAGCATCCAGGGAGTGTTTGTACTGCTAGTTTAGGAGCCAGATGTTTTACAAAAATATATCCCTTAAGTAATAAGAAGGTACTTCCACATTTAGAAGTCAAGAAGAAATAGATTTAGCTGGTGATCCCCTTTCTTTTAATCAGCTTAGCATTATGCTCCCAGCTTTCACTGAGTAACAAGAGACAACTATCCATCTGTCAATATTTAAAGACATTAAATGCCAGAGGTGTGCCAAAGCAGGCTGGAGTACCATCATGTGGGTAATTAGCAAATGGAGGTATGCAAAACACCAGGTTTTCAAGTGCACAATCCAGCAAAAAGCGCTCGGCAGCAAACGTGCCTGGCCCGTGCATCACGGAGCTGCTCTGGAGGCTCTCGTTCCTCCCTCACCACCTTCAGGATTTTTTCCCAGCAGACTCGGGGAACGTGCTGCCGCATTTCCACCTCTCAGCTGAGGACCTCGTCCATGCTGGATGAGGAGTTCCAGGAGACCTAGGTTTTCTTTGGGCTCAGACAAAAACAAGTGGTAACTTTTTTTTTTTTTTTTTTTTTCCTGAGAAATAACACTCTTGTTTTCAAGCAGCTCTAGAAAATAATTTCTAAGCTTCCACCAACTGCCTGGCTGTCTGTGTTTGACTGAGGGCTAGCTTATATCTTTTACCATAAATAAGTAATCACCGAATGTGATTTGTGCCATTGGAATAAGTTTCTACTTTTCAGCCATAGCAGTACCAGCATAACCCAAAAATGCAGAAATTTTATTTCCCAGTTGCAGGTTTCTGAACTCCTAAATGTTTTCCCTTTACAAATCTTGGCTCAAAGAAAAGTCTCAACAGTTTGGAGAACTGATGAGTCTTGTGGCTCTGTTTTATTTCCCTCATCTTCTGCCAAAGAGACTGCTCTGATCTTTAATTATTACCTAAACTGTTTTTCCGATATACTGGAATAACTTCAAAATGAATGCAGGTGTCTCTGGGCTGGCTCCGTTATGTGTATCCCTGGCCGTAGTGTTTCCTGTACCTTCCAATAATGCGTGTGCTTGTCTTGGGCAGAAAAAGTTTGAGAACAGATTAAATATTCCACCAGTGTTTGCAGTAAGTGAAAGAAACGCTCTTTCTGCCCAAGCAGACATACGAGTGCGTACTTTAAGAGCAGCACTTGGCCAATTTTTTTGTTAATGTAGTCCAAGTACAGCTCAGTTGGTCTGAGGACATTTCTAGATGGAAAATATTGTGCAGGTTGTGCTCCTTTGGCCACCCTTTGTGTGCCCAGTCCAAGCATCTCCCCAGAGATGGTCCATGCCACGACAGATGCTACGGTGATGGGTTGCTGAAGGCAAACCTGAGACTCCCGTGCTACCCTCCCTCATGCAAACCGAGTCTAAGACTTACAGAGACACCGAGAGGAGTTTATTGCCATTCGCTTTACAGAAAATTGAACATTTGTGTATACGAGGCGTCACTGAAGAGCTCAGCCAAGAGCTGTTGTCCTGGCAAGGCCAGGCATGTTCTCCGCCTGCTGATTCATAGGTGGGAATTGCCCACATTCTGCAAAATGAATTGCTACCTGAGACTGTCATGATCTGTGAACTCTCAGAAATCGCCTGCCCCTCCAGGGCATTCTGTGTTACCAGATCTTTCAAGATAAGATTTCAAGTGTTTTGCAATAGCTATCTTTGAGGGATGAAGGTTTCTGCACTCAAGTGTGCACTGACCTATAAGTTTTTAATGCAAAATTATAAAATGGAACTTCTTCTCATACCACAACTTTTAAATGTCTGGAATTCATTCAACAGAAACTTACATGTGCATGTGACAATACAGAGTCAATTAAGTGAAGAACAAACCTTGAGTGAAACAGAAATGGTTTCAGTCTTGTGTTTTTCTTTAATAGCTTCTGAAGAAGGGAAAATAATTGACTATAGCTTCTATCATGAAGAACATGTATTTACGTGTATATTAATCATTCATGTGATGCATAACCGGGTGCATTGCATTGAAAGAAAAGGCGAAGGAGTGATGTCTCTGAAACCCTACGATGCCTTACATCCCCATCTACAGACTGAAGTTTCCCCAGGCATTTGCATGCTCCCAGGTTGCAGCGTGGAGGCTGTGCCCATGGGGTCCCCAGGACCTACCAAAGCCCTTCTCAGCAGCTCTGTTTTCAGTGGTGTGGGCAGCACATGGCCACAAATGAAAGAGGGACCGGAGCTGCGGGTGGTCAGTGCTCCCTCTGAACATCTTCTGCTTTCCTGGCTGCTCACGGTAAGTATGTCTCTACTAGCTTTAAAAGTTCACACTTCTGCTGAATGTGTTTCCTTCCAAGCCTGTGTGTGTATTAACCTGATTTTTTCTTAATTGAAATCACATGGGTTTTAATGTCTTTCTGTAATATTGCCCTGTCTACAGTAGATAAAAATCTCACCCTATTAGATATTGCCACCAACTCAGCACATTAATATTCATCATTACCTTTTGTATGCTGCCTTTCAATTAATTTCCAGCCCACATGAAAGTGCTTCTATCTAAGCCTATTTAATTAGTTTTCAAGGTAGAATTTCTCTGAGACGGTATCTGCCACTTCACTCCAGCTATAATATCGATTCCTTGAATTTGCTTTGATAAGTCTATTGAAAAAAACAATCAGGTTTAGTTTGCAAGATATATTTTTGATAAATTCTACTGTCAGTGCTTTTATGAACTGCTTAAGAATGAAAAGATCTCAGTCATTCCTGCTGTGGAGCGAGACTGCCTCAAAAACCACGTTATTGTGAGAAAAAGTCTTGACAGTGTTATCAGCCTCCCTGGCCATGATCTGTGGGAGCAAGAGGGTTAAATGTTGCCCAAGCCACATGTTTGCCATAAACCCTCTTCTTAGATTCCAATTTGTGCTTTAAAAGACAGCAGGGAGTGAACAGCTAATATTTTCATTTTCAAACAAGTGGTCAGTGAATGATGCAAAGATTATAGCTCTTCTGTGTGTGTAGCTGATACATGCTTAGTACGTTGTGCTGGGCAGCTCATAGACGGGGTGGTTTGCTTTTTAAGCAGAAGCAGTTTGCAATAACATCCATAAATTTGGGAAGATACGCTGTGTAATGTACCTCATTATAGGATGTAGCTGATGGAACAAGAGCGTTCGGGCTTGGGTATGCAGCCTGTGTGACGGAGGTGCTGCTTACAGGCTGGGTACGACCATCTCATCTCTTTGCTGTGAGCTTCAATAGCCACATTTATGGTGGTCCTGTGCATATAGATCATTAAACTTTTTCTCTCCCTTGTTGTCTATGCTGCATTTGAACCCTTCACCTCAATCATAAGAGAATATATCAGTGCATGACCACTACAGAGCCCTTCCTTCTGACATTTCTGAGACAAAAAATAAGTAGCATTCAATGTCACTCTAGCTGGCTTTCAGAAAGATTTATGGTTTTTGTTGTTGAGCTAGATATTATAAATAATGACTTTACTTTAAGTAAAAAATTATTGGACAGATGCTGCCTTCATGTCAAGTTTGATTGAGTAAATGCCAATGAAAAGTAGTTCTTCATAACAGATTCATCTTCTGACATAGAGGATATCGTTGTATCCTTGACAACAAAGCTAAAAAGAACAGCAAAACAAATGTACTCGTTATGTTGGCTGAAAATTAAGTGGACCAAACCCGGATTGATCACTTCTTCATTGCACAGTTCAGTAGCTGTCAGTGTCCTCTGCTCACCTTTCCTTTCAGCGTTCTTGCTATTGTATTTCAAAAATAACAAGCAAAACGATGAGACGGCTGAGATCAGGAGACAAAAAACATGCCAAGATTATAAGAAAAGAACTTGATATAAGCATTAACCCAGTGAGCTTGTCTATAAAATTCACCTTCTGAAGCAATGAGCACAGCATTTACATTTACAGATATAGCTGTTGGTGATGGCTCTCCATCTAACAGGTACATTAGTTCCTTTCTTGATTTGGTTTTATATATACACACAATCTACAGTACACACACACTTATATATATATGTGTATGTTTTATATATACACATAATCCACCTCTACAAACATAAGTTTGTAGAGGAACAGGCATATCGTTCAGTCTGTAAGCTTGAAGGGCTGAACTTCTGCCAGATGTTGTCTGTGTAAGATTTACGGCCACTAAATATTTTAGGGGAAAAAGTAACAAGTTCTCAGCAAGGTCAGAATCATTATCAACCTGTATAGCTGGTGGATTGTGCTTTAAGTACTATTTGTATTAATAAAAATCTGCTTGTTACATGGCTGGTCATGTCAAGTCATCCAGGCAGGTGTAATGTGGGTGATTAAACTTCCACCAATTAAAGTTTAGGGGGCAGTTCCGGATCAGAAGGAAATTGGAGCCAGGCGAAAGACCATTCACGAAACATGTTTGGGAATGACTTAGTCTCCACAAGGGTGGTCTGGTTTGTGAGCTGCCATGTCACCCTCCAAGCTGATTCCTACTGTACTTCATAGGAGTCGTCGTCTTGATAGTAAAGAGCATTAAATAAGGTCCTAAATTATTTACTGTTGATTATATACTGCATGTAATGCAGATCAGAAGTCGTCTGTGTTACACTGCATTTCTAAGAGTAGGAGTATGTTGTACTCATGGAAGGAGAGGTCCTTGCTAAGACTTTTCCTGGGGTCTGATGGAGCTGCACATTCCTTAGGGCGACGTGAATGTCGCTTTGATGCTTTGCTTGTTTGTGGAAATTGTGATTCAGCTTTAGATCCCCCAAGTACTCTTTATGCCATGCCTTGTGGAAAGGACAGAGGTCTTCCAAGCTGAAAGCTGTACGTTATCTTTGAGTGGGTACCAGCCAAAAGGTTTGATATGTGAATTGCTACCCATTATTGCTCGCAGTCGAGGAGGGGTAAAGGTGAGGGGCAGCAGCGTGACACAGAGGTGGAGTTCAGGAGGGAACGTGAGGAGCACAGAAGGAAGGATAGGAGGCTGCAGGGACGATCTGGATTTTCAGAAGTGAGGGAACCTTCACTGTCAATGTTATGTATTTTATTAGCAATTGGCCAAGAAGATTTTGCCCTTCCCCCTGAAGCACGGGGGAAGGATTCGTGCTGGCCCCCTCTCGAGCACTGTGCAGAGGAATAGGCAGCTGCTTTATTCTCTTTGTTTAAGAAAACTGTCACCATGGTGTTTTGGTGCACAGTTAATGAAAACTGAGATAAAGGCTAATGAGCCAGTTATGAGCAAGAGTATAAGCTCATTCCCAAAATTTAACTATGGACTTAATCAAGGAGATTTACAGCATCCATTTGAAAAATTATTTACATTTCCTCTGGTGACTTGCTATTAATGTAGCATAAATCAGTAATAAATTAATTCCAAACTCTTCCAAGACTGCACAAACTATAAAAAGTCATAGGAGGCAGTTCACAAATAGGTGACTGGGACATACGTGTGGGCAACGGCCACTGCAGCTTTCCAAACATCCCGGGACTGCGTAACCCATTGCCTTGGTCATTTCCAAAACCAAGCAGCAGAAGTGGCAGGTCTTCTGGTGATTGCTGGGGTGTGACTGTGCACACAGGTATGGAGCTGTGTCTGGGGAGCATCCGCACGTGTCCTCCCTCCTTCTCCTTCCATCCCACCCTCCCTCCATCCCCTGTCCTCCTCACCTTTTCAATGCACAGCCCTGTTTGTAAAGACCCAACAATCCCTCACAGCTGGTGGACAGACTCCCATTAACTCCCAGTGTGCTCTGGAGTAGGCCCTAAAGGCACAATCTCACTCTTAACTTTGCTGTACAAAAAGGTCATGCCTGTAACACTAGTAACGTACAAATACCCATTTACTTTGAACCGCGGAGACATTTTCCGTTGTTATTCTCAGGTATTTGAAATATGTCCTGAGTGCATGGTGGGTGGGCAGGGAGCGAAAGCCATCATACCAAGGGGATGTTGCCTTCCTGACAAGTTTTCTTGTTTCTTCTAATGTTTGGTGACTCCCGTGCACCCGCCAACCTCGCCGCACCGGTGATGGATCCCGCACGTACACAGCAAGAGTCCACCACACAAAAGACTTCAGACATCCAGGCATTAAACACACCCTGGTTCCTCCAGGGAAATAATTTTTATACAATGCCCAAGCACCGAGTACACCACCTGCAGCACCGTGAGGGTCAGGGGGAGGTAACGGTCGTGGGGGGGAGGTCAAGAGGGGTTTGTGTGTCATTAGGAAAAGCCGCTGAACTGCCAGCTGCGGTATTGTGGTTTTCCAACTTAGTGAAACAACATTTTGACAGAAAAAGCTGAGGCAGTTTTCATAGCCATTACCCAGCTTGCGTGCCCTTAATTCAGCATGGGACAAAAGTAGATGTCGGCTTGCTTTGAAGCTAGGGAGATCTGACTCTATTTCCAAGGTCTCCCTGATACCTGTTGTCTCTGAAATCCTCTGTCTGGGATTTTTATTGCATGAGATCTCTTCATATGCTTCCTCCCTAGTCACCACCGATCTGCTTAGTGCTTCCCACGGACAAGAAGCTGCCTCTACAGCAGGATGGTGTCAAATGTAGAGCTTCAGGTAGGATGCATGGGCAGCAACGGTGTGTCTATGGAAAAGGAAAAGGAGCTGCAACGGTGTGTCTATGGAAAAGGAAAAGGTGCTGCAACGGGGAGAAAGACTGCTGTTATGTTAGCTGTGCCAGACAGCGTGGTAGTCAGGCATCTAGCAGCAAAACAACCATGACCGTTCCTTAAAAATGAATTAAAACTTGACAGCCGACAACCTGACAAACCTTTTAGGAACACAGTTTCTCATTAGCACAGGCTAAGGGCTCCTGTCTCCAGCAATGCTGAGCATAAAGTTGGTGAAGTTAAGACTTAGGTTAAAGCTTAAAACGTAAGGTTTTATCTCTTCTCCAGTCCTGCTTCCTATTTTTCCTTCTTGCTGTTACTTGTTTAACTGCCCTATTTGACACTGCAGAGTGCATTGGATGAAGGTGGGTAGGGATAGCAGAGGAGATATTAAATTATTTGTGCAGGTGGGAAACAGAGCCCTAGAAAGGCCAAAATTCCCATATGAGGAAATTTGGGTTTTGAGGAATTTGACCTAGAACTGATAGTAGAAAACAATCCCAAAATAAGAGCAAAGAAATGCTAGCTTTAATGCTTGCAAATGTTGTTTGTAGCTCACTGTGTGACTACAGCTGAGAGCAGTCGGGCTCCTCAGCACTGCAGAGAGCTGGGGCTGAGCTGAGCAGATCCTGCCCATGGCATGGAGGTGCCATGGCTTTCCACCTCCAGGATCAAAAGATCCTCCAGGATCAGAACACTGCCATGCCAGGTTTATGTGAACAGCTGTAATGCAACAAAAACAGGAAAATATGAAATTTTTGGACTTGAGGTGGCTCTTGAAGATTGGAGAATGGCTGCAACAGTAAACTAAATCTATACATTAGTACCTATTTACTTTATCCTCATATATCTCCTTTTGGAGTGTGGTTTGTGCCAAGTTGCAGCTCCTTCGGTGAGGCCACTGTGTGAAGAAAATTTGGCACCGAAGGAAGAGCTAGTTAAAAGAATGTGGCCTTACACAGGGAGCTTAGCTTGGTGATTTGCTGAATTGTTGTTATGATTATTTGGAAAATCTGATAATGACTTAGTTTAAAATGCATCAGATGTTCTTGGAGCTTGCTAACTGATTGTTGCAAAAATAATCATTATGGTGCATTATGCTGAAGTGTTTGTTTTATACTAATTGTTCTGACCTTCTTCATCTGTATTTGATGAGATTTCTATGCATAATTAAAAGGCCCTCCAGGAAAAAAAAATAGTCAGCAAACTAATCTATAGGACAAGTAAATGCAGATCATTCCTGTCACCTTAATTCATTTAAAATTCAGTCTTCCTTCTTCTTTAAGATTTTTCCTTCATCAGTGCTTAGTATGAGCTAATTATAAGCCACTTTAGCCTGTTATTAAGATGCATGCAGACTTTTTTTCCCCATCTTGAAGCCTAAGTTTTTCATTTCCTTATATTTTAAGGCAGCCAGATATTTCTTTAGGAAACACAGAGCAGTGGGTGGAGGCTGTATGCTCTGCACTGTATCCTGCACACCTTGCCGAGGCCACGGGGTAGAAGCAGGGTCCCTCTGGCCAGTGCCGCTGCTGCCGCTGGCTGGACATCCCTCTGTTATTTCTGGGGCACGGGAATGAACCTAGAGGAAAATATTTTGTTTAGGCTCTATTAAAATAACAGAGCTGCTTACATTGAGGGGAAATTTAATTTGAAAAAACCTAACTATCTCATCATGCCTTCAAGATGGAAGTTCAAGTTTGGCAGGTCCTCTCTTACGGATTTGGATTCAGGGTCTCCAGGAAATACCACTTGCATGAGGCTAACGTGTTATGCCTTTGGAAGAAAAAAATGCTGGTTTGCCTGTGTTTTCCTGTGCCTCTGAAGGGTGTTTGCTCACTGAAGATGCTCAGTTCCCTCTCAGCAAGGCTCACCGGGCCGCCAGGCAGGTGTGACATGGGACAGGGATGTCCCTTGCAGCTCCTGTGGAGGGCCAGAAAGCAGCTAAGGGAGAGATGAAACATGCGGAGATGAGAGGGAGAGAGGAAATCTTTCTGGGAGAAAGATGTGGAGTCTCACCAGAGCAAGAGAGTAGGCTTGAGGCTCTTTACATCACAAAATCCTCTTGGAAACTGCTTTGCCTTCATCTGCATCCCACTGAATTTCTGGAGAACATTTAACTGGCTTGTTGGTAGTTTGACTGGATCCTGATTATTGTTTTTTTAATTTCAATTCAAAGAATATCTGAAGTGATATCTGAAGTGGTGAATTCATCACCACTAATGTCGATATTGTTCCTTACAATAAGGAGGGGAGTTTGGGGGCTGCTTTTTCTTTTTTTGCCTTTGCCTTACCAACTTTAACTAGGAGCCAACACAAACACAGTGGAGTAGTCCCGAGACTCTGAGAGCTCTGGACTTTATTAAGAATTTCAGTCTGTACTTTCAGTTAAGCAAACTACCACTGTAGTGGTAGTTTCTGTACTTTCAATTAAGCAAACTACCACTGAAGTGAAAAATAATTTAGCTAACTTGAAGTCTTAAAAACATGGCTATTTGCCAGCATCAAATCTGCATGGATAGGTGCTTCTATCCTTGAGTAATCTAGGTATTTCGCTTGTGCCATCCTGTCTAGATGGTTAAAAACCCAACCAATTTGTTGCCCCGTGTTAATCAGCAGATAATTGCACCAGCTGTTTGGCAGCCTCAGCAAAGGGGACTCCTGCAGACAGAAACTATGCGTTATGGGGGGAAAAAAACCCAGTTCAAATTGGCGTGAATATACTGTGTTGGTTCCTTTCTTTCTCTTATGCTCAGATACCGCGGTGTCTTTGGGGTGAGTAGAGTTCCATCTTCTCTCTGTAAAGTGCCTGTTGTCTTGTAGACACTAAAGAAGAAAAGGTACAAGAAATGTCTGGTACACTGTCAACGAGTGGTTAGGGAATAAAAAAGCTGGTTCAAGATGGAGATCTAAGTAAGGACTGAATCCTGGTAGGACTTTGAGTTTGCTGAGGAGCTTGTAGAGCTCAGCCTTAAGTAGCTGTACTCATATCCCTGAATGAAAGCTAAGTGTTGAGTCCCTATTTAAATAATAAATGCTGTGTGTGACAGATTTTGTCTCCATAATTGGAAATGCACATAAGCACACACATTTCTAAATAAGACCAGGATGTTTTCCAAGGTGTTATAAATGCATATAACATCTACTATGTTCACTAAAGGGAATTAAAGGAGATAAAACTTAAAAAGACAGGAACTGAAGCTGAGCGCTGAGTGTTCAGAGTCAAGTGTCCAACAAACAGTGCCCATGTGCCTGCATAACAAGATTTGCATCTCTTTAGTGTTCTTTCCTACTGCAACCTTGACATTTTAAATTGGTCGATAGATGTAAAATTGCATCGATTCATTAATTTTTAAAAGCAAACTTTGAAAAGAAACGGAGATGCATTTTAAAGAAAGATGCATCGTTAGAAAGGTTAATTGTTGTTTCAAGTCACTTGGTAAAATCAATAGGACTTGGAGCTCTAACGCTTTCTGTGCCGGGTTTTTGCGGAGAAGCAGCTAACAGCTATAACTCCCTGCCAGAGCCCAGGAGGTTTGTGCCTCAAGAAAACAAAGCAGTGGCTATCTAGGGACTCAGGGCTTGGTCTTTGAGCAGGATAGCTGGATCAAGCTCCTTGTAAATAATGGAAAATAAAATAAATGTTACTTTTGCAAAGGACCGACTAAGTTACTAGGAGTCTTTGATTCTGTATGTACATGTGTACCACCCAGAAGCTGTTTTAAAACCCATTGGTGAAGGTTACAGAGACAGTCCGTCAGGAAGCAAGGGGCAGAATTAAGGGGTTTTTATCTGTTCCTCTTGAGGGACGTGCATTGTGGCACAGCATTTAAGGACACGGTCCCTTTTTCCTCCACTGAGGACCCTTTGAAGGGTACAGAAGTGGCAGTGCTCACTCAGCACCTGTGCTCTGGTTTACTTTACGCTGTTTACACAGTCCATGGCTTCAGTGTTCGTCTGCCGGGCAGAATTCAGACCTGACTCTAGATGGGAAACAGGTCACAGTTTCTTGGAGGTGGAAGGGCTCGAGCACTTGCTACAGGATTGAAGTGCTTCGTAGATGTGTTTTTTGAATAAAGTCTGAGGTGAGAAAACAAACATTTTTTCTCTCCTTTGCACGTGGAAAAAAATGGAGATTCAAAGAGATCAGATGAAAAGCATCCCCTAACTTTGGGTGCCACGTTTGGGATGCCATGGTGCTGGTTTTGTAGAGAGTTTAGCACCCACGCTCAGAGCACAGCTCCTGCTGGTCCCTTCTCCGCCCTTTCCCCAGCCCCTGGCTTGCCCCGGCCACCGCTGGCACGATCCTGCCATGCGCTTAGTGCCATCTCCAGCCTGACTCGCAGGAGCATAAGCGTGATAACAGTTTTCAGATTGACTTAATAGATTTAAATGATAAAACACAGCAGAAGTTCTTTTAAGAACGTGAGTGCATAGCTCTGAAAAGGTGAAGCTATATAAAATTAACGTTAGCAAGACAGGAAGCAGAGATTTTGGGGCACGTCTGGTACTTCCAGCGTGCAGAAGTTCAAAGCACCGTCATCAGGGCCATTCTTTTGTCACCACTCCCACCATGCAGCCGCCCTTCAAGTGTCCTGGTCCCAGAGCTTGTCATCCGAGTAATTCCTCTCTGAGCATCACTTCAACCATGCATCTAATCTGTTCCCACCACCCCCATCCCTACGCTGATCTTATTTAGATGGACTGATACAAAAGCAAAAGCTTCGTTTGTCTGAGCTAATATGATGGATTGGAATTATTTAACATCCTCGTGTTCTTGCTCTGTACTGAGTGCATGTAGTACATTCAGTAAATTTTTATATACATGTATCTCTGCATATGCACAAGGATACACTGATGAAAGCTTGTGAATGCCAGACTGAATTCAAATTGTTGCTAATGCCCATTGAAACCTTACATATCAGTTTTAATTAGATATTGCTGATTAGATCTAGTTCTAGTATACCTGGCTTTATCCCCTGTTCCTTGGGATTTAGCCATAATTTGTACCTTAATAGCTCAATACTGCCCTTTTTTACAACTCTATAAGCCCATTCTCAGCTTTTAGGGG
>JANXJC010000042.1:21340327-21356689 GCA_027564655.1 Leptodon cayanensis | reverse complement strand
CCAGATTACTTCTTAGATGCATAAGGCTGAAAGAAGTCAGCTTCCTTAAGATCTTCTTGTGCCCCCCCCCCGCCGTTGATGGCAATAAAAATTTCACAGAATTTTTACAATTCAGGCATTACTCTGGATTTTTACTCATTGTCCAGTATCTAAGTTTCCCTCAGGCATGCTCTTGGTGAAGATGGAGCCTTCAGAGTATTAGCAAATGTTATCTGTATGAGCAAATAGGCTGATGCGGTGACACAGAGAGACGTGAACTAAAACTGGTGATTAACCCGGAGTCTAGTGCTTTCCATGGCAGCAAGCTTGTAGCTCCTCCCTCCCAATGAAGAGCAAAAAGCACATTCTCTTGATCTTAGAGCTCCTTCAGCTACAGACAATGTCCACTAAGTGTGCTTTGGATACCGCTGGCCCTATATACACACTCAAAATGGGTTAGGGGTTGCATCTGGTCTGAGCTTGGATGGAAGGCACCTCTTCTGGTGAAGATTCAGTTCAAAAATGTGACAGAAGACTTTTGCTGGGAGACAATACCAGAGGAAGCCAGGGAACAAGTGAGCTCTTCCCCAAATCCATCACAGCTGGGTTTAGCCATGGACCTTTGTCCTGGGGCAAAAAGCACTTCCCAGAGCTGGGAGCACAGGTACCCTGTGGCTCTCATGTCTCCAGGACTGTGTCACCCCTGCCACCAAGCCACACGTATGCTTAGTAGCTGGAAAATAAATATTGGTCTTTATAATGCCAGCTGAGGACCCATGTAAATGGATGCTTGCTAGTGCTGGTGTATGAGAGTGCAGTCCTTATCTTTGGTGTCACCGAGTATTCATAAATGGAGGCTGTGTTGTTTTCTGAGCTTTACTTTAAGCTTACATGGGGAACCAAAGTCCCTTTAGTTTTCAGACAAGAGGAGTCCAGCTTGCTTTCCCTCCTGCCTTTGGTTCCTGCAGCCAGAAACAGCTGGCTTTGCTCTGCAGCATGGGCATCCCTGGCAAGCATGGCTGCTCAGGGTTTTACGTGTTCCTGCCTCTGAACCGATACCCCGGCTTCCTCGAGCCCCAGACCTTCCGTCCTCACCTCTGTCTTTGCTCTTGTGTTTCCTGGATGACGTTATCTTCCATGACACAAACAAGTTATTTCTAGACATCAAACATTACAGTGTTGGGGGCCAAAACCCAGACAAAGTCCTGTGACATTTGACAAGTTTCATTTCAGTGACTGTAGTCAAAGAGATGAAAGAGGTATTTGTATAAAATAGGAGAAACAAAGGAGTGCTACCCCTACTGATTAGGATGGAGCGCATGCTGTTTCTCTCTGTAACCCTTTTGATGTTTGTTTCCACATTGGTTCCAATTTTTTGTTTTAGTCCTCTATAAATAAAGCATGACTTTTTGAGAAATCGTAAGGCAAAAAAACCCAACCCAAACAACAACAAAAAGCTTTAGAGAAAGGCAGAGGGCTCCAGGGACCTAGGAAAATAGGGAAACAGCTTGAAAATCAAAAGCTATGTTTTATCTGTCTTATTTCCACAGCAGAAGTCAATGAATTTTAAGTGTGTGGATTGATGGCCAAAAGCTGTGGTATCTATCTCAGCAATGGAGAAGCTATGTGCTTGGAGAGACAGCTCATTTAGTTGTTAAGTGGAAGTTTTGTACCTATGAGCAATGATTAATCACTTCCCAGTTTAGTTTGATTCCTCAGTCAAATTCTGTAAGGGCTTGAATGGAGCTTGGCCACCTTCCCTGAACTTCACAAATTTAGGATTTCTGTGTTAGGATTTCTGTGTTGCAGCCTTTTCGCGGATTCTGCTGGAGAAGGAGAGGGTGAAATAAATAGCTGCAAAAGTTTATTTCAGTTTTACTATTTTGTTTTGTTGCTCACTGAGATGCAGAGAAGAGTTTCCATCCAGGCAATCTTCCACATGCAGGGAGCAGAGATTACTTCAACTTAATAGAAACCAGTTCTGCAGAGCTGCTTTGAAGCAAAGCCATAGCTTGGAAGGATGTTTCTTAACACAGGTTGCCCATGCGCACTGGTCTTGACCTCCTGCAGCACCCAGAGATTTCTACTGCACGTACATCAACTGGTTTAGCTAGAAGATGTATTTTAGAGAACCTTGAACTGCAAATTAGGTTTAACTGGAAGGATGAAGAGACTCGTAGCCAAAATCCCCAACAGTCTTCAGATCCAAGGTAAATGCTATGTCTATCTGGTCGTGGGTAGCAGAAGTATATGCCACCTGCTGTGATTTTTGAGAGAGGGCTGGTTTTGGTACTTAACTCCAGGAGACGTGGTTTTACGTTATATTTTCCACTGTTTTCTTGTGTCCAGGATTATAGCTCTTATTAGCTTGGGAGGAAGGCAAAGAGAAGTGATACATCCACCAGAGCAAACAGACACTCACAGTCACACTCCAATGGGGGTGAGGTGAGCAGCTCCCAGACCTTTCCTACATCAACGTCAGGGAGCAACGTGGGCCGGCTGCTCCCTAAAGGATGGGGAGCCAAGTGCAGTATGGCAGGTGGGGTGGGGAGCTCAGCAGCTGGAGCCCGTCCCACCATGGTATGGGACACACGAGCAGAGTGGTGACAGTGACAGTCTGGTGATCATCAGGCAAAGACAAGGAAACGAGCGAGGTTTAACCAAGAGTTCAAACCACCAGACAAGCTTGTGGTGATGGGGCAGGTCCGAGGTCAAGCTGGGAAGTCGATCTGCAGGCCGGGCTCTGGAGCACCATGGTCCGTCCTTGGGCACGGGCATGGCGGTAGCTCATCAGGGGCCATTAAAGCATATTAGTGCTCCCAGGGTCCTGACAATAACGAAATGCATCACAGCTCCAATCTACCATCGCCATGTGATCTGCACTTCATCCTTTTGTCTTATTCTCCCTTAAAACAGCAGCAGGGCACAGCCTTTGGGCTTTCCTCATTTGTCTCCTTTGAGTTTGCCATATATTTTTGCCTGGACTGTTTTCATGCCTTGGATAATGCAGTGTGCTGTCGCTGCCAGAACAGATCCGCTCTGTTCCTGGTTGTGCTCTCCCTGGGTTGCCTTCCTGCTGATTTTCTGCCTCTTGTCTCTCCCTCTAGCTCCCCAGCTTTCCTTCTCTCTTTGCTGGTCCCTTTGGTTCACACGTCTCCAATACACTTTATTTTGTTCTCTCTCTCTTTTTGCTTCTGCTCTCATGCAGCCTCACTCCATTGACTTTCAGCACACTCCTGCCTTCCCCCTTTGCCTTTCAAGCATGAACAGGAAAGTGGGATTTGCTGTAGGCAGGGTGGGTAGGCTTCTCTGAAGCTAATACGGCTAAAATTGGACACAATGTCTTACTGCGGCCTCAGACCGAAGTTGGTACAAACGCACCCATAAGTAATTCAAAGAAATCCAAGACAGGATGCTAACTTTGACAAGTCCCAGGTCAGAGCTGGCCTTGAAAATCCTTTTTCATTTGGTACCGCTGTGTACAGCAGGGTGAATTATTCATTTCATTGCAAAACTGAGCTGAGCTGCACTATTGCATGAGTTTGGGTTTGGGTGGGAGTGAGAACAGCAGGGAACGATAAAAGTTGCTCTAGGCAATGTCACTGTGAAGTAAATGTAGCTGAAAGTGGAGCAGAAAACAAGATGGGACTTTGCCACTGCACACGTCTGGTATCATTTTTTCTCCTGGCATTCCCAGGCTGCGCATCGTGCATGCTTGCTTGCAACTCGTTAAAGAAGCACCTGAATACTCTCCCTGTCCAAATCCTCCTATGTACCAATCCAAAATGCATAGCTGCAAGAGAGGTATTTGTTTCCCTCTGTAATTCTAATAAGTTTTAATAAGAAACTTGAAATGGGTCCCTAATGCAATTCTCTGAATTTCAGCAATCTTAATTATGTTCAGGAAAGAAAAGTCACTGTTTGATCACAGTATTACATCAGCTTGTATCAATTCGTTCCCAGTATTTCCACTATAATTAGACATTTTTTAAAAAAACTAGTTGATTTTATATATGAGTATATATGCATAGACCTGTAAACTGTATCATTCCTCTTTAAAACAAAGGGGGATATATATATATATATATATTCACCAGACTGACTGACATGTCTCCAAGTTTAAGAATATGCTGAGCTTATAACTGCCTACAGTTAGATTCCTTTGGGAAACAGGTTGAAGAAAAGTGTGAATTCATCAGATGCCTCTGAGGCTTGTGAATGTATAACCTTGTTTTCTAAGGCATTTGTTACTGAAACAAGGACAAAGCAACAGGTGGGGAGATGTAATATTTCACTCCCAGATATACATTTGTTCAGAAAACAGAGATTTTACTAATGATGTCATGTTAACAAACAGTTAGCACTGGTCAATGTGTTATCATTGCTAAAAGTTTGTTTTAAAAAATAACTTTTCTCTACAAATATTCTATGTGGCGGAAAATCTGGAAGTTTGCAAAGTAGGCACAAGAGGATTTTTGGCAAAAAAAGTATGAAAGAAATTGTTTTTTTCCACAAACGGGCTGTCTCCAAAGCAATTCCGTCCTGGCTAATTCATGAACATTTCAGTTAAATTGGTCTGTGAAGTAATAGGAGCCGAAGCATTTTTATTTTCTGTCGTTTTTGTGTAATTGAAGTATGAGAGGTTATGCTACCCTGAGAATGAAGAATCTGTCTTTTTTACTGTGCTATTAATCATCTTGCAATTATATGTCTAGAGACAGCAGAGAACAGAATCACTGAATCTGGCTAGCTGAAATGGTAGTATTGTGGTCTCTATTTTGGTGAAGAGAATTTCCAGCTATATATCTGGGCTTGTACAGTTCTGAAAAAAAGCTTTTTTATAGACTTCAGCACAGAAATTTTCCAAAAGCACTTGGACATCAGATTTTGATGATATGTGGGTGACAATGTCTTTTGTATACCTGCATCAGAGATAAATGTCCTTTTTTGTGTGTCAAAGAGGTGAATAAGCCATTTCACTTTGCCTACAGTCACGTGGAGGAAAATTAATGACATTTGGTCATGAGACTTGGGTAATATTGTCCAGAAGGCAAAGCCCTTTGAAAGCAGTGAAGCGAAGTTTTCAGACTCTGGGTCTGTCTTCTTTTTTTAATATTGTGCATCCCCTCCGTGGGGCTGACAAGGGAGATGTGAACAGATCTAGCTCTCCGAAAGGCTCATGGCAGTCCGTCCCTCTGGAGTGAGAGGTGGAGACTGCTCTGCAGCGCAGTCCCCGTACGGCAGCATTGTGCTGGTGCATGGGGGGATGTGTCTGAGAACGTTTGGGAGAGGATGAAGATTGGAGGGCCGTCACTCTTCACACATCCTTATTCTTCCATGAGTCCAGATGCTTGTAAATGAAGAAGTAACAGAAACATGTCTTTGCTAACCCCAGATTCTTATGGAAATCAGCTCTATCAGGCTGCAGCCCAGCAAGCAGAGCATCATGAGAACAGAAGCCCCAGACCACTATGTCCAGAGAAGAGCAACGAAGCTGGTGAATTGTCTAGAGCACAAGTCTTATGAGGAGCGGCTGAGGTTGCTGGGGCTGTTTAGTCTGGAGAAAAGGAGGCTGAGGGGAGACCTTATCGCTCTCTACAACTACCTGAAAGGAGGTTGTAGTGAGGTGGGGGTCGGTCTCTTCTCCCAAGTAACAAGTGATAGGATGAGAGGAAACAGCCTCAAGTTGTGCCAGGGGATTTTTAGATTATCCTTCCTAATACCCAGTATTAGGAAGAATTTCTCCACCGAAAGGGTTGTCAAGCACTGGAACAGGCTGCCCAGGAAAGTGGTGGAGTCACCATTCCTGGAGGTATTTAAAAGTCATGTAGACGTGGCACTTAGCGATGTGGTTTAGTGGTGGACTTGGCAGTGTTAGGTTAAAGGTTGGACTCGATGATCTTAAAGATCTTTTCCAACCTAAAATGATTCTCTGATTCTATGATTCTAATATTGGGTATTGTACATCACTTGTGCACAACACTGCATGCACTGCAGCTGTACCTTGCAGGCAGGGCCACCCGCACGGCCCCCTGTTCTGTTCCCACATGCCCAGAGGGAGCTGTAAGAAGGGGACTTTGGTCTTCTGGGGGTGGGTGTAGCTGGGGAAGAGCGTGCCAGCATCCCCACTGGATTGGGGCTGCGAAGCCGAGCTCTGCAGCAGCTCTGTCGCTGGGGATGTGTCCACAGGTGGTCACTGGGGGTGTTTTGGAGTGATGACTTTCATACACAGTAACAGGCTACCATAAGGTGGGTTTGGGCTCCCTGACCTGATGCTGCACTGGGATCTCTTTACACCTGCATGAGCATTTAAATGATCCTTAAAGTGACTGAAACTGCATAAACCCATAAGTTATATCTCTTTTAGGGTCCCTTCATGCTGCCGAAGCTGTGCAAAGCAACTTTGACATAGCCGGCTACTAAAAAGCCTGATTGAGTTGTCGAGGCTAAACGGATCGTCACACATCAGCTGAACCTCAGGAGCTGCTCATGGGTGCGCCTTTCACCATGGAATAATTTGACTTGTTTAAACCCACTTTGCTGCAGCCCGAGCGAGGCTGAATTAGTCCATTTGTTGCTGTCTAGATGCGCATCCATATGGACAGCTATTCTGGCTCAGCTGACATATGGCATCACGTTGAACCCGACCTTGTGTCTGAGCTCCAAGAACGAGTAGCGCCGCGTCCAAGCTGGCTATCGTGGCGAGGTTAATATCTGGGCCCGTTTCCTTCTTTGTGCAATTCAATCATCAGCTGTTTATGTTCGTAGCCACATGCACTAAAAAATAGTTTATGGCAGCACTGTAAGAAGGGAACGTGGAGAAAGGCCATCACAATAAACACCCTTCAACACCCATTACCGTGAAGAGCACTAAAGCTTAAGTGACAGCCTAAAAAGAAAGAAGTGTCATCTTTGATTCATGCTGCTGTTGAATTAAGCAATGTAATCACTGACAAATCAATCATTACCAGCCATAAACAACTGGTTCGTTAGTCGGCCTTCCTAAAGTAAAGCCGTGGACCATTAATGTGTTACACATTGGGCTGTTAACAGCAATAAGAATCAGCTCAATGCTGTCAGGAGAATTACCAATAATAAAGACCAATTTCTAACATTATGAGATGTAAAGGAGAATCAGAATCAATCAGAATAAATCAAAAGTAATTCTTCCAAGCACAAAGAAATCACTATATTGTAAATATCATTTTGGGAAATATGAAATTTTGGTGGAACATTTTAAACTGCTCAAACAGTATTTTTAGGGGAATATCCTGAAGTAAGCAGAAGTGTCAGCACTTTAAAATTACCATTTTATTGGAAAGGGCACAGACCCTTCTTGAGGGGCTAAATGATATGTTTTAGTAAGACTGACAACTTTCTTAAAGAAACAAGGAAGTTTAGGGCCATTTTTCTTTTACTTGTTCAGTTCCATTATGAGTGATTTTAAATTAAAAGAAAAACACCTCTACTGTAGTTTTTTTGGGAGATCATCCTTTGCTGGATATTCACTTGAATCAGAGTACCATTATCTATGACAAAATAGATGTTTTTTGTTAAAGCAAGAGGGAACCTACTTGTGGAAAAGCTGAAGATTTCCAACAATGACTCTCATTCTGATTGCTGAGCTTCAAGGCTGCAGATAACTACACACCCACAAGAGGGGCTTGGACAAGACAAAGACAGTGCCAGGATTTTACCTTTTTTGTTGTAAACAGTTTTCATTTCTTGATGGATGTGCTTGTATCTTGCTTCTTTCTCATATTTTGCAGCACCTCAGCATGCCTGTTATGGCTGTCTTTCTGCTTTTTCTATTTCTAACACCTCTTCACTTATTATGCAAAGAAAGAGGCAATAAAAAGACTTATAAAAAGTAAATGAACAACAGAGCAACCTGTATGTCCTCACTCGTCCTCCTACATCTGCTGTAATCCCACCCCATCACATTTCCATCCCTCGCCTTCCCTCATAAATCTACAGGAACCAAGAAATCTGTCATGCTGGCCATAATTCTGAAATACACTTAAAAAAAAAAAACAAACACCTAAATGCCAACAAACCTGAGAAGATTATTACAGATAACAGTATGTGATTCGGGGAGAGCCTTTGGCAATTCCAGTAGACAAATGCCCTTTATTTAGCCTCTTGCCTCAGCTTTACTAAATTAGAGAAGTGTTAGCACAGGATGTTCAACCATGGTAGTGACCCATGTGTCGTGACAGCACGGCCAAGTTAACTGTAGCTGCAAGAGAAAGATCAAAAGGGAAAATTCCAGTTGCATCTGGTAGGGAGCTGGAAAGTCACTGCAGATCTGGAGATCTTACCCTTCAAGAATACTGATGATAACCTGTATTATCTACAGATGTGCACTTTGAGCTCTTGGGAGTGAGCTCTTGGGTCAAACACTTGGGAGTATTGGATCCCACGGAAGCTTCAAGTGCAAAGTCCTATGAGAAATCATTGAAGAAGGGATCAGCTCCTAGATCTTTTCCTGTTCCCAGTTGCCAGCTGGAGGGCTGGCGAAGTATTGTTTAGGAACAAAAAACTGTCCACGAAAGGAGAGCAAAAGTGGAAAGACAGCAAAGCAGAAATGCTATCGACCAGCCATGCGACAAAAGCAGCTGTCCAGGCCAACCAGCCAGGAGTACAGAGAGGACTCTGCAGTCACAGCTCATCCAAAATGTGACCCACTGCCTGCCCAGTTTGTTAATACAACTGCAGTGTTTAGGAGTTGTTTTTATTAAAGCCCCCTGTCTAAAAGAGAGGAAAAAAAATCATCTAGGACAATGATGACTAGGCATAATCTGTGCTGGTTGGGTGGCAGACTGCTGCTTTGGATTAATGTTGAAGCAATGGTATATCCAGGTCTCCAGAAAAGATCAAGAAAGACAATCAGGCTCCAATGCAAGGAACCTTCAAATTGTGGAAAGGCTATTTCTGGAGGATAGAGTTTCAATTTTCAGATTAATTCTGGAAAATTGCCAGGTTTTGCTTTGCTTTATTTATTTGTATTATTTACCTTTTCATAACATAAGCTTCTCAGGTCATCCCTGCCTTCACCTGTGTATGTACAGAGCCAAGCACAATGCAAATGTGACTCAGGTCTAGCAACACTAACATGTTACAAATTATGCATAAGCCTTTTTAAAATCCAAAACTGTACCTTTCTCAGATATGAAATCTGTCATATCTTTCCTCATTGTTTTTCTACATGCACTTTATGAATACTTTACATCTTTCTTGAATCACTTTATTTACTCCCATCAAATGTTTTTTGTATGAGGGAGGTTGTGAGCAAAGTAGTCCCAGCAACTAGATGCAAAATTATTTTTGTATTTTGGAATAAACACTAGCAGGTTTGTCGAGCCTTGATGCAAATGTGAAATGCATCACATTAGAGACGACTCCAGGGCTCTGTACAGCGATTATGTTTTATGCATGAGATCTCTGCTCCTCCAAGGCACATCAAAGGTTCATCACTGACCACTGATAAACACATTCATCCTCATTGGAAAGTTTTGTTGTGAGCTGTGTTCTTTTCTTGTCTTTCCTAACGGTTTCTCAGCAAACACCCCTCCCCCGGGAGATGCTGCACTCCAAAGGCCAGCTTTCAGCTGAGTCATCAGCTCTCTCCAGGTTTTCTTGCAGCACTGACGGGGTTTAAGGTGCGTTGCTTTTCAGGACTTCTGAGAATTTTCACATTCTTTATCATTTGCTTTCCTTTCAGCCTAGAAACATGGGTGATTAGCCAAGCTCTGGGTCTGGATCATCGCACTGCACTGAGCTGCAAGCACGGCCAGTAGTTTGCTGGGAGCTGGGGTGTAACTAAGCCCCACCATGAAGACATTCAAAGCCAGCTGGAAAGGTCCAGCTTGCAGGCTGCTCTGCAAAGCAGGGAGCTCCAGCAGCAATGTTTCGGAGAGGAGAGAGGAAGAGGTTAAAGTAACTGCCTCCCCGTTGTCTTCTCTCATTGATTTGGGTCTTTCTGGAACACATTAACCTGGCTGCACTCTTGCTCTTTTCTTCCTCAGTTCCCTCTTCTGTCTGGTTTAGATGTCCATTCTGACATGAGGGAACATCTGCTTTCTTGAACCATCTGCTGATGGGTCAGTACTTGTGTTTTTCCCTGTTTAATAGGTTGATCATCCACTTCTGTGGACTGGCTGAAAATTATTTGCCTGAAACGCTGTGACAGAAGCAGGGCTGAGATTGTTGTGTGAGATAAACCATATCGTGTCTCGACTACCACAGTGAAACAGGGTCTACACAAAGGTAAGGGTGGGAAAAGCAAAAATAATTAGATTATTAAAATTCCAAGGTGAAAGGTGCACCTTTTTTTTCCTGAAAAAAGTGTTGGGGCATTGTGAGATCATAGAATTAATGGAGACTGTCCTTATTAAATGGGTAGTTGCTTCTCGTAGTAATAAAAGAATTTATGGAAGACCACAGCAGTTCAGCACATATCAGCTTAAAATACATTCAGAGGCTAATCATACAGCTGCCTGAGAGCTATGCAGTGAGAACTGAATTAATCAGGTGCTTTGGACTATGAAACACTGCAAAAAGAAAAAAAAGAAACCGATTGAAAAGGGAAAAAGGAACGCATGTCTGCTCACTGAACTGCCTGTAACTGAAATGGTACCCAGGGACCTCTTTAACAAGAGTCAGCAGAAGAAGTGACCTTCATTATCAAAGTGCTGACTGGGCACTTTCTGAGGTCTGCTTTCCAACATCTCAGAGAAAGAAATATCGGGCAAAAACGTGTGCTTGGAATAAACAGTGATTCACAGTCTGTAAATGGACTGGTTTCAAAGAAGGATCTTGGCAGCATCCCATCTTGGGCCTGTAAACGACGGAAGGATTTGTACTTTGTTGCTGACTACCTGGCATGTTATTTAGTCTATTTAGTCCTCAACTCTATACGGGAAAAATGGTTGTAATAATTCCTCTTTTCTCCCAGCTTCTGTCATATCTATTGGGCTTGAAAGCACTTCAGTGCAGGGATAACCTTTTTTGCTATAAATATATCTGTGCTGGGCACGTGGCGTGTGGAGACAGTGCAGAAATACCATGTTATTTGTCTCGTAATAAGTAATTGATAGGTGCGTTTTTACTTGCTTTACCATTATTGTAAAGTCAGTATAGAGTGACATACATAGTCCTATATCACTGCCAGCATTGCACAGAGCCCATTGGCGTGCAAGCAAACAGCGGAGGCTCTGGTGTGCAGCTTTCTGGGGTAGATCCCCTGGCAGTGCTCTGTTCGTTCAGGTAGCAAGTGCACTAATTGCTCATAGTGAAGCGAATTTATTCCAGCCAGGAGTGTCCATACAGCAGGACACAGGAAGCTGCTTTGAGAGAATTGCTGCAGAGCAACTTATTTTGCCATAGCTGCTGCAGTCAATTCCCCTAAGCATGTTAGTGAGGCTGCCCGTCAGGACGTGGTGATGGAAATGCCAGCGTTGCTGAAGCCAGCTGGCAAAGAAAGCCTTGGGGTCTCCCGGGACGTTGGAGGGTTTTGTTCAGATCACTGCCCGGAACAAAGCAAATGAGTTCGCAGGTTCTTGTCATACATTTGCTTCCCCACTTTCCACTACACGCTCTCCGCGGTGACTTTCCACACCGTGCAGCAGACGCTTTGGGTACACTATACAGCATCCTCTTTATGAAATTGTTTCGCCCTTGGAGACTGCAAGAGCTTCTCTGAATTCCCTGTTCCCGTGCCTGTGAGGAGGTCGCTGTTGGTGGCAGGTCCTGGACAAATGAGAAGGTACAACGTTCGCCTCCTCTTTGTTGCCCAGACCCGTTCACGCTCACTTACCTACAAAGGCTTTGTGTGGTGCAGGTGGGACTCTGCCTCTGCGCAGTGTGCCCTGGCTGTAACCGAAATCACCTGCAGCTGCATCCTATTTCCTCAAAAGCAGGCAGGGTATCCTAATTTTTTTGAAAGCAGGTAGTGGGATGCATAGCACTGGACTTTATTTAAGGCAAATAGTTCCAAAGTAGTTCCCTGCTACACTCAGTGAGAAAGATGCTTCTAGAAAAACCATGTCCTTCCATCTACCTTAGACACATGCCTCAGGAGGGGACGAATCACACCTGAGCACCGCCTGCTCCGCAGTTGTTTCAGGGAGCGGTCCCCATCCACCCGGAGAAAGATTCTCAGCCTGGAGACTTTGCAGCTTAGGCAGCAAAGAAGTTGGGGGGAAAGTGATGGTGATGAGCACAACCGTTGCTGTAGAGCAGAAAGACTAAGCCCTGCTCCTCAAAGATATATTTAGGCCTCTAACTCCCATGACGAACAGGAGTCCTAAGGGGCTTGGCAGAAGCTGATAGAGTTACAAAAGCATCAAGATTAGACAAAGCTGCGTCTGCTTTCCTTTGATCTGTAATTCTCTCCTGGATTTTAAGAACAAAGCGTGGGGGGCAGGAGGCATTTCCAAGACTCTTGCCGTTGTTTAACCGCCAGACGCTGCCTGCAGGCAGCAAAAACCTGAGCTCCCCATTTCAGGCGGGCTCCCTGGGGACAGCTGAGGAAAGGTATGGGGCAGGAGTTGGGGCAAGGACTTGTGTTCATGGTGCCACCCGCCCAGAAGGGTGTCAGATTTGCCGTTTAGAGACAAGCAGCACTCCTAAAAAAACTCCCCAACCATAAACCAAAGCGCTGCTGAATTTTAAAACTGCTTTATGCAAAAGTATCAATAGGGAAGTAAAAATTTTAGTTTTGCCCATTTTATTTCTTCTACAAAAGCTAATGCTTTAGAAACAACAGAAAAATGAAAAGGGTGAAGAAAACAAAGTCACATGGGATGACGAGCACCTCTCTCTCAGTGTTCAGGACTTACTCATTAGATGGTGTCTTCTTTCACTGACTTATCCCCAGGATGTACATTAAAGAAAAAATGATGTCTCTATAATGATGTGGATGAATCCTGCACTTTTTTGTTCCCCCTTTTCTAACCTACCTGTTTCTCAAACAGTTTTCAGTTTATAATCACTGTCAGTGCTCAACTAGAACCAATAGTGCTGTTACCAGGAACACTCTTAGTCTGGTATAAACACTGGGATGCATGTTATAATGGAAAGTGAGGGGTTTAATGACCTCTCTATGCTAACTGCCATCCTTTATATTCCTAAGTAGTGCTGTTGTTGCAGCCTATACTGTTGCATCTAATGGAAGAACAGCTGGTCAATTATTTCCTACAGTCAAAGGCAATGTTAAGGGATTCAGAAACTGGATGTAAAACAAAATCTGGACAATATAGCACTTGGTTCATTTGTGTATCGTATCCTAAGAACTAGCACCAGCTGTCTTAACCTGGTGGGTACATATGCCAGTCAACCCTCCGAGGCATTATTTTAATAAGTAGACTGAAGAAAGGAACCCAGGTGCAGCGTAGATGTGGAAAGAAGGTCTCCTGCAAATGATCACAGTATTTGGTGGCCTCAGAGTTTCCAGCCGATGGGTTCATACAGTACTGGTCACGGCTTCAGCTCTCACTGATTTTGCAATTTTGTTTGACTTCCAGTTTGTTGCCTGCCAAAGCCCAAATAAACTAATCTGAAAAATGGCAAGCAGAACAGTTTGGAAAGTGGGGAAGTGGGACAACAGCAAGGTCTACTGTGACAGAATCAGGGCCAGCCTCTTGGCATCATCTGCAACTGTCAGATTTGCTTTGTTGGTAATGCTTCAGCACTTTTTTCCATTTCCCATATTTTTCCTATAACAGTGGGTGAGTGCATATGTCCTTATTGGATAGGAGCTAAAGAGTCGGTTAGGACAATGAAAATTAAAACCAGATCTTGATTACCTTCCACAGTTTTACTCATGTAAATTATCAGCCATACTGCAAAAAAAATCTTGAGTAAGGAATGAAGGATGTGACAAGGGAAAATGGGAAGCCGCTTAACGCCAGACTTTCTTGTTTGCAAACACTGACAGCCTCTGCAGAATTGCAGCATTAATTTACAAACTTTAAGAGCTGCCCAAAGCCATGAGGTCCTCTTTAGCTCATGAATTTCTTCTCCAGCTCTAGTGCAACCTGTGATGCAGTCCTGTGTAGATTGGTGTTGTCTAATGCTTTGCTGAGAGGACACAGAAATGGGAATGTGAAGAAGACGTTTCTTCTAAATCCATATCAGAATTTAGAAACAATGTTTATTTCTAAATTTCTTTATTAACCGTGGAACAAATGGATATCTCTACACTTTATAAACCACAAAAAAACTGCAACATAGCTATCAGACAATAGATGAAGCATACTGATATCTTTCTGAAAGAAAGAGTAATTCAGAGACCCAGTGGTCTTTATTGACAGTTGGCCAGTGGCGGTGACTATTGTTGCAGAAAAAAATATTTTCAAAACTATGAGTTTAACAGGTGCAGAACTGCATCATTATCAACTGCACCACAGAATAGTCCCATCCAAAACTGAGAAGTGACACTGGCAAGACACTAGCTCATTCAAGATGTTAATCACCAGCTACTCTTCAGATGTCAAGTAACTCCACGTACCAAAACAAAGTTTATTTTAACTTGCTGAGCTTTTAGAAAGTCACAGTTATCGTAATTGCAAAATGAATATTTATCTGTCTCATTCTTTGAAAATTAGCATTCAAAGCCCATGATTTATAAAGACAGTACCAACCATCTTGTCCCAAGACGAGGGAGAGAAGAGAAGCAAGGCAGACTAATGAGGGCTTTCTGCTAGGTCAGGGCACAACAGTGGAATGATGAACTGAAAATTACTAAGGAAATAAAATTGCCTAAAAAATTTTCTGGCATTTTCCTGAAAGAAATTAATGTGATGGAGAAACTTCAGGGGAGGGAGCAATTACTGGGGAAGGGAGGGAGGGCAGAGCTACTCCTCAAGTGTGGGAGGTACTGGGGAGCAAATGAACCAAATGCATGACTCGTCCTTGGGAACTGGCACAGGACATGCCTGGGTAAGAGTGGAAAAGTCAAACTGAGGTACAAGCTGAACTGAAGACGAGACGACACGCTATGGGCTCTTTTATAGGAGCGAGAAAGGTCTTTGGTGACTTTTCTGAAGAGTCATAATTTCACAAGTTTTGCGTGGTCTTTGTGAGTACAACTGCTCTCCGAAGCAGGGCCAGTATTTCCTTCTCAGGCTTCCTTCAGAGGAATTCAGCACAGCTTGACTATTTCCATCATATGTGAAAGGTGCATAGCTAGTGCTGTTCTCCTACGTGTTTGCACAGACGATCTCTTTGGGCTTTCCTAGGCATAACATGAAGAGCACTGGAGGCGTTACCTTCAATTCCCCTTTGTAGCACTTCATTATGCAGGACTCATTGAATTTGATATTTACACACTTTATTGGATGCTTCATAAACACAAAGCACCTCCTGCAAAAGAATATATTAAGGAAAATTGTACCAGTATAAAACTTTAGAAGCTTCATTCCTTTAATGGAAATTAATACAGATTTAAATCAGTGTTGCTGCTGAGGGGAAATTGTGGCCCACAAGGGTGATGCTGAAATTTCCACTGTGAAAGGAAGAGTTTCAGTAAAAATGCATGGTAAATTATACTGAGTAATATTGAATATTAAATGAAGAAATAGAAATATATAAGTTTTTTGAAAGTAATGTCTGTCTGATTAGAATGAATGATTCTGGAATACTTTATAAGGTAATTAAACACCTATTAGATCACAAGGGTTTGATGCAGAAGACTGGGAATATAACTGTGACCATAGTCTGCATTCCTGCATTACGGTTACTTTAGCACTGCAGTCACATTAAAAAGGTCTCAGCCTCTCCTGGATTCTCCCCAGCCTGTCCCCGTTGCTGACTTCAGTGGAGAAGCATCAGAAGACCTGCTGCCAAGAAACAGGATATCAACTGGTCAAACAGCTGAGGGAAAGTGCAAACACTAAGGTAGGGTGTCAACAGTCAGCATTTTGCTGATCAATAGCTGCTGATTTCTAAAGGATACAGAGTGAATGCTCCAATATTAATTGCTGGAAGTTGACATTAATGCATAGGGGGAAATAAAATCAAAGGAGAAGACGTTTAAAACCAAAACACCCCACCCACGAGTGATTTCTCCGTGCAGAACACTCTTGGTTAAATTTTTCTGCCAAGTGTAACTCAGCATCTTTCCTCAGTAGCAATGAATTAATAGTTCAATTCTTAAGGCAAAAGCATAAAGTTGCCTTTGCTACTTAATATTTTAAAAGTGCCAGCCGCAGGTGTTGCTTTGGCCCTTGATAGCTCATTTTTCTGTGCCTACTAAGTCACACTTCTTTGTACAAAGTACCCATAGAGTACCAGCCTTTGGCCGTGTAGGTGTGTTTGTAACATCCCTTTGGGAGCTTGATGCAGCTGAGCTGAATCTCCAAACAGGTCAGAACATTCATA
>JANXJC010000042.1:21278014-21340227 GCA_027564655.1 Leptodon cayanensis | reverse complement strand
TGTAGGTGTGTTTGTAACATCCCTTTGGGAGCTTGATGCAGCTGAGCTGAATCTCCAAACAGGTCAGAACATTCATAGCAAAGGATCTTTAAATGCATCTTTAAATGGGAAGGAAACCCACTGTTTCACAACCACGTAGTTGAGAGCACGTCCTCCTGGGAAGTCGGAAAGGAGAAAAATAGCTATTGCAAAAGTAGTTTATAATACCCAAGCATGAATGTCTTGAAATACACTGGTTTTATTTTTTTTTAGAGAAATACAAAACTGTGCTTGCTGGCCACATTGACATGCTGCAGACTTGGGAGCAGAAGTGGGGCTTGGGAGAGCTACAGTGCCAAAAAAGTGCTGTATCTCAAAAATTCTGATGGGCTACAGCTTGTGTTTTTCTGCTGTCCTGAACACAAAGATCTTTCTAGGGTTTGTTTTTTGTTTTGTTTTTTTTTTTTAAAAAAAGAGTTCCTTTGCCTACACACTCATAAAGGCATTTAAAAGTCCTCTTCTTTTACCATTTTTTCTGTGACAAAGAAAAAAACAACCCATAAAATCAATTTTCATTTAAAATTTTACAATTTTCGTCCACAGGATATTTCGAGCAGATCAATGTTTTTTAATTAGCTTCAGCTCACCTTGTAGTTTCATGTAGAAAAATTTGTAACTGCAACACAGGGAGGTCCACCAAGGTGGAACCTGTACCTGCTCGAGAGGTCTTTGTCTGATTTGTGTCTACAGAGCTCCGGGGAAGCCCATGATCGATAAATGAGTGGTAATAAAGGAGGAAGTAAGTTGTGTTTTGATGCTGTGGAGTACAACTCTACCAGTTACCTCCTAAGGCTTCACCAGCCCGGGAGAAAATGGCCTTGGTTCATGTATCCACAACCAAGGAACACAGGGTCCAGGTGTAGATGGAAATCTTTGCATCTCGCAGCCGCTCAGTAATTCTTTTGCACCGGAATTACACCTCACATCACAGGTCATCATTCTCTCCACATGAAGAGAAAGCATTGCCACATTTGGAAGATTAAAAATTACAATTCATTATTCAAGATACCTGTTGAATTACCTGCATTTCCTTTGCCTTCATTACTGGTTATTAGGATATTTGTGGGTAAACAGCAGCTATTCCACTTGCACTTAGCCAGCGTTCCTGCCCTGTCCGTGCAGTAATGTTACAATCAAGTTTTTGTGACATTATCCATTTGTCACCATGGGAACAATTTTGAGATCACAAAGATGGGCTGTGGCATTAATGAATAAATAAGGAGCAAAAAGTGCTGATTACAAAGAAGGCATTAAAAATCTTTGCAATCAGCAGTAATAACAATAGAAAAAAATGTATGACAGATAATAAATGAGAAAATTCTCAGCATTACAGTTGGAAAATTCTACCCGGGTCCTTCACTGTTTCTGTGCATTAGGCTGAGATGAATCTTCATGAGGCTGCCATCTGACTTGAAGAAAAATAGCTGCTGATCACAGCTTCATTTTAAACGATGGATTTTCATTACAAGAATAACATTTAACCAGTACCAGTTTCCAAAATCTTGTGAAGAGAAATATAAACCTGAAAATGAAAATATTTTCCTTTCCACATTTGATTTTTCAATACTTAATACTGGTGGATATTTTTTTTTATTATTATTCGATGATGTGAAAAGAAACCAAGTAGAAGCCTCACGCTAAAATAGCTTCTTATCTTAGTAGAAGAGTTTTATTATGACCAGATTTCTACTCTGTCTGTCTACAGGATGTAATGAACCTTGGCTGCTGGTTGAAGATGTAGCAAAACTGTCACATTCCTGCAGGCAGTGACGCTTAGTGTTCCTGGAGTAGGCTAGAACTGTTTCTTAGACTGGTTCTTCCAAAGCCTTCAGCATCCAGAATGGGCCGGTGGGTCGGGGGCTGCGCCGCGGACCGCAGCCTCGGTGATGCTCATGGGCTTTACGGTTCTTCCTACATCCGTATGCACGCCCAGGGGAAATACTGGCTGTGGGGAGACTTGTTTGCAATATAATCCACGTCACGAACGTGTTCAGCTGCGTCAGCTGAAGGGCCTGGTGTCAATCGTTCCTAGCGGTGGGGGTAGATGACACCTCCCTGAGTCAGAGCCAGGGCTGGCACTGCACAGAGGGCTAAGCAGCCCATCCGCAAGGCGTTTTAATGCTGGGTTCGGAGCCTGGTTCAAATGCAGTGGAAAGCTGTAAGCTGCTTTTTCCTCTCCGCCAGCTGTCACTCCCAGCTTTGCTGAAGAGACCGCGATCGCTGGGGTTTAAAGACTTCCATAGCAGCAAAAAAGGCCAGTCTGCCTGATGCACAAATGGATCCCCCCTCCCTGCTGCTGCCCAGCTGGCCTCGATGCTCCCATCCAGCGCTTTCTCTTGATTTCTCATTATGAAATAAGGCAACTAGTTTATGCCACAGATCCTTTAATTCATTCTCGGAAAACATTTGCAAAAAGCTTGTAGGTTTTGGATGCGAAGCTATGGAAAGCTTGTGATTCTGACACTGCATTTAGTAAACATCCTTCTTCCCATAGGGAAGGGAGAGAACAACCGCATTTTCCAGCTCTATTAGGGTAAAGACTTTTAATCAACGGATTTTAATCAAGAAGGTAGGCAGGGTAAACCACGTAACTAATATACTTGGCTGTCATGCCAAGCCTCAGATAATGTCTGTTGGGGATGCCAGAGGCCAGGGAGGACAGGAAAACATTAATATCAACAATTATAAGATTCAATTATGCCAAAGCATAGAAGAGCAATGGAGCAAAAGAAGCTTCCAATGCTCATACGGGATAAGCACTGACAGCACAATGGAATTACATCTTCTCTGCATTTCATTAACAGTTGGCATTAATAATAAGAATACAGGTGTCTCATGAACTCCTGCATCAAGTTCAATGTCCTGCTACTTTAGCACTTCATTGTGAAATCCCTTCTATAAAGTTATTCAACACAGAGTAAGCACAGCCCATACTATCACTGCAACAAATACAACACGGTGCCGTTGGGTGTCCCGCGTGAGCAAGCAGGGCGACCACGGGAGCTGAGCCTCCTGCTGCCTCCCCTCCTGGAATGAGGAGGTTGTAGACCAACCACCTCCGGCTTTTTTGAAAGTACCGGTGCAAAACTGTCCATCGAGTCCCTGACACTGCTGCCATGATCCTCTTTATTCCATAAACTTTCTAGAAGATTTTGCCATCGGCCAAATCACCGCCTCACAAGACCTTTTCTTGGCTAGCCTCACAAACCTCAGTAGCTATTCAGACAAGGTTTGCACCTTCTTTCCTGGATTAGGCCACCTGGCCAATTGGAGCTTCATCCCTGTCTCCAGCTGTGAGCGTGCAATCTTTTGAAAATGTCTTTCATAGGAAATTCAGAGAAAATATGTCCAACTCTGCAAACTGTTCACATGTTGATTAAATTAACTCATGTGCTTGTTCCCACTGGAGTGGTCCATAATCTTGTATCTGTACAGAGAAGATGTCCTCACTAAGATTTTTGTTGTTGTTGGCTTCTTTTCTGGACACTCATGCATTCAAAAATCTCTTTGTATGACAAAAATAATGTAATCTTTCAAGAGTTCATGAAATCACCTCTTCAGTTTGTTCAAACATAATATACATTACAGGAACATACCATTAACACATGCACAGATATTACTGGATGCATTTTATTGTTCTAGTATACAAATTGCCAAAATCACAAATTTAAATATACTCAAATCTAGAATTCACATTTGGAAAAATCCATCTATCAATATTGCAGAGAAAGAGCGACCTACTCTTGGATTTTGTATTTTTCATGCTTTTCTGAGGAAGAAAGGAATACGAATGACCTTCAGATCCTACAGGGAAAAACACTTTTCTCGAGTGTTTAAACAACAAGTGTATGTAGAGTTATCTGTGCTGGACAGAGATAATTCTGCAATATGCATTCAGTGATATTAATGTAAGATGCTAATATCCATAGCTTATTTTATATGTCTTCTCTTTAAAGAAGTTAGCATTGTAGTCCTCGTGTTTATCACATCTCACCAGAGCAAAGAAATGTGACTTTATTTCCTATTATCCATATTATTTTACAGTTTATTTCTTTCAGAACCCTCAGAATTTTTACCTCTGAGGGTTTACAGTTCTTGAATTTCTTGTGGGTTTTTCTCATAGCTTCCTCAGAGACTTCAGTCTCTGTCAAGGCCTCATTTTAAGCTCCCATGACAAGTGCCCTTGGATAAGGAAATTTTGCATTGTATTTTAAATGGAAAGTCAAATTGAAACCCCATCATTTCACTTTCCAGCTACTTCACCATCCTTCAATCAATTCATTTCCTCTTCCTTATCAAGAGCTACCATAGTCATGCAGAAAACTTTCATGTTACTAAGAATTTTAAATAGCTGTTATTTTTTTATCCAAAACTGTTTGTGATGTAAGTGAAGGTTTCAAATCGTCAGCTTCTTTTGGTGACAGGAGTATTACCGCATATCAAATGTTGGTTGGTAAGTCCCTACCCTCCAGGAAAGAAAGGCTTGTAAGGTGACCTGCTTTTTCTCTGCAAGCTCAGCTGAGTTTCCTCAAGAGTCCTGGCTAAGCCTGCACACACGAGCAGCGGGAAGGGACCACCTGAAGCAATGTGTCCATGAACCTTGTGTCTGAGGGCAGAGTCTGGCTCTTCCCAATTTTTTTTAGATGAAACAATTAGGACACAGGAAAATCAGCGTGGTAGCTGCTTTCTTTCAATTTGATGGGATATTTTCAAGTAGTCATTTTTCCTTACAGTCCTATATTACCTTTTCAGCATGAATTTTTTGCAGCTGTAGTGCACATTCTAGTTGGATGGTGTCTTTTTAGAGTACATGGCATCTTGCTCTACTACAGGACTCCAGGAGATGTTTCCAAGCAAAACTCCTACAAGATCTAACCATTATTCATCCGCATATTTTCACCACCATTTGTACACTCGTTACCTTACACCTGACCAGACTGTGGCTAGTTATTTCTGTTGCTGTTTGCCCTCTCTGCCTGCTCATATGCAATTTCTTTGGATGTGGTCTTTGTGACACTGGCTGAGGAGCACTGCCTTGCTCTCTCTCAGGGTGCCACGCGGTCAGTGTTACCTTCTCTTGCTTTAAGGGAAGCCCTTGTTGCACATATTTATGATCGGATGCTCATTGCTCACATCTGGTCCCAACCCTGCAGCAGCACTCTGGGAATAAGCATGACAGAGTTACATTTACACTGTACGGGAAGAAATCAAAACTTTACCCTGTTCATAAAAGTACATCTGTATAAAGTAAATTTATGTTCCACAAAAGAATAAAAAAGGTATTCTGACAAAAATAATGCTGAAATCATACACTTTTAAAGTAGAAACCTTGATGCAAAAGATATTTAAGGCTATAAAATGATTTTATTGTTTAAGGTTGAACCATCTGAACATGTTTGAGTTGCATAAATTTTCCACAAATATTAGTTTATATAATGTTCTGTAATATTCATCATATCAGAAAAGATATAATCAACCCATTTGACCATTATTAGAATGTGAATTGTATGCAATCCCCTCTCTCCTATTATTACAGTTCTTTTGTATTTCTTAAGCCATGCAAAATTTAATAAATCTTTGCAGGACTTAATAAAGAGCAGAAGATTTATATATGTACTGAGACATTCATTTAGTCTTCATAGCTGTATTGAATTTATTTTCATCGGATTCCTCATCACCTGCTAGTTACCATATTTATTGCATTCTCTCCATTGCTTCTCAAAGCACGTACACATGAAACGTCCTTGGAAGACTATCTGTACAGATGTTGTGTTCATCAGGTAAATGTAACAAAATCATCTGATCAGCCAAGACATTTGACTTACTTAGCGTAATTGAGAGGTTGTGGGTTCAAGTCATGCTGTCCCTTGTGTGACAGCTCCTGGAAAACATAGTTACTTGCTCTTTTTTTTCCAGAAAGGGCCCTACTATTTCAAAGACTAACCAGAAAACTGCCTAAATTTTAGCAAGAAACAAGTGTTGCATTTACATAGCAAATAGATTATTTGTGATGATTCAGGCCCAATTTGTCACCCCTGAATTCTTCAACAATTTCAATGTGCAGGTTTTTCCAGAAAGGAATAATTTCCATCTGAAACCACTTACAGCAGCATTGCCTCTTGCAATGATCCCCAGACTGACCAGGCGACTGCCTGGGAGCTCCCCTGGAAGTTAATAAGTATATCCAGTGATTAATAGGCATGAAATTGCTTGAGACTGTAGACTGATGAGGATCTGAGAGATCTGCTCTGCTTTTGCAATACCAGTATCTCTCCTTGGAACAGGGGACTTCAGGGACGAATTATGGGACCGTCCATGTGCTCTGCTGTCTCCACAGACAGCGGCTTTCAACTGCCTGGAGTACGGGGCATGTTTGCAGCAGATGCTATGAAAGCATCAGTCTGGCTCGATTGCCAGCTACTTTAACCCTTCTGACCCAAAATATGCTGCATCTCCTCAGGCTAAAGTTGTGTTTAAGATGCCTTTGCTCCCTAAGGCATGAAGAATCCCTCTCCCCACTAGCTGCAGGAACAAAAATAGGTTCTACCTGTAGGAAGAAGTTCTCTCCAAATTCAACTCTGGCACATTCTTCATCAAATAATACTATTTGTCTTCTTTTTTTCAACCTGGCATATAGGGCTAGACCAAAAACTCCTCTGGAAGGGAACCAGAGGTCAGTCCCCGTTTGGTGTGGGGTCAGCTACACTTACAATGATTCAGTCATGGCACTAGAAAATGTATTAATTGCCAACTATCTTATCTCTAATCAGCAATGGAAAAGAAAATCAGATTACTTGTGTAAAACTCTTCTTGATTGAATCATTTTGGATCAAAATTTGACCTACTGCAGCATTCTGCTGTCAACCACAGCCAATAGAAATGGTTAGGTAAGAGTATAACACAGTGCAAATAAGCAGTGAGACTTGCTGGAAAACATCTTTTTTCTTATTTCCAGTGACTAAACTTGTCTTCTTGGAAGAGGTTTGGCATATACAGAATGCTGAATGGATTAGGAAATGTGTATGAGAACAGACCCCAATACCATGACAAGATTTTAGTTAGCAATCGTTCCTCACTGACATTCAGTTAAGTAATGCCTTGCTCTCCTCTAAAAGCCCTTGAGGTCTTAACATGATTACATTTATAGTACTTGAAGAGATAACTCTAAAAAGGAAAAACCTACCATATAAATTTAATGCTACTGGGACAGGTCATGTTTTGAACTATGTAAAATTTTCTTGAGACCATTAACTTGTTTACCTGTTTTGTCCAGATGTCTGGCATTAAACAGTTTTAGGAAATTTCTAATTTTTCCTATTTTTTAGTGCTGCCTGTTCACAAAAATGCTATTTCTTTATTTATTTAGCTACCTGTCTGCAAACATACAATCCCAACTCAGGAAAAGAAACAGTCAAAACATTGACTGAACCAGTACCAACAGAAACACGGAGAATATTGCTTGTGGTTGTAAAAAGACAGTTTTATTTGGAGAAAATGCAACTCTGCTAAAACTGTGGAACTACACATCTGTCTAAGCATTTATAAAGCTGTTCCCGTACCTCAGAGAAAGATTGCAACATGCCTCACTCACTGAAATAGAACAAATATGTCCTGGAAAATTGTATTAGAATAGCCCAGATGGAGATTGTCAAAATATAAATCTTTGTAAGTAACTAACTGATATATATCTCAGGGAAAAAAGAAACAAACAGCACATGTAGGCCACTGCTAATGAATCACATTATTCATAATGCTGTTAATGACTCAGGCACAGATACCTTGTGTAATTAAATTATAAGGAAGCATAGTTTAAGCAGATGGAGCCTGTCAGAATTTTAATATGCTGCAAACTGCATTTCATACTAGAAACAAGACTAATTGTTTTGTCAAGATTTATATTCTAGTACTATTTCTTATAATACAATCCAGCATTTCAGATTTTATCTTGCCACATACTATGTCCTACGCACATCAGCCTGAGAGTTGCTCAAATAACGTTTCTTGATTTTTTGTTTGTTTGTTTGTTTCAGTGACATCTCCTGAATCCTTAGTTTAGCCTCCATTTCTGCATTCATCATAATATGGATAGGAGATATATCAGAGTAAAAAGATTATTCCAAAAGGCTGTACCAGCTTCCAATGCAGGGCTCCCCAGGGAGTACCTGAGATTATTCTGATAGTAGCAAAGACTGCAGAAGTAACCCCATGCTAGATACACAGACAAGAAAGTGCTATTAAGCAATCATGAAGGGTAGACATCCACTTGTGTCCGTCTTTTTTCCAGATAAATGTAACCGAGTAAACACCAACAACTCTCCAACAGCCCTTGACCCTCGGTGTCTGTGTTTTGTTGTCAGTAATTGCATGGGGCTGGGTGTGACTTCAAGGTAAGAACCTGTAAGTCCCTTCTCCATGGATGCCAAAGTGTAGGACAGTGACCTCCCTTCAATAACCAGTAAGAGAGAGAAAAAAAAAAAAAAAAAAAAAAAATCACTGCCCGGCTAAGGACACAGAACAGCAACAGCAGCAATTTTTGGATAGAAAAGGGAATAGTATGTTCGGTAAATGTGTGTCCTTTCAGGCTTCCTTTTTGTCCTATGTCCTATTTCCAGTTGATAGTCTTGGAGTACATGAAAATAAACACACTCAGTCTGGAATGACAATCCAGAAAGGATTGCTGCATAGAGGCACTTGAGGCGTTTTACATGGTCCCTGTCAGTGGTCAGATCTCCTCTGACCTCCTGTACATTACGGACCTTTACGTTTCGCCCACATACCTCTACACAGAGCCCAGAAAAGTCATGCAAAATATACCATTTTTGTTTTCATGAGACTAAACAAAGGACACTGAGGTGTACCAGTACTGCAGGCTCTGGAGGAGCCATGATTACTTGAGGTATGAGGAGATCTAGGACCCACACTTAAAGGCAAAACCCACTATCAACACAACTGACACTGGTAGACTTCTTACTAGGAACATCACTTTGACCTTTTGTTTATGACCAGCCACCCAAGAGCACCCCACACCTGCTGGTGTTCTGTGTCTGAAAAATGGAGAAATTTAGAAGTGATCCTCAGCTAGTTTCTTGAAGACTCGTACGTGCTATGAAAATGTTTAATTTTCCTTTGCTAACTCCTACCTTTTCAATGCTAAAATGGAAAATGGAAATATCTACTGAATAATTCTTCCTTTTCTACATCACCATTTAAAGGGTTACAGACTGTATGTAGCAATGATCTATATGCAAAACCTGCCCTGAAGAGTCTTTTCCCAATATTACTAATGACTGTTTATTATCTTTAATTCTGTTAGGGATTTCCAACTTATTGCTAGCTTAGCTTCCCCAGCCAGTCACTTCCCTTTTCAGACTTTTATTTCTTTTGCCATGATACCATAGCCTTCTGTATTCTTTCAATGGTTTTTCAGCCAATCTTGAAATTGTGAACAGCTAATAGGGTATTTTTAAAAACTGCTGTCTTTGTACTGCTTAAATATACACCCCCAGGCTATGCTGCCGGCAGCTCTGTAAGCTTTGGACCATTGTTTTTGGAAGGCAAAAGTCTGCGTGGGCTGAGTTTGGGTCCAATCCGGTGAGAGAATCACACAGGCTCCCATCAACCACTGCCACACTGTGCACTGGTCCCTTTGAAATCTTGACTCAGAATCATTAGAAGAAGGTCGTTTCTGAATGCTGAAAGGGTGTCTGTGTTGTTTTTTTGCTGTGTTACTGCAAGACATATTTAGTAAGGTGTCTATCTGATGCTGCCTCACATGACATTTTCAGAAGCTGAAAAGTGGGGGTTTATGTGAAACCACCATATGGCAAGCATGATCAATGTTTTGTTGTCAAATTCAGAGGACATTTCAAATGAATTCCCACAGGATTTAGTCTTGAGTTCAGTTCTATTCAACATTTTCTTGATAGCTTGCATGATGGAATAAGGAATGCACCCATAAAATTTGTGGATGGCAGCTACGAAGGACTGTGAGAGCTTTGAAGTTAGGACCAAAATTTTGACCTGGACAAATGGCACAAGAATCACAGTAAAGCAACCCAGCCAAGACAAGGATGGTGGTGTGCTTTTAAGAAGGAAACATCAGAGCGTCGTGTAGAAAACTGGAATTTCCTGATGCAGAGCAGTCTGGAGTTAGGGTGAATACCATGGTTAGCAAAAGAGGTGTTGCAGAGCGCACACACACACAGAGCAGTACAATTCCATATGTAGGACCTGGGGACTTGGGAAAGCATTCCAAGGGATCAGGAAGACTGCTCCCCTTCCCAAAAGCAGGGCAAGCTGACCTGGAGATGTAAGACCACTCATTAATGCATATTTTCACAGTCTCGTTGTGTAATTTATTCCTCCTCCTTTCTTCCCCCATGTAAAACTCATAGTATATGAATCTAATGAAGTCAGAAATAATTAATATTTACCCGTTATGTTTTAGGACCTCTCAGATAACTTTAGGAAGTTCTTCTTCCATCCCTCCGACGGCAGTATGTCATCTGGTTTGCAAACCTTGATCCTAAGGCGCATCATTGCTGTGAGGGAGTCCCACGTGTGCTGGGACTTTTCTCCCTGCAAGGTTCCACGTCCCTGACCTCTAAGCCTCCTTCCCTCTCCACCTAAAACACAGGTTTTCAACTCTTCAGTGCTTTTCGTTGCTCAGACCACAGACTGCTAAGACATCTCTAGCCAGAGGATGCTTCTAAATCATCCTTGTTTGGAGGGGAAGCTGTGCATATTCTGTTGTACCATTTTCCTGGTTTTGGGTTTTTTTTTGTGGTTTTTTTTTTTTTTTTTGCTTCCACATCTCTTAATTAAATAATGCATTTACATAAAAAAGTCTTACAGTCCAAGGCATAATCACCTCACTGTACTGAACAAGTGACAGCCTGCACTTAGATTATTACATAGCTATTCCATATTAAATTATATTCACAGCTATTAAAGGTGAAAGAAAAAGCAGTATTGAGGAACACGTGGCTACTGCAGGATGGCAATAGCCTTACGAAAGGCATTACAAGATCCACAAGGTCATTTGCAATTCACCATGCCTAATTAAGTTGTTCTCAATGTTAACAGCTGAAAAGCCATTCAAAGTAGTTTATGTATCAGCTTTGTTAAGTAGAATATTAGCTGTATGGGGGTAAAAGCAAATAATGTGCAAGGGAAAATTCCTCACATCTTAAACAATCAGAACATGATCTAAAGAAAAGCTAATTATAATGATCCCTTTTTGTGCTAGTTAACAGATTTCACATGGGGAAAATTCACTTTACCATGCCAGCTTAGGGGACGTGACAAAGCCAAAGCAACTTTTGCCCTGTTACACCTCTGAAGAAAAGAGGACTGAGAGGAGGTGTGCACAGCTCTTGCTGTTCCTCATTACAGCCCAGGAGGCTGCCTGGAACCACAATGTAATATTGGGCTAAACAAACAAAATTCAAGCTTTTAATGTTGGTTGTGCGAACACACACAATACTATTGCCATCACTACACCTTTCTTCCTTTAAATGCATGAGTATGCTTTGGAAAAATGTACAGGGAACTCCAAAACAATAGGAATATTAAACTTAAGCTGAATGCTGAGGAGACCAGGCTGTACATTTGATCCGTTACAACGACAGCAACCTAAAGCTTAACTCCCTTCTTATGCGCTTGCTCATGGCAGCTACAAAGAATAATTTTCTTTGACTGAATGCTTTTTTTCAGGCATTTCATTTCAGTTGAATGAAAAAGTGTTTCTCCAGAACTGAAATTGTCTCTGGGAATTTTACCCTCCTCCTAATAAAAAAGATGATCTTACCAAGATACTTGCTTTCAGGTCATTGAGAACTGAAATAGAATATTTTTATTTTTTCAGCCCAGTTGTGGTCTCTGCACCACTTCTACTGTACAAAGTCCCCAAAGTCTCACCAAATTCCCAGGCACGTGATTCTTCCCGCATTCCTTCCAGGACAGCCCGTATTTCTCTGCCGGTATCCCAGCCCCTCTGTGGGCAGCTGGGGAGCCATTCCTGCCTGCTGCGAGATTGGTATGCAGAGCCTGTCCTCACAGCAGACCTGGAGCCAGCAGACTGCTTTCCACCCAGGTGATCTCAATAAATTTATCCAGTGAACTGCAATTCAAATGAACTGAGTAATTCTGCTCTAAACCAAGACATTTAGACCATCTCAGTAGACGCTATTGGGACAGCCAGCACGAAAATGCCAGAGATTCAGAAGTTTGCTTTGTTTTACACAATGCAGAAAATTAAATGTCTATCTGCCTGAAAAAAAAAAAAAAGTCAGCTTGTCCACACTATTTCCCTTCTTAATATGAGTCACTGTGACACAGGAAAGGAAAGATATCGTGGAGAAGCCCAAATCCAACTGTCCATTGAAATTAGTGCATATTGTAACTTACGTAATTATTCGATTTGAGCTTTTGAGGAAAGAGTGAGCATTTGAGGAAAGAATAATAAATGGATAAAGAATAGAGATTAAAAAAAGAATCTAATAAGTAATTATTAACCAAATTCTGACCAATCTGCTCTTTACTCTTCTACGTCCAGTGTCTCGAACCAGCATTTCTTTAAAGAAGTACATCAAATGTTCTAAACCTGAACCACTGTTTTTGTTCTCTTTCCTAAGTAACAACTGATTGTATTTTACAGTCAGTGGTAGGACTTCAGGAGTTTATATCTGCAGCTGTTCACTGCACCTCCACAGTCTCATCTGCCGTAGTACAAGGTAGCGTTTGCGACTTCCACGCGGCAATGCGTATTTACGCTGCCTGACAAGCCTGCTTGCAAACTTTTGTGAAGGTCTGAGCTCTGAAATCCTGCAGGATCTGCTCCTGTTTTTTTCCTTTGCCAGCCCCCTCCACCATGCTTCTGAGCATGTATGTGACAGGGAAACACGCCTCGCTGCCTTTGACGTGGGATTTCTACGCTAGGCTGTGCTGACCAGCGCATTCAACCACTGGCGTTCCAGCACAAGCTGATGCAACACACAAATCCAGCGCTGCTGAATTGACGGTTCAGATGGCGCTTCAGCTGTCTAAATGCTAAAATAGCTGCAGCAGTTAGAAAATGCCAAACCCAGTGATACACTGTCTGCTTTTGAATTATTCAGGATATCCCTCTCAAAGCCTGAAAGGGCTTCACTGATGCATTCTGCAACATTCACCAGGGTGCCACATCTGCACACGAGGCTGCTGTTTGCACGTGTTTGTTAGGGTAAAAATCCATCGTTTGAGCATATCCCCTGAAAACACAGCACAGGGATCCATGGGTCATGCCTCGCTTCACTGGCACGGAGGATGCTCTGAGGCTGTGTGAGCTAAGAGCGAACCACTTAATGTTAACATGTCAGTTTTCCATTTTCACGTGATCTCATTCTTGACAGTGTAAAATGTGCTTTGCTGCTCCTCTGATTTCACAGCCTCTTGGAGCTTCTGGATTAAAAAAAAAGTTTGTTGAACAGCCCTGTGATCTCAGACTCGCAGAGGTGCTGGTGGTGTGGGGTCTCTACCATGTGCGATATGAGGAAAATAGCACACGTCCCAGACGTGCTCTCACCCCTGACAGCCATGGCTTCACAAGGCGCTTCACTGGTTGTGTTGAGTGTGCTCAAATGCCATTTTCACCTGCAAATGACTAAGCAGACTATATAAATTTTAAAGTCAGGGTTGCTGCCCTGCATACGTGGCTGGCATCAGCACTGTCTCTCCACAGAGAGAATTTCTTGTAGCACAGGTAGGAAAAAGCTGGAATTGTTGACCGTCAGCTGCCCCCCTTGTCAGTCCCTGAAGGACGCTTTTTGGTCAGAGCCCCAGTCCCATCTCAAACAAATGCAAGAAAAGAGCACAGAGCAGTGTGTGTAATGAGCAGAGAGCTCATTAAGAATTGGAACATCAAATCTGCAGAAAACTTGAAGTACTTATTCATGCTTTCTTTGCCTAAGCTCAAATTCCTTGTCCTTCTGACAAGAAGGAAGTCTCTGCCGCTCAGTCAGCTGTTGGAAGTGGGATGAGTAACCTGGAGAAGCGCAGCAGTTATTCTCTTCCCGGAGTATCTCTTTCGGTCTCCCTCTGAGATGGGATACTGCACTATGTGAACTACTGCTCTGAACCAGTACAGCATTTCTTAACCTGCTGGTGTTATGCGGGGATGCTTTTATACTGCAACACAGTTAATGAGTGGGAAGGGGAGAGGGAGACCAACAAATAAAAGTGCATTCCTGTTAATTCCAGTACACTGCCAGAACACGCTCATATAGTAAAACTACTACTGCCATATTGTCAATACATGGAGCAGGCAGAGCAGCAGGAACTCCTCTGGACTCTGACCTAACTCTATGCTGCAGTATACCTCCCAGCAAGGGATGGGCTTACATTTCTGTAAGGGCAGGGTTGGAGGGTTTACATTTATGTGTGAAAAAAAAAATCAATTTCTGAAGTTGTCAGCTACACCAAAAACCTCTTATGGTCTCTCTGCACCTGAGACAAGTGAGCAAAACAAGGGGCCAGCTCCTGGCTTGGCCGAAGTTCCTCGGGTACTGCTCTGGGGCAAAACCGAGGCATAAACAGCTGAAGTCGATGAAACTATTCAGGGTTATATGCATAAAGGCTCTGGGTTGCTACCTATGGACCAGTACAGGTAGCCAAAGTCATGCAGCTCCTTGTACTTACTCCAAACGTTGAATCCAGCCATACTACTCTCTAAATTACGTTAGACAGGCTTGTTTTTAGCCAACCTCTGTGCTTCAAGTACAACTCAGTCTCTCGTCCCCATCCTCTGGCCACTTATGTTTCAGGTGAAGTGACTTTATGCAAGGACCTAACTGGGATTTGATGAGGGAGATGGACGCCAGCCAGGGCAGGAGGCCAAAACCTTACCTGCCATGGACCTTTGATTGGCTTGGCGGTTAGTGACTCCCTGTAGCTTTGCACAGGATCTCTTAGCCTTCCCGGTGAGACACCGCATTGCTTTCATGCCCTCACCCCAAGCCCATCATCCTGTGGAGCTGGCAGGGAGCCCACTGCCACCTCCCAGCACCTCCCTGGCTGTAAATTGCCGGGGTTGGCTCCCATGTGCTGCATCCGCCATGAAAAATGAACTTTCAAATAAAGAAGAAATGCAGTCCCATAAATCTGTTGAGGAAAGGGAGAGGAATATACTTTGCACGTGCTTTGGTTGTAGAATAAGCAATTCAGCCACAAAGCTTTTCTTCTAAGAATAAAGCACTTGAAGAAAAAAGTCATGCAGAAAACAAGAAGCCTGCAAAGGCACAACCGGTGCTTTTTCAGCTCGGTGCCGAGTGAAGGGTGAGAGTCACAAAACCTCCTCTCCCCTGCAATGCAGCCGTGCTCCCCGGCACGCCGGGGAGGTCGATCAGCCCGCTCTGCCCGGTGGCAGGGCCCCAGCTCTCACGCCTCGCACGGAGCAGCTCTTCACCCAGCAAAACACGCTGCTCTCTTAAACGCCAGGTTGTGCCACTTTTTCAGGTTGTTCAGAGAAAGAGGAAGCTGCCTTTATTTCTGTGCTGTTACATTTCACTCATTATACTTATTGTTTCTTACTGTGCTCCTTTGTTACAAATGCATATTGTGCCTTGAAGTTGATTTTCTTAGCAGTTCATCGTTCCTGGAACCCCTTTTCTTTGCTTCCCTATCTTAGAGCCCAAAGCTTGGCTCGTCTGAATGGCTCCTCTTTTGTTATTGACTTCACTTTTAGCTACAGTTTCTCAACCAGGCCAGCGGTCTGACTGCCTGATCATCCCTGAGTGCCTTAGCACGGGGCTGTATCGCAGGGGAGAAGAGGTCTCGAGGCTCTGACTCATCATTCATCACTGAGCTGAAAAGGTGCATTTATGTCTTTGCAGAAGTCTCATTTTCTGCCCGTATTCTTTGAGTGCAGTATCTTCAGGAGAAAAATGTTCTTTTTAGATGGTCAGTCAGGAATTATAGCTTCTTACCTTACCTGAGAGCTCTTTTTGTACTGCTCTATGTTTATTCCTTCCTTTTGAGGATGGATAGAGCAGACATTCAGCAAGTAAAATACTTGCCATAGGAAACAGTAATGTTAGCTTGAACACCTGAAGTGTTCTGCATTAATCCCCAGTAATACCTTCCTCCACAAGTGGCACATCTCCCCTGGGCCAGCAACAGAGCAACCATCAGTTCCCAAGTAGCTTTCAGGGGAAATTTAGCCCTTCCTGTCCAAACCCGTGATTCCGAAAGTAGTTCAGCTGTTACTAAATGGTGAAAGTGTCTAAAATCCATCAATCTACTTTTTGTTTTTAAAGCAGGACTAGCTGTCTTTATTGTGTAAGTCAAAACAAATTCTGGGGGAAAATAGGTACAGGGTTTGGTTCATCCTTACACATGAGAGTAGTTATGCCTTTTTTTTTTTTTTAACTTGACTTGAGTGAAAATAAGGACACCTGCAGTCGTGCTACTTCATGGCTAGCCTGGTGGACTTTCTCAGCCTATTTAAGTGACTTCACCCCACAACTGGCATTATGTAGAGTTGCAGTTCCATGTCCTCCTCACCCACGGCACCGGAGGAACAGTCGGATGGGCTTTGCGGGATGGGCAGGACTGATGCGTGCCGGCATGCCTGCAGCACCCTGGGCCTTATTCCTGGAGCTGCCCCGACGCAAGGCGTGCGGGCACAGCTTGGTACGTGAATAACCCAGGCACTGCAGCACCTCAGCCCCTCAGAACATTGCCCAAAACAGCAAATACAGCTCTCTATTTTAGATAAGAAAACACCCATGAAAAAAAGCTAGAGCTACAGTTTCTTCTTTTTTGTGGAATAATTTGTCAAATCTCCACCGAAGCCAAAGCGCTGTTGCTGATCGCCCTGGGTGCTTCACTCAGAACTGGTTATTTCACAAAAACTTCCAAGCTGCTGATCCCTGGCCATCTGCTCTCTGGAGGCTTAGGCTGGCCTGAACGCTCGTCTCAGCTTCTGGCACAGGTCAAGGTGCTTTAGTTGATGGTGGGTGCTCATCAACCTGCTGGGCTGGGAGCAGAGTTCATCAAGAAAGTATGTTTTGATTTAAAATATGTCGGGTCAAAATATCTATTTCTTAAAAACAAACAAATAAAAACAAGAACAACAACAAAACCATTTAAAAACAGTTGGTACCTAAACTATGAAAGTCATCATTAGAATAAATTGTTTTGGTCTGGAGAGAGTAGAGTCTAATGAACTTTTTTTTCCTTTAATTAGCTCAATTTCTATCCTACACCATCCAACAAGGAATTAGTTGCAGAAGGACATCAATTATTAAAAAAGGACCATTTCATCTGACTTTTGTGTGAATTTATTTTAGACTTGATTGATCTAAGGTTTAACAGGAAAGTTTAGTCCATTAAAACCAGAATTACCAACTGTAATAAGAATTATGCTAGTGTTGGACTGTGGTGTCTTTGTGCCTACCATGTTGTAACTTCAAATTAAAACTCTGCCTATTCTCTCAAAGTCTGGCTAGTTTTACCCACAGGTCTCCTGCACGCCAGCATCAGCATGTTTCCTGAATGTTGCCTTGCAACCCTCATACATGTGGGAATTACTATGAAATAAAAATAGGCTTGGGCTTGTTCACATCCACCTGCTGTTTTCAAGATGAAAACACATAGGAAAGCAATTTAGAGTGACAGAACACTTTTTAATTAAAAAAAAAAATAAAAATGGCTTTATGGAAGCCTAGAGCATCAGCTGAATTGTGAACCAGAGGAGAAACATTATGTTTTAGACTTACTAACATCTCCTATACAGCACAATACTGTTAAATACCTCAGAGGTCCACCAGGAATCTAAAATTATCCAATCAATTAAAGCAAGCTAATTCAAGGCAGCAGCATATGTCAGGTCTTTTTCATAAAGGTTTCCATGATTTAGACCTTTTTATAAACTGCATCTAAATTGTCAAATATTTCAAAGCTCTAGTTTCTTTACTTTTTGTGATTTTTTTTCCCCACAGACTTACTGAGATTTTTCCTGCAAGTAAAAAAGACTCATTTTGGTCTTCTCCCAACCTTTTGTAGCTTACCAGGTTTCAGTATTTCTTTTGCCAGTTTGAACAAATACCATTGGGGTAGATAAATGCCTTTGCTGACATACAGTGGTTCATCTACAGCTGCAGCAAGGTGTGTGCATCGCTCCAAGGCCCATTAATAACTCCACTTCAATGAGCAGCAATTTTCCATAGTCAGTTCTGACTTCCCCAGCTTTTAACTAACTCTGGCAAAAAACAATATATATATTTTTCCACTGCACCAAAGCTAATCCTGTGGAAAGGGCTGGGAGGGTCTGTCTTTGTTGAGCCCTGCTCGTTAGCCCTGCCTTTCCAGGTGGTGACATCTTCTTCACGATGGTTACAGCCTGCAAGCAACCTCTAAGTAAGCACCCTGTAACTCGTTTTAAAGCTTTTCGTGTCTCTGCCCAGCAGGTCTTGGGGTCATTTACCATTGCTTTTGCTCCTCCAAGCAGCACTGCCTGTGGGTCAGCCAGCTCCACAGCCGTGTCCGTCTGTCCTTGCAGCCTGACCTGGTCCACGGAAACACGTGGGGAAAAGGAGCCTTTCCCAAGCTCGTGCCTGAGATGCAACCCTGCTGCAGCAACACTCTGGGGTAGGTTTGCTCGAGAGCTTCTCAGTTTGGGTACTTTAGACGTGGATATGGAACGTTTCCAACCCCACTCATGGGTGGGACAAAACTGAGAAAGTGTGCTTACATCAATAGTTTCCAGTAGGCATCTGTTCTCCTACTGGTTAACAGAAATTAAAGTAATTGATGGAGATATATGCTGATTTTTATCATTTTTCCTATCAGAAGACAAACAAGCTAACACACAAGAATGAAGTGGTTTTGACTTTACATCTTCTGTTTCAAACTGACTGCTCCAATATGTAGTTAAACTGGAAAAAAAATATGAAATAAATAAAGGATTTCAGTTTATTGAAATATAAATTTCAATCTACTCCAAACACACCTGTGACAGTTCCTCTTCAAAAGCTTTGTCTGTCCTCTATTCAAAACCAGACAGTTTTTAAATTCCAGATTTTCTTGAGAAACGCAGCTCCTGCCCGGTGCTGCTCGGTGTCAGTCCACCTGCTTTTACAGGGGAGGGCTGCAGAGGGGAGTGCATCCCTTTCTAAATCAATACTGTAAAACATAAGAAATATTTCCAGCCTTAACTTTGTGCAAAATCATATCCTCAGACTGACAAGGTTTCCGAGGCATGGACACTCCCCAGACTTGGACAGCTTAGGGCTACCAGGCCCCAAATGAGTACAATTAATCTCTAAGCTGTAGGAAGGCTACAAAAGAGTCCTGTTAGCACTGAAGTTGCTTGACTCAGAAGGATCAATAACACTTATTTGCAAGTGTTTAGAGTACATTATTTGCATTTGTGAAGGTAATGAAAAAACTATTGAATTTTAATTAGCATTTTCTGGCTCTTCTGGGAGAACTCTGATTCAATCCACAGATACATTCAGTATATTTCAAGACAACATTGTGGACAAAATTCAGAATAATTTCTGAAGTTCTGCCATTACAAAAAACACCTCCAAAGCCTAGATTTCCATAAACTACACACTGCCACAAGTTATTACAGAAGCATAATAATGGGTCTATTGTACTATAAATTGTTTTGTCATTTTAAAATTCTGGTAACTGCTGAGAAGAAAAATTAAATAAATAAAATGACCAATTTTATTTTATGAAACCAAATTCAGCTGTGAAAATGATTTTTTTCTACTGCACATAATAACATTTAGATACATAGATCAGCTTTTTCTCTACTATATGCTCCAGAATAAATAATTGTACTAAATGTCCATGTAAATGTTTTAGATGATAGAAAAATACACAATGGGAAATAATAAATACTGTAAGTCAGAATGGTCACATAATGTAGGATTGCTATTCATCTGATGAGAATGGGTGTACCGTGAACAGGCTTTTCAGGTAAGAAAGGTAGATAGATAGAATAATACACAGATATTTTAAAATAGATCTTAAAAAAAAGCAGCAAGGTTGTGTTCACAGAAAAAGTGAAATGCCTCAGTTGCAATGAATGTTATTAGTGTGTAGATGGAGTTGAGACTTTCAGATTCCTTAACTGTTAGTTTCCCTCTTTCAATCCATCTATGTCTTTAACTGTTCCTGGCTCTACAGTCCAGGTGGGTTTCAATTTTTATTTTACATACACATTTCCTGAGTAAGAATAAGTAAGAAAACTCTTTTTTATTGATCATAATTACTTCAGTAATGAGAGTGAAGCAAAGATTTGGCCTCATCAAGAATCGATCTCAACTTCTGGCAGGAAAGACATGACCAAAGTGCATTTTCAAACTAGTAACCCCTGTACCCAGCGTGGAAGGTCTCCCAGAAGAAAGAGCTTCAACAAAGCTGATGTGGTCCTTAGTTTAGGAGAGCAAACCCCTTTCAGTCCAGCCTGGATGGTTATCTAGAAGCTGGCAAGAATAGCTGGCGCTCAGTATGTGTATGTATTGTTCTTCAGGGTTAGCAAATGTCTTCCTCTATAGAAGGTTAAACAAGAAGAAATAGTGGTGAAGTCTCCATCTGAATCACTTGGCCACAGGAAGAACAGGTACTCTGAAAAATAATCTAATCTGAAGACTAGCACTGCTTTAGAACTGTGAGAAGATACAATCAAAAACATGAAGATAGATGCAAAATGAGATGAGTGTGACAGGTGATTGCCAAACGTAGCTCATGCCAGCAAAACACAATAGCTTTTCCTATAGTAGCTAATTTTATAGGCAACAAAAACACGGTAGGGCCCATATGTTGGGATTGCAGTGTAACATCTACTGCAGCGACACATTACTAGTCAATTTGGAGATCACAGCGTAAATTCAAGAAGACAGGAATAGCGTAAAGAACACAGTGATAGGATGTCCACGGCCATGGGAAAGAACCTAATAGCTTTGTCTCAAACCAGAGCAACTCTGTGGCCACAGAACCTGTGGTCCTCACAGAAACCACACCGTGTAGGGATGTTTTCAGGCTCACCCTGGGTTGCTCTGGTACCTGATGAAACAGCAGGTCGCTAAGAGAAAAACTCTGCAAAGGGAGATAAACATCATCAGAGCACTCCTTTTTCTAGTGCGTCTTCCACAAAGGTTATCTGAACGGGCCATACCCTTGCGCCGCATGCTATTTGGTCCCAAAGACAAGCACAGATGGTTTATGGCACTTACAGGGCAGAGTTAAGAACTGCAGTACAGAAGTTGGCATGTCTGGAATACTTAAGAAGAAAAACAAAATCAAAGAGTCTTCGTGTTGCCCCATCTTCCACAATTTACATAAGCCCTTGATATTCTCTGTCAGTAGCTTGAATGTGTCTTATACATGTGTCGTCTGCACCACAAGTGCACATGTATAACACCAAATTAAACCGTGAGAACTTTGGTACGTGGTTGTAAATAGGGTGTCTGTCAATAGTTTGAAGTCAATAGCTTTGGCTCTACACACTTGGAAGACGATCTTGAATCATCTCTGCTACCTGCTAAGAATGGCTAGCACAGATTTTTAATTCCTCCATTGAAATTCTGCCCCAGCTCCAGTCCCCTCGTTGCAAGCATCACATTCATCAGCTCTCTCATGCTGCTTCAATTAAATCCTATCGCGCTCTGAGGTAATGTAGCATCCGCTCTGGAGAAGAATTTCAATTCAGTAAACAGGCCTGTAAATATGCTGCTGTGGATAAATTGGCCATCAGTGTGATGGAGAGAAGTAAAGTAAAATGTGTGATTACAGCTAGTTTTTATGTGCTAGGAAGCTGCTGAGACATTACTGAGAGCAGGAACTATGTTTTTGCACCCCGTGCTTATCTGGCAGTTTTGTACCTATTTTATATTAGCTATTTTCAGGCAAATGTTCTATGTCTGACTGATACTTCTCCCTTGGAAAGCTACTTTTAAACTAATCTTGACCTAGATTTTTGTAATGAGAAGCAGCAGACAGTGCCAGAAAATGTTGTGCTGTTAGTGCCATTTCATCTCCATTCCTTAAACACAGCTCATTTAAAAGATAGGAATTTAATCCATGGCGGAAGGCTGATGGACAAGCACTTAGATTTCAGGCTTGCGTGGATTTCAAGCTGACTGCTCAGCTGAAACGTGTTTCTGCTGGTGGAAGAGAGGGCTCTCCCTTTGCCGAGGTTATTTCTGGTTGCATCCTTGCTTGGTTTTGGAGTTCTGCTGGAGGCAGCAGCGATGCAAAGATGCCTTTGGGTGGCTTGGCCATCATCCAGGAGGCCAGGGCAGTGCTCCTTGCCTGTCTCGCTCCCTCTAAAGCTGATCCCAGAGTCTCAAAAGCAGAAAAGGGTAATCTCTTTATTTCAGTTCACTGGCCAGGAGGACCTTTGGGCTGGGGATCAGCAGCTAGCTACCTCATTTTGGCACCCTGGGGACTGAGTGAGTGCAGATTGGTACCTTATGCCAAAATATTAGGGACTGCCTGAACCCCTTCGCCGTCTCCCCAGAGAGATCTGTATGCTGCACAAATTACACGCGTCAAATAAATATTCCACTTCACCCTTAAAATGATTTTTTCTTTATAGAAATATGTCCAAGAATGAGGAAAGAGCACCTCTTAGGAGCAAAAAAACTTGCACTTTTTACCAGGTAAATTTTCCCCCAAGCCCAGGCTCTCACGGCTAAGCACAGAAAGCTACCACAGCTCTGACATGGTAAATGGCAAACAGAGCAAAAAAACCCCAAATACAAAGAAAAGCAGCCTTGCTCCCAAGCTGAAGTCATCTGGTGACCCTCCTTCGAAGTACTGAGTTCAGCTAAACTCAGACTCCTGAAAGCAGGGAAATGTGCAATAAATAATTAAATTACGACTTTATTGCCAAAGTGAGTTTCCCGAAATAGAAACATTTTCAGAAAGGATTAGCCATATTCACAGGAGGTAGGTCCTTCAGAGTGTATTAAAAATGCTGATTTGGAAATAGCTTAAACTGCTTATTGCTGGCAGTGGGTAGAATATCTTGGGGCAGAGGTGATCCCTCATACACAGTCTTCCTCAGCATCTGCTGTTGCTCACCTGCAGACAGGACACCAGGATGGGGAATATCTAGGTTTGTTTGGGTTTTTTTAATGTAGAAAGCAGTTGAGACTCACGGATAGGCATTCATCTGTTTCCCTATAGAGGTGATTTTACCCATTCCTGCCACATGTGCTCAAGCCACCGTCATGGTGCGGGAAGGCTTCCAGGGGGGAGATGATAGGGGAGGGCATTAAAGCTAAAGCCGTGCCTGTTCCATGACTCTTCAATTATGCACTCTCCAGAGCTGGAGATTCACTTTCTTCAAGGTCACAAAGTGCCATGGAACAACTTTATTTCCCCAATGACCTCATTTGCTGTGTCACTCCCTGCTCAGCAGTCCCTGGAGCAGCGATGGGCTGGCTGTTGGCTGCAGTGACGAGGGGCACCGGCACGTGCCCGAGACCCCCAATCCCTTCGGGAGGTTGGGAGCTTGCAGGACTGACCATGTGTTTTAGCAGTGTTCACTCAGCCTGCTGAATATTGGTACATTTTGCTCATCCCTTCATATCTGTCAGAATGCATTTCTCTGGAAAAAGAGGAGAAAAAAAAAATCCGGTATCTGAATGCTTTCCTTGTGCTGTCTGTGTTCATCTTGAAATCATCTGTGGGCCCATACATATGTATATGGGGTATAACAGTTAGAAAGGAAAGGGGAATTGAATTATTCTCTTTTCTGATGTGCTGGTAGCAGATTAACCCAAGTTTCACTGCTGCATATTGGTTGAGTTTGAACATGAATTTTTCTTGTCTGTATGTTATCCTTACAACACTAGAGCATGTGGACAGTATGTCCATAAAGAAATAAAACAAGCACATGAAATATTGTTCTTTTATAGTGTGCTTTGCCTAGAAGAGCTTGATGACGTGCCACTGCAGGGGTGAGAGTCAAGCTGCAATAGTACAGCCATGTTATTCAATGAATTAAATGTTGACAAGCTGTTTCTGCGCAATTCTATAGCAGCTGAAGAATCCCAGTTATTATGATTTCAGTATGATCTGACATTGAGACAGCTCTGCATGGGCCAAAAGCACCCATCAGAGCTCCTGGGAGTGCTCTTCCATGACCTTGCTTGAGATCTATAAAGTAAATACAGCTGCGTTAACTGCAAGCAAGCTTTAGCAGTAGGGTTGATTATAGACTCCTAGTTAATCTTTTCAGCCTGCTTTTCTTATGGTTTGAAATGCTGTAATTCCCTTCCTTCTTCACCTCTTTCACTGCAACGCAATAGTCAAGAGGAATGTTTGAGGTTCTCGTTACCAGATGAAAAAAATACTGCACTATCATCTCCCAGTTGCCCTTGCACAAATCCCTCAGGTTGCAGATCACCTTAGCCAGTTTTCCAGTGTCTTTTATAAGATGCTCCTTGTCGGGTGTTTCATTTCCCTGTAGGAACCCGAAGCTCAGCAAAATCCATGCCCTGAGTAAAGTAGTTATGCACTGGAGCTGTTGCATTTCTTTTTCCTCTTTTATGTTTTATGCACTGAGATGTGATGGAGGACAGCATACAAGTCAACTCAGATTGGGAAAGATGGAGCTCAGAAGAAGCTTGCACTATGTTTCGGAGGAGCTAGATCACTCTGTCAGGACCAGAGACCTACCAAATGTCAGCAGAGTACTACACACTGGCAAGGTTGGATCTTCTCCTTGGTCACCCAAACACCAATTGCAGGAGGACTCCCTAGGCTTGGGATCACGGGGAAGTATTCACTAGTTTATTTACGGTCCCTGTTAGATACTTTCAGATACCCTTCCTCCTAGCCCCACACACTTTAGGTGCTTAAAGCTGTGCTATGAATTTGTGAGACCACTTCACCCATTCATTAAAAATAAGATCTGCCATAGTGAGTCACATCAAATAATCATCTAGCCCTGCATGCTGTCTCCTATGCAACCAACAGGGAAAGAATATGAGGCCATATAGAGAATAACCCTTGCTCTGGTACGGCCCCTGCTGCAGAAGGGGACACACGCTCAGCACGGGGCAGCATGGCACAGCACTCCAGAGGAGAGGAGCAATGCGGAGCATCCCTCCAGCATGCTCTGTTGCTGCGTGAAGTGTGCGTGCTGCACAGGCTGCTGCCTTAGAGGATTTAACAGCCAGATTAAAGTAGCCGAACACACGCACCGCTGTCTGGGGAGAAGACGTGAGGCAACGGGTACATGATGCGATAGCAGCTGTTGGCTGGACACCCTTTACCCATGGTACTTGCTGGAGTTACTGGCAGAAGGACATAGCCTTTGCAGGGATACTCCCTGCCCAAGGGAAGTTTTGCAAGGAACATGCACAAAAGGAAAAACAAAGGAGCCAACAAAAAGCAAAAACTATTATTGCAGGGATTTCCAGTTTTATTGCAGGGGCTCAGTGTCATGAACCCGGAGACGGTAACAGGAGGGGAATTATGCCAGAATCGGGACCACAAGAGAAGGCGCTTGAGAGCTACCAGTGTAATGTGTCTAGTGTGTATTTTTTGCATTAGTTTCTAAGTGTATTAAAACATTAATTTCCAGCTCTGCCTGAAAGCTCTTCTGCCAAACTCCCCAAAGGGTCTGCATATTAAAATCGCTCAGGTGTTCATATCCTTCTCATGCAAATTCAGTTCCAAATTAAAATAACTTGTGCAAAATCTTGTAATGTATCTATCTTTTTCTCTACTTGCTGTTGCCTGAGTTCTCTCTTTAATGAGTACCGGCTGGGATAAACCAGCCGGAGGATGCTCTGTCTGTGAATAGGTCATCAGTCAGTCATTAGTCATCATCCAGCGTGACAGCTCACCTCTGCTGACGTTTTAGCGCATCGGCAATAGTCTGGGGAGCACGGCTCAAAAGCTCAGTTTAGGAGGAAGTTGTAAAGTTTGCGGCCTCCACCACCTCGAATGAAAATGAGCTGGGAAGGTGGGGAGGGAAGAAAGCTCTCCTGCAATTTGTAGAGGCGACCCTGGTTTCAAATGCCACTTCAGGGATTAAGACTCTGATGCTGCTTAGCAACATTTCAACTACGGTCCTTCGTGGATATATTCACTGTGATCTTCAACAATTGTACTGCTGTAACATAGAAATCTAACGTGTTATTTTTACAGCTATTTTCTTCTTCTGACCATCTTCCTAAAATACCTTTTTTGATATTCTTAAAATAGATTTCTCTGCTGTTTTTTGTGTTCAATTTGGAAGACAGCAACAAATTATTTTTTTTTTTTTTCCCCATCACTGAAAGGTCATGAGCAATAAGAGATTTCACGTTGGCAGCATCCAGCAGTCCCACTTGCACATATAACACTATTGTTGACCTGGACTCAGCTCCCTCATTGCTCACCTTAGCCAGAAGATGCTTCCCACAGGTGCCCAGAGCAGCTCTGCTCAAATAACGGGGCTGGCAATGCTCCATTTTTCTGTTGTGCCTCATCTAAAACTTACCGCATCCGATCTGCACTGTTTCTGTCCTTTGAATTTATGTTTTGCAGCAGGCTTTTGCTGGGGGTGGTCAGTGCATATGTGGATATTCCGAATTTAAGCTGTAAATCTGCAGAAAGTCTTTAGCAGAATTGAAATCTGAAATTTTGTTAACAAATTGAAACAATGCTTCTATTTTTTTCACCATTCTGAGTTTATCATCTAGTGTAATGTCTGCCATTCTTTACTGCATCTACCTTGTTTTCTGGAGCCACCTGTTCCCTTGCAAAATGCTTATTCTGAGGTAGTTTGGGAAAAGAACTGTGTTTGTACTACATGAAAATTAAATTTCTTTACCAAAGAACACAAGTGTTTAGTAAGTGATACAGATGGATTATTGTTCTAATTGTCCAAAAGCTGCATTCATATCTGTACCAACAGGTGGGGAATTCAATATTCCTGACTCTTGTTTCTAACTGGCACAGCATTATGTCCTCTAGGGTACGATAAGAGCTGGGGAAAAAACAAACCACGTGCAATGAGTTACCATAGAAAATTAAAATTTTCAAAATCAGTTTTCTTTATCGTGTTAAAAAAGAAAATTTAAGTTCCATTCCTATTTTAATTTTCATTTAAAGCATTTAATAAATAGTTTATTAACATTATTTTCTATTATTTTTCTCCCTTTTTCTTTGTTTCTTCTATTCAATATTTTTTCTCTTTTCTCTCTTTTGCTTCTTTTTATTCCAATGACACAATAAGAATTGGAAATGAAAACAAGAAAAAAATGCAAACCAAACTTTTTTAAGATTTCATTTTTTATAAAACACTCAATAAATTTTAAACCCCTCTCTCCTGGAAGACCTGTCATTTAGAGTGCTTATTCCAGCCCTTTTCCTTCTCTTCTTTGCCACTTTTAGGGCTCACACTGTCAGAGAGGTCTCAGCACGTCTATCCTCCCCCTGGTCCTTTGGTTACACCCTATCTTCCTTTCTCCAGCTTGCTCTTATAGGGATTTCCTCAAGCCTTGCTTCACTGACTCTGACACAACCTTCATCAAGTGCACATAGAGTCACAAATACATCCAGTCAACAAAAGAAAATATTAATCTGTCATTATTAACAGCGGGCTAAAAACTTCTTATGTAGCTTTAGGACAAAAGTATGTCATTAGGACCAAAGAATATTGGCATTTCAGCTCTACTGTCGCCTGGCGCTGTGCTTTGTCATGATGTTATGAGCTCCTTGATGATGCTAAAGCGGACAGTCCAGCATTAGGATAACACCAGGATTACTTATTATAATTAGAGCTAGTTTGCCCATGACCAGTGTCTACTTACGGTGACTACAGAGGGGCACCCAGTTGCTTCAGTAATATTCTGGTCTTGTATACTCCCACCTACCAAAAAGCTCCCCAGAAATCAGAAACCTCAGTGCTATCTTTAAGGTATTGTGACCCTCGCCGTTCCGACCGTCATGTCTGCAGTTAAACCCTAACACTGACACCCAGCAGCTTCTAAAGGAATAGATATTTGTCAAACCCTGACATCTCACTGAGCAGCCAGGTTCCAGCTCAGCCTTCTGCTTCCATACGGGGAGCATTGCTCGAACGCTCAGAGCAGCCTAGGTGTTGGCCCTCCCGCCTTTTGGCAGCGGCCAAAAGAGAAAGAAGTTAATTTTAGTTTATTTGAGTTTATTAACTGGTTTGATGTGACAAGGTATCTCCAGGTAATGTAGATGTACCTTGGCATGTGGCGTCAGGTCTAGTTGTTGACCCTTCACCGTTGCAACTGAACACTACCCAGGGACAGCAGCTTTGTTTTTCCTGGCTCATCAAGATCCACAAGTTCATTCCTGATTAAGAGGGTGATGATAGCTTCTCACCCAGGCTGTACTGCACTGAACCACGGCACTATTTTCCGAGCACCAGATTTATCGGCCAGCCCCATAATGTGTTAAACTGTTATGACACATTTTGCTTGTTTAGAGGAACTGCAGTTCTAATTAAGATTAAAAACAAGTTATGACTCAGAGTCCAATAAATATACAATGTGAATTACATACCCTTAAATTTAATTTATTTACCCATAGGCTGAATATCCTCAGGAATGTAAGAAATGCAGCAAAACAATTATTCTAATTAAAAGGAAAGATTTGGTTAAGCTAATTTACATTTTAGTCCAGTCTCAGATACATCACAGTCTCTCACCAGCCTGTCCATTAAGAGAGAAAATCAAAGTGGTTAAATTGAATTATAGATTAGGATCTTGTTGACAAACACTAGAAAGCAAGAGACCAACAGGAATAAGCAGAAAAGAAGCTGCAACAGACTCATGGGCAAAATCAGAAGAGTTTAAAACTCCTGGCACTAGTTCGGATGTACGGGTTATAAAACCTGAGGTGAGCACTGAAGTCTTATGATTTGTCCTTCCACATAGCACAGACTGCTGGAGCTCGAGTGAACACAGGATGGAGCAAACCAGGGCTGGAAAACTAAAATAACAGAATGGAGAATTCACTGGTGGCTTTGCTAAATTGTTGCAGTGATTAATTAACTACCGCTGGCTGAAGCAAGCAAGCAGATGCATGGCTGCATCCAGACCGGGGATCAGCGTAAATACTTCAGAAGAGCCCTGGAAATGCCGGTCAGTCTGCTGGAGGCAAGTCAACGAGCTCGCCAAGTGTCCAAGCACCAGTGGGATGTGAAGGGACAAACACTGCCCAGTTTGGGACCAAAGGCTGGACCGCATGGATCGTTAACTAGAGCTAGCTCTCAGGCACAGAAACACAGGCACCTGAAACCTTCCGATGATGTATTGCCCCCCTCTCTGGCACATAGCATTAGTCTGGCAGTGATTTATACAGTGCCACCAGACCGAGCACCAAAAGAGTCTTTTACGTGCTAAGAAAATGCAGCACAAAGTGTACCTGAGTACCCCAGAGCTACATGCCTTTTGAATAATTACCACTGATATGGGGGTGATGATTGCAGGAGCTAAATTTATGTAGAGACATCCACCTCTGAACACCTACACATAAATACATGTGACCCGGTATGTGTGTACATAACTGAGGAAGACACAAGAACAAGGCTGTCTTCTCAGTAACGTGGAGTCCATCAAAATCTGCTGTCCTGAATTTTTGTGACCTGACTTCTTTTACACTTATTCAATATGGAAATTTCTATATAGTTCTCATTAACAGATCATATGGCGGTGCTGTTACCCACAGTGTTAGGTAACCACGGGAGAAAGATCTTTTTCAATGGGCAACAGATGTGTTGCCCATAAATGCATTAGGACCTCTAATACGAAAGTATGACAACATGTAATACATTCAGCTGGTGCCTGACTCGTGATGGCCAAGACCTTACATTCTGTTTCTGGTTTCTTTGCCTTTCTGTTCTCTGTAGCACAATGAGCTTTCCACAGTGATTATGATCAATTTAGAAGATACATATGAATGATGAAGGCAAAGAAGGCAGACAGAATTATATTATTGTGGGTGAAAACTGGAAAATAATTCTGCTCGTCACGTACTTGTTATAGGGATAAGACTTTCCTGCTTCCCCTGTTACAACATAACCATGCAGTTCTCCTCTATGTGCTCTTCTGCCCCAGGTTTTTCTAAAACTGTTCTCTCTTCCACCTCTCATTCACTACCAAAAAATCAGTTCTTCCTCCTCTCCTGCTATTCCTCAGCTGATGGTGTGACTTCTGCTGTTATGGGGTTTTCTCTTGTGCTGTTTAGAGAGTACTCTGTAGGAATACTCTTGCAACAATTTGGATAGTTATTTTATTACTTTTGATCCAATTCCATTTATCTCAAAAAAACCCTACCAAGAAATTACATTTAGATATCCTTATGGTATAGCATTTATTCTACTGTTGGCCAGTATAGTGCTGTTTGTTTATCTGCTGCATGACTTGGAAAATGTACTTCAAACAGGGAGGTGTGAAATATAAATGAAGCACAACTGACTGTCTAAAGAGACCCTAAGGGTCTGTCAGTAAGCCACTACTTGTGCTAAATGCTTAAAAAAATGAATTAAGTTTTTGTTTGTATTTTTATTATTATTATTTGGTTTTTGTTGCTGTTGAACTGCCAAATAAAGAAATCAATTTCCTGAAAGGTGTCAGAATTAGTTTTGTAGAAAGTTAGTACCATTTTTTTCTTCCGATCAGAAATGTTAATTACTGGTGTTTTCCCATCAGTTTCTTACAGCACATATTCCTATAGAATGATGCTAAACTCTAATTTCATTTTCCATTGAGATCCTTGAGAAGCTCTCTTTTTTAGAATTTTGATATTACCCTTCTATATTTTATTAATGAAAAACGTAAAACTTCTTAACATTCAGAAACCCTGGCTTTATATTTTTCATGCTAATTCCACAGCTTTTTATACTGACATTGGGAAGGAGAGCTTGGCTATTCCAAGGAAAACCATTTTAATTTTAGTTTTAGATTTTGTAGTTACATTAAAACCAGAATTGCTAAAAACTGCATTTGGAGAACAATTAAGAATCTCATTTCTACAAGTTTCAAATAGAAATTTCTAAATATTTAAGTTGCAAAGCAAAGTTTATTCTTTCTTCTGTAAGTAAAATAACAAACAATAGCTCAGAAACTCTGAGTCTTAGTTTTTGTGATCCGTCTTTATGAAGGAGCCTCTCCTCACATCCACATTACAGATTCCTTCCCGGTTTTCTAATAAAAGAAAAGGAAGGAACTTTGGTTAAAGCTTTATTTTTTTCAGGTTTAGAAACAACAGGGAAAGTGTTACAGGCCTGGGAATCTATCAAGGTGATCTGGAGATACTGATTCCCGGTAATACCCACTGAGACTGCAGCAGATTCATTATCTTTTTAACCAAATATTTTTGACCAGAAAATTCCAAATTCCTGAAACTGAAAAAGCTAATGGGAAACAACTAGTTCCAACCAATAACCTCCAACTGCATTAAAAAGAAACAACTATTTAACATGTTCAAAAACGTCAAAAATGAAGGTTTTGTTTTAATTGGCAGTAAATGAAATATTTGCATTGATCTAAACATGCACAGGCATACAACACACACAATCCTCTTTCCGTGGATTTTTTTCTTTGCTGTTTGCAACACATTTCGAGCTATTAATTTTTCTTCTCGAATGTATTTCTTTTCCTTTAAATACAGAGGTTTAATATAAGCTGGAAAAACACTTAACGCCCAACAGTGAGTAAAAAGACTCCAGCCACCTTTGGCAGGGTCGAGCTCTGCTCCCATGGCAGACAGTCAGGCTGCTGCATACACTTCTCCCGCACTGGGTACCCACTGTTGCTAGCTAATGCAAAATGAGAAATAAGTGTTAAAAATCATTCTCACTCTATTCTAGACATCCTTAAAGCTGGCATAGCTGGAGGGGACGATTTTTTTTTCCATGTGATTTATAACAGAATACTATGCACAGTGGAGAGCCCGTGTTTTGCTTTATATTCCATTTCCATGGGATTGAAAGAAAATAGAGGACACCTGTGTGTCACGAATACAATGACGAGAACGGATGAACCCTGAACCCGGCGTGCTCTTGTGTGATAGCAGCAGGGTGTTGGATTTGATTTGTTTAAAGTAAGCATTTTCATTGTGCTGAGGCATGTTGGGGAGGCTGGTGGTCTCACAGACTCAGTCACTTCCCCGCGCCTTGGGGTAACCTCCAACAAAACCAACACTGACATGAAAAGCTGCAACTATTGTCCTGTTAGCAGCCCAAGACAAGGGTTGGAGACAAAGCAGGTAAACATTAGCTAGATTGTCTCCTGCCAAAAGGTTACGGGCAAGTCTCCTTTTAGAGGGAGTACGAAGGTGACACAGGCAGCTCCTGGGCTGGAAGGACAGACTCGGTGGCAAAGCATCTCCCGGGGTGATACACTCACCAGAAATGCAGGTTGCAGAGTGGTTCTTCACTTTCATATGCTGTGTTTCTACCAGCCTGGCCCAATCTTGCCATGCAATCCATAGCACCATGAAGCCGGCAGACGCTCTGTTCAGGACAGAGAAATAGCAGTACTTCCTCACACAATTCAGTCTCAGGAAACTGCAGATGATAAAAAAAAATTGACATGGGTTTAAGAATTGATTAGGCAATTTGATGAAAGAAGATAGATCTTTCTAGGAATGTGCATTAAGAGCAGAAATATCGAGGCATTGCTCGGACTGTTTCGTTTGCCCCTGCCAGCACCCCTCTCCGAGCTGGGGTGCCCCGTGCAGTAAGAACCCTCTTGCAGACGTCAGCCCAGCCATGCACGGCACCTTGGTCATCTTTCCATGACCGAAACTTTGAGATGTACCAAACCAGAGAAGAGGAAGGAAGGAAGCCAACTGCACACCCAGAACGTGGCATGCCTTACACAAAAGCCTTATAATCTCCCCAGTGAACTGCAAGGCTTTATGAGCCTAAACCGATAACCTCATAGGGGTGTCCCTCTGCCCTTTTGCTTTTTGTGCTCCTGCAGACCTTTAGATGGTAAACGGGAGCATGCCTCACCATTTAGAAAGATTGCTGAGCCCCTGGTAGACAACGAGCTTCAGACTCCCCATCAGGAGTCTATATGGGAATATCCCAACCTCCCATCCCTCCTCGTGTCCACGTGGAGGCAAAGGGTTTCCCCTTGCCTTGCTTGGTGGTCACGGCTCTCCGCATTAGCTCTTCCTAGCAAGCGTCGGGCAACAAAATACATTTTGCTTTGCATTGGCATTGCTTGCTCGTTCAAGGTTTCGGCCATGTTCTTCCCTGGGTCCCTGTGATGTCAGTGGAGGAAACAAATCAGTAACAGGAGGCAGAGACTCACGCAAATACATCACTGCCAAGCCCATGGGAGCATGGATGAAGTTAAACACAGTCACAGTATTGCCTTTACGGCTGGTGGACTTTTCAGCTAGGAGAGGCTGTGAGCAGTTGCCAAAAGGCTCCTACCACTGCCTCATCTTCGCAATTCCTCTGAGCTTTGGCTTAGTTTGGCCCCTTTCATATCAAGTCAGCGAAATACTCTGCTTTTTTTGATCTAGTGTATGTCACCTGCAGAAAATGAGGTTTAGTTTGGATGCCTCATCAGTTTATCTGCCCTGGAAGCTCATGAACTCCTGGGCACATCATTTCCTCCTCTGTTTTGATGGATGATGGCTCCTCACCTGATGAGCTACTGCGGATTTTGAAGAATGTCTTACAAGACTGTGTGCATCCACTAAAAAGCGGTAGCAAAAAAAACAGAATTAAAACTAATCTGCAAAAATGGTGGGTTTTCTACTCTCTTGTCATTGATTTTAAATATCACCATTTACTTTCAAAAATATGGCATAATTAGGAAGTTAGTAAAGTCGTTCCAATGACTGCCCAAGAAGCCAACTGCCATGTGCCCTTAGGAAAAAAAAAGGAGTTTCTTATAAAAGAGCACAGGAATGCTATTTGATGGCAATAGTTAATGTTTTCCAAATCCTGTTATAAATTAAAGCAGTCCCTTGCTATTGAGATAAAAGAAGAACAATTTTAAACTACTGAAATTGGCTATCAGGTTTTACGTTAAAAGCTTTCTGTGAACACGCATGCAGATGCCCTTAAAGAACTGTCATTGTGTGCGTTTTAGCTTTTATGAGAGACGGCATTATCTGATAGAAAAAACTTTCAGCTGAGGATAAGACAGAATAAATGCTGATTTTTTTAAAACAAAAATCCTTTAAATTCATATGGCGTCATATTACGTTTCAGTGCGTGTTTGTACAAAGTCTAATACAAGTGGGTTTTATACTCCACAGTGATTTGCAAGTGCTGCTGAAATAAAGAGAGACTAAAAATGCTGCTTTTTATAATATAGATTGAAAATTACCACATTTTTGCTCTTTTTTGCTTGATTTGAACGCACATTTTTACTTAAAATGCTACTGAAATGGTCACTAACATTTTTAATTATTCAAAAACCAATTCCATAAATATATTATACTGACCACTACAATGGATTTCCTAAACATGAGTATTGAGTATGCTGTTAGGAATGTGTTAAATTGAAAGAATTGTTTACCCCAATTCTGCAAACCTGAACCAATGGTGATTTCTTCCAAAAATACTTTTCTTTTTTCTAAGCAGATCTAATAATGGATCAGAAAGGTAAGCATATGCAACACAAGTAGAACAAAGAAAGTATTCTGGTATTTTCTTTTCCTCATGACATATAAATGCCATAAGAAAACACCAGAAATTTGTAAAGAAACATTCATGAGAGAAACTAAATCTTTTTTTCTTTTCTTTTCTTCTGATTTTGAAAGTAGGCTGTACTTTAGTTAGTTCCTACTTTATTCAGACACATTTCTCAGGAATATCTGGTGCAGTGATATTGCAGCCTATAAAACTGTATTATTTACTTTCTGTCATTTGTGAGGACCTGAGTTTATAGTCATAATTCACTGTTGTTTCCTGTCACGCTTTGGTGATGTTGATAAGAGGACACAAACAGTTTAGCATTTCCAGCAGCAAGACACAGTGCCTGGAAGCATTTAGCTTCCAGAAGTAAAACCAAAGCTACTCTTTTGGCCAGCATTTACAGCTGATTTCCTTTCTGGTGAAAGCTGGAATCAATCACCTTTCCGATATTTTATCACCAGGATCTGGAATAGAAGGGCAGGTGGATCTACTCCAGAATAATCAGATGTTTGCCTTTTTTCATGCTTTTTGCTTTTCATAGGGAAGTGTCTCCAAAGGTGCAGGAAGGCTGGTCTGGAGAAGCACCTTAACTAAACTGCCATGGTGCGTGGGGTTTGCCGAAGTGTTACAAGGAGAAGAATCACCATACAGAGTTTCATCCTCCCCTATTGCAATGAGAATTTGGAAATACAGAAAAAGACATATTGCTACTTTGTGGAGCGTGTCCACTTTGTCCTTATAGCATTCGTAATTCAGGGCAGAAGGTACTATACTTTCCCCAGGAGACAATCCACCAGCCTATTTTTTTATCTAATCTCTACTGGCTGTATCTTTGTCATCTATTTTTTCTTAGCTACGTCTAACAAGACTCCAACAATGCATTACTGAGCAGTCATTATCTCAGAGCAGTGTCACAGCTGTGGAAATCTCAGTATACATTAAACAGTATGTAATCTATCATATGGGAGACCTGGTCTGACATTCTGGAACCTGAAATGGGCCACTTCTAGGAATTGTTAAAATAGACTTGGGTACTTCATAGGTAAACTGAAGTGGTGCTGTTACTTATGTTTTATTCCATGCCAGACAAAATCCCACTGGAAAGTATTTTCATTTCAAAATCCCACTGGAAAGTATATCCATTTTACAGATGAACCTCTGAAAAGCCATGTATGTTTTGCCAACATTTTTTCACTTGTCATGCAGTGTTTTCCCCTGGGACCATATTCCTCCATTTAACTTATACAAGTATCATAAAAGTCAGGGTTAAAAGCCTTGCTGAATCAAAATATAAGGTGTTCCTACCCCTCCCCCATCCATTGAGCCCATTACAATGTCATAGAAAGAAATTAGATCAGAGTGACATGAGCTGACAAATCCATGTTGGCTCTTCCTTCCTTCCTTGACACCTCCCAAGTCTTTACGAATGTCTTGTTTCAGGATATGTTCCAGTATTTTTGCAGGAATTGAAGTTGGTGGAAATTGACCAAAAAAAAAAGCATTACAAATCTTAACCTTCCCTCCATTATCAGATGATAAGTTTTCATACTTCCATTGCTGGAGGACCAGTTTGCTCTTATTTAACTACTAACATACTCAAAAGAGTGATTTCTTGTTGTTTCTCTGTCTGCGTGCTTCGTACCTTCTGATTTTGCCCCATCATATGATTGCTATTTTTTTTTCACTCCTTTGCAATGAGGTGAAAAAACTTTTAATTTCTGTGGCCTTGATCCTCATCTTGTGCCCTCCTTGGTCCTGCTAGGAAGGGCTGGTGGATTCGTGGAGCTGGAGTTGCTGGGGTAAATTGCTGTAGGCTTTCAACTGACAGTGCTGTGTCCCCAGCTTCGGGGTATTACGCACATATGACTAACCCGAATCCAGCTGTGTATTCTCCAACCCTCCAAGCAGCTGATTGACTTAGTAAAGTCACTAATCTGCTTGGGTGGTTATTGCAAAGGCATGCAAACCCCAGATATACTCTTCTAGCCAACCCTAATTTTCCAGTTCAGATTTTTCAGATTTTCACTTGTTTTTAACACACAGTTTAAAATGGAGTCAAATATATCCTTGTATTATATCACTCCAGTTGGTAAATAAATGTTTGGCAAGTAGTGTAGAAAGAGTGTAAAATGTGAATGTGTGTTGCTTACTTTTCAGCCGCAAATAGAGAAACATTACCAGAGTTGTAGGGGTTTGGGGGGTGGGGCTGATTTTGTTTGCGGAGGTTTTTTCAAAAATGATATGACTAAATTATCACTTTATGTAGCAGGAGAAAGTGTGAGTTTTTTTTCTTTAAAGGAAAAACAACTCAGCCGTTTGAATCAGAAGTGACTGAAATTGTAGAGTTAAAAGGGTCTTTCAGACTATATTTTAGATGTAATCAGCTAAATCAATCAACAAGGTTGATTTCTGATTGCATAAGGTATTTAAAACACAAAGTAGAGAATATTGCAACCATTCAGTTCTCAGTCTGAATTATGTTGGTATTTTCATGGAAATATATATGTTGCCTACGTTTGACTGACACAAAGATTTCTTGGACTTATTTTTAGGATCTTTATAAATTGCTTTACTGTGTTACATTATTGCCATCTCTTTAATGGCTTTCTGATTTTTTAAAAAGCTATTGAATATTTCTTTTAAAGCCCAACTTACTGCTCTTTAGTTTTCCTAGGAAAAGAAGAGTTCAACTGTATGAAGACCTAGGTCAGACACAAGAAGTTGTAGAGCAGACCTACCCGTCTGGCTGCAGCTTCCATCACTTAGTGGGAGAGTTGTTTTCTGCAGAGGATGTTGTAGTGTTGATCAAGCATCTGAAATCAGATGATGAGGGGGGCTCAGGCCAGGAGGAAGAGATGAAGAATGCATTTGTGGCTCCTGCTCCTCCTGGACATCTTGATGGTGGCCAAGCAGCCTGCTGGGAACCATGGCCAACTTTGAAGCCGACTTCGTTTCTTCATGTCCTAGCACTTGCCTAGGGCCACTGTGACACCTCTGAGATCATCAACTGCAGAGTCAAAGAGAAACGTGAACTGTGGCTCACAGCAGGGCAGAAAATTTGTCTTTTGCTCTCTTGATCAAACAAGTTGAATATATATATATAGGACTCTCCTCCTGTCCTCGTGTTCTACCTACTGACACATGGTTGAATTGGGACACTAGAAAGGACTTCTGTCCTGCCTTTTGCCTGTGCTTTTTAACTTCTCTTAATTCTCTTCTGAGTATCCCTTATATTCTTTTGCCTTGCTATTTTATTTTTGTTTTATGAAAAGCTTGGTATCTAATGATGGTCCTGGGCCATGAAGGCAAAAATAATTTCTTGGGTACTTTGTTGTTGAGTGAGTGATTTAAATAAGACAGAAAGCCAGAAGGCAGAAATATTGCAAACTGTCTATTACTGGGAGACTACTTGGTCCTTTATTTATGGGGCACTCTGGTCATTGTTGTGCTGGATGGAGAAATTTGTGTTGCTTCAGAAAGCAACATAAAATAGCAAGAATTATCCATCTATTTCCTATTTTCCATCTGTTTATTTGTTCAAAGTCTAATATGGGTAGGGTGGAGCAATACAGAAAGGCTACAAATTCAGAGTATAATGAACTGAACACTGAAGCCTAGCCTTAGGAAGCCTAAAAACAAATGAGGAAAGTTGCAAGTATATGGAGGAAAATGCACATTTCTTCTGGCTGGGTTTCTCTGTGCTCCTTTCAAGTATCTCTGCTGAAGTCATCATCTGGCTGAATTAACTGGATGATTTTATCCTCTTCCTTTTGATTTAAAAAATAAATGTACAGCAAATAAAAAAATAGATATTTTTTTTTTAAAATCACATTCGTTCCTGTTTTATTTATAAGCTATGCAATTCCTGCTGATCCGCATGCATATATGTGTCTCCAGCCTCAGCTGCATTTAGTTTCTTCAGTATATACATAAGCAGGAGCTGGTCATTATAACAGTTTTGCTGAGCACCACTGAAAGTTGTCTAAAAATCATCTTTTACTTTTAGGGATTTCATTAGGGAATTAGAAGTAGGCAAAGAAAGATGCTGAAATACCGCAAACACACAATTGTTAGCTTCCAATAAGGCCTTTGAAAGTATTAACCTTTAGCTGACTGATCTATTTATTGAGTGTTGCTCCATGGATTTGCTAGGTGGAAGATGAAAAGCTCTGGACACTCTCTCTGCTTCTTTGTGAAAAGTAATAGAACTCCCTGATGCCAACCTGTATGGCAACACATCCACTAAAAGCTCCTCTTCAGCTCTTTCAAGCACTTTCAAATATACCTATTTCAGGATGCATTTGTTTAAGACCTCCCCTACATTTTGCACTATTGTTTAAATCCCACATCTGTAAGTAAGTTTTGCAGGAATGGGTAAACGAACTAAATTTTTTTTCTGGAAAAAAAACCACACAAACCAAACATAAACATAATACCTATGAATATGTTTTGCCTTGAAACAGTGATCATAAAAAACCTGTGCTAATGTGGGTGCTGCCTGCTACAGAGCTGGATTGTTACCCTGCTGAAAATGGGGTAGTAAATCACAGCATTTCGGTAATTTCGGGGATGCAGTCTGCTCTCTTCTGTGCACGTAAGACCCAAATTTGAACCAGCTTTGGGCATGCAGACAGCTAAGGTAGCTGGTTGTGGACTATACATACCCTTTAATGAAGAGAAGAGCTTTTGTGGCGAGTGGGAGCACCGAGCACTTCAGCATCTCAGCAGGGAATATTCCTTCATGGTCCCAAATCTGGCACTCAGTAGGAATATGTATACCACCATATGACCAGTACCTGTGACTTCTGAGGAATGCCCACCTCTTTACTAGCCTATAACTATCCTCTAAAGCCTTTCGGACATCTGCAGAAAGCAGATAATCTGGCAACAATCACTGAGGACAAACATTGTTTTCCAGTACAGACTGGCAAATTGTTAAACCCTGGGTTTGGCATTTGATCATGATCATTGCCTGAAAGTAGGGTCATTACAATAATTTCCCAATATTATAAGTTGGGGGGGTGTGTTTGTTTGGTATTTTTTGGAAAACAGACAAATCTCTTCTTTATCTGAAGACTTTCCAAAGAAAGAAATTAATTTATCAAACAACTCAGTCCATTACAGTCAACAAACTGTCCCTCTTCTAGTTTGCATGGGCATTGCATATTCTTTTAATGTTAATAATGATATAGAATTAATTATTCTAATAACCAAGTTATTGTAAACACATCACAATATACCTCTCTCACATTCTTTCTTAATGGGGTTATTCAATTTTAGCTATGTAGGACTGTAAAGCAAAAAGAGTACTTGATCCCAGAGCAAGAATTTCAGCAGGTCTCCTGGAGAAGACTATCAGCTCTTTGGGCAAGACTTACTGTGTGAACCAGTGATTCTCCATTTTATCTAAGGAAAAGGAGATACATTAGCTGCTGCATGTCCACAAATGGTTTTTGTGTTACTGACACTGGAGACACAAGAGCAGGGAATGCTCTCCTTTGAAAAATCCAGTACTGCTTTGTTCATATGCTGGTTTTCATTAACACCTCCCCTCCCGCCATAAGAAGACGAGAGAAGAACACAACCAAAGCTGCCTCCCGTGAAACCAGACTGTTTTGTCTAAACATGTATTAGTTCTTTCCTTTCAGACCTACCTTGCTGGTCTTGGGAAAAAAAAAAAAACAACACAACCTTCCATATTATTAACCGTGCTGTCTTCTCTATTTTCCTTTGGATCATCTCTCCATCTTTTTTAAAGTATTAGGACAATACCGGAAAATGGTTAACCATTAAGTATTAACCCAGCTTTGCTTCAAAGTGAAGTATTGGTTCACAAACCTCCTCAATATTTTCCTTTGGGACACTTGTATCCCTTCATCTGAGATGTTTGATTTTAGCAGATACTCTCTCACATATGTCTTGCTGACAAAGACAAAACTCTAATTCCACCTACAACAGCAAAAAGATACCTGCTGGGTACATCTGCATTTTCCATGTGGTCTACCTCTTGCAAAGGCCTCACGTTTCATTTTTAAGAAATGCTACCACTGGGCATGGCCTCATCCTTGCTCCATTTGGCTTCCCTTATCAGTCATTCCCATACTCCCTTTTAACTATGAGAGCAGTTTGCCCTGTATCGCTTTTATTGCATCTGTGGGATTTTATTGTGTGTGAGCACGTCCTTGAACATTTCCTAAATTTCATAAATATTCCCTGCATTACATTGGCAGGGCTAATCATGCCAAAGATTGCTCCGAGCTTTGGAAGAGAAGTTTTGATTATCCGTACTCTCCGATGTCCATTTTGTCAAATACTTTCCAGGTATCAAGGGGAACACCCAAACGCACAGGCAATAAAACGCTGCTGAGGTCTACAGTGTCTCTCTCACTAGGACAGTGCAAGAGTTAATGCACTTTTATAGACTTGTAGCTCCTTGAGCGTCTCATGGTGCGGAGTTCTCCTTGCTTTCAGACACCTCATGGAGAGCTGTAAGGTTTCATAGCCTGCTGTCAGTCATGACAAATGTGCTAGCTGAGTGGAGTACTCGAACTATAAGTGAGAAATGATTACTCCAGGAGCATCTTGATGAATTTGGAGAAAATCAGAGATTGCTTTCTGTCCAGACAGTCAGTGAAACAAATTAATGGAAAGGTTGTTAGAATGATAATAATCTGTAAAAGCATATGTTATGAGTAGCTAATAATGTCCCTTCTGTGTTGGAAGCGATTATTTTTCATTTAGCAGATCTGAACAGCTAAATAACTTGCATCTTTGCTCATTCCATTCCTCAGTACAAAATTACAGTACATAAAGTGAAGTTATCCTAAGGGTAAAAAGAAAATAGAACAATATATTAAACCTGAGTTGTAAGTAATCGTGTGCTTTCTTAAACAGTCCTTTTAAAAATTACATTTTCTCAAATCCTTGAATTATGCAGTACATTTGAAACACGAAAGCAGTCACAACTTACATGCTCTGAACAAATATCTGCTATTTCATTGACAAACAATCTTTACATCAATGGGACAAAATAGAGAGCTACAAACATCTTAGAGTAAAATTTACAGGTCTGAGTTAGAATAAACTAGGAATGGATTGTTAGTTATAAAGACCCATCAAACAATAGTTTGCATAGAATGTCATCACGTTAATTGCTTTTTATGGGTTTGTGGTATCACAGTTCTTATTATATTAAAGTGTTTATCACTTGTTTTCTTGTTTCCTGTTGAAGAAAAGGAACTGCACCAGACACCTTGTTACGTAGCCAAAGCCCGGGAAATACTGAGATTTGTTGTCCGAGCTAGTGCTATGATTATGTTTGCAGTGATGTACCCACTGCTTCTTACCAACAGTCAATGCTTATTGCTAATGTTCCATGTTAAATGAAATTCAATTGTCTACCTCTCTCTATTTTAGGAAGAGTAGTGTCAGCTTCAGCTTTGAGGAAACGTATGTGACATATGGGAGGCTTGACCTTGGAGAGGGAAATTTTAGGTGTGGCAAACTGAGGCTTTTTATGTAGACTTTTTTATTCATCTTTTCCTGAAGATCTCTCTGTTCAGCTATGTTTTGAGAAGATATCTGAACAGAAACATCTTGTTATTGATGGGGACCACAAACATCTGTTTCTAGTATGGATAGAGAGAGACTTTCCTATCTCTCACTTTAGGATGTGAGATCTTTCACATGATAAATTTGGACTTTTTTTTTTTTTCCTCCTTACTGTCTTTTCCTGTTGATGTATCCAATTCTACATGCAACTATTGATTCCCAGGGACAGCCACTGTTAGTTCATATTTTGTGTTTCCAGATAAAGCAAACAGGATGGGCTCTTCCTGATGTCCCTCAAGTTCAGAAGGACAAATGCTTCTTTCTTTGGGGACCACCAGCAGTGTGTGTGGTACCTCTGTGGAAAAAAAAAAAAATAATCAAAAAAGTGCAGTAAAAGGTGTCTGGAGTGGAGACACAGAGGAAGGCTGAGCAAGGTCAGAGCACCAGGAGGTGCTCCACGGCAGAGGAGGTACAGCCCCGAAGGGAATGTGGCCCAGGGATAACCCGTGCCAGTGCAGAGGAAAGGCATAGGAAGGAAGGAGCAGCAGAAGAAAAGAGTGAGAAGGAAGGAGTGGCACAGAGAAAATGCTACAGTTTTCCATCATTTTCAAGGAAAGATGATTTGAAAATTTCCCACATTTATCCAGTTACAACTCTGCGTAAATTTTCTATTAATAATAAAAAAATACCTCCATGGTTTGGAGATAAGGAATATGTATTATCTATGCTGTTCTTTTCTTCTGAGATTCAATGCATAATCTCTGTCTATATTAGGAGTGGTTCCCCTGTCATTACAGAAACATGACAGATTGATATCTCCATTTACCAGCTAGGCTACTGCTACACCAAATTAACATGAAATACACAGAATTAAATTAATCAGAGGTCCAAACATGATCACATACAGACAAAATGTAAACTTAAAAATATGAAAATCCATCTAAGCTTTCTGACTGTATGTTTTCTTCTCCTAAGAAGGCCTATGGTTTCACTACAGTGAACATTTTAGTCTGCTTTCAGCTTGGGGGAAAGCATTGTTGTCAGTCACTTGAAGAGAGAAAGTTTTTTGTCTCCATGTTCCAGAAGAACTCATATTTCCTTTCCTAAATTACCAGCTGCATTAAATGCATTGTGACAAAAAAAACCCAAAAATTTTTTCTGCTGCAGAGCATGATAAATTTCACTTAAATATAACAAAGCCATATCGTAGGTATCAATTCCCATTCTCTGTTCTGGATGATCCATCATTTTCAGGATAGGCCAATCTTGCTCAAAGAAAGGAAAGAAATCCTATTCTTCTCACTGCCACAGATTTCAGATCCATTACACTGGCACTCTAATAGATGAATGCCTGCAGGGTATGAAGCATATTCATCCTTTAAATGTTAAAACATACAAAGCAAGGTATATTATACATAATAACTCCTCCACCATCTCCTGACCATTAAAATGTAGGAAGATTTATGAAAAAAATGGCACTACTAATATTACTGAGACTAGTAAGCAACACTCAGATTCTTGGTTAAATTATATTTTAATATCATATAGGCTTGATAAAAGAGGCATGACAACTCTGTCCCAAGCTTAGGTCTTCAGAGGCCCGGCTTTCAAAACCTGCTCAGGGGAAGAGTATTTCTTCAGTTAACTTATATAATGGATGCTTGGTAACTATGAGCCCTGCGTAGGAATTTCCAGTATGTTTGGCTGGAGAAACCTTCACAGTCAAAAAAGAAAAAAAAAAATGTTGTTGGGGAGTGCTGGTAGCCAGACTCATTTTAGTGGAAAAGCATCTGCTGCTGGAGTTCAATCTGGATGAGGCTGTATGAAGCCAAATGAAGTTCTAAAGCCAAATTCAATGACTTTGTGGGAACGGAGCAACGATGTCTTATGGAAATATTTATTATTGGATTTGTATAATGGAGTTATCCATTCTAATTAATAAATCATGGAAAGAAAAGGGGAAAGAAAATGGAAAGGGGCAAAGAAAAATGCTGAGAACGTTGTATGAAGTCCTTTTCATCTAGATGGATTTACACAATCTTACTAAGTAAAATTTCCCAAGGAAATGAGTTTCCAGAAAAACCACAATTACTTCACCTGAATGCCTGTTTTAAAAGAGCTTGCTCCCAGAGAACAGGGAGGAATTAGGAGAAAAAGAGTTACAGCTGGAAAGAACATAAGACAATATAGCAGTAAGACACTAGAAGTAATGAAAGACAGAAAAACGTCATTTTGTTATTTCATGGGCAAGAAGAAACAATGAACAAGAAGGTGGCTTGAATGCTTAAAGCACATTTTTCTCAGCCTTCATGTAAAAAAAATTATGAATATTAATTTGGTTCTTCTGAGAATTAATATTAATATAGCTAACAACAACACAACGCAGAATCAGTGCAACGTTATTTATCTGAGTTATAAATATTCAACTCATCAAGACCTGGTGAAATCCATCTGAGCACTTAGGGAACTAAACATAGCAATTTCGAAACCATTAGTGATTACCTTGGAAAACTCAGAAAGGGCTGGTAAGGTCCCCAAGGTACAGGAAAGAGCAAATACAGGACCTCTCTTTAAAAAGAGAAAGATAAGGAGACAGAACTATAGACTTATCAGCATAACCTCTGTAAAGAAGGACACTGAAACATTGCTAAGCAATCTATTTATAAGTGCTAGGAGAAGAGTAAGATGATAAAACATCCAATGTGATTTTCTCAAAGGCAGTAGTGTCAAGCCAACAAATTTTCTGTTATCAAAAGAGTAACTGGAGAGAAAGAGTCACTATTTTTGTTCTAGCAGCTCTTTTTACATAGTTGTACCTGACATTCCCATGAATGAAATACGATGAAGGTGAAATAATCAGATTATTGATGAGCCGTCAGCTGAAACACTCTGAGATTAGTTATCAGTGGTCTATTTTAGGGCATGTGAAATGTGTCTTGCAAAGGTCTACCCTGGATTTAGTACTCTTAAATATTTTCCTTCGCATGCAGATGATGAAACAGAATCTGGAACATACTAATGTGTGACTGTGAAACCATTGTTAGTGGTGATACTAAGAAATTTTTTTTACATTTGACAAAAATATCCTGAGGATTGCTTAGAAGATTTTCATCCTGTTTTAGAGCAGGGAGATGGAAAAGATGACCTCCCAAGGTCCCTTTGAGATATAGTTTCCAATGACCATATCACTCTAGAAATTTGATAATTTATTAAAGTGATTGGAAATATCTGTCTTGTCATTACACTGTTGGGGATTATCTGCCTTTGGGAAGTTTGTTGTTCATACTTATAGAAATGATGGTATTAAGGAGGCAGATACATTCCAATAACACTACCACTGTAAAGTGGGAACAGGGTTATAAGTATAGAGCCACCAATTTCCATGATTACCCCGATAGACATGGTAAGACATGCCCAACAAACTGGAAATTATTGGCTCATAAATATGAAGGAAAATTAATCAGGGCAAGACCACAGGAATAGTTAAAATCAAAATCGAGTGGTTATACAGAGGAACAATTTGCATTGCTCAAAGGCTCTATATTAAGAATATTAACTAAACTTTTCTGTTTTCTCATGCCACTTGTTAGTCAAATGGAAAGAGTTTCTGACTTCACTCTGAGTTGTCAGTGATTGTAGCTGTCACTGTTACCTGGCTTTAATAGGGCAGACTTAAAGGATGTAAAGAAACAGTTGTACCAGAGGGGAAGCACAGCATTTCTCTGCTCACGGATGAGTTTTCGGAGTGGCCAGAGGACCTCGGCACATGTCGATAAAATCTCCAGCTCCCTTCCTGCTCCATGATGTTAGTAAGTCTGGGTGGTCCCTCTCCATCAGCATCCTCCTCTTGGGGAGGAAGGGTTGAGCTGGGTCTTGGCTCAGCATCAGCACTGCAAGAAAAAATTCCAGGGAAGAGGAAAGACACAGGGGAAAAGATGGGAGATATAGTGGAAGGACAGAGAGAGAAGTGCTGCCTCTGGAAGGGTGCTGCTGCAGTGTAAGAGTGGTGCGGTGGCTGCGATTTACAAGGGAATAAATGAAAAGCAAACTCCCTGACAGATTCTCCAAAGGGACTTTCCTTCAGTCATTTGGTTATTTTCCTTCCTCCCACAGTAAAATCTCTCTCAAATGAGAGAGGGATAACAGCCAGAATTGCTCTGTTATTTTATTCCAGAAATAGATCCTCCTCACATGCAAATTTTGGTCCAGATTTATTTTTTTTTAAACTGTCCTTGGCCTATGTCACTAGGCATTTTTACTTGAATTAAATGCAGTCACGACCCCATCCTTTTGGCCTTTCCAGGCATCTCATTGCTACAGAGGACTGGGACACTCCATACGTGCCTGTTAGCTTATCTTCAGCACAGCTTTCAGCAGACAGGGTGCTGCAGGTCCGGGGAGGGGGGGCGGGCAGAGCCCACCCTGGGGTCCCCCCACACCGCACGGCCACAGAGTCACGGCTCCCTGTTGCCAATCCTGGCTTAAGTGTGCATCTCGCTGGGCAGTCAAAAATGCAGAGAACCTGTCACATTATAACATGGTGCGAACATGCAGATTAGCAAGTGCTCAGCCTTGATTTTTGATAAGGTGAGAAATGTACTGGATGTTCCGCTTCAAATATTTCGAGCCTCCCTAAAGAGGGGCACTGCTGTCAGCTGGTGGGTGCTCCTCAGCGACTGTCACGAGGAACTGGCTGCTCTTTGGTCCAAGGGAATGTGAAACGGCATCTGGGTTATCCCTCAAAGGGCTCACGGAATGCTCAGCTAGGAAGGACCATTCCCTGCCAGTGGGACCCTCACTAGGAGCTGTTGTTATTTCCCCACTCTGCTGTCGGAATTCCTGCACCCCAGCTGCAGGCATTCAACTCGGCAATTTGCCCACGTTGGCAAAAATGTATCTGACTTGCATTAAACTCTTCCTGTTTCTAAGTCAGTCCTAGAAGTGCTGCATCCATCCCTCAGTCCGCAGCTGCACAAAACCCCAGCTTTTGCCCGTTGTCTCTGGCTTTGAGAAATACCCATCACCACCGTGCACCTTCTTCCACCTTTTCCACCCAAGTAGACTCCCTTTTCCTTCCACGTGGTGCACGTTAGTTTATTAGTTAGCTTGAACTTTAAAATATTTAAGGGTTCTGAAATCAGATGTGAAATAATGGTCTTGGATTTTAATACTAGCCTGAATATTGGAAACATGGTTTAATTTTAATTCTATTTAAAATGCCCTTTCTCTTGGGTGAAGTTCCTACCCGTGCAATGAACAGCAGTATTTCCTACCTCTCAGCCTTTGGCTGGCCGGTGCGCTGAGGCTATGAACGCTTCCGACCAGAAGCTGTGGCTCCAGGTGTAGCTCCACTCTCTGCTGTGATGGGTTGGTTGTCTTGGCTAAGGCATCTGTAGAATTGCAGTAAGAATTATCAACGTTAATATGTAAAACATTGCTATTTAGCACAACTGAAAATAAATTCTGAAGCATGAAATTTAAGCTCAGGATGTTGAACTCCATTTCTATTTTGTAACTCCTTTACCACTTTTTTTTCTTATTTTGTTTATCTTATACACAAAGTATTTTGTGTCAATTGAGTCATTTACAAGGGACTAGTAGAGTTCTTGGCCTTTTATAATTTAGTGTTATGGAATATTACCTACTTCTTTCAGTCTCAACCACCAATCCTCATGATTTATGACACTTAATGACACTTAATGGCATAACACACTTATTTATTTTAAAATCTCTGCCATGCAAAGCACTGCACAATGAAAAATGTCATTTTTTATGGTACCTAGGAGATTCAGAAAGAAAATGTAGAAAACTGCACTCTATTTCCATTCTGGCAGTTACATTCATTAAAGCAATTAAATTAAATTGAAATTAACTTCAGAAGATCTTCCACATGCTTAAAACAGCATATTTCCCTACAGTCTTTTGTTGTTACTATTCTTTTGACATTACTGCCTGATCAGTTAAGGAATGATGATTAATGACACTTAAGAAATGAGCTTGATTGCCTTGAATACTTGAACCAATTATTTATGAAAATATTGGAATGTTGAACAGAGTATTAATTCTCTTTCACGAGATGGTAGACCTCAGTCCCATCCACACTCACAGGGCTTGTCACTTCGCTGCCATAATAAATAATAATCCTTCTCAGTTTCCCTCATCACACCTCAAAGCACTTCACAAATGTGACTATATCTCTTCACATTACTGAAGCAGGTTAAGAAAAAGGAGTCAAACATCCTCAAACCAGGAGCATTTGTGCTCCATTGTTATGCCTGACCCAATAACTTCGCTAAGATCTAGCACCGAACAGCTGAATAAAGGGAAAATCGCCACATACACTGCGTATCCTCAGTTCTGTCTTCTTCTGAGTCAAGATCGTTTACTGAGGAAATGTGCTGCTGCGGACCAAACAGCTGAAAAAAACTTTGAAAAGCCTTTTGATTAGCAGATGGAATGCTGGGGTCATGGAAATCAGTGGTGAAACACATCCCACCAATGTGCGTAACACAAAGCATAGATTTAAACGTTAACTTGAGCAGTGATAGAAGTGAACGTTAGCAGTGATAGAATCTTTATAGATGCTTTGGTATCTGAAGGATTTGCAGTATCTGGGACAAATGTTATATCAGCATTTAAAGTAATTAAACTGTGGACAATAACAGATGCCTAGATTTCAACAATTCTCTTGATTTTGATGCAGGAAATTTGTATATGTTATCCCTGTATACAGCCATAAAGACGGCAGGGTGAAAAGTTCCCAGGCAGAGCACTGGGTACCAAAGGCCGAAGGGCTGAATATTTGTAGATGCAATAGCTATCAGGCCACTTACCAGCAATTCAGCAGCAATGTAATAATGGCAAATATAAGCCAAGAGTTTGGCTATAAGAAATGTTGTGGTGTTTCTATATCACTCGTGAGTGGTCCAGTTCACGTGTGCCGTGAGGGCATCTCTAAGAGCGTTTTAACTTCGGGATGCGAAAGGTGGTTGTGACTCTCGTTACGGATCCAGGAGTGGACGGAGGCTTTCGCAGGGCTCTGTACAAATGGAAATACTATGAATTACTGCACAAGCCAGCCTTTAAGGGTGAACACCCCACTTCCAAAAACCAGGTTTGGAAGTCAAGCAGACTGAAGGGATGAGCTGTCTTTTACCCTCTGCTGAAGCGATGGACCATGCTTCCCCTCGTAAGCGTTTCCAAAGCAACAGTAACTAGTACCCCTGTTGAGACAACCGTATATTGCACTCCTGCTGAGAGGAATTTGCATTTCATTTGCAGATTATTATACCCGAGGCTTAGTCTAAACTGCTTTCAAATTTCCTTTGCTGCTATTGGGTATTCACGGCTGTGTCTAGATAGAATTTAGAAACTTGAAATTATTCTCGCATCACGTACGAGACCATATGTTTCACCATAAGAAGTTTGAATTAAGAAATGCCCATCATTTTGCACAGATAGCTAATGTAAAATGGACAGATTAGTAAATCTAGGAAGAGCCACATTGTCTTTCATCTACAAGGATATACTTTCTGTGGAGCAAAATGGAGTTACAGAAAGTAACTGGCTATCAAATTTAAAAGTTAGGCCGAATTTATTTTGGAAAAAAAAGTATTTCACAGAAACACAGCAGATCATGGAATCGCTGAGGTTGGAGGCAGCTCTGGACATTGTCTCATCCAAGGGGCAGCGAGAACAGGTTGGTCAGTGCTGTGTCCAGCTGGGTTTTCACTGTCTCCAGGGCTGGAGATTCTACAACCTCTCTAGGCAACCTGCTCCAGTGTTTGAACACCCTTATGATAAAAAAGGTTTTTCATAAGTTTAAGTGGAATTTCCTCTGTTTTTTAGTTTGTGCTCATTGCTCTGTCACTGGGCACCACTGAGAAGAGCCTGGCTCCGTCTCCATTACTGCCCCCCATCAGCAATTTTTTTTTTTTTTTTTTGAGATAAGAACAGTTTAATAACTAAAATAAAAAACTAACCAAACAATAATAATACAAATATAACAACAATAATAATAATAATTGTAATGAAAAGGACTATAACAAAAAAATAAGAAATTAGACCCAAGAAAAGACAAGTGATGCACAATGTAATTGCTCATCACCTCTGACGATGCCTGAGCAGTGATCCGCCCCTCCCAGCCAACTCCCCCCAGTTTATATACTGAGCATGACGTTCTATGGTATGGAATACCCCTTTGGCTGGTTCGGGTCAGTGGTCCTGGCCGTGCTCCCTCCCAGCTTCTTGTGCACCTCCTTGCTGGCAGAGCACGGGAAACTGAAAAATCCTTAACTTGGGATAAGCGCTACTTAGCAACAACTAAAACATCAGTGTGTTATCAATGTTATTCTCACACTAAATCCAAAACACACTGTACCAGTTACTAGGAAGAAAATTAACTCTATCCCAGCCAAAACCAGGACAGCTGGCCAGCCAAATTCATCACTTATTTATCAACACAGAGTCAGACAGACATTACTGGAGTAAAAATTCAGCCATGAGAGGATGAATTAGGACGATGCTCCTTTCCAAGGTGCAGTGGGGCAGAATGTGCCCGCACGCAGGCTGGGCGGGAGCCAGGGTTTGTGTAAAAGCAAGAGATCAGCCTCTATCCTGAACTTTCCCCAATATCAGAGCAGTCGCCAAAGTGCAAAGTTAAACTCCCGAGACGTGCTCCAGTCCAAAATCTATAGAATTTCAAATGCAATTACAGAGGAGGTGGGAAAGGGCAGCAGAGAAGGAGGACTGCTCAGCACCAGCCCTGGGGAGGTCACTGGGGACCATTCCTGAAGGCTGGGAGAAGAGCAGAACTGTTGGCATCACCTTGTTCGATAACAGGGAGCCGGAGAGCACTGACGGGCCAATCCTACGCTCAGCCACAGAGATTTTACACATTTAACCTCCAGGGCCCGAGCGAGAAGCAGCATGAGACCATGCTGCCTTGTATGACACAGAAGGACAGCACGGATTAAAGCGCAGTAGTGGGTCCTTCTGATGGACACGGACGTGGCTGTGGTCTGTTGTTTCTCAGACCTCCCCGCAAATGAACTAGTGCTACAGTTTCCTGTTTTCTCTAAGCTATAAATTGTTTGGACAGTGACAATAATAGTGGCTGTGTTTTGCTTTTCAGCTTACAAAACTGCAGCAGATGTAAAGATTTAGCTACAGGCTTTTTCCAAAGTAGCAGTGGAGACCTCACATATATGAACTGTCATCCCTTTACAGTTATTTTCCTTAGGAGAAATAACCATGGTAATATTTGCTCCTTAAGATGCCAAGGACTTACAGCAAGTTCAGCATCCAAATTACTTTTATGATATTTCTAATTACCCTTTGGCCTTCAGTTCTGTACATTTGACATGGACATTGCTGTCACCTGCCACCACCCCACCTGGGAGCAAGGTACATTTGCAGAACTGGAAAACATTTTTCTTCTCTCTAAGATAAAGGATAGAAAACATAACCTACTTCACAATAATTATTCCTCTCTCCCTCTCTTTTTTCTTTTTTTTTTTTTTTTTTAAATGCAGTTAAAAACTAGATCCTATTCTGTGAGAGAAGACTCAGATTCACCATTATCATGTTCCTGAACCACAGGGCTATTCTACAACTTTATGGACCTTAATTGAAAGGAAAAAAAACCCCAAATGCTGCTTAACTGCACAATAACATGAAAGCTTACTAATAGATACACATTAGCTATTAACCCCAGACATAGCCTGAATCATTTACTGAGGCAACCAGTCTCTTTTGTGAAATTTAGATAGTGTTTGGATAAAATACAAGATGGCCCTGAAAAGGAAGCACCCCTCCCTCTTTCTCCAAGTGACAGTCAGCCAGTGGTCAGATAAGAATTCTTCTATCCCAGGGAATTCTAATTTTTTTTGTGTTTTTTGAGCAGCCACAGCTTCAGTGAAAGGAACAAAGAGTGCTCCTACTTTTTCCCAAAAGAGCCTGAATCCTGATGGTAGTGATGTTCCCTCTAGCATCCAGCTGAGGTAGGCAATAAAGGCAGATGTCCCCTGGTCTGTGTTAGTGTCCCAGTCAACCTTGCATGGGTGATTTAGTCTGGGGAGCAGTGGCATGCTCAGATCATGGGCAACCTGCTGGGGAGTGAAAGGAGGAACAGTGGCTTCCACCTTCCAACCCACCTCCCTGGGCCCAGAGCATCCCCATCCAAATCTTTTTCCCTGGTTTTGTTTAAAGCAGGTCTTCACCACTCCTTTTGGTGGTACTGAAGAAAACGTTCAGTATGTAGGTACAGACTGTGGCTCACGTTCCCAGCTTCCTACATTTCTCCTACGTTCCTGTGGCCCGTCTCGCTTGTCCGTAGCCCATGGAATGCCAGCTGCGTCCTCTGCACTGCAAGGGCTGCACAGAGGGAACGCCAGCTCTGCCAGCTTTGAGATGATCTGCTGCGTGGCGGTACTGAAGAAAATGTTGGAAGTCCTGCAATAAATAAATAGGGATTAGAATGAGAAAAATACATTTTCTCATTCCTCTCTGCAAGCTGATGACTTATTTCCTAAGGAAGGTGGGTTTATATCCCTTCCCAAAATAATCATGGAGCATATAAACCCATTGAGTCATTGAAAGACCATTGAACATCTTACAAATGAAATACAGAGATCTAAATGAATTTGGAGGAGCATTATTCTAATGTTCTTCAAAACTGTGTCAAATACTTCTGTCTTACTGCCTGTTACATTACCCAACCATTAAACATTTACTATCTTTTGAAGGAAAAGCAGAGATTAATGACCCAAACCAAAATGATGAATTCACTGTGCAAGATGAGGTAGACTTCTGAAACAAGCCAGCAAACAGAGGGAAGAAATATTAAAACTAGATAAATAATAGAAGAAGGTCAAAGAAGGAGAAATTAATAGGCTGCTATTTTAATTTTTTTGAATTTCATTCCCTACACTTTAAAAAAATATTAACCAGCTAGATATATATAAATATTTTCTCTATGCTGACTTTCCTCTACAAGGAAATCTCTCCCTATCACAGTGTTCTGTCGTAGTGAAAAACATCCATATTGCAGTGGAAACCAAGGCTGTGTTTTAGATGGGACCTGAGAAGGGAGCCTGTTATTTGCCGAGGCTGTGCTGCTTCTGGCAAGGCTCCCAGCGCAGCCCGGCTGGGAGACCGAAGGATCCATTGCGTTGAGTTTGTCCTTCTGTCCACCACGAGTCCCACCGCTGCCACAGTGGGAAGCGCAGTGAAGTAGTTCCGAATAACCACACTTTGCTTTTAGTGTTTAATCATTGTCTTTGTATGCCGTACGTGAATTATAGTCGCTGAAACTGAAATTTGTTACATAAAGGATATTAATGTGGTGAATAAGACAAGCAATTGCCCACCAGTGGCCCTAGACATATCCAATAAGGTTTTAATTATTTTTTTTATTGTTGCGATTTGCTACTATAAAACCACTAGGCCAATTTATGTCTGTTTCACCTTTAACAGGAGAAATTCTGACGCAAGTAGTTTTAAAAATTGGCACTTTTTCCTAACATTTGGGTATGCGATCTTCTCAGGTAGCACTGACCATTTGACGGGTCAGTTTGCTCCAGTATTCATTTAACTTTGCTCAGAGGAACCTGTTTGCATTTATCGTAAGGAGTATGCGCTGAGCGGGCTGTAAGGCCATAAGGTGCATAAAGCTGAAGCAATTACCGGAGCTTCACGGGAAGCGGTGACACAGCAGTGTGGGAAACCAGCATGGCTGTCCCGCTGCACAGAGAACGTCACCACTCGTTACAGGTGTGAGACCTTCTGCGTCTCCAAAACTGCAGGAGCCCTTCCAGCTGGGGAGGACACATGTTGCTTCATAACAACGCAAGAAAGTTTTCCGTGCTCCTCTGCTAGCGGTTCACATGGATGCATAACACTTCGCCGGTTTTATTTCTTCAGCGCAAGTGCGTGGTTTGCAGTAGAGAGAGGAAAGCCATGGGTTTATTCCCTACCAGCAGTCCTCACTGGGAACTGCGGTGAGGAGGAACAAACATCAGGAGAACAAAAATAAATGGGTATAAACAAGCCATTTGCCCGTGCTGTGACGGAGACAGAAACAAAGAGAAGTGTAATAGCAGGAGATAGGCTGGGTTACTGAAACAGGCGCTGCCGCAGAAGTCTGATGCTGTCCTCCGGATTTGGAAAGGTGTCCCAGTTTAGAGCTGCCTTTGGGGCAGAACAGCGGGAGCCCGTTGCGGAAAGCAAGGCTAACGCCGATCAGCGCACTCCATAAAGCAAAATGATTGCTAGGGAGGAGAGAGTCAGTGCTCAGCATGAAGGCTGGTGGAGGCTGAACCTGCTGCACAAAGAAACAAAGTAGAAAAACATCATCGTGAAACTAAAAGAAAAGAACATTCTTAAGATAAGGAGTGCTACACACATGAATAATGCTAATTCAGTGAACTGCAGCAGTGTGCCTGGTGCTGCCTTTAGGGTATTTAAAATACATATTGGTTTTGTAAACCTGTATTTGCAATTCAGCCAGGCTGTGACATTCCAGTCTTCTAGGCGGTGATTAGACATGCTGGTCAGTGCAATTATTCATCCCTTGTGAGGAACGCATTTTATGTCCTGCTGAGTACCACCTAAAACCTTCAGCCGTCCACCCTCCTGTTCAGAGCACCCTGAGGGTGCCCAGTGCTGGAGCCAAGGCAGGAGATAACGAAGGTGCTTTGGGCGAGGAGTGTGGCTGGTCCCAGGGCATCCTGCCCCAGGCAGGGGCTGAGCCCCGCGCTGTGCCCCGGAGCTCCTGGCAGATCCCTGCCTGCTCCCAGGACTGAGCGTGCTACGCTGAGGAACGAAAGAGGTCTGACCCTCAAATGCAGGGAAGTGGAATATAGTACAGGTTACAAACATAGGATACATCGAGAATTCGCAGTTCGGATCAAGAAAAAAAGCGTGACTGTAATACCAGTGCTCTTCCTTTGTAGGTGAAAAAGTATTTTACTGCTTACTGGGAATTATGACATTTTCTACTTGGTGTGCACTGCTCTGTGTACAGATACTGCATGGTTTTACGCAGGAGTTACTGCAAAATAGCATTAAAACCTTTAGCAATCTCGGAGGCCTTGAGCTACTGACAATAACAATTCAAGCTCAGGCATGACACCATGCAAACAAAAGGTATCTATTGCAGCAAAGTCCTTCAGGGTGCCTTAAAGAGCTCTCTGACTTCTGCTGGCCGGAGCTCTGCAAGTAGAAAAGAAATTAGTGATCAAATTTATACCACAAGAAAAATGCCACAAGTATTAATTTCGCAGAGCTGCAATGGCAGATCACAAATTATTAGAACCCACACTTAATAAATCATGAAGAACAGTATCTCCTAGATCAGAGGAGAATATTATTGCAATTGAAAAGGAATTTCTCTGTGTGGTCTCTACCAGGACACAGACCTGCTGTGCTGGGTTGCATAGTGGGGGACAAAAGCACATGCTGACGGAAAAGGCAGTGATGTTTTTAGAATAATTGAGATACTTGACAAAAGAGATTAGCTGGGAGCTGAGGTCCAGGGATACAAAATGCTGCAGCTCATCATGCATACTCAAGTAGTAGTATTAGTAGCAGTGGGAGAAAAGACACACTTAGTAGACTGTGTACGTTATCTAAGGATCCAGACCTAACTTGAGGCAATAAAGAGCAACAGTAAGAGAAAGGAGTCCCCTATTAAGCATTCAGATTTGTGGATCAGATTTGAATGCTTTGCACATCAGACTGAATGTCTTGTTTCTTGTAGTAAATAAAATTCTCACCACCAGAGCCTCTTTTCCCTCTCACTCACAGATGCTGATGTTTTTCTTTTACTTGGCCTCCTGGCCCCTTCACCCTACACCAGCCCAACCTTCCACAATCTCCCTCATATCCTCTTTAATTCCCTTATTCTTCTCTGTTTTCACCTCTCATTGCCCTCTAGCTGTTTGTTTGCATGACAGAAGCATACCTTAGACCTTTACACCTTAAAAAAACACCAGGGGCTCTACTGATCTCCTTCACACCAAGCCCAGAAAATAGTTTTGTCCTTCACAGCCTCACAGCTGTCTTTGAAAATAGACTGTGAGAGCCTTTTTGGGCTGTTGGGTCCTCACTTGTCTCTCCTCTCAGTGGCCCTCACCCCCACCTCTCCCAGTTCTCTGTGTAGGTACCCTAGGACTGGGTACTGTAGGACTCTGTTTCCTTCCTCTCCACCTTAACCACAGTGACTTTAAGTTCAAGCATAAGTTTAACTACTTCTAACAACTCTTCAGCTCCCAGTCTGTGTGTCTGTCCCCCAAATAAATCAGTATCTCAGATTTTTTCTTCTTGGCTATTAAGCCATGAGCTCAAGTTCAAATAACTAACAAGCTTTCTACTTTTCCAGGACCATTTTGGACCTACCCAGGACAATATAATCACTAATATTTCTAACAACCAAAGCAATTTATCACTACATATCTGAAGCAAAAAGGATTGAGAAATGAAATAGAAAATGTCTGTTAGGACCTTCTGTCTTGTAACATTTACCCATCCTAATCCTCTATCCCCCAGGAGGAAAGAATTACACCAGAGGGAAGTTCACCTGGCTGAGAACCAAAAGCTCATTAAAAGGGGGAAGAGTAGTCCAGGAGTGTCTTGGCCATTTTAAAATAAACTGTAAATATATTGAATGCACATTACATTAGAATCCTGAAGGTTATGAAGAGCTGTTGAACTCTAGGAAGATATATCTTTTGTGAGAGACAAAAACCTACACAGCCATGATGATAAAACCTAGGAAATGCAATCTTTATCTTTAAATTGTAGACCAGGGAACATGGGAAGCAAATCTAGAAATAATTTCATGGAGGAGGCTGTGTGTCACAGAGAGAGAAATGAGAAATCTGTATTACATATTTTTTAATCAAGTCTGCCCCATGACTGTCTCATCTTTCATCACTTTTATCTTTCTTGACAAGAAGTCTGGTCTTTGGGGAAAGCCTTTCTCTTCTCTTCCTCTCCTCTTTTCATGATACACCAAAGGAACACTGATATTCTTACACATTTTTTTTGTGTGGTGTTAAAAGGAAACAGAAGGAAAAAAAAAAAGGAGACTTACCTGCAGCTGATGAACCAAATGACCTATTTTCCTGTAAACATTTTGTTTAAATCTTGACATACTACAACTGCCGAATATGACACATGGCTGTCTTCTCCACCAATACCTCCAAATCAGTTCTGCCAATCATTTGGATGACTTTGCTGTTCATCATAGTAGAGACAGAAAAATGAGCACCTTAGGCCTTTGACTGCCTGCTTGTTTCAGCAAACTTGGTAGTGAAAGAAAATAAAAGGATGAGATAAACAAGAAGAATAAAAGGGAACAGAGATTTGGTCAAGTGAGAGCTCTGAAAGACAATCTCTAAGAACCCTTTGCTCATTCTCCCCTGGAGGTAGCTTAGCTTGCAAATATGCCAAAGAAAACCTGTTGCTGATCCATTCTGAGCCTTCTTGGCAAGTGGCATCCTCTCACAGGCTTCCTGCCATCTCCCCAGCCTGGGGGGGTGTTTTGGTCAGCAAAGGATAATGCACCTTTTATAGCTGGAGGAGGATCTATTGGCTTAGGTCACCGACTACTTACAATGGGATGCAAGTGTCCCCCTCAGCATTTACACTATTTGGAGGAAAACCTATAGATTTCTTACTGCAATGCAGGGTTACAGAACTGTGGAATAGAAGCATTATGCTTCTATTATATGCTGTCTATACTATTATATAGGCTATTCACAAGAGTGGGACAAGTACCACGAGCCCCAGAAAAAGACACATCTGAAAATGAAGTGAATGCATCTCTTCACCGTAGTGCATAAAGCTTACTAAGGAGATATCTATTAGCATGGGCATTGTATGGTTTTGAAATCCTTCCCTGGGCAGGCTTTTGATAAGTGTAAGCTCACAGCATAGCTCCCTCTTGTGCAATAAGCGTCTGGGTTAAAATCCCTCCAACTGACACTAAAGTTTCTTCTTTACTAACTTTTCTCTTGAGCTGGAGGCTGGGGAGAGGGTGGATGTTTTCAGCACAGCAGATAACATCAAACAGCCTGACAAGAATTTATGAATGGGAGATGTGGACACCTTAGAAATGAATGATGACTGAGCAAAGCTCACTAAAAGGAAATAGGAAAGATCTGCACATCTGAGAATCCACTGTCTAAGCTGCAGCACTGAGCAATTTTTTTTTCCATGGTTAATTTTTTGACTCCAGTAAATGCAGTCAGATAGTGATTTATTACGAGCTTCCATTCTGTGTCATTTCCTCTTCAATAATAATATTCAACGATTCATTTTCTTATTGAGAAAGAAAGTCAATATTGCAAATCCCTCCAACTTTCACACAGCAGCTCCTTTGAAACATTGCACAGTGTAGCTGACTTGGTGCTTTCCCTAGTGCTCAGGCTAAACCTCCCTTGCCTTGGGGATCTCTTCTCTTCTTTTTTGGTGTCTACATCTCCCAGGTAGCCGGAGATAGGATGTTACCTGTGCCATTATGAAGGTAATCCACCCTGCTCCTTAATGATTTTTAGTCTTTTGTTCTGTCAATACCCAGCCTATCAATACTGCTCTAAATTGCTTGTAATCATATTGTAACCATGGCCATTCCTCACCCTCTGCAGTCTGCCATGACAAATCCAATGTGTCTTACATGTAGACACATCTCAGGAGAACAGACACGGGAGAAAGGGACTCTGCAGGAATACAAGAATGTCAGTAGGTCAGATGAGGGTCGACTCTGACTTCCACGTGGGAGATAAGGACAGAGCATTCTTTCAACTTTGAAGGAAGAAAGTAGTTAATTTAGCTGAAGAACATTTATTGTTGTTGGGTACCATGACTTAAAGTATTTTAAGACAAGTGCTTTAATTTAAGAATTATTCCATTTAAATATAACAAATTTCCAGAGGAAAAGAGTAAGAGAGAGGCAGGGATCAATTTCTCAATATTTACATGTTTCTGCTTGTGTCTCTCAGTACTCAAACAAACACGCAGGTGAATTTCTTAAAGAAGATGGTGTTAAACCCAGTGCTGAACTTACAGTTTTCTACAGACAACCTCAGACCTGTCCCTCACTCTCTTCCCGGTGGTGGCAGATGCACTTTCATAAATTTTGATGGCATAAAAAGACTTTTAGACTTCAGATCCCTTCACTCTGAGATTTAAACAGCAAGTTGTGTCACGTACTTGCCGATAATGCTTCAACAATAAAATTCTTTCTACCGAACTATTAATTTCATTATGAATTCAGCCAGCGATGTAATGTGTTTTATACCATACCAAAATACCATTTTGAACTGCCACTGCTTATTCTAAGAACTTGATTCTTTCATACCTCACTATTCTTTTAATGGAAGAGCCATTTTCCTCCTTTCCTCGCTGTCATAAAGTTAGGGTTGACAGCCGTTTCATTTTTTTTGTAGCACACCTACGTACAGAACCCATGAAAGAGCAAGGTGGTCCCCAGGACAAATCTGGGCTGAAAAAAATGGATCAGCTGGATGGAGAGCACGCGTCCCTCCCTCTGCTCCCGACAGCTCAGCAGGGTCGAGTGGCACGATTGCTGCAGAGGCTGCAGTAAGGACTCCTTGAGTTCCAGGTTTTAGGGAAATTTCATCTGAAGTATTGCACTTTTAATTAGTGGTGAATTCAGCTCTCTGACAGACTGAGTATTGCTATAATCCTCAAGCGTACAAGTTTTACTGCTAATCTGCAAATGATCTGCTTTCATTCCTTCATATGCCGCTCTGCTTCTGCGAATATCATCATTCAATCACCCTTGTTTCAGAATCTCCTTCAGCTATTTTTGTATTTAATAGGGCACATCTCAATCGGGAGGAGTTGCTGTGATCTCAGAAGGCCTGGAGATGTTGGCGGAGCTGAGATAAGTCTGCAAAACTGCATAAAGCTCAAGTGGTGGCAGGGGAGGAGGGAGGCAACGACACATCCAAGGGCTGGGGCCAGGACGTCAGCCCAGCACGTACCGTATTTGATCCCTGTGTTAGAGACATGGGGAGTCCTGGGGGGGTGTTTCAGCATCACATTTTCAACTCTCATTTAGGCTGCGAAGAAAGCTTTCAGTTCTTGAATTGCCAAGCGGTGATGGTTTCTAAAGGCTTAGAAATCAGAGAAGAAAAAGCAAAACAGATGTATTTTAGTGGGGGAGTAGTAATGGAAAGATTTCATCATTTGAATGCAGGGATCATGAATGCAAATTAAGGACAATTGCTGAATAAGAGTTGATAGTAGTATATTTATCCGGTATGTCAGCAACAATAAATAGCTTTTTTTTGCTCTGCTCTAACAAGCACTCTGGTGCTTTAGAAGGGCTTCTGGAGGGCCTTCTTGTGTAAGCTGATACCTCTAGTGCTGTGAAAAGCTTGGCTATCACAGACCTTGTCTGATCCACTCCCTACCGGGTGCAAGCAGACAGAGATGTCAGCTGGAGCTGGAAAGCAGAGTCGTCCCTCAGCCTGGGTATCGAGAGCAAATCAGCCAAAGTGCCGTGCTGCTCCGCTGCCCTGCCTACACACCGGCAGAGCTAGGCTCTCCTCACGTGAGACTGCCCAACTGCCTGTTGGACGTTATCCTTTTAACGCTGGAGAAACCAGCAGCAGATGAAGAAAATGTAACGCCCTATCCTGGACCTATTGCATACAGGAGACAGTTCCTGAACTGGTCCATGATAGCGGGACCATCCACCTCGGAGCTACTGCCCTTCCCTGGGAGGCTATTACCAGCACTCTTTTGTTTAAGGCTGGAACATAAGAGTCTACTGAAAAAAAGAAACAAACAAACAAACAAAAAAAGGCGCCAGGATAAGGAAATATCAAACAACATTTGGACAGGACAGTTCAGTGCAAGGGAGGGAATCTAGCTGATTCAGCAGTCTCAGGACTTTTTTCTAGCCAGATATCCCCCATTATAATAGATAACTTCCCTTGAGATGAGCATCTGGTAAAGACAACAGGAAAAGGGTCTGTAACTTCAAGAAGAGGGTTACACAGAATAGGGAGAAGAAGCGGCACAGCAGTGGCAGCTGCCCTGGGGACTCTGTCCGACACCCTGAAGGAATGTATTGATGAACTGGGTGATTTCTGCAGCAGTTTTCCCCCTCAAAACTGTTATTTTGAAGACTTCTTTCAGCTCGTGACAAGGTTTTGACCTCGAAGGAGCTGACTGATAAAGATGTGGATGTAATGATTGTATCAGGGCTCCAGTCTTCACCGTATCTGCTTGACCATTCATGTGGAAGAGTTCTCTCCAGGTAACAGATATGACCAGGCTTAAGCAGACCTGCAGTACAGCTGATCAAAACAGAAGGAAAGTAATTTTGGAAGAAATTTTTGGCACCACAGGATGTTGCCTTGCTGATCAGTGCAGACACACGGTGGCAATCCTCCAGTGTCCATTCTGCAGTCTAATGCAGTGACAGAATCTTAAACACTGCCTAAATCTCCATCCACCTTACAGAAATACAGCTAGCCAAAATAAAACATTCCCCCAGTCTTTGTGCCAGTCACCTGCAAAGATGTTTTGATGGGGATAAAGCAGAGGAAGCAGATACTCATGGCTTATCCATGAAATTCAGCCTTCATGCAATCAGCAGTTTGCATGCCGCACTCTCATGGTAATAAATGGCACAAGTTTCTTCTCACCTTGCAGTCCTGTGGTAGGGACTGAAGGATCTATATGCCCAGGAACAAAGGTCATGCAATCTCATGGAATTCAACAAAGCCAAGTGCAAGGTCCTACAGCTGGGTTGGGGCAATCCCCAACATCAGTACAGACTGGAGGATTAATTGCTTGAGAGCAGCCCTGCAGAGGAGGACTTGGGGATGTTGGTAGATGAAAAATTGGATGTGAGCCAACAATGTGTGCTCACAGCCCAGAAAGCCAACCCTATCCTGGGCTGCACCCAAAGCAGCGTGACCAGCAGGTCGAGGGAGGGGATTCT
>JANXJC010000042.1:21257913-21268454 GCA_027564655.1 Leptodon cayanensis | reverse complement strand
AGGGAAGTGGTTGAGTCACCATCCCTGGAGGTATTCAAAAAGTGCATAGACGAGGTACTCTGTACCATGGTCTAGTGGGCACAGACGACGGTTGGACTCGATGATCTTGAAGGTCTTTTCCAACCCGAATGATTTTATGATCTTCCATTCATGTACCCAAGCAGCCAAAAGACAATGTTGTTTCTCTCTCCCAAAGTGCAAACTAATGCCATTAATCATAGGCCTATGCAATCGTATTGGCACGCTGCTGCTGCTTGCGTTGCTCCGGGAGCAGGGCGCTGGCTTCTCTGCCTGCTCTGAGGACGTCCTTGACGCAAGAGCTCTGTCTGCATTCTGCTCCCCTGTTCTACCAAAGTGCATTAAAGCCTTTCTCCGTAACGAGCGGCCCACCCGGAGACATAAATCTTGAGCTCCTAAAAGCAACTTTGCAGAGACGGTGGTTTATTTATTAATGCGCGCATTTATGTAAAGTGCCAGCTGCTGCAACGGCTTACTGTTTTAGATAAATATAGCAGTCAAACAGCACCAGCCAGGAGAAGGGGTCAAACCCTAGTGCGTTAACGTGCACGCTGCAAAGGCTTCAACGACCACTCATGGAGATGTGCTGGCCTCTGAAGAGGAGCTCCTCATCACTTGGTGGAGGCAGGCTCAGCAGCATCAAGAGAAATCCACTTTTCATGATTTTACCCGCTGGCACAAAGACCCCCTACTTCACTTCAGTGCCCTGGGTTGGGTGCAAGCAAGGAGCCTCAACAGCGGGTTGGACACCGGCTTTTCCAGTGTATCCTCTTTGATCTGGTGAGAAGTGGTGAAGAGAACAAGGATTAAGCTCCTAACGACCGTATTTTCTAGGAAACTCAGGCATGGAAAGACATAGGCAGACCTAGAAGCATATGCATGAACTGGAGAGTTGCTTCATAAAGTGTATATGAGGATTTGGGTCTTACTGGACACAAGGGCTTGATCCAGTTGGGTTGCCAAGTCTCAGCAAGCAGCAGTGGGAAATCCTTTCTTGACCATTGCAGATCCCACCCGTGCATACTCCTGCATCTTGAGATGTGATCTACTTTTGAGATACCACTTTGGGAACCCAAACCTGACATCAATAGATGCGAGATGCCCAAGTGCTCTGTAAAATCTATTCCTGCATGCCACAGCCTCTTTTATAAAAGGAGACCTTTGTAATAGAGAATATTGTATTTTTTTTTACATTACATTGCATTGCAATATGTTACAGTTTCATAGTAGATATATGCATTACGTACCTTATAGATATTAATTATATCATTAATATTTTATATTGCACTGTGCATAAAATCTACTAGAAAAATATAGAACAACATAGCAGTGGTCACATAAGGGTGGAAATTTTTATAGATACCAAGAGCATCCAGAGGTAGAATACAAAACATGAACAGAAATAAACAGAGTTTGGGACAGTCAATATTTGATATTCCCTAAATACGTAGCCTGTTAGCTACAGGCCTACATCTGGTGTATCCTAAAACTTCAGGCTATGAAAAATGAACAAGGTGGTGTCCCATTGTGCCCCACTGCTGTCATGTGGCTTTTCTAGAGGCTGACCAGTTTGGGGTTTTTTTTGAATGAACAAATGAACCACCTTTCCCCTCCATGGAACTGCTTGAGATATTCCTAAAAATTACCCATCCATTTCTTTTAGTTCCTTTAATGAAGGAAAACCTACACACACACACACATACACACAAAAAAAACAACAACAAAAAAACCCCCAAAAGTCAAATGGTATGTCCCAACTTCAGCTTATGTTCTTTCCATTAAAAAAAAAAAAAATAATTATTTTTTTAATTTAAAAAAAAAAAGAATCAATGAAACAAATATACTGCGTTCTATGAAATCATGCTTAAACTGAGTAACCTTAAAAAAGCATTTCTTTCCCATCAAAAATCAGGTCAGTCACAGGGTAGACATTCCTTTGATAAACATCAGAATAACTGATCTCTCTTTTACAGGTTGTTTCTTCTGTATATTAGAGAGAAGATGAGCAATGCTACCTCAACTGAAGAGGTGGAAAATTCCAACTACACCTATGCATCTCCTGAACCTGTTTTTTTTAACTCTAGGAGCCTTTGGGGGGGGGCAGGGAGGGGAGAAAGCAGCTAAACATGGTATTTTATTAATTTGGGAATGTGACTCAGATTGCCAAGGTCGACACATCACCCTGCTGTAAATGGTGGAGGAGGAGGGCAGTGGTGGGAGAAGTATTTTTCTCTGTTAGATCAAATCCTTTCTACTTTCCATTGGCTTCTCAACACACCACCAAATCTGTCATTTGGTAAATTGGAAAATGCATTAAAAGCTGTTTTGACTACAGCTGCGTGAGTAAAGGCAGCACCAGCAAAGGTGACCAGGAAACAGCACAGAATATATACATCGGAGTGTGCATTGCATAAAATGCAGTAAAGCATTTTGTGTGGCACAAACGGGGCTGAGCTGGAACCCCAGACCGCTTGTGGGGCAGCGCCTGTGGCACTGCCCACATCAAACTGGGAGCACGCTACAAACCTCCCGTCATTTCCACGCAAACAGTTTTTGATACTGAAGCAGCTCAGAAGCAGCAGGAGCTGAAATCAATACCTGGCGCTCTTTTAATTAATAATTTTCTGCCGTCTCCAGTCAATTATAAGAACATTTTAAAGGAATGCAGTGAGACATTGTGACACTGGAAGTTCTTTCAATTCTGCTAATCTCTGTTTCAATTATTACTCTGAATATTTTTTTTTTATAGGGATAAGAGTTGATGTTTGCCACCCTCACATGGCCTGTGAGACAAAACTTGATCCCCAAATTCTAATCTATAGATCGGTATGATGGAAATATTTCTGTTTCTTGGGGAGACATGCAGAAATAGTAGGGAGAAGGAATCATTTTGCTTCAGAAATGGGAAGACAAACGAAATCTTTTTTCTTGCCAAAATAAAAAACTGAAAAATTCTAGTCTGTTTCATCGGAAACATTGCAAAAAGGGACAGGACAGGGCTTTTTTCCGTCACGGTTCACATAAGTAAATGAAAGCAAGGGCTGGCGCAGTAGTGCTCTGGGTGCTGGTACTACGCAGAGGACGGGTCCTAGGACACTCGCACATGGGCACACCGGGACTCAGCACCCTTGCTTTCCAAGGAAACACTGCTGGAAATGTTCCTAACTGTTGTCGGTCTGAGACACAACATGGTTTTGGCATCTCCTGTCAATGTTCCTCTGCTGTTGTACAGCACAGGTATCCCCTAGACCTGACAGAGAAACAGCATCGTTTTCTCTGAGCAGCTTTCAGATCCGTTTTCTTGGATTAGCCAGTGATGTCCTCAAGGATGTAAAAGAGGAAAAGAAGCAAACCAAAGCAGCATCTCCATCACTTGCATGAAGAATAAGATTTCAAGCAAACTGTAAAATCCATATTGTTTACTTGCCTGCTAAGGATTCAAGCCCATCTAAGAATTTTCGGCTAGTCAAATTACTTAATTGGCTGAAAGTTCTGGCATTAAATACTGAAAATAACTTTCCATTCCCAAGATAGAGTATCTAACAGAGCACCTCCTAGAGCACTGAGAAGAAAGGCTTGGAGAGGCATAAATTCAGTCTCGGGGTGCTCACTGTGAAGCCTTATGCAAATTTAAATGCCCACTTCTCAAACTATTTACTTGATGCAAATACGTGCAGGGGAAGACGGGCTGCACAGAGTCATCTCTGGGCGCGGGCAGGAACGTGCCACACTCGGTGGAAATTTAACCTGTCACCTCTGCCAGTCCTGGTGGTCTTTGTACAGATTGGCTGAATGTTTCTGTGGTATTGAGTCTATTCCACCCATTTTGGTAGTTTTGAAAGAACAAAACCATCAGCCACTCCAAGGTCACCATCTTTACCTTTACACATGGAGACTCATTTAAACACCTCAGTTTCAGGCCCATTTCTATCAACCTATCAAGTCAAAAGGAGAGTGAAAAATGCATAAAGAAAGTAACAAAGATGAATTAAGGCATGAACAGCCTTTCATATGAGGAATAATTAAACAGCCTGAACTCAGCCTGGAAGGAAGCACAGGACAGAAGTCTATAAAGTCAAGAATGGCCTGAAGAAACCGTGCAGGGAATAATTGTTCCTCTCACTTCCAATTAAAGAGCAAAGTGGCATCAGATGGGAGACAGAGTCACAGCAGGCACTAGAGGTTCTCCTTCACATACCACATAGATAATCTGTGAAATCCCTTTCTGCGGGTTCTTGTGGATGCTAATATTAACAGGGACTCAGAGAGCAATTGGATAAATGCATGAAAGAAGAAAAGCATTGAGAGCTATAGTGTAGAGAGACACCTGACTTAAACTCTCTTAGCTGCAGCTCTCTAGGGAATACTCTAAGGCAATAAGAGCACATGTGCATTTTAATTCCTTTCTTTGTTATTTCCTATTGACACTGCTGAGGACAGCGTGGTAGGCCTTATAAATCTGTATTGTGGTCTTGTAAAGCACTTGGTGTGTTTTTAGTTTTAGGAACCTACTGCTGAGGGAGCAGTTTTCTTTCCACAAAACCTATTAGGTGATGGAAAAATTAATTTCCCTTTTGCTAAGTGTTTTGGGTGTTCTGCCGTCAAAACAGAGCTGTTGCCTCTGAAGGTCTCTGTGTCCCAGTGCTGTTCCCACAGGACACAGCGTCTGTTTTAATGCCGCCTGCCAGGAGAGCGACACCAGAGAGAAAACACTTCGAGCAGGTCAAAGCACCACTATTGCTTCTGCATGGTGACGTCCAGGCTATAGCAAAGGGATTCTGGGCCAAAACAACACAACTACACCAGAAGAAGCCACCATGGTTGTTAGTTCTTCCAAGACCTTGTCTCTTCTGTCTGGGGTGATAGCATAGGTGCATTCCCCAAAGTGCTCCTGTAAGATCTCCTCTCAAGGCACATTGGCAATGGGAGAAGATGATCTTCCTTTTTGACTGGTTGTGACAAATCTACAGCAGACTTATTTTCAATGTGCTACTCTTTATACTTCTCACAGAAAATTTGTAATTACCTTGATCCTCATATTAACTCTGAGAGACATTGCCAGCTGGGACGGGTAAAGCACCAGAACCAATGAAAAAATAAAAATCTGTTTAATTTGTAGCTAATATATAGTTACAAGCTTGAAGCTTTTTTGCTTTTTGTTCCAGGTCTTCAGAAAACAGAGGAAAAGTTAGAAGTGTGTCCTGTTGTGGTTTTTATTTCTAAAATTCTTAACCTGCATTATTTTAAACTCAGCATAGCTTATAAATTTTTGAGGTGATCATAGATATAGCCACATCCCTCAAAGGCATGCTGGTATTAACGGTTTGCTAATTTTAAGGGATGCATTATTTTTAGAGTGCAAGACACTAATTCGTATTACAGTAACATAGCCTCAGCTGTAGCCTGCATGATGTTGGCAACACATGGAGTGGTATTCAAGGCTGAAATATTCCAGTGCCAAACCAAATTCTATTTATATAGTTTGTTCAGCAGGTTAGACACTTCCTCCCACTGGTGAAAGCTGCCAGTCAATGTTAATAAAATTAGTGCAAATGATCATACAAAGGAAGGCTGTGGCCTTTTGTCACGGATAACTAGACGGCCTCTACCCACCAGATGGTATTTAAATGGACTTCTTCAACAACTGCGTGGGCAAGTTAATTCCCACAGGCTTCAGAATATTTTTAGTTTTTGAAGTCACTTCAACATATTCCTTTTTTCCCCTGCTCCTTACCTGCAGACTATTAAATATACTACAGTGGAAGCAATTTATACCTGCCTACTCCAATAGAAAAGAAAACAAAATAGCATACAGGAGGAGACGATGCAGGTCTGATTCTGCTCTGGCACTGACCAGTGACATGGAGATGCATTTTCTGTCACCGATGCAGGATCGCTGTACATTTATACTAGCACAGCCAAAAGCAGAGCTAAGCCTGAAGGGTTGGGTTTAGGGTTTTGTTTGTTTGGTTTGTTGTTTTGGGGTTTTTGTGCGTTTGTTTTGTTGTTTTTTTAGTTGTTTTGTGTGTTTGTTTTTCTTCTTAATATGGGAGCATGTTGTTTAGAGACTTAGTAACAAGGCAAAAATTTAATGTTAAGTGAACTCAATTCATGGGTAGAATGAACTGATATTCCATGAACTGAAGTTCCACTTTTTCTCCAGGCAGCCTGAACACTAATTTTACTGTCCCAGGGACATGGCAAATAACCCAGGGAGTCAGTTATTTCTGCATAGGAAAGTTCCATGTTGAGCAAAGGATGGATATTCAAGACAACAGTCACCTTAAAGCACACCACCAGGAGATTTCACTTACTTCTCATCAATTTCACACATTTCACTTAATAGAGCCACTGCATTTAAAAAATAACACATGGGGGAAAAGACTCACAGAGTGAGCAAAACGCTTCATAACTTCTTTGCAGGCCACATGAAAGCTTGCTCCACTTCTACACAACCCCCAAAGACCAAAAGCGTAACCTGCATCCCCCTTTGAAAAAGAAAACAATAAAGAGTAATTTTTTCAGGGTTTGACCTGACCACGTCCAACCCTGCTATAAATAGGGAACAAATCCAGGTCCAATATGTACACATGTACTATTTGACAAAATAGAGGCAATTCATTAGTTGGGACAGGAACTGGGCTGTTATTAACTAGTAAGCTGTCCCTAGGACTCTTTCCAGGATATATAAATGCTCTAGTGCATTAATCCAGCTTGCTATGAAAACTGTCAGCGATGAAATTATTTCAATCCAGAGCAATTTAAAGTAGTTATAAATGACACATCTGTCTTCCTGATTCAACCCATACTGAGAAGTAGTTAGGAAAACAGTTCATATCTATATGTACATGGAAACAAAGTTTTTCAGAGATTAAACAGAAGAATCTGTTTTTCCATAGTCGTTTTGTTGACTAATGTTTAGCAGCTCTGCTGAAGGAGAAAGCTATGTCAGCTTGCACTGACATAATTGCAGTGTAAAAGATCTAAATATTCCAATTCATTAAATAAATGATGAAAGAAAGTGGGGAAAAAAGGAGGATAAAGGACTTCAAGAATGAATAGAGAAAATATACCCAAAACCAGATTATCATAACAACATTAGAGTTACTGAACTTGATAAATCACAATTAAAGGCACCCAAAGAGTGCTGACAAATAACTCCTTGACATTACTACAAGAACAGAGAACAAAACTCACCGAAGCACAGACTGGAGACCAGAAGGACCCAGTTCTCATGTGGGGTACCCAGTACAGGTTTATTTCATGCTTTGCAGCAGCTATTGCAAACTCAGCTAGGATTCAGTAAATTATTTACTTACTTGAATCAGTAAATCATTGATTAATCAAGAATGAAAGTGCATGTATTTAACCATAGATAAAGGGTGAGATATTTCTAGCACTTCTCAGCTTTCCCAGGACCAGTTGCAGACTGCAGAGCGTGAGCACAGCTGGGGGTTTAAACTGGAGCCCCTCTTGGACCAGCCCAGCTAAATCCTCAGGCTGGCTTTGGCTCACTTCGCTTTAGTCCAGTTTCTCTCTAGAGGTAACAGCAGCGACAGTCACCTCCGGGCAGCTCATTCCACATTGACATAGGTGTCCAAAACAGAAAATTAAATGGTCTTTTTGGCAATGCTTCTCACACTCCCCAATGACATCGTAAGCCTAGGCAAGTAGTTGATTTTTCAGCTAAATTTATGTGGAATTAATCCTTTCCTTAGTTTACACCAGCTATAATCAACAGTCAATCTTATTGCCAACATTTTTTTTTTCTTCTGTCATAAACCGTGTTTCATAGAAATGGTTGAGGTTGGAAGGGAATTTTGAAGGTCATCTGGCCCAAACCCCTGTACTTATAGCAGGTTGCCCAGAGATGTGTGCAGCCAGCTTTTGAATATCCCCAGGGATGGAGACTCCACAACCTCTCTGGGTAACCTGTACCAGTGCTGGGTCACCCTCACAGTAAAAAAAATGTTGAAGTGGGATTTCCTGTGTTTCAGCTTGTATCCTTTGCCTCTCGTCCGGTCCCTGGGCACCACGAGGAAAGCCTGGCTTTGTCTTCTTTGCACCTCCTCCTGCAGGTATTTATCCCCATTGATAAATCCCCCTGAGCCTGAACAGTCCCAGCTCTCTCAGCCTCTCCTCAGATGAGAGATGCTCCAGTCCCTTCATCATCTTCATGGCCCTTTGCTGGATTCTATCCAGCATGTCCCCCATCTTTGTTGTCCTGGGGAGCCCAGACTTGGACCCAGCACTCCAGGTGTGGTCTCAACGCAGTGATTTGTCATCTGATGCAGTGATTTGTCATCAAGTTTACAGGTCGGTCACTACCACATCATCAGCAATGCTGATGACGACACACCAGGAGGCTGCTGTCTGCTTGTCTCATGGGAATAAAAGCCTACAGCAAAAATAAAATTGTAAACCCAAAAAACTTTTGAAAAGAAAGGAATAAAACATTTTGCCCTTTTCGGTCAACCAGAATACTGGGCAGCAGGAAAAAAAGAAATCCAATTAATTCATTGTCTGACACCAGAAGATAAATGGTTTTAAATAAAACCAGCAGATGTGTATAAAAATCACCTGTGGAGGTGAGAGGGAAGGAACAAGGAAAGAGCTGACGACTGGAGAGGAAGCTGAAACAGACTGACCACATTCAAGACAATAAACTTTTTTGAAACTTGGTTAGGTTGGTTGGGATTGCTGATCATGTTGCTGTAGTAGACACACTGCTGTCACATTGTCTACTGACTTCTTTTTAAAACAATGAAAGGCTTCTTAGTGACCTAACTGCCTGTTTACAGGGCAGTATGCTGCTTATTTATATTAGTAAAATTTCTTGACATAGCATTCATCATCCAGAGCCAGTTGTATTAGATTCTGTGTCTATAGGCAACAAAAACAGACAAAAGACCTAACCGACAATAATAAAAGACAAAAGTGAAAAGTGGAGTGGAAAAGCTAAGTAAAGAAAAATCGATGGCATTTATATGTGTATTGGAATACGTATGCACACCCTTCTTATTAAGAGATAATGTGGGAAGTCATACAAAAAACCTCATTCTTGCAGCTCATTCCTTTTCTGTTATTATGGCTTCAGCCCCTTTTGGGCAACAAGGAAGGATGAGACTTGAGAAGTTTGAACGAAGAGGAAGAGATAGATACTATTTTTTACTCCTTCCAGTCAGAAGGTCACACCAACTGATCTTGTTTTTAACGTAATCTGTGCTTTCACTATACGCTTGGGTGTTTCAAAGACATACAGATTATTTTTAAATGTATTTGAAACACTAAAGCATGCTGGTACTGGGCAGACTATTCCCATTGGCTATTTTGATAGCAAAAAAAAATAACTTTGCCAAGGCGTTAGTTAAATTTTAGAAACTAAATCAAGTTAGCTAGATTCATGAATACAATATAGTCAGAAGGAGATAAAGTGTCAGTTATCACCATTCAGAGTTTGAAGAGTACAAGATCACTACTTTTAAGCTAAACTCTTTTTTAGGTCAACTTCACCTTGGAGAGAAAAAAGAAGAAGAAAAAAAAAACAACCAGAAATCTGGTATTCTTAAGCAGTCAGCCAGGAACCGCAAGACTACATAAATTGCCAAGAAGCACGTACCTGTGCCATTAACAATTCAGCTATTAAGCATAAGTAAAACAAATGTTGCCAGCACATACTGAACACTCACACGCAGACTTGCAAGGGCTTATCATGAAGGTTTTGCTGTCAGGCCACAGGGGACAATCCAAAGCATCTGTAATACATTCAATCCACTTACAGGACTTTGCAAGGAAACAGGGATCTTTCTGTCCCAGGGCACTTTTGAGAGCAGTGACCCTGCCATTCAAACCGTTTGATAGAAGGGACACAAAATGTTTTCAGCATTGGGAGTTACCCTGACAAGTTCGTTTGGGCTGCACATGGAGCCCACAAACACAACAGAATTTAAAAGAAAAATCAAAAATAAGCTTCTCTGAGGTCTGACTGCAGAAATACCCACAAAACCACTTTGAAATTATTTCTCGGGTAAGCTTTCAAGAACTCTTTTCCTCTGTCCCAATAACACAGGGTAGGACTTCACCCAGCTGTCCATCCGTCGTGGTTTAACCCCAGCCAGCAACGAAGCACCACGCAGCCGCTCACTCACTCCCCCCCTCAGTGGGATGGGGAGAGAATCGGGAAAAGAAGTAAAACTCGTGGGTTGAGATAAGAACAATTTAATAGAACAGAAAAGAAGAAACTAATAATAATAGATAACACTAATAAAATGACAAAGTAATAACAAAAGGATTGGAATGTACAAATGATGCGCAGTGCAATTGCTCACCACCCGCCAATTGACGCCCAGTCAGTCCCCGAGCAGTGATTCCCCACGCCCCCCCACTCCCCCCAGTTTATATACCAGGTGTGACATCACACGGTACGGAATACCCCTTTGGCCAGTCTGGGTCAGCTGTCCTGGCTGTGTCCCCCCCCAACTCCTTGTGCCCCTCCAGCCTTCCTGCTGGCTGGGCAGGAGAAG
>JANXJC010000042.1:21192931-21257813 GCA_027564655.1 Leptodon cayanensis | reverse complement strand
CCCAACTCCTTGTGCCCCTCCAGCCTTCCTGCTGGCTGGGCAGGAGAAGCTGAAAAGTCCCTGATTTTAGACTAAACACTACTTCGCAACAACTGAAACCATCAGTGTTATCAACATTCTTCTCATACTGAACCCAAAACATAGCACCGTACCAGCTGCTAAGAAGAGAATTAACTCTATCCCAGCTGAAACCAGGACACCATCCTCTCCCCTAACCCTTGCTTCCTTTCCAGCCCCCCAGCCAGCAGACACTGATGGGAAGCAGGAATATGCTGCTCCTGGTTGGCACGTGGTGGCTGGGTGTTTGCATTGCAGGTCTCTGATCTTCCACTCTCTCATTGCTACCCTGTAGATGGTGATAATATTTTAGAAATCTCTCTAACAATTTCTTTTTCAGCTGGAGGATTTTAATGGCTTATTCAATGCAAAAGTTGTTTTGAAATGTGTGCAAATCTCTGGAAAAGGTTCCTCTGTTAAACGAGGTATTTAAGTTTTAAACTTGCAACTTCACTAGGCATTTTTAGCTTTCCAAAATATTTTCCTTGTCTTTCTCTATATGTATTACTTTAGAAAGAAAAAAAAGAATGTTTGGGGTTTTTTTTGTTTGGTTTTTTGTTTGGTTTTTTTTTTTTTTTTTTTTAACTGATTTGACCTTGTCTGTACATAACTCACCTTACTCCTAATGCATTTCTCTCTGTATCTCCTACAGTTTATAACAGGATATGAAACCAGACAAGACACTGATCGGATTTCCAGCATGCAGAAGTGCATAGCTCTTACCTGGAAGGAAAGCTATATTTAAACAATAAAATAGATTATCAGGTTTAGATTTGGCTCAAAAATGTATAGTTTCTCATTTGAGGTATAATGGGTATATGGGGCTTTGATGAAGTTATGACTTTTAATAATATAGGAAGCTGATACTAGCTGTCCATTACTTAAATTCAATATTTCATCTTCCAACTTATTCACAATATGCTTTTGTAGGAAAGACACCTTTGCTCTTCAACAATATTTTTTACTACTTTTTAGCCAGTACATACAGGAAAAGGAATTTATCTATAAGTAAATTATAGGGAGCCTCATCTGGCAGGTCAACAATAATTTTCTTTAGAAATCTGCATACGTCCACAGTCCAGTGAAGGCAGAAAGTTACCTCGCCTAGCTTTAAGCAAGCCAGTTTGGGTGCAACAGCATAGACCTGGGCTACAGCTGAGATACCTGTCCCCTGAGGCATACCATAGTTTCTACCCATACAGCAGAGATCTAGGACAAGGGAAGAGACCCCAGATTTAACTGGTCATTGGTTTCTTAAACACAGAGCTATAAATAATTTAAATTCCTCTCATTTATAATACAGACATTCAGAACTATGTTGGCTTCATTTGCAAGTAGATAGAGTGAATAAACTACCTGTCTGCCTGGAAGCTGGCAGACACAGTTGTAACCGTATCCTTCAGATATTCATCAGTATTTCATGGCTACTAAATCACTTGCCTTCTTGGAGACTTTGGTCCTACTCTGATTTGTATAGATTTTATGGCTGTGTGACTTTGTATTTCAGCAACAGAATAACGTCACTGTACCAGACACCTTAAAGTGACAGGCGATGGTTTAGTTTACCCAGAAATAATTTTGAAATGGAAGAGACCCAAGACATACTAAGATTTGCACGTATGGTGGGTGAGAACATACAACAGAAGCGATCTTTTTAACATAGCAGAGGTAAAGTATAGCAGGCTATTCCCACCAGAATCTGACAAAATAGGAAGTTAAGTAAATCATGGCATTTTAATAGTAAGAGTCATTAACTGTAAAGATCAACTGCCAGGAAAAAATGTTTGTTTTTAATCTCTTAAAATCTTCAACCTAAATGCCTCTCTTGCAGAAGAAGGTATGTCTTAACCACAGTTTGTAAGACAGAATTCAAAGGTGACAGAGGAATACGAGACCTTTGACATAAAAGTTACCAAGATAGAACACTTTGAATTTCTGCTTCAAGTTACAGTATTTCTCATTAAAACTTACCCAACTTGCAGTAAAACACCACACTAGGAGGACTCACTTTTCAGGAAGCTCAGCCTCAGTAAAACTAAAAGCAAACCCATAAGACAGCCTGTCTTTGTTTTCTACTTAAATTAAAATGAAGTGATTCCAGAGAAAATTTGGAACAGCTGGAAGTGGTCAATGGTCAGCTGAAGGAAATCATAGGAGTGACTCCTCAAATCCTCAGGTGTGTTTGAACAAGGGTTTTGCTTTTTATTCACCATTAGTCTTTTATGACTCTCAGGAAAGGGGAAAAAACATGAAAAAGGAAGAGCAGATCTTCAATTTCTTAAATAATTGTTGCTCAGCTGCTGGCTGGTTCACAATATCTTTAGATCAGCAAAAAATCCAGGGCATCTTTTATGATCTGCTGTGCCTACTTGTCTCTCTCAGTGGCTTAGTGGCCTTCAAAATGCTTCTTGTTGTTCTTTCTTTGAGTAACGGAGAATTTTTCACACAAGAAAGAGCTACCTTGAGTTACACTCAGGAAAAACAAACTGTTGCCATTCATGGGCCATGTATCCTCTAGGATATGGCCATTGAACTCTTCATTAAAAATTTGTTAGTTTGAAGATTTATTACCAAACCTCCTAAAGAGCTCTATGCAAAACCCTGGAGAAGGGCACGGGAAAATCCTCTCAAAAGGACCTGGCTGGGAAATCCAGACTGACTTCTTCACTAAAAATAATTAGAACTGATAAAGCCCAAAGAATAATTCAATACGATTTACTAGCATTTTCCAGGAACCCTCTCTCTTGACTTCCCATCTCTTAGACGACTCCTAACGAGACCTCGTCACAGCAAACCACTTTTGGGGAAGGGTCATGCAGCTCACCCTCGTCAAACCAGCTAAAAGCCCCCCTGGGGTGGAGGGTACACAAGTCAAGTTGACTGGCAAACACATCTGCCGCAGCTCTTGCATTGAGGCTTGGCCACGAGCCCCTGGCCCATGCCAGGTCGAATGTGCTCCTAAGGAAACCTCTCCATAGCGGTGCCATCCTGGTGATTTCACTGTCACAGCTGGGAATGGTTTCACGATACACAACGTCACCTCCAGCGCTCACCTTAGTCCTGCCGCCTCATGCTCTCCTGTTGACAGAGGCAGAGAAAGGGCACAACTCCTTTTATAACTAACTCTCCTATGCTACAGGATTCACAGCTTTACTAATCTCTGCTCTCCAGCAACCCGGGGCAACTGACCACCATTACGCAGGTGGTCATCAGGTCACCCTGCTCATCTGGGGGCCACGTCGATCGATGTCTGCTGATACCTCCTTGCCAAAAAGGCTTATCACATCCCCTTCCAGTGCCTCTCTTCCAAGCAAGACAAAGTCAGTTCTCGCACCTTTCCTCAGGAGAAACACCAAGTTTCTCAAACACCTTTTCATTCACGGCAGTGCCCTGTAGGATATCTAGCTTCTCTGGCTATTTGCTGAGTTGTAATGCCCCGAACCGAACAGAATTTTCCAAACTGCTGTTAATCGGTCCTGAGCAGACCCCAGTAATTACATCCATCTTGTGTTGACACATTTCCTAACAATCCCAGAGCATTTTCTGGAAGTGAATCATGGCTTATTTTCTGCACTAAGGAAGTCAATGCATTCTTCACTGGGAAAAGTAGAATAACCATCTATTCCTCTCCTGATTCCCATTGTACCTTCTTACACCTCCTGCTCAGCAAAGGACACAGTGCTGAGGGAGAGCATACTAACTCCTCTTTTCTCATCCAGCTTAAAACTAGTGTGTTGTTTTGTTGTTTTTTGTTGGGTTTTTTTTGTTGTTTTTTTTTTTTTTTTCCCAAGCTAAAACAAATAAATGAATTTTCAACTAGATGCTGAGACATAGCCAAACCCCAGTATTTCAGTCTGGGAATTTCATGGTAATTTCTTACCGGAGTATTTTCATTTCTCCCCTCTGCCCTTGACTGCATCTCTCATAATGAACTGTGGCTCATACAAGTTTTGAAGTTTGAAGCCAGGTGTGGTTTTCAGCAAGAGATAATCTTGGCTTTTGTCATATGTGAAATGAAATCTCAGATCTCAATTGTAATCCACTTGAATGAATTTTCAAATAGAGCAACTGGAAAGAATTTAAAATAATTTCTGCCTAGATGAAAAGGAATAAGCAATAACTTTTGGCTTAGAAGAAAGAGAGGGGAAAAAAAAACAAGCCAAACACAAAGTTCAGCTGGCATCTGATCCTAAATACATAGAAAGGAAAGCCAAGAAAATGGTGGATATACTAGAGTGCTGCTCATGATGTCTTTGGAAAAGATAGCAAAATCATGGAGGTACTGGAGTTTCTCTGCAAGGATTCATCTCACAACTGGAGGCAGAGGGATCTTGAGAGCAAAAGCCAGCACAGCCAAGAAGCAGGATTTGTTGGCTCAGGGGCCCTAGAGAGGAAAACGCTCCTTTTTCTGCATCCAGACATAAGCTCTAATAAAGTTGTGCTGCACTATGTTTTCTAGTTCTACGTTGGGTCAGGTCAGCAGTTTCGATCTCTCTGAAGTGTACTGCCTGATGGGTATACCCTTAAGCTTCCAGGGTCCAGAGATTTGGGCACATGAGTACATGAACATGATCCCTTCCAGGGGATTATTCACTTGAGCAAAACTGAGCATATGCATAAATTTGGCAGGATTAAGAACTTCAGTTGCATTTTTCCAAGTTACTTCAAAGAGCGTAATGGGTGTTGGTGGGACTCTGAAGACTCGTCCAAAGCTGGAAGAATTAGAATTGACATGAGTTTTCCATTGGATTAAAGTAACCAAGATGAAAAGAAACCTGAACAATACAGCCAGCACATGGAGGTGTGCCTGGAAAACTGATTAACATGCATAAAAAAAAAGAAAAATGTTTCCAGAGATGGTTACTTATGAAGTCTTGTCTTCTTTAAGGTTAATCAAAAGAACCAATAAATCTAATACATTCTGACTAATGTCTACAACTCAAAGCAAAATGCAGAATTTAGTCTGGATCTCAATATGATCATGTTCCTTAAGGGACTAAAATTAAAGTTTATTAGACAAATAAATATACCACTTAAAAACCGTAATGGAACATGTACTTTTAGTAATGAAATTAAATTTCACTACATACAGCAAGAGCAGAAGTAGGAAGATTAGTTGTTCAATTAATTTTTCATCTTAAATAAAAAAATATCTCTATATTATAGAGGAAATGCATTTAATATACCAGCTAGGTATATATGTCCCAGATGTGAGAAGATTTTCATTAGGAATGACAAAGCAAGAGAATACGGTCTTCTGCATATCAGCAAAGGAAGAATTGAATTCAATTAATAAAATTGAAGGAAGTTTTACCGAGGTACCAATTCTTCAGCCTTCTCTGAAGAGATTATCATTGTCCCCAGGAGTATGTCTATGAATCCTGTAATCATCTTGCAAAATGAGCCAGATCCTGTGCTTTGCTTTGGCTGTGTAAACAGGCTCAGGAGGGGCTCTGCAAAAGGCAGAGTAGCTCCAAAGTGCTTGTTCCCCCTCCTTCTGCACTGAAGCCCGCACACCGCTTTACTGGCTGCGGGGGGAGGCCGGAGCACGCAGCTCTCCCTGCTTCAGCTGAGTCTGCTGGGCACGAGGTGACACAGCCACGCTGCCTTTTGTGGTTGCGCTCTTTAACGCCGCGAATTTTGCCATTTTTGCTGAACAGGCTGAATGCAGTCAGGGGAAAAGCCACCATCTGGACTGTTCTGGCCTCTCCATTGCAGAGGCGGTGATGGGAAGCGATACGGTACGGTACGATACGAAAGCATTCATTAGAAGGAACTGGCTAGAGCTGTGATTGCAGGCTGCACAGTCCTGCTGGCATGGACTATGGCTGCACACCACAGATCCCCTGAAGAGGATCATGTTGGAGATAAAAGCCTGGCTAAACCTGCTGAAACTCTAAAAGTTCCTGGCATGCTCGGAAATTATACATGGCATGTAAAGGCTGGAAGAGGTGGTGGTAGGGACATGTTTAGAGTGCACAGGCAACTCCAGGACTAAGTGGTATCTGGCCAGAGGTTATTTTCATTGCAATTTTGGAATCTTTGCCAAAACCCATATCAGATAAAGCCCTTGAGCATTCAGCCACAATAAGCTCGCTGGACCAGGGCAGAAGCTGACAGAAGGAATGCAGTCAGTCTCATCCTGTTCTGGCTTAAGGTACAGGTTTGCAACCTCGCCCGAGTCCCTTCTAGCCTCTCGCTGCTGCTGGGGCTCATTTCTCACAGGGCGTGAGGGCAGATGAGCCAGGAGTGCGTCAGCACCAGTGCCAGACAGCAGCCTGATCACCATGTACCGTCCTAGGGCCCAAGCACTGGCCAACTCTTTCTTTCCCTTCGGGGCCACATCCTAGTATCAACCCTGGCTCCTATCCCCGGGCCCCTGTCCTTGCCCTCAGCTCCAGCATCCCAGCCAACCTCCCCAGATCAGCCAAACCTCTCGCTTGCATCTCCCTGGACCGTTGCCTGCGACATTCAGTCCTGTTGGGACAGATTTCACAGCCTCCGTCCGCTCCGAAAATGTCTCAGTGCCTTCGGCTTCCTTCTTCCTCAAGTTGCTTCAAGCCTCAACATCTCCCAATGTCCAAGGAGGTGGGGAGGCAGAGGCAGCAGTGCGGGAGATAGTGGATGGGGAGAGAAAGAGTGAGCTTTCAAGGAGGGAGAGGAGGAAGGAAGAGGAACACAGTGATGGGTCTGATCTCAATAAAGTTGACAGCCACTGCTGTATTTATGTAGAGTGTTCGTACGCTCAGTTTTGACCATGCTGTGATACAACCTACTGGTCATTAGATGACAGCAGCTCATGGAAACGGATTAATTGCAATCATAAATTTTCCACACAAGGTGACTTAAATATTGTGATCTCCAAAGCCAAATTCTGCCAACGGCTCTACAAACACCAGTCCTGTGTAGCTCTCCATTCCCAGGACAGGATGATGGATTTGTGAGATTTAAATCCTGGCGTTAGATACACAGAGAGGTCCTAGCTAGGTAGGGCCTCATTTTACAGGTCTACAAAAGACTGAGTTACCATCAGGAAGGCACCACACGTTGCCTGACAACGTTTCGGCCTTTAACCACATAACAAATATAAAACCCTGCCTGATCACTCATTTGAAAAATATACTTCTGCTGTGAGGCTAATGTCTACACTAAGAAAAAAATCATGCAGTTTAAATGCAGATGAAATTCTTAGATCACCTGAATCATAACCTGAATGTCACAGATCATTAAACTTCATTGGAAACTCCTATATCCACTCTCATAGCAGTAAGTATATGGAAATCTTTCATTCTTTGCAAATGGATAAGCTGTTGTGTGCCACAGGACACCCACACACCATGGATGCATGGGCAGGGAATTGAATAGATGACCCATGCCAGACTGTCCTGTGGAGGAAGGCAAGAAAGAACAAAACAATCTCTGTTAGTTCCACCTGGTCAAAAATTCCTGCACAAGCTGTGAATATGCCAGCTTACCCTACAAATGTGAACAAGAACCAGCTGGCAAGCGTCCGGACAGAGCAGCCACAAGTACAACCTGCACAGCCACCCTGTCCATCGCCAGCTGTGGCAAATCCCTGCTGCTTCAACTTAACAGCAAGCAAATACAGCCAGAATGAGTGTGAGCAGCTGTGTCTGGAGGTGAATTCCTTCCTGGCACCTGCAAGCAATTGCCTGAAACCCTGAGATAGGAGATTTGATTATAATCACAGTCTTCCCATGTTTGGAGCATGCTTAGGGCAAGACAGGCTTCTCTCTCCTCTCTTGTCCATGAAGGGTGGGTGGGATGTTGTCAAGAGTCACAGACCCTAAAGTCAGAGAGGACCACAAAGGCTGACTATAGCTGGATTTCTCTTCCCAAGATAAAGCTTATTTTCTCTGATGAAATCTAACGCCACCTGACACACCCAATATGATGGTAAACTCACCATTTCTCCTGGCAAGCTGTTTCAGTCTTGGCATCTACATACTGCAGCAAATTGCATCCTATTTCCCAGATTAATGTAACTAATGCAACTCCTTACCTTTGGAGGCAGTGCTGGTCCCGGAGGAGGCCAGAGGGCGTTAGATACCCTATGCAGTATAGCAAGAAACTTCCATGGATTTTCAGTAGCCTGATGTTCACTGCTTGGTTATGGCAGTGCCCTATTTTCTAGGTCACAAGAAGGAAACTTTGTTCTCCTCCTCCAGTAACCTCTTAATTTCACAATAAAATACTATAACCTTAATCACTCTTGCCAGCTTGGTCATTTTACTAGGAAAGGGCTGCTGTAGCTAATAAAAGATTTCTTCATGTTCTCTACTTTTCTTCCTTGTCCTAATGTCCTATGAGTCTAAGCAGGAAACTGAGCCACTTTTTTTGATAGACACTGGATCCAGGTATCCAAAACCAGGCACATTTGCATTCATTTCTTATGATTGAAGTGGACTTGGTCTGGTATTAAAACTCTCATAGACATACCTGGAGTCTATTTAAACTGCATGGCATAACTATCTCTAGCACTGAAACCCTCACAACATTGACGCATGGGACATGTGGTCCTCTAGCATCCAAAGCACTTTTTGCTGAAAACGGTGCTTTCACCAGCGGTTCCTGGTGTGCAAGCTTTCACCCGGAGCTTTGGGACAGCTACAAGACCTGCAGCCAGCCCACGCTGTACCCAGGCCCACAGAGTCAGTCCCCACTTCAGAGAGTTGTCTCTATCTGTTAAGACTAAATGACAGGTAAAAAGCACAGCATCCTCCTATTTTCCTTTATTTTTTGAAAGACAATTAAGTCTTTGTTATCCAGAGTCAAACCTAATGCAGACAGCCGCTGCCTCTCTTCCTGACAGCTCCTATGTCCCACAGAGCATTGCTATCATTATTATAATGCTGTTGTTACTGGTAACAGCACTAATATCAAATCTGCATCCAGTGCTCCTACCAGGCAGCCTCATTATACCCAATATTGAACAAATATCCAGGGACACATGTTCCTGCCACGCAAAGGGATGCTGTCCCAGATGTTCCCTAGACTGAATCAAACGGAAAATATCAGACTGCACTTTCAGCCAGTTATCCTGATAAATAAGTGTCTTTAATTGAAAGAGCTCTTTTTTTTTTTTTTTTTAGACAAATCAAATACTTTCTTTTCTTTCAAGTGGTCAATCTCCCCTGCATTAGCTCCATATTAGTACTCGTCTGTGTTCAAACCCAGCAGGGAATGGATCTTGCACTGAGAATCCTCTTGCAGAGTGAACAGCCGGACCCATAATGACAATTAGAAAGAGGTTTAGAGGCTACTTAAGCCTCAGTCTGTCTCTCTCAGTGCCTTCACACAGGATGCAATTACCACCTATTAGCAATGAAGACAATTTATTAGTAAGGTTTTGAACATTTTGTCCTTTAAAGCAAAACAGGATTTGTATTTGTCTTATTTCTCACTTTCTCTAAGTAAAAGTGAGTCTAATGACATTATTAACCCCTTGGAAGGGTCTCTCCAAGGCTAATGAAATGAGACAAAGGTGAAAGAGAGCATCAGTGATGTTTCACAAGGGAATCGGAAGAATAGCATCGAAGGAGAGTTGGCAGAGATGATAATAACCAGAGGAGGAAGGAGGAGGACATACAGGGTAGAAAACGCTGTCTGTTACCAGAGGTTCATCAGCCTGAGGAGAGCTCCTGAAGAGGTTTCTAAGCGTGAATGTCCTGGTCCAAGTCCTGGACTGCATTTGCAAGAGTTACTGTTTGTCTTTGCTCACTGAAAGCCAGGAAGGGGAGGATGTGCGTTGAGAGGAGGGCAACAAAGCTGGCGAAAGGGCTGGAAGGCATGACCGATGAGGAGCAGGACTTTGAGTTTGTCTAGTTCGGAGAAATGGAGGCTGAGGGGTGACCTCATTGCTCTTTGCACCCTCCTGAGGAGGGGACGTGGAGAGGGAGGTGCTGAGCTCTTCTCCTGGGATCCAGGGACAGGACGCCTGGGAACGGCTCAAAGCTGCACGAGGGCAGGTTGACACTGGACATTAGGCAGCATTTCTTTATCGAGAGGGTGGTCAAACCCTGGAACAGGTTTCCTGGAGAGGAGGTCGATGCCCCAAGCCTGTCAGTGTTGAAGAGGCATTTGGGCAATACCCTTAACAACATGCTTGAACTTTTGGTCAGCCCTGAAATGGTCAGGGAGTTGGACTAGATGATCATTACAGGTCCCTTCCAACTGAAAATATTCTATTCTGTTCCATTCTACTCTACTTTATTCTATTCTATTTCATTCCTGTATTTCATACCAGATGGTGCCTGCCCATGGGATCTCCTAGGAAACAGGTGGGAAAAATACAGGACAAGGCGGCGAGACTGCAACACAGGACACATGGTATGTGTTGCACATTGAGACAAACTTGGGAGGAAAAGCTATTGTAAGGCTGAGTGATTATTCCTCTATCATGAGAAATATGAACAATCATTCCCACCTTTTTTCCAGACCCTGCTAGATTTAACAGACTCCTGTCATACCCTCTCTCAGTGCCTCCTTTCCAGGCTGAAGAGCCTTGACTTTGTCTTTCCCCATGCAAAACCTCTTTGAATCTTTCCACGATCCTTTCTGCCCCTCTCTACGCAGATGGCAAAGGCAGAAAGTCTCTGGACCACAAGCCCTGCGAGGGCTTGGTGCTTGGGAACGTGGCACGGCTGTTTGTTTGAAAATCTGGCTGCTTGAGTCATTAGGGTACCTTATTAGCACCTAATTAGCAGTGTAAGTATTAGTGCCTGATCCTGTCCTTAGGATCTAGTCTTCAGCCTCTAATGGAAGAACAGGATGCTGGTAGCTACACTGACCCCAGGAGATTGGCGGGGGGCGGGGGGAACCAAAATAATAATAATAATAAAACCCCAAGAGATTCTCACCTCTCTATAGTCATTGTCCTTAATGTACTTCCTGCCTTAATTCAGCTATTGCAGGATCGGGCCTGCTGGTATTTTCAGGTCACTGCGTGAACCTGCCTTCCTCTCAATGTGTTTTTCCTGGCTGGATGTTCTGCTGGCTGCTAAACCTTCCCCACGCTCGAGAGATATTCACTACAGACTCACCCTCCCAGGGGAACAGTAACAAAACATCCTTACCTGCTGGCTCATTTCCCCAAAAAATCCCTATCTGTAAATAAACAAATCATTATTGTGATCTCAACTGGCCTTCAAGCCCATTTGAAGTGGGACAAAAATTTCAGGACTTATTAAAATGAAAGGACAGAGATACAAAAAACAAGTCACAGAAGCATCGTGTAAGTCTTGCTCCCTGAGGAGTTAGGCTGAAAATGTCAAGTGTTACTGAACACAGTAAAACCACAAATTTTTGCTGCACACAAAATAAATGGGGATTTACATTCCTCATCAGAATGACATTTTTTATATCTTATTTTTTATTAATTTTCACTCTGTAATTAAGGAATATGAGAGAAGCATTGTGTTCTGGTGGGATTAGAGCAAATAATGGGGATTGTAAAAGGCCTAGAGCCACTACAGTAATACTTTAATCCTTGCAAATACGCCCCTGTCCTCCTGTCATTAAAAAAAAAAAAAAAAAAAAAAAAAAAAGCAACATGCCAAACAACTCCAACAAGAATAAAAAGTATTCCCTAGGGAGACAGATCTGACAGTCCTGGCAGCTCGACATGCTGTGCTACTCACGTCCAGAGCACTAATACACCAACTCCACAAAAATAAGCAACTGATTAGGAGTAAGCATTGACCTATCCAGGCAGTCTATCTTACAGGCTAGGCTTGCCACTTGGTCCTAGCTAATCTTACTCTGAAATGGTCCTGTTCCCACAGATAAAAAGTTTCCACAAACCAAAAGCCAGGTAAAATCTATCCAACAAACTTAACGGTGGTTTTTTTTAGGAAAACAATGTCAAAATCAAATGTTTTTGCATAGATGTTTGTGTCAGTCCACCAACCTCCACAAACCTTTGTGGAATCAGGTGGGATGGAGACAGCGAGGTTCAAGTCCTGGTCCCTGAGGCAGACAGGAGATGGTGGCAACTGCAGGCAATGATGCAGAGCACCTCTGTTTGGCAGTGGATAGCTTACTCAGCTGGGATGTAAATACAATATATATAATACTTCTAACAGTAATATATGTAATACTGGCTGTGCTCATACTCCATGGTCTTGGATGTCTTCTTGGCCCAATGTGAAGCTAAGACGCAATGACCATGAGGGGAAGGGGGAGCGAGTCAATGTGTCTGAAATAAAGTGAAGAAAATGCTTCAGCCCACCAGTGTGAGTACTGAATATCCTAAGGATAGGATGAGGGCAAGTAGAAAGGGTTTCAGATTGTGAGATCCAATGGGATAGTGAAAAGTTTTAAGCTGAAGAATAAGAGACCTGCATAGTTCTTTTTTGATGCTGTGAATTTCAGTGCGTTGCTGTTTGTCAGCGTGGTGGAGGCCACTGACAAGCAAGAGCTGTCTGGAAACTCCGAGTGTTATCTTGTGAATTAATTTGAACATGTGCTTCGAAGTTGACAGCTCACAGTCACAAATCTCATCAAGAAAATGATGGAGGCAACCACCATAACTGAAAAGGGCAAAGAAATGTCAGCGTTTGCAAAACGTAACAAGAAACAATGTATGCTTTTATTTATGTAGATTGTAGTCTCATTTCACCTACAGTAAAAATAGACTTCTAATTCTGAAGGATTGTAAAAAAGTTTATCTCCACACAGACCAACACAACATAGCTGCAGAAGGAACCACAAGCGAGGGCTCCCTCTTCAATTCTGGTTTGCTCTCTGTGCATTCATTTTTCCAGCAGCATGGCATGGACACACAACATGGCCAAATCAGAGCACAGCACTTTACCCTTGATTTGCATCAAACACCAAACACCAACAGAGTTTAATGGCCTGCTTAGGCCTTTTCAAAATATATAGTAGCTAGCCAGTAAAAACCTGGAGCCTTCCTGTTCTTGAGCTAATACCATACTTCAGGAAGAAATAACTCTTCTAATTTGTCATGTTAAAGTACTCTGGAAACCCCTTGACTGAAAGCGTGCCTGACTGCACAGAGTTGGAGATAGCTCCCAGCCCCAAACTGCGGTCTCATTAGAAGAGCTGGACAAGAAATAGAAATTCCCAGGTCATGCCTGTAGCAGAGAATGGGCATCAACCCCACAATTGCTGAGGTCCAGATGGGCAACCCCCACATTGGACCACGTAGCCACTGACCTTGACAAATCTGGACTTGTCATGCAGTGAGGTCCAGGCTGGATCTGGAGATGCTGTGCTACATCACACTATTACACAAAGGCAGAGATACACTGGAGAGCTATGTCTGCCCATCACATCTCTACCCACATGGCTGGCATGGGGGGGAGCGCTCTGAAATAGCCTGGTTTGGCATCGTACACACATCTTCACCCAGTTCTCTCTTGTTCTGCTTCCCAGGGATTGTGTGGGCATTACGGAAAGCCAAAGAAATGGACTTCAAGCCTCAGCTGTCTGTATGGCTGGGTAAAACCTGGTTACTCTGCTGGCACCAAGCAAGGGAAGGCAAGGCCCCAGTAGAGAAGAGGGTGGCATGGCTTCTTCATGGTCTAACCAAAACCTTTCAGAACCGAGCAAGAGGTGGAGGGGTGGGATGAGGAGAGACGGTCCTCCTTTCCTACATCTCGCAGGAAGGCAGGGACATATCGAGTGAGAAATACTGCCCACCAAACCCAGTCCCTCCCAACTGCCCTCCACTCTTCACTGCACTGGATCTAGGGGGGCAGGAGCGAAGACAGCATGCAGCCAAAGAGGACAAGACAGAAAATACTGCTGGCAATTGAAAAGGTAACCAAAAATACTGAGTGATTTTTTTTTTTCTTTATAAAATGTACATAAAGAACATATACCCTTTGAGGTAAAAGTGAGACCAGTTTGTAATTTAACCAGATACATTAACAACAATGACAAAAAATAAATCTACAGTGGGTGTGCTAGTAAAATAAGAGACCAAGTTTTGGCTATATACAATACTTGAGATCGTTAAAATGTAATAATCTTTATATATACATTACATACATACAATTACAGTTATTTATATAATATTTACACACAAACACACAGATTTTTTCCCTTTGCAGTTGGTAGTGTGCAAGCAGAAGCGCATCTGATCTTTCCTGAGAAGGTGCTGAGGCTGCTAATTCTTACTTGCAGTAATGTGTGTTTCTTCAATCTCTTTTGTGGTCATATCTGTCAAAAACAATTCAATAGATTTACAGTCGTGGTTGCTGCAGTGTTCCTGTTTCTTCCCTATGGGCGGAGGACTGCAAACCTCCAGCCTGCAGAAGGTGAAGACTTGTTGCATGCAAAGATCCTGGATCCCGAGGAATCGGCGGTGATATTTCTCCAGTTGTCAACCATGACCTTAGCTGTGAGCAAAGCTACATTAATATGCATTTGTCCAAGCGCTTGCCAACATTTTCAAGTCTCTTTCTCAATGGAAAAAAATTTACAGAGAATAGAAATGGAAGGAAATTGGTTGCAAGTCACCCGTCATAGGTCCTTGTTAGGCTCTGATAAGGTGACACTCAACCTCGTCATGTCATACAAAGAACCAGCTAGGAGAGACCATGTTAGGTGAGGCTACCAGAATGCATGCAGACACATCTACAGAGGGAACACAAACATAATCATCCTATTTATGTTTCAGTTTCTTGTCAGACGTCCGACGCAGATTTTGTAATTAAAGTACTGGGGCTGCTTTCAGTAAATTTCAAAATGTGGTGAATGACCGGGAGCTCATTGCTGGACTTGGATGGTTTTGGGTGTTTGAGGAGGGGCACACAGGGAGGAGCGAATTACTCCCTACATGTACAGTGTCATTGTGTTCTCTGACGACTTGATCAGTTTGTTCTCACTTGAGTAGTCTCATTATAACACAACTATTTCTCTGAGTGGTATGGGTAAGAGGCTATTTTATTAAAGGAAAGTCTTAATGTCACCACTGAAACCTCTGGAAGACTTGCTCTCCAGAAGCACTCAAGTGGAAGTGGGGTGACATCTTCACAGACTTTGGATGTCATGTTCTGGGGAGAAAATACAACAAACTTCCCATAATATAAAGCTCATAGTACAAGCTCCCTAATCTGACAGATGGAAAGGAAAACTATATTGTATTTTAGTAAGTCACACCAGGATGTACTATCCCAGGTATCCTGTATTTGGGTTAATGGTAGCTCTTATTTTTTATTACATATCTTTTCTAACCCAGAGATACAAATATTGTAGCCTGGCCAAAAACAGCTAAAAGGGGGACCTGAAGGTGGTCTGGGTGTACAGAGGGAGAGGAGCTTAACACCAGAAAGGGAGGAAAATATGTTTTAACACTGCTGGCACAAGAACAAATGATGCTAAACCGGCTGTGAACACATTTATGCTGGCAACAAGAATGTGGGTGGCAAACCTCCCAGCAGCGAGGTTTTGCAGCAGCCTTATGAGCAGCACAGAGGGCAAAAATCAAATGCATCCTCCCTCTTCTTCCTTTTAATTGGTTTTAAGATTGATGAATTTGTGAGCAGGGGCATGGTTGGTTGTTGTGCTCAGCACATCCCTTCCCAGCCCGAGTCCCCCAGATCACCTCTCCCTGCCTACACCAGCGTGTGCCAGGGCACGTTCCCATGGAATTTATGAGGTGACGCCGGACTTGGGGGTTTAGGGACAGATGACATAAAACTTCTGAACACTGAAGGTCCAGTGACCGCAGGATTGCATGAGCTGTGGGTCGCTAAGCTCCTTTGCATGAAGAAAAATCAAATGGTTAGTACATGCTGGTTTAATTCCTTCTGTGCTGCTGAGACTGACACTTGGCATCGTGGAGGGGCAGCCATAAAGTAGCGAGCATGCTCTCCTGTGCTGTTGGGTTTTTGCAAAAAAAAAAAAAAAAAAAAAAAAAAAATTTGAAATGTAATAATAACCTTTTTTATAGCTTTTTATAGTTTTATGGGAAAATACAGGAATTAATCCAGATGGCACCCAATCTCTTTATTAGCATATATAGGCAGAGAGTGCTTATAATACCAAACTGTATCTTTTTTATTGAACTGCCCTAGAAAGCCATTCTTCTGATGGATCACAGTTCTTCTTGGGGAGGAAGAGAGTTTCAATTATCCTTTGATACATGAAAAAACGTTACTAGCAAGTAAACCCTCCAAAAATAAAACCAGCTAAGCCTCTTCCACTAAGGGTGGAAAAAAATCTGATCATTCTGACTAAACTACTCACTACAAAGGGATTTCACTGACCTTACAAGGCAGTAAAAGAGAAAACAAACTTGACCTATAAGCTGATGTTTTCACTGATCAAATTTGGTTTAAAATTTGGGGATCCCAATTGCCCCAAGAGCCGTTCAAACTAAATTAAGCCATTTATGCTGGTGAATGCAGCAGAGGTTCAAGTGCTGGGTGTCAGGAAGAAAACTGCTCCGGCACCAGTGGACGTTGGTACCCTGCGAGGGGCTTGCAGCCATTTGGGGACTGGCAGCTGCAGCTCCGTCTCAGTTGGGTGAATCAGCAGTTCCTCTCCCAAACTGAGCGGAGATGTCACATTTCCAAGGATTTCTGTGGGCCCAGCAGTAGCACACCCTTAGATAATAGTCTCCAAAACCTGGCTGATATGAGATGGGCTCAGTGTAAAGACCCTATCCTCCCCTAGTTAACGCCTTCATCACGTAAGCCATTGCCACTTTGATGGGCTCTCAGGGAGCCCCTCCTGCCTTCAAATCCTAATTGTGCATTTGTAGCGTAATTTGTAATGTGTCTGCCCCCTTTTAGTCTATGCTCTTTTATCCCCCCTGTGTCCCAGCCAGGATCCAAGACAGGCTGGAGCCAGCTGGAGAAGCGGTGGGTTGGTAGCACAGTGAGATCAAAATGCTTCAGAATTGTATGTGGGATTTCACATTCAAACTATGTGTTTTGTGAAAGAAATGAACTTGCATGGCTTTGCTGGAGGGAATGAAAGGGGACTACTCCAATAATGTCCTTATTCTCCTAGATCATTCTGAGAAAGAATTGAAAAAAATGGGAAAGTTTATCATGGGTTCCACCTACCTCTGCCTCGGAAACACCCAGCTAACTCCCACAGCCACCCTCACAGAAACCACGGTTGCTGATCCCAACAGCCAAGTGCTGCAGTTGCTGCAAAGTCCACATTTGCACAATTATGTATTTGATGTCCAATTTAAAAATACATCAGAAACATTACTAGATTAGATACCCAAGAACTGAATCATAGGATGTAGCAAATTTCATACAAGAGCCGCCAGTTCAAACTCCCTTTGTCTGATTGTCAGTCCAAAAATTTTACAAGTACTACATTCATTTTCACACCAAAATGAAAAAGAAAAAAAAAAATCAAGACTAGGAAATATATATCTCAGTTGTTACTCCTTACTTATGGCCCAGACAAAGTGAAATCCCATTGCCTTTTCAGTGGCTTGTATTTGGAATGTAAAGGAAGATAACACTACTCCTAAATCAACATCTGAAAGAGAAAACCAGCTTTTCTTAGCACCTTATTCTGCACCCAAGCAGAGTAAAACTGAAATAGGCATGGAAGTAAAATTTCCTTTCACACAAAGACCTGGGCTTTTCAGGACAAACAGATTATCCTGCCCTGAAAAAAGATGTCTGTGGTCCTTGGCTGTCAGTCAAAAACCTTTATCAAACACTCATCACGGTCCTCAACCAAGGGAAAGAAAAATCAAAATACAAAGAGGAAATACAGATTTCAGTTCGCAGTCTCAGCCTGGGATCTAAACAAGCAAGCACAATCTCCATTTCATTATCTTCACGCTGTCTTGATCACAGCTGCCCGAGCACAAGAGGACATCGCAGGGCACTTTCCAAATCCTCCCTTCCCGCAGCGTCCCCTGTCACGCCGCCGCTGCCAGCCCTGAGGCTGGAGCTCTGCCCGCTGCTTCGGAGATGCTTCTCCTGGCCTGTGCTGATCCACGGGTGTCCAAATTTCAGTTTACCTTGAGTCTATTTTTGGAAGGGATAAATTTGAGGGAAAATATTTTGAAGGAAATGGAATGCTTCACGTTTTACTTCAAAATGACTGACAGATTGCCACTCTTTTTTTTTTTTTTTCCCCCTGTATTTCCCATTTCATCTGATCAAGACAGTGAAGCCAGGTGTCATAAAATACAGCAGAACGAGGTTTGTCATCAGCTCAGCGTGGCGAAGCGAGAGCGCGTGTGCCCGTCCCCGAGCGGCGGGGACCTCATGCAGCCCCCGCTGCGGCAGCTCCGGCCGGCAGCATCGCTGCAGCAGCTGCTCAAACGACCACAGGAGCAAAAAGTTGCTGCCCAGATCCCACCGTGGTCAGAGACAGAATAGGAAACGTAACGGGAGAGTCTGCTGCAAAAAAAACCCCACGCTTCCACTCCTGGCAGGGCTCCCAGCAGCCGGGGGCAAAGCCGGCCCCTCCGAAGACAGTCACGCCAAAAGTGCCCAAAGAGCAGCCGCTCGGACGATCCCGCAGTTCTGTGGCTTTCACGAGAGATCAGTGAGAGGATACGTGTGAAGTTTTGGTTTCCACAAATCCTGAATTACGAGACACAACAACCTCCTAAGCAAAAATCTGCATCAGGGTCTCACCATACCTGACCTGGTCCTCCGTTCAAAATTAAAATCCAGTGCTTGCCAGTGAGAAATTTGTTTTGGTTTTGTTTTTTTTTTTTTTTTTAAGGGTGTCAAACCCTACAATCCATCCAGACTCAGAGCTCCCACCGTCTTCCGAGCAACCTTCCCGCCACGGCGTGGGGGATTACAGACACCTACAAACCAGGGAGCCGACAGCATCCTTGGAAAGCTCCAGCCCCCAAGCATCACCAGTATGGACCACTATATCTCCAGACAACACCAGTTTATCAAGATAAAAACCAAGCCATCGCAATCGCACCCATCTGGGGCGCACAGGCACATTGCTCAACAAACACACGTACCACTTGGCATACCTTACCTGGAAAGAGGCTTTATTGAACATAGCTGTAAAATTATCTCTTCAGTTGAATTACTGAATTTGCACAAACATTTCTCTACAGAATAAAAAAAATCAAGCCTTGTCATTGTTTTACTGCATCTCATTGTGCTTTTTATACTCATATTTGCAAATATTATACTCATTTGTTTGTTTGTTTTCATGTTTGTACTCCAATTACTTGCATATCAGGTTTTTTTTAATCCTAGGGTGTTGAGAGAACATAGAATAATAATAATAATAATTATAATAATTATAATAATAATACTCTTCTTTAGACAAAAGTCTTTTTTTTTTTTTTTAAACGAAGTTAAAAGCTGAGATAATTTAAGGAAAAAGGTCTTCAAATTGTCATAACCAACTGTAAGGGAACTTTACAATGCAGTGGAAAACCAGCTGGCTAACGGTACGTGTTCAGGTAGCTCAAACCCATTTGTACAGCTTTTATTTTTTTGTTGTAAAAGTGGATTTTTTTTTTTTAATTTTTTTTTTTAAATTTTGCTACAGTAACAAAATAATCTTCCGCGATCTGCACAGAGTCTGGCTCCAGGGCAGAGGCACGGCACCCTCGGTGCTTCGCCGGCGCCAGGTTCGCAGCGAGCTCTGCGGTTTGCTTGGTGTGTCGGTACGCACTGCCGTCCCCCACGCACGCCCCCCCGTCCCGCTAACGCTGGGGCCGACTGCCTTGCGAATGGAGGTTAGAGTAAGAAAATCACTTCTGTGTTTTACCACCTTCTGCGCTAAGTGTATCTTAACAACCTTTTCCTCTGGTTGACCCACTTGATAACCTGAAAAAACAACAACAACAACAACAAAAAAGAGTGCTGCTCCCATTTCCAGGACCAACGGAAGCTATTTTCTAATGGATAATAAGCTGAAAGGCCATGGCTGTCTGGAAGGTTAAACAACAAATATCTCATCCGAAAGGGCTTACGCAGCAGCTTAGGTCCATCCATCTCCAGAATCGGCTTCGTCTCCTTGCCTGCAGTCTGCACACCCAGGCTCCGTAGTTTGTTTAGAAAATAGTTTGCACAAACCACGTTTTAGCAGTGCAAGCTTCTGTGTTGAAATTATTATTATTATTTTATTTTATTTTTATTTTTTTTTAAATCAGGCTTGTTTCATTGAAGGCACTTGGTTTCCATGGCAATTTATAAAAGACGGTGGTTTGGTTTCTTCACTTCGTTAGAACAGATGACTTAGTTGGGGAGGGGAGAGGGGTGTTCGAGTGGCCGCAAGCAAACTCCGATAAGCCTGTGTAATATGTAAGCCCAGGTCGCACATCCTGGATAGTAATGCATGCAAAAGGAGACAGCATACAGTTATCAAGCATAGCCATGAGAAATGAAACATAAATGTCTTAAAACAGCTCTGATTTAGGGTTATTCTCTAGGGAAGGTGACAGCCAAAGTAGAAAGGGCCTACAATTATTTAACTCTATACTAAAAACCTTCTTGAAGGGAAAATGAATGCCAGCTCTTCACATACCCTGTTTACAGTGAGGTGTTTCTCTCTCTCTCTCTGTTTTTGTTTTTATTTCCTCTCTCTCTCCTTCTTTTTTTTTTTTTTTTTTTTGGCAGGCCATTAGGTTTCCATGGTAACAAGCAAACTATTCATTTGAAACAAAACCAGCCATGACTTTGTGCTTTGACAAGGGTTTCTATAGCTCTTTTCCGAGAGTTCAACCAGATGATCCTGTATTCATTATTGACCACAAAAGCACCTGAAGGTCTCTTCCTTACTTAGGCCAGATCTCGTTCTCACGTGTGGTTCATAGCGAGTTACACTCCCGTGATGCCTTTTATGTCCCCAGTGCTTTTTAATTTTTTTTTTATTTATTTATGTATTTATTTAACTTTTGAGTCAGTCAGTGGAGGAATCTTTGGTAGTTTGTTTTTAAATGTCCATTTTACAAAGACTCTTTCTTCATGCCAGTGCCTGGTGAATCTTTTGTAGCCTCTGCCAGGATAAGGTCACCTCTGATGACTTAAGACAGACATGAGGATGATAACTGGGATAAGTCGTATATGTGCTAATGTCCCAACAGCACCTGATCGTAAATCTACAAAAAGGGGGGAAAAAGGTAGAATTAAAGAGCTGCCCAGACACAGTCAGCATTGCTACAAGGCTTAGAAGATAAAGGGCTCAGCCACCACAACCTGTCCTGCACATCACCACGGAGGCAGCCGGGGAGGACAACGGGATGGTGCTTCTCCGCTTCTCACTCCGAGTGCTACCGACCTCCCCAGTCTCTGCTAGGGAAAGCACTCTGCAAGGTCACCTCCTACAAAGAGGGGGCGAGAAGAGCACTGGCCAACTGAGTGAGGCAGGAGACGTTGGGATAAAAAAACACCTGGCTGCGTGGTGAAGGTCTGCATTGCGTTGCACACATGGGGGTGGAGGGATGAAACAAGGTCCACAGGGAATCACAACACCGATATTCATTAATTTCATGTTGTTTGGACCCCCTCAACATTTTTTTTTTTAATGTTGCTTTATCTGTCTGCCCATCTTGAATCACAGCCACCCAGCCCAGCTCCACCGTGGAGTGCAGCCCACTGCTCTCGCCTCCGCCTGATGCCCGTCAGCCTTTCACTTGCATCTCTGCTAAACCAGCATTTTTGTATCTGAACAAAGACGTTTTGACTCCAGAGCTTGCTTCCAAGGAAAATGTTTCACTTTAAGCCTCTCCAACTGAACTGAACAATATATTGTTCTCCTGGAGAAAATCCATTTTAGAAGGTGTCTCAAATTTATAACCACAAGAAGCAATTTGCTCTCCCCCACATGTGGAAGAGCCACTTACTGTTGGCCGGTTGGTCTGATTTCATACACTCTCCTTCCACAATCGATACATCATCAATAGCAATATCACCTTCGATGCCAGGACCTCGGATCCCTTCAAATATGAGCTGAAAAAAAAAAAAAAAAAAGCAGCAGCAGATCAGAGGGTGACAAATGGAAAATGTTCAGCTGCATTTTGCATGGCATTAAACTACATCGATGGACTTGGAATAATTTACAAACACTTTCTATGGTGCAAAAAACTGTTAACTGAGTTCACACGTACTTGTAAGGTGAACACAGAGGATGTGTGAGCCATGGAGGCTTTTACTCTTCAAAATGAGCTAAAATATTTCAGAGCCGCTAGCTGTCTGCCTAGTTGTCTACCCGGTGTCTCGAGGTCAGCTTTGCCACTATGCTAACTGTAATGTGTGTACTTATGTAAGTGTGATATTCCTGAAGCAAAGAGCAGGATTAAACGGAGGAAAAGTTTTAAAGAGTTTTGGGGTGTTTCTCCCAGAAACTCAGGCCACCTGAAGAGAATGGCAGAGGCACAGCTTGAAGAACAGCATCTGCAACATGTTGAAGGACCGAGCATCCACTCGACCAGACACTGCATGAAAACACAGAGGAGCCAGCAAAACTCCACAGTAAAATGAGGTTTCTGGCTCTTGAAAGTGGCCCACCCAGTCGCTCCCAGCCCATCTCCCACACTGGGCTCCCTCATCTGCAGCCCCGTGTCCCTTCCCTGCGGGCAGGAGGAGGACAGGAGCTGCCCCCCTGCAACCTTTCCCTGGCCCATGGAAGCTTGGGAGAAACCTCTCGGGAGCCAGGTTGGTGTCCCTTCACCTGCAACGCAAAGCTATATTTATCTCAAGGGGTCAGGAAGGGACTACCTTTGATTCAGATCCCCTGAGGTCCCACGGTGATCTCCTGCGATCACCTCGGTGGATTTTAACCTCCCAGATGTCCTGCCGTGGCAGGAATTGATGACAGTGACAGCCCCGCTTATCTCTTGTCCCTTTTAGTGGCTCATCATCATGTCTAGAAGCTTTGATCCTTTCTAGGAATGGTTTTATATTTATCAGAGGACATTGTGATGTGTTTTATCACAGAGAGGGTCAGGGTAGAGATTTTATTCCTCTTTAAGGCTTTAACCTCTGCTAAATGGATGCCTGTGATTTCAAGGTCCTATTAATCACTCTCTGTCAAATATTCCTAGTCTGAAACCCCAACTGCTACAGCTGGGAAAGCAAATGGTGCCTGTATGGAGATGGGTGGCTTGTTGCAAGTCAGTAATATTATTTGCCGTAATGTTCGTTATTAGCTATGGATTACTATTGTACTAAAGAAACAAAGTTATCCGCTCTCCTTCCCCAAACCCGATGTGATGCTGTCCTGCCATAGTGCTGCTTAATTAGCTTTGCAGAAGACTGGACTTATTCTGCGTTGTGAGAAATTTATTCAGTAGAAAACTTCAAAGCCTTTCTAAAGAGATGAAGGAATTATGTAAGGAATGTATTTCCCAAGCAGCACCATTTACACAGTTATGTCTCCTTTCCCTTTTTTTCCCCTCCTCAGTCCTTTGAAATATTTTTGGTTAACGTCGATGACAAGTTTTTTAACTTTAATCTGCAACAATATATGCATGAAATTCAATGAATTTTATAAGGGCGTGCTGTGGCACTAATGGAGACATTAACTCTTGGGGGTAGAGTCAATTTGAAAAAAAATATTAATTCCATCTGGAGCAAAATACTTAAATTACACTTCATAATGATCGAACTGCATCAGAGAGACGTCTGGGGCACTCAGATGGGCTCTCTCCGTTGTCATTGATTTCAGCAGGACACAGATCCGAGCCTCTTCTTTTGGCAGTTTCTGACATTTCTTTGCTCGTTAATGCAGTTCAACCAGAGCTGCTCATTTGCAATGAATACCTTTCATTATAAATGATGAGTAAACACTCAGGGCCGGGGAAGACGACCCTGTAAATCACAGGGGTTCAGTAGCGAGCCCAGCTGAATGCGTATCACCCAAGGACCGTATCACAACGGTGCACGATGCCACCAGACGTCGCATTGCACGCGCAATTCTCCGCTCTGCTTTTGCACGGAGGGCTCATCCCTCAACCTTGGCCACAGACGCATCCCATCATTTTGCTAAGCTGAGCATCCCCAGTAGGTCCCTGACCCTGCAGCGGTAAGCTGGAAATATAAGGCATGTATTTACAGCCTGCCTGTTGAATCCTAAGCCAGGCAGCAAGGTCTGTGCTGGGAACACTAAATAAAAGTGAAAGCTGTGCGTTTGGAGCAGGAGACTCCATCGGTATTTTACTGAAGTGCGATGCTGTAGGTTAATTACTATAACAAGGTGGATATTAATGCAACAGGGAACTGTAATTGGGAAAACGGTAAGTTTTTCCTTAATTTACCCTGTTGTCTGAAAACAGTGTCTCAAGTAATTATCCCTCTGACAATTTTTTGACTCTACCCCTGATGATGGGAAGTATTCAGCTCAAGAGGAAAGTGTCTTCTCTTCTCCCCCAAAGTACAGCTTGCCCTCCTGCTCCTTGGCAGCAGGCATATAACCAGTCAATGGATTTTAAAGTCAAATCTTTCCTGATAATGAAAAACACTGTTTCCAGACAAAAGGACTCTATACAAACACAACGGCCAGCATTTAATTAAAATCTGCATTTGGCAGTGCATTTTATGGGCCTCAGAGACGGGTTGCTATTAGCCAGCTTGGCCACATGCTCAGAACAAATCACTGCAGATGAGTGTTGGCAAGGCACGGAGCACAATCCAGCCTGCAGTTCACAGCTATTTGCAGGAGGTGCCAGATGATCAGAATCCCCTATCAGTATCCCACAAAACCTATTATCTGCATGTCTGTGACTTTACAAAACTGTTGTTAGAAATACTGCATTTAGCTGAGGAATAGAGGGGCTTATGCACACAGCAAAGGCCACTCTGCTCTCTTAAACAGGGGAAAGGAAATAAGCCCCTACGGTGCCTCCAGAGTTATCCCGAGTGTCTCCAGGGGATTCAGCTTGTGCTTCTTCAAGAGGATTTCAGACAGATTTTACCTTCCTGGCCAGTCTCCTGATAAGAAGTAGAGAGGAGCCTCGTGAATGTCCCCTGCCAGCCAGAGCGATGGTGAGGGTGTAAGACCCTCACACTCCCTGTAAGGGCTGAAAATCCCAGTGCTCCAGCGAGGTCATTTGCTTAAGGGCAGATCAGCCCCTCTTTTGCCAAAAATGTCTTTGACACAAGAAGGTGCCAAGGAAATTGTAACTGAAGGCGATGGCAGTGGTCCTGCTCAAATCTGAACTAGAATTGACACCTTCCTAGATGCCAGTGTGCCACGTATCACTTCCACGTGCTCTCTTTTTTTTTTTTTTTCCCTGTGGTTATTCTTTAAAAATACTCAATAAGTGACTATCTTACTGAGATAGCTTTCATGCAATACTTTTTCTTATTCAAAGCACTGTAGTCCCCTCAGTTCTTCATGACAGAATCTTTGTTATACATCACGGGGACTGGGAAGGTATAAAACAAATCTGGGCTGCACTTCTACCCATACAAATTAACCTATAAAAAGTTTTAATTTCTGTGTCAGTGTACTGTTTTACTGCAAAGATTCACTTCAGTTCACTCTCCTTAAATTTAACTGGGAGGTTTATATTCTTTCCTGCTTAGGCTCCTAAATGGAAAATAAAGTTTGCTCGATGCAAGAGCTGCTAAAAAAGTAATTTAAGGTTCCAACCACTCTGACATTTATTTGTTATATTTGTGCAGAGCTTCACTGCTTTACATTTATTTTATGTTGAAGCCTTTAAACACAACAATGTAAAAGGTGAAAAATAGCCAAGTAGAGGAGCTTCCATTTTGTGTACCAGCCTGTGGCACCAGCAAATACGGTTTTAAAGCAATGCGACTGGGTGCACCAGTAGCAGAAGTGACCCCTGTAACTTTTCGGAAAGCAGCAGGGCCCCGTGCAAGGGCTGATGCTCAGAGTCCTCGGTGAAAGCAGCAACCAGGGTACCGGGAGCTGCTGGCCGTGGCGTTGGGTGCTCTGCCAGAGCCTCACCCCGGATCGTCCCCTGCACGGCAAACACCCCGGCCTGCCCTTCCACCCAAAGCAATGCCTTCTTTCTACGCTGACGAGGGGACCCCAGGTTTGTACCCTGATTATTGCTAGTGCCATATCCTTTGCACCTCTCTGCCTGGAGCCGATGTCCTCCTCCTTCCCCTACTTCTGCTAGAGCCCGTCCCAGGTCTCAGGAATCCCTCTCAGACACAACTGCCATCACTTTGGTTTCGGCTTTCCCAGCCATCTCTTTTCTCCCTTTACCAGTCCATTTATTATTTTTGGATACTAAATCGTTTTTCTCTCCTTCACTGTTCAGACATCTTGGATTTATCCTGACTTCACCAATGCAAGACTCACTCACTCTGATCAGCTCCCTTGTACTTCAGCCCACGCTCTGAGTGTACTTTAACACTCGTACCTCTCTTCTCTGCACTCTTCCTCCCCAATTCTGCCACTTTGTTCCACTCAAACATCATGTAACGTTATACTTCGCATATCCCTCTCCTTCAGTTTTCCTCTAATCTCCCCCCACGCAATGCTTATGTGATCAGGTACGTCAAATAACTTCTCTTCTGTCATTGCCTCTCACGCATGGAAATAAAAAGAAAGGGTCAGGATCAGTAATTACCCATAAAGCAAATCCCAAACTGCATGTTTAAGACAGCAGTGCTGACTTGCACTGAATGACTCTTTTTCCCAAAAGCCATTATCTCCCCCAGGGGACCTGGAGGTGACAGAGAGGGGACAGAGGAGCCTGGAGAACATTGCACCGCAGGGCACAGCTTGTGACTCCTGTCTTCCATGACGATGCTCCCAGCCTCAAACACACGAGGGCTTGCTCGCGGCAGCTGCCTTTTTGGGTCTGTTCCAGTTACAAACAGCTGACAGCGTGAATGAGAACTGCCCATAATAGTCTATCAGCATCTCACTGTCAAACCAAAAATGAAATGTGTGAAAACCTGTCACAACTTGCATGCGCCTACTGAATGAGGCGTGCAGCTCTGCCGTACCAGGAGCTCTGCGCAGGCCACACTGCTGCTTTGGCACCTTTCGGCAAAGACTCAGAGATCGTTCCTTTTTCTGCGGAAAATGCATGTAGTTCAAGAGACCTCTAACACAGGCACTGTACCATGGACCCTAAATATTTTTTTCGCAGGAAGCAATTTTGTATTCCAGTTGCTAATCTGAAATAAATACGTTTTATATTGGCTACCAGCATCTTCTGAAAACTGAAAGACATTCCATCTTCAAGCAAATAGCTGCTATTCTGCCATTAAAGTGTGCATTATTAAGCTCTGTGGTGCTCACCTATTTAAAGCAAGGAAGGCAATTATCTGTCCACAAAGCAGCTTTTAGAACTGAAGTGAAGCTGTGAAATCCTGTGTCAGAAGGAGAGGGTCAGCATACACAGGCCCCCCCTCCGAAAACCGAATACTCCCGTTCCTGGTGTGCGACGCACAAGCCATTACCTGAAATGAAGTTGGGGGGTTTATATTAACGCGGGCTTGGTTCCAGTGCTGTCCCTTATTTCCACTTGAAGACCACAACGGGTTCTCTATCGCGGTCTGACCTTTCAACCGCAGGTAAACGTTCAAACTTCCTAGAAAAGAGGTGGAGAACTGGAATTGGTTAGGCTCTCTGGCGGAGCAGAGATGCTGGGCTGCGTACAGCAGCAGTCCCCTGCTCACCCCCCCCCTTCCCATTTTGCACGGGCCTCTGCTAGGTCTGAGTGGATGTGGAGAGTTGCTTGTCGTAAATTCAAAAACTTTTCAACTTGGGCACAGTGTGAACTGGTGACTTGAATTCTCAGTAGAGGGAAACGGAGGGCGCAGGGAGCGCGGTCCCCCCCTGCGGGCAGGGCACCCATTGCTCCCTGCAGCTCAGGAAGGACACGAGGCTTCCCAGGGTGAGATGGGTAAAAAGGAGTTTTCGGTGCTTTACTGCAAAGGAGGCATTTATAACCTCCTTACCCAAGGATAAATAAGTGACTTGGTTGCTTTATGCTTAGCTCTTGCTTATAAAGGCTGTCCAACTTCTTGTTTACTCTGTACGTCGTTTAACTAATGGAGTGCCATAGAGCCTGGCAAATCTATCTCAGAGATAGATGTGATGCCCTTGCTCCTGCTAAGGAGTATTTTTGAAGGACAACATAATCCTCTGAGTTAAAATGACCTCGGTAAAGTCCCTCACTGTGGAGAAAAAACCCAGAGACCTGGGTCTTTCCCCACTGCTGACCACTATGTTACTGGTTCCAGCACGGGCATTATTTGCAACAGGTAACAGATCGTCTGCATTCAGCAGCTCTTCTCTCTGGTTAACCTCAGACCACGAACAGAAACCGGACTGTCCTGGTGCACCAAGAGACAGCAAATGCATCGACTCCATTTATCAGGGTTCAGTAATTCACATAGTTTGGAGATTTTACTCCTTCTTGCCCACCACTGTTATCTGCAGATGTGTGGGGCAGAGGTCTCTTTGTACTATGTAAATCATTGCATTTGCCTTAATTCAAGAAAGTTCAGACAGTCAAGTTCACACAAGACTACTGTTTTTTTAGGGTGCTAGGCATGGCAGCTGGGAAGCTCATACAAATTATACTTGCAATGAAACCGCTCAGATCTGAGGCAGCTGCACAGTGACTCAGCTCCTGCTAATAAAAAGTTCTTATTTCTAGCAACAGCAAAACTCAGTGCCTTGAAAAACATAAGGCTAGACGTGTAACGGAGAAGCAAATATTCTCATCACGGCTATTTCACCAGGGTGCCCAGAATGAGGCCATACATCTTCTTTGAAGGAGGTGGGGGAAGCGACGCTCACCGGCACGACTGGGCGGCACTGTGTCTCCCACCTGCCTCCCACTGCAGCATTTTATTTTTCAAAGGCAGGGGAGGGCGCAGAAGCAGCACAAAGGAAACACGGCTTCTAACGAGGACCTTCTGTCTCTGCCTACACGCGCACTACTGGGTAAAACAAAAAGACCTGAAACAGAAAGGGCTTGCAAGAAGGGAAATGCTCAGGAGGGTTCCCTGGAGCAGCCCTGCAGCCCAGCCCAGTAACACGTCGCAGGGCTGTGCGGGGCTGCTCACAGCAAGCGGCTGCTCGGCCTCAACCCTATTCCAAACAAACAGCAACACCAGCTCTTGGGCAAGGTTTGTGTTATTCAGCCACAGCAGTTCTCCCTTCCTTCCCATCTGCTTCTCTCCAAGACTTTTTTCAACAACTGTGCTGAGTCTATGGTCTGAAAAAGGCAGGGTCTTAGACAAGACTACCTAAAATTATAAAATAGAGTCCCATATAACGTTATTTTTCTAAAAGACAAAAAGCAATTCTCATATCAAGCAAGGGATTAATTGCTGGCTAATTGTTTCACCTGTTTGTGCAGGCTGATACAGCCCATGCCGCAGGGCTGTTTGGAATAACTGAATAATTTAGGTACGAAAAGCATGTAATTCCATCAGTGCTGAGGTTCGAGATTTAAGATTGTTCATAGCATACTCAGCCTCTCTGCATCACACGATTTCTTCAAATTAATAGCAGAATGACAGCAGTCTTACTTAAAATACAAAATAGCCACTACTGTGGCAGATGCGCTCAGTTGTTGCCCAGCACGTTGGTTAGTGTGGATGTACCTCCTTGACCCCCACTGCTAGATATGCACACACACCTGCCTGAAACGTCACTGAAAACCTAACTAATGACATCTGCAACAGATGTTTACCCTTGAAATTCTGCCAGTAAGGTTTTGGAAAAGCTACATGGCCTTTGCAAAGCTGATGCTGTGGGAGAGGATGGGTTGGCTATAGGGTTCACGCTGAGGTGTGTCCAGCAAGAATTCATCTAAAGATTTCAAACTATTCGAAACTTTAGACAAATGGGTAATGAAGTGCCTCTTGAGTAGGAGACAAAAACAACGGGCAGGAGTAACAACAGTGAATTAAGGAATACAGTTTACTTTCTGACAGCACCCTGCCAAGAGAGTGCAGGGTGCTTCGGAGACGTCACCAGCTGCAACACTGGGGTGGCATTTTGGGTGCTCATCACTGTGCAAACACAAGCAGCTTTCACAGTGTGCTCTGACAGCATGTTCTGCTTCCACTTTTTGTCTTATGATGGCTCTCTAATGGCAACAAAAATTATTGTTCTTGGAGTGTCAATTAGAAATGCCCCATTTTGGGGTGTAGATGGAAAAATCGGAAATACAGATTGTTTTAAAAGATGGCAACAGCTATAATGGAACTACAACCTCTTTCTGTCTCAACATAGAGATGCAACAAGGACAGTGACTCTTCATTGTCTTCTCCCCCAACAATGGCTTATTGTGTGCTGCAAATCAAGTAATGGGAACTTCCATTTCTCTTACGCTTTAAGGATAATCTACCTTCTCCTTTTGAAGGGTGTGGAGCAAAGCTCATGCAGTTTCTCTGGCAGCCAGCACTCCCAGAGTTAGCTCTATGTGATCTGTCAGGAATTACAACCTGACTTGTAAGTAAAAGCCATCTATTTCAGGCAAAGAAACACTTTATCTTCCTGAATCTAACTGCCATGGCATAGCATGTAGGTCCTTGTTTATCTCGTCAGAGCTGTGCTGTAGCGTGACTGCTAATCTCATATCTGTGCTCTGCTCTCCGCAAAGACTCCCAAGTACCTCTCCTTATCACTACAGAAATTTTCAGACTCTTCTCCAGAGACACCAAAGATCTGAACACCAGGCAGAGAAGCTGAGCTGGATAAACTGGTAGGCTGTTTTTTTTCCAATGTAGTGCAACAGGCATATTCTCAAATTTATGTCACTGGGGTCACTCATTTTTAAGAATGGAGGATGAAGTAGCTTTTCCCCTAAGCCTCCAAAACCAGTCCACACCAGCAACAGAGCATCATTCCAGGATGATATTCCATTTTATCAGAGATCCTTCGAAACCTTGTCAGAAATGCAGAAACATTTTGATGAGCACCGAAACTGTTTTGGAAACAAAGTACTTTGTCCTTGAGACATGGGAATAATAACCTTAATCTTATGGATACTGATAACTAGGGAGAATAAAGCAATCCAGTGGAAATGCACCAAAGTCTGCTGAACAATGCTACAGCACTTTGGATGAAAACTCAAAGGTTAATGGCCATGCATCTTCTCTGAACATGCTGCCCCCAGGTCCAAGGAAGAAAAAGGCTGGAATTTATTTAAGCCGAATTCCCCTGAAAGACACTTCCAGTTTTCAATTAATTCAGGTCAAGAATCAGAGGCTCACGGTTATTCCAAAGAGAGATTCTACAGCACAGAGATCACATATGAAGTCTCAGTTAGCAGCTCCTATCCTGCTGTTGTGAAGAAATCAGTGAGCCGGCATATTACAGCCGACAGCCGCCCCGACCGGCAGAGATCATTCCCAAATGGGGGTAAGAAGCGCCTTCTATACGTTGGCTGCAAATTCCAGAACAGCGGTGAAGGGTCAAGGCTTCTAACAGCTTGTGATAAAATAGTCCATCTGTTTTAGCAGTAAGATTTAGAATTACCCACAGGGGATTAATTCTTAATAAAATCTAACTCTCCTGAAAAAAAATATTAGCAATTAAATATTTCCCACAGAATCCTTGAGGTTGGAGGCACCTCTGGAGGTCGTCCCATCCAAACCCCTGCTCAAAGTGTGGTAGATCAGAGCAGCTTGCCCAGGACTATGTGCAATCGGATTTTGGATGTCTCCAAGGACAGAGACTCCACAACCTCTCTGTGCAACCTACGCCAGTGTTTGACCAACTTCATAGTTAAAAAAAAAAAAAATTTCTTATGTTTAAAAGAATTGCCTCTATTTCAATTTGTGCACATTGCCTCTTGTCCTGCCCCCGAGCATCTCTGAGCTCCATCTTCTTTACGTTCTCCCTTCAGGTATTCATATACATTGATGAGATCCCCCCGAGTCTTCTCTTCTCCAGGCTGAGCAGTCCCAGCTCTCAGCCTGTCCTCACGTGAGACATGCTCCAGTCCCTCCATCATCTTTGGGGCCCTGAGCTGGACTCTCTCCAGTAAGCCCATGTCTCTCCTGCACCGGAGGGCCCAGTGCTGGACCCAGCACCCCAGCTGTGTCTCACCAGTGCTGAGCAGAAGGGCAGGATCCCCTCCCTCGCCATGCCTGATGCAGCCCAGGAGGCTGGTGGCCAACCTTACCACAAAGGTGCATCATCTGAAACACAAAAGGAGGCTGAGGGGAGACCTTATCGCTCTCCACGACTACTGAAAGGAGGCTGTAGAGAGGTGGGCGTCCATCTCTTCTCCCAAGTAACTGGTGATAGGACAAAAGGAAATGGCCTCAAGTTGTGCCAGGGGAGGTTTAGATTGGATATTAGGAAAAATTTCTTCATCCGAAGGTTTGTCGAGCATTGGAACAGGCTGCCCAGGGAAGTGGTGGAGTCACCACCCCAGGAGGTATTTAAAAGCTGTGTAGATGTGGTGCTTAGGGACACGGTTTAGTGGTGGACTTGGCAGTGTTAGGTTAGCGGTTGGACTCAATGATCTTAAAGGTCTTTTCCAACCTAAATGATTCTATGATAAGGTTTGATTCACCTGGGCAAATCATTGTGTTATAATAAACCCTTTCTTAACCCAAAGTAATTTCTAAGATCACAAACCTTTAAAAACTCATTCAAGTAGTTACCTCACCAATACGACTATTCATACAATAATCATGGGCTTAAATCATTGAAATCTTAGAATTTCATCACTCATTCTTTTATCTTCATTATCCTCATGTGAACAATTTCACAGTGACAGTTCACATCTGGAGAATCAAATGGTATACATTTGCTGATTTCATGATTTATTTCTTGTATGCATCTTGCATTCTCCTGTGTTTTGTAACATTTTGTCATTATCAGGATTTAAAATTTTGAATTTAGGAGACATGTATGAGCGTGCATTCAAACATATGGCTGATGATATTAATTTACTATTTTTCTGTCAGTCTGCTCTTTAAAGACAGAATAATATGTAATTTTGTACAAAACTATTCAAAAGTAGATAATGTTGAACATTAGCTAAAATGATGGTAACTATTTTTTAACATTAAGGAACAAAACTGGTATCGAGCAATTTTGATTTTTGACAACTAGGTGTCCACATTGCCATGAACAAATCCTTGTAACTGTGATCACTAATCATCACTGTCACCATCTTCACTTGTGGGTCAGCTCCTTCATCAGCCAGCATTATACATGTCAATTCAAGATATTACACGTAAACAGGAAAGGGAGATCTCAGCAAAGAAGCTAAGGACATGGGCACTTGCTGAAAAGGTAGCCCAGGAAAAAAAACAAAATTGCACCTATGAGAGGTCACTGTTTTGTGAACAGATGTCAGCCTCAGTGGCTGTTTTTCTTATACTTTATCCTAACCCTAAGGTATTCTAGAAAAAGTCTTTGACCTTTTACGTTTGTAACTTTGCTCTTCACTGTCACATACAAGAAATAGGCTGGTATACGACCATATAGGGCACTCTGTATTTTTTTCACTAAGCACGGCATGGCTCAGTCGCTTCCTTCCAATAAAAAGCCAAGCTCCTGCTGCAACGTAGATCCAGGAGAATTCAGACCTGAGGCTGCATTCACGTGCTCAGCAGTGCAGAGACAACTAACCAAAAACTAAGTGAACTTGTCTGCTCTATTTAAAACCTGAACTCTCCCTGGAGGCAGGTGAAGGTTTCCCGAAGCAACCACCAGCATGTACTGTGAGGATGTGCTTGCCCTTGAAATGTATATAAAAATATATCAACTCAGATCCACTTGGCACTGGAAAGCCTCTTGACACACTGGTAAGCACCAAGCACCCCACAGAGATTTACAGGATTTATAAAAATTGGCTCTCTATCGTTTCTACTTTTATATTTTCCCATACCTTTTTTGCATACCACGCAAAGAAATTAAACGTGTGTGTTGAAAGAGCTATGACTAAAAATAGACTTACAGATACACCTTGAAAATATATACTCCCACAGCTTGTGAGTGAATTGTTCATGACTTTTACAAAGCAACCCTGTGCTGCTGCATCACACACAGGCTGTGCCACTCCAGCTGCCAGCACATGAGGAGTACTCCTGCTAATTGCTTGATCCTGAATTAGCGAGGACTGACTCAAAACACTGGTTTAGTATCAAGCAAAGTCCTTGCAAATATCACCTTTTCTGTTCTCATGCTCTGAAGTTCCCTGCTCAAAATCTCACACGTGCACAAAACACTTCCCAGCTGCAAGAGTAGCTCCTGCTAGCGTGTTGATTAGTGGAAAACACAGTTTTACAGCAATTAGGGGCTATCAGGCACCTCTCTTGCCAGCTTTGGTTGCAACTGGCCCTTGCAGGTGTTGGCAGTCCTCCCGTGCTTTTGTTTCATGCAAGTGGACATTTCTGCTGCTATTTCTCCCAAAGTGAAAAGACAAGGTCAATGGCTTTCTCTCACCTATGTGCTGTCCATACATGTGATAGTAGAAGCTAAAACAATAGGCTGTGTTCGTAGCTCCGTAAGGATTTTTTGGAGCAACGCTGAAAACAGGACTAACAAGTCTGGCCTTTTCTCCTTCCAGCCTGGGGCGTGATGTCTCAATGTACATGTAGAAACCTAGGGGAAGTCCAAAGGGAAATCATTAGGTTGCGGTCTTGAAAGTCCAGCACATATACATGCAGGAGGACGCCAGGGCTATCACTAATCTTGATTAATTTTTCATCTTCATCTGACATCACCATGGTTTCTGGGACATATTTCTTCTACATTAAGCCCATGGCCTTTCCACAATTGCTTCAAAGACATGTTTTCTACCAAGAGTAAAATCAGGGCTAGCAGGTCAGTACTCATAAACAACTTCAAATCAATGTAACATTGTATATGCACAAGAAAAGAAAAAAAATCTTTATGATGGGGTTCAGACTTCGGTCTCAAGGTTGCAATTTGTTCCTATAAGCAGTGAGAGAGGACGACTTTTAAAATAAAAGGAAAATATCTTGATGGAAACCTTTCAAGGAACAGTCTCAACTGGCCATGTCAATCACATGTTCAAGAGCTCACTTTCATGAAAGAAGACAATATTCTTTTCTTCTGATCCTGGACTGTGCCAACAACAGAGATAGTATTGACTTAATCCAACTAAGCAAATACAATGCAGTATGATTTTTTCCCCTTTGGTAGTGCAAGCAGGGGGCATACAATAAAATAGCATGAGTTACTGCAGTACTTGATAAATTCAGCACAATACGTCTGACTTTTCAAATGCAAATACACACTACAGTCAAGATGGCATGCTTCTGTTAACTGGGGTAGCAGATTGAAAATTACACATTTTAGCAACACCCAAAGTAAAAATGGGGCAAAAAAAAAATTTCATTGTGACAGCCTGAGAGTCCAAGTTAGAATTTAAATGACATAAACAGAAGAATATTTCAAGATGTGCCAGAATATTTCCCCGCTAGACTATAACGTGAAAGCAATCGCTTTGAAAATGGCACAATAGAAACAATACAAGATGGTTAATGGCACCATTAGTGGGTTGTGCTTCCAGACCAGCCACGCGTCTCAGCATTGGCAATTTCTTTTAGAAGTCCTTGAAGTATGCTTATTCTTGGTATGATCAGGAAAAATGATGTAGCTGGCTGAATTGGCTGTCCTGGACAGGTCCCTCATCCCAACAGAGCAGCAGAGCTCCCAGTGCCGCGGGACCAGGCACACTGCTGGGGCTTACCTTCCTTGGAGCCAGTCCGATCCGCATTTGGCCCCGTGTTCGGGGTGTATTTTGTGTCTCTAGTGGCAGTGCTTTGTTTTGTCCAGTCGAAATTGTCCGTGTCATCTTGAGTGAAAAGGCAAATGTTACCATCCTCAAACCCACAGTGGAACTCTCCTGCCAATGCAGAAAATGAGCAGAAATTTAGCAGCTGAAACTATTCATCCCATGCTTCTTCGTCAAAGTACTTGTCAGTTATAGCAAACACATTGTGGGATGATACTTATTAACAGCACTGGAAAATAGACATACACTTATTTTACGTCAGTTTTCAGCCTTTAGTGTATGTTTTCTTTTGCAGTAACCTCAATGAAAAAGAAATCACGGTCATCAATCTGTGTTGGTGTTACTTGAAATTACATTCAAACCTTATCGTATAGCTCCTCCTCACATATTCAGATGTATACAATTGCCCTTAGAGACACTGTCTCTTCTTACCCAGCTAACATTTCTAAGAAGCTGAGAAAAATAGGCAGCTTTGTCCATAAAACATGAACTATGGGAAAAAAAAGTGAGACGTGGGTTATTTTGGTTTAGGGTTAAGAACATTACGGAAAAGAGGACAGGAAAAAAAAAAAAAAGGACTTTTCAAACTGAAAACATTATCTCCAGGTGACATCTCCTAAACTATTCATGGTTTTCAATAGGGATGGGAAGGGAAGTAATGGCTAAAATGAGAGCAAAGGAGCTTTAGGGTAGACATGAAAATCTCTAAAAATCAGGACAGTGAAGCACATGAATGGATTGCTCAGGAAGAGCATTGAGTCCCAGTCACTGGATTATAATAACCAATTAGACAAATACCTGGGAGGAAGGTTTAGCTCTATCTGAACCTATATGGGCAGGACAGGTGACTGTATCATGTCCTGAAGACACCTCCTGGACTTTCACTAAGATTTGTGTTACGTACTTGAGGTCAAGTGGTAAAAGCTTAGGCCTAAAGAATAAAAATGCCAAGAACCCCGGAGAGGATTACTGGGATCCTCTCCTTTGTGAAACAGAGGTCCATGAAACACACCAGTCCAGTGATCCTATCTGCTGGGTTATGATGGGACAAGAAAGTCCTACTGTCAGATGTTTAGGAACCAAAATTAATCGAAACTTCAAGGTTCAGTTTTCATCTCAGAACAGAATAAGGCCCCCTTTAGTAAAATGTGCAAAAGCTTAACTTTATGCACATGAACAGTTCCTGCTGAGTTTACTCTTCCAGCAAAGCCAATTGATTTATCTGAGAAAACAAGCAAAGCTCTCTTCTCTAGGGACAATGCAGCTGTCTGCACACTGTGTCAGCTACAGCCTTCTTTATAGGGGTGCAATTTATATTCATTGTTATGAGGAACTCTAACACCAGGCGTCATGGGATTATTCATCTGTGTTAAACTGAGAAGGTATATAAATGTTTGCAGGTTTGGGGTTTTGGTGAACTATAAATCCACTTAAGCCACTGGAGCTTCACTGTAAATCAGTGAAGACAGAGGGACCTGGAGCTTAGCTTGGATATGTACTGCTAAGCAAGGATGCTGGTCTGAAGCTTATTTAAAATCAGGTAATACTTCAGACTGAAGAAGCAGGCTTGAAAAATTCATTCCAAACCACAAGATGCATTAGGAGTGATTTCCAAGTCTTCCTCATTCTGCTTCTGCCCATCCAAAGAACAATGCAAACTGTACCCCCTCCCCAACAGCCAGCATAAAACACCATTCTATAAAACCAGGTTATCACAAAAATGCAGTCCACAGAAACTTCCTTGGCTATTAGCACCTCAAGCAGATTGACTTGATTTCTCAGTAAATCCATCAATTTTATTAGGTCCTCCAGGATAATTAATTTCCTAAAGCACAGTTCCTGAACTGGCAAACATGACTGATAACCATCAGCATGATGGGGAGCCAATTTCAGGACCTTGCACCTTGGTTTGGTTCTGGAAGCAGGTCTTCTGAATCCTGAATTTTGAATAGTGAAAAAGTGGCAATACAGAAAATCGTTCAATGGAGGAGCAGCATCATGAGCATTGCAGAGAAGAAGTTCAAGTAGAGGCCTGATTGTGGTTCTTCCTGAGAGACGAGGAAATCAAAGTACAAGGCCACAAGGAATACACATGGGCAGATTACATCCATAATCCTCCAAGAGAGAAGCATGTGAATAGATGCAGACCTACATCTCTGTCCATATCCCGAAGACCAGAAAGAGAACTCAAAGACCCTGACAAAGCTCTTGAAAGACACAAGGACTCGAATGAAGCACTCTGAACAAAATGCCTCTCTGTGCCTCTCATCTCCAAGAATACCTTTTACAGGACCTGAGCTCCAAATTTGCTTGGTTCACACTATATTTTGTGCATTTGGCTTCCAACTCCATTTATGCAAGCCCTTCCTATAGCAAAAATGGTGCTGCTTCTACACAGCATCATGAAATTAAAGGCCAAACACTAGCTAAAGGAGAAAAGTTCTAACTACCAGATCCAGACCTGCAGCAAAGTGAATTAACATAAAGCATTTTCAGCCATTCAGCAGTTTCTAACACTGCCCCTCCAGTACCTTAAAAGCTGCATTTGCATGTCGCACCATGCCCTCAGAGCTTCATTAAGAAATTCCACATCAGCAGAACAAAAGATTTTTCTTCAAGTTAAAAAAAAAATAAAAAAATCAGGCCAGATGAAAAAAGGTAAGTAAAACTTTGCCATTTAACAGGAAAACACTGGTTTCATGTGGGACTCCGCCGTTTGGAATACATCAGAAAGGGTTAGTGCTAAATATTCTTGACACTAAACGCTTCTTAAAATTGACAGAAGAATAAAAATGGGAAATAGTTCCCCAGGATTAGCTCAGTACTTTTCTTATGCAAGAAGTAGGAGCATTTAAACAGATCTGGATGGTCTTGACCTGTTCATTAATGGGGCACACCAAGTGCAGGAGGAACCGCCAGCCCTTCCCCAAGCACCCAGGGGTGCTCCAGCTCATGACACCGCTGAGACCACTAAAGTTTGCTGAAAGCACTAACAATGGCGCTAATTAACATTAAAGATAGTGGTCAATTTTTGTCAAAGCACATGCCAGCTCTGGAAGCGGATTCAGGTTATTAATAATTTCATTGCCAATTAGGGCAAAATCTGAAAGTGTTCTCAAGGTGAAATACTCTTCATTGTAGTATGAATTTTTGTCATCTATTTCCACAAAATTCAAGTTGAATATGTCTCTCTAACATCTAATGCTTTCCATTATTCAGGTGTAACATCCAGTTGCACTAATTGATATGAAATCCTTAGAGTTTACATTAAATGGTTTATATTGTATGTTACAAAATGAAATGTAGATCTGAGGCTACATCTCAGGGTTTAAGTCATTTTATGCTACTTGTTTATGTATTGCAGAAATTTCATAAAAAGGAAGGATTTATGCAATGTGATTATTCCAGAATTGAAGCAAGAGGAATGTGACTTTGGTTTCCAATACATGCATCTTGTCCCAGCTGAATACAGCTCTTACTCTTCATTCACAATGCCGTAAATAAAATCAGAATTAAGCCCAACAGGTTTAGAAAAAAAACAAGAAGTTTTATAGAAAGCAAGGCTAATGATGAGATTGAATTTGTTATGGGAGACAGAATCTCTTTCTTCCAGCTTACAGGTCTGAACCCATTTGCAGACCAAGATTTCTTGCCTCTCAAAGGATTTCACTCAAAAAGCCTCTGGGGAAAAAAAGCAAACCAAAATTTTACCATCTCTTTGGTCATCTGAAAGAAGTTACGCTGGGTACCCTCTAGTTCTGGTGGACAAACTTTCCCAGTGCCACCAGTACAGAGAGAGGCAGACCTAGAAAGCAGATGAAGGGAGCGGTGGACAGACGGAGCTGCCCTCCCTGCCTTGAGCCAACACGCTCCCTGTCGCAAGGAGCGTTCCGATGCCACCTGCACTCTGCCACGTGCTGACTAGAGCTACAGAGGCATTTCGAAAATGAGACAGTTTCGGATATTAAATTAATAGACGACTACAGGGTGAAGCACTTGGAACGGCAATGCATTTTTTTCTTAACATCATAGAGTATATATTTAATATACTAATTAGCAAGGGTCTCATCTGCTGCTCATTTAAGTCAATGGGAGTGGTTCCTTCAGGTCCTGTGAGCTTTGAACTAAGCCCTGATTAATTATTAATGCATTGCACAAGATCTTCCTCAAATAAGTTTAAAATTTACAGAAAGGCTTAGCCGTCGTGTGAGAGATGGAGAGAGAGGCTGCTCGCACAGCCCGGTGCTGCTTTTCTGCCTGGTTATGGCTGCACTACAGCAGCAATAATGGCAGACTGGATCCCATTCCCTATACAGGAATATTTTTCACCCACGTTATTAAAAGCAAGAGCAATGGCAGAATACGTTGCGACAGCAAAACGTGCATTCGCTGTGGCATGGAAGAAAATAATGAAGTAGATAGACGTGGGGACTGTTAGGAATAGAGAGCTTTTACTGGGACATACTAAAGCTCCAGCCCAGTCTCCTGTCTGTGACATTTTTGGGGATTTAGCGCCCGTGGAGAAGTGTAAGAATAAACTGTAAGAGAAGTCCTTTCTACCCTGCAACACCCCCGGGCCTGAGCACCAGCACATTAGCGAATACACAGTCAGAGTTTGCATTTTCAGTCATGCCTGTGGAGCTCCCTCCTGTGCATTTGTCTAAACACTTTCACACTCTAGTTACACTTTTGGTCTCCAGATTTCTCTGTGCAAATGAGGTCCATGATTCCTGTATGCACTGCATGAAAAAACATTCTTCTTTTGGTTTTAAAGCTACAGATGAGCTTCTGACTACCCTTGGAAGTATCAAAATAACTCAAGAACTGCAAATGTAGTTCTTATGCAAGGATAAATGAATTCAGAACATTTCATAACTGGCTTCTCCTTCAAGACTTTTGCTACACCTGTTCTGAGACGCAGACACAGTTCCTACACAGTACTCGAACTTTCAGCTATTTATTTTACCAGTATTTAGCTACTCCCATGACTAAACCACAGCAGCACCCATACACACTGAGCTGCAGCGCCCACAAATGGACGTTATTTCAGAACATTAGTATTTTCCTTCGGATGAACTGTTTGGGCAGTGGGAAAGAAAGATGAACTGGAGCTATAATTTTTCCTATCTCCATCTACTCTTGCTTTAGCACCTTGGCAGAACAAGAGGAATGACACCTTCAGCCACCAGCCCAGCTTGCACACAAAACTAAGGCGGTCCCTGCAATCCATGGGCTGTAACTGAAAGTGAAATATTTATCATTTACTTTTTAACTGTAAGGGACAATGGGTGCAAGGACAAATCTTCATATACATAAAAGCTGGAAAGATAAAGAAATACTTACGTAGATGTGGATTTACTGGAGCTGGAAGACAGAGCAAAAATAAAATTAGCACAAAGAAGAAATTCTAATTCATCAGTATTCAGAATATCCTAAATTTCCTGTTCTTCCCTCCCCCTCAAGACCTTGATCATGGCTCCTACACCGAGACAGCCAGCAAAACTCTAACTTCCTTTTTGAGCAAATTTTGTGGCTCCCTGGCAATCCAAAGGCAATGATTTCAGTGAGAAATGACAGCCTCTCCCATCCACGACGTCTACGCTCCACCACTAATACCTGCAGCCTGGGGAAGAAGATGCTGTAATTAAGCATCAAACCTAGATTATTGGTGCAGATATTGAAAGGATGGGGACAGCTGCACAGCAAAACTCCAGGGTGATGCCTTTGTACAGGAATCCAACAAAAAACTAAAGAAAGGATGAATTCATCAAAAGCAGTAGTTCTGCACTGGACCTTGCTCATCACTTAAAATTTCCTTTCAGCATTGTTCCAGAATACTTAACATAATGAATTACCCTTCTACTCAATGAATAATACTATTCTTCAGTTTAAGATGTCTGCGTACATACAAGTCTTTAAGAAACAGACAGCTCTTGCATTCTTCTTAGAAATGCCGATTTTCCTTTTAAATAGCAGAAAACATACACGCAGCAAGTTTGTGAGAAGAGGTGTGAACTCATTAGACCAAGAGACACAACCAAGAAAAAAACATGAGAGTCTTCTGGCACATAAACTCTCTTCTAGGGAGGATATACTTTAAAGAAATTGAAGAAGATGACAAAGGAAGGCGAAATGTGTTGTCCTAAAAGGCTGCCAGCAGCGTCAGCACGCTCCGTGCTTGCTGGCAAAGCCATGTTCAGTGACCAGGACAGGGACCCGCCGGCACGGCTGGGTCCTGGACGCTGCTCTCCTGGGGCTGCGCTCTCAGAGACAGGCGAGCATCAGTGCAGCATCCCACCCCTCTGCATCCCACCTCTGCCCACTCCCCAGCCCACGGCCGGAGCAGCCCGTGCTGACCCCTCACCTTGGGAGGCATCAAAAATAATTTCGCCAACATTGCAGAGAAGCCTTGAGATAACTTTGCTGAAAAATATTATTTCTGTCTGTTCTTTTTTGGGTCTGTCCAATGCCCCGCATGACGCGGCAGGACTATTGGGTACTGGGAATCTTTGGGGAACCTGATAAAACTGGCACTCTTATTTCACAGACCCTTGGCAAAATTACAAAAACCTCTACATCCATAATTCTTTAATACTGAAGTTCATCTACTTAATACCTTAACAGGCTGAAACAGAATGATAGTCAAACATCAGTAGTGCCTACAGATACTTTAACCATGGGAATGGCTACCCAGGTTTAGGTCCAGAGTTACCTGTACAATGCTAAATGTGGGAAATGGGCTTTGAATGAGAAATTAGTCTGCGGTTCTGTGCTACCTGTTTGCAGAGGGTAAATTTTAGGATGGATGACTTGGGAAACAGGGCCCTTCTGCTGTAAGCCCTTATGCACGTGAGAAACAGAAGGATGCTAAACTCACAGCTGGAATTGCATGTTATTAACAGAAAGTTTGAATTAAAATGTTATCTCCAAATAACGGGTACATCTGGTAATGCCAGACTTCAGTACGAGCGTTGTTCCATGTTTACTTGCTGCCCTTCCCATGCCATGTTTACAGACACGAGCTCTTGCTTTGTGACCCCAGCTACGGATTCTGTGTAGATTAGATTCAATCTGAAGTTTCCAAAACAGCTCTAAATTAGGAACTCTGTCATTTTATCTTGCCTTCTCTGAAACAAATGAACAGTGATTTGCCCCAGTGCAATCTTCTTAAGAAACTTAGTCATTACATTATATTAGATAACCTCATAGCTTTTACCAACAAATTACCTTTCATTCTCCAAGAAACATTCATTTTCTGAAATCCTTGAGTGATTGAACTTGGAATTAGCTGAAATTGCTGGGAACTGCATTTACTGATGCTTGATTTGTAACTAAACGTACGGGCTTTTATGGAAACTATCATCAGCATGTAACCTTGAGTCACGCTATTCAGATTGTTCACAGGAGAGCAAAAAATGCTTCTTGCCAAACTAGCTTCAGTTCACACTGATTGACAAAGGCAGAAAAACAAATTAAAGCAGTTAGTCTGAACTTATCTAACATGGTAAACTAGGGAAAAAAAAAAGACCACAACCAAACAAAAAGCCCAGGAATCTCACTATTCTAAGTAATACAGCACACTGCTGTAAGACAACATGTAATGGCTCTAGCTCTCACTGCAGAAAGATAAGATTGCTGCATGCACCACACACAGGTAGTAAGTTAAATCAGCCATAAAGGGAAATTAATGGATGACTGAGGGAGTAAATTCCCAAGGATGACTTTGAAATGTCTGGAAAATCTGTGCACCTCAGAGGGTTATCACTGCTCTGCTCAGCTGACCCTGGCTCGTGCTGGGAGGAAGGTTTTGCTGGTGGAGACTCTGGGGAGGAGAACAAGGTGTCATGAAACGTTTGAGCTTGGTTACAGCCAAGACGGATGATCCCTTAATCTTCCTGCTGTTCCCTAAGCAAGCAGAGAATAAAACCTGCTGGAATTTCAGTTTGTTGCTTGATTTTACTTTTTGGTGATCTGTATTTGTGCAAGTCACAGCAGAAAAAGTGTGGGCTGCGTGGTTTTTCTTAATGCTCGCCCTTCTATTGGGTGTAACTGCATTTATACAAAGACAGTTAAATTTCCCACAGATCCTTCCCAACACAGACACTCGTTCAGCTTACAAGTGAGGTGGCCTTCAGAGACTGCAACATTATGTCCCTCCTTTAAAGAAATAGCTGCAAACCAGCTTTCTTAACCATGAAAAACATAAAGCCAGAGGTAAGTAGAAGCATGCTAGATATTCAGCTGCTGTATTTTTTACCACTGGAGACTGGTTACTTGTGGTAATTACAACCAGCACCTAAAAGCTTTAATGAAGATCAGGAGTCCATACCTCTGAGCACTCGGTTTGCACAGGAAAACCAATCTTCACTGTAGATACTGCTACTCTACAAGGACAAGGCTTTCTTCCTCCCGTAATAGCAATTATCCTAACTTACTATTTGTAACACTGGATAATACTGGAAATGTATGTCTGTGCAAACTTATAAATTGTAACATTTATGCCCTGTTTGGTGCCAATTTTATTTTTCTGGGGCTAGAAATAGAATAATAAGAATAATAGCAATAAATACTAATTACAATTATATACTCTTCTTCCATACAGAATCTGGGGAGTATCTAAACCTCATACAAAAACACGCAAGCTGGACTACAAAGCAACTGGCCACCATGGTCTATCTGCTGCTGATTCTACGTACCAATAGCAGTGACATTGGGTTGTTGGCTGTTTTCATAGAGGGGAGCTAAACTTTCTTCTTTAATCACCAGTAACATTTAAAAATATTTAAACATAAGTACACATCTAAAACAGCGAGTGCTGAAGTTTTAATTGGAGTAGTTGGAGGACTTTACAGCCAGTTCGCATCAAATAGGCTGACATAGATTTCTGTAAAGTGATGGAGATAATATTTAAACTGTTACTATGAGACATATCTGCTGTTACTACGAGACATATCTGTTTTGTATTAGCCTACAAAACACTCATTAGTGCTACTTAAATTGCCCTGTTTGTATTTACTTGGCAGACTGTGTTCACTAGCAGAGTAACATATGTATCTACCAAAGAATTTCTCAAGTGATGTTTGGCTGTAATTATCAATGTCGCTCCTACTGTGATGATTGCTCTTTTCTCCCGTCCTTTCAGCGTGCAAAGGAAAGAATAATTCATGGCAGGTGAGGGATTTCCCTATGAAATTCTTGTGCCATGGGTAAGTTTTTGATTCACTGGAGTGGATACTGTGGAGTTTTTATCTGTATTTACAGCCCCCACTTGGGATGGCAGGGTATACTGTAAAGAGCTCATTACTGAGGTTTTCCTGCTTTTAATAGTCTCCTTTACTTTGGACATTCAGATGGCTACCAGCAGGCTAGCACATTGGAAGCTCTTATTTTTATATATTAGCGATTTCCATGTTAATCTCCAGTTGTGGGTTTTAATTTAAAAGGCGATGTACTCTGCATCACGTACAAAGGAGTGTAATCCAACAAAAATGACTTCACAGGCAGGATTAATATGGCTTAACTTTAGCGATCTCAGAGTTAGACACCTCATCTAAGAGTGTCACTGGAGTGTCTCTAAAGTCACTGGAGAGATATGGGCATGTCCAGAGGGTGATTCATCCCCTGGAAGAAATCTGGAGAAACTTTGTCCTCTCTAGTGAGGCAGCAAACGCAACCAATACGCTAGAAATGTCATGTTGATCCTTACACACTTCATAACTGTTCTGGAGAAATCAGCTCTGTGCAGCACCTACCCAAGATTGTCCTACTACAAAGGACAAGCTGAAGCTGTCAAAGTAAAACCCAGGTAGTGCATGGCCTATCTATCCTCTATTTGCACAAAAATGAAACTCAACTGTAAAAGTTAATGCATTTCTTAAAGGCAAAAGACACTACTACCGTTTTTAGCAATTCTAACTACAACATGTCTGATCCACTTCTCACAGTGGCTTCATTTCTTTAAAATGGGGTGAAATCCTATCAGCCTGCTTAAAGTTTGAAAAAATAAAGCAAAAGATGTTTGCAATGGGAATCCTCACCAGCAATACAAATACATTGGTCCATTTTAAACCTAAGAAAAAACACTTTTTTACTCTAAGGGTGATCGAGCACCAAACAGGTTGCCCAGAGACATCGTGAAGTCTCCATCCTTGGAGATATTCAAGATCTGAAAGGACATGGTCCTGGGTCCTGTTCCTCCAAAAAGAGTATTCCTAAAGTGGTGGGATGAGAAAGAAGGGCTGACACTGCTAGAGGCCAGGGTGCTTCTGGAGTACTGATCAAAACTGAACACACAGAGGCACGCACACAAAATCCTCACTGAAAATCGGAAAATTCAAATTTTTTTTCTTCTTGCCTGAGGTCTCACAATTAAAAAAATTGTAATGGGAGAAAAATGTAAAAAATTATCTTCATTCGCCTTATAAGAAACATTTGCATGATGTCTTTTATTTTCTGGGTATTGTTTATAATTATTTCTTCCGTTGATGCAGGCCTGCTGCTGTGCATCCCGCTAGCCCATTAACTGCTTTTCTAAGATTCCAGCATTTCAGATTATAAGTATTGTATTTGCATTATAAGAATGTATGTGATATCATTATTTTACAGTTGAAGCTATAACATCCTTAAAATTAGCCTGGTAATAGTTTGCTGACACTATAGTCATTGGATGGATGCTGAGATAAAAATGAATACTTTAAGCACACAAAGCCTCAGCGGTTCTGGGATCCCTCTTCCAAGGGAAGTCGCTTTAGGTTTATCTTACTGATTAGCATCTGGCTCATGATTTCTGAAGCTGTGAATTTGTCGGCACCAGAGTAATAGCACTGCGTATTGCTCCAAAAGCATCTCTCCATCTGGGAGACAAGGCAGCAGCTTTCTCTCTCCTGGGCGGCTGGATTTTGCATTGGCACCTCATCAGCACGTTTGAAATGGAATGTTGTTCACATCTGCGCTAATGGCAGATTCTAGCGGAAAAATTTTCAGCAGACAAAATATGCCTTTTAAGCTGCATGGGAATGTTCTTCCTGCCAGCCAGGGGCTAGAAATGTAAATCACATAATGTTTCATTAAAACCTCAAACTCAGCACGGTTGTGAGCCATAGCCGAGACCTCAATCAACCCCCTGAGACTTGCCAGAGTACAACCACCACCAAAATACAGCAGTAGTGACCGAGTGATCTAAATGGTGTTTTCTTCTCCTTATAAGAGCACCAGTCAGTATTTAAGTCACGGGAGAAATTTCCAGGTCCACAGAAGAGGGCAGTGGCTGCCTGGCACGAGCTGGCTGTGAGGACGCAAGTCTCCCAGTCACAGCCAGCATGGAGAGATTGGGATTGATGCAGAGAAATCCCAAACATGTGAAAGAAGCTTCTGCTCCTGATCACCTTTGGGAATACTGTGTCTTTCCCTTGTGCATGTGAGGAGCCCGAAAGAGACCGGACTCCTACCGCTAGTATCAGCGTATAGGCACTTATTAGGGTAAAGAAGTCCAGCAAGGAGGCAAAGTCCAACAGGAATTGCAGCAGAATGGGCATCTTCTCCTCATTTGTATGTTCATAGATTTAGTAAACGAGTCCTTTCTTTAACTGACATTTTGTTCTCATGAGCTCTGGGAAACATAGACTTTGCAAACACTTTCCTGTAACATGCAAAACCTAAGATTCATCCATCACCATCGTTAGCAGATCTGGCATTTAGTGAAATGTGCCACTACATTCTTTAGAATTTATATTTGAGATTGCTTAATGTAATTTTTTCCCTTGATATTAATACGGTGAGAAAAATAATTTATGATGAGATTGAGTAGGGCTGAGCTAATCGTTGATCATAAAGAATTGCACATACAATGCACAAGACATTTAATTATTTTTCAGATTTGTTCACTACTTTAAATTATTTGACAATGATTTTTGAAAGTAATTCTTGATCTGTAGGTTGCTTTGGGGTCTTCTGCTGCATGTGATTTTCTGCTTTGGACTCTCTTAGGTATCTGTATAGCACTAATTACTGTTGGATCCAGCTCCTGGAGGAATTGGACCCGTGTGGCTAGCTGTGACTTGACCTGTGTGTCACATGGCTTTTCTCCTGTGATATTAGCAAGGTTCCTCGTGATAGAATCATAGAACAGTTTGGGTTGGAAGGGACCTTTAAAGGCCATCTCAACCAACCCCCTGCAATAGGTAGGGACATCTTCAACTTGACCAGGTTGCTCAGAGCCCCGTCCAACCTGGCCTTGGATGTTTCCAGGGATGGGACATCGACCACCTCTCTGGGCAACCTGGGCCAGCGCCTCGCCACCCTCAGCGTAAGAAATCTCTTCCTTAGATCTTGTCTGAATCTACCTTCTTTTAGTTTAAAACCATTACCCCTTGTCCTATCGCCATAGGCCCTACTACAGCAGTCTGTCCCCAAATGATAAACTCATACTTTCATGATTCCATGTTTACAAATATCTCCCCCTGCCACACGCTTCCCTTTTTCAATTATAAAAACTTTCTGCGCAGCACATCAGGTTCCCATTGCAAACTGCACAATGGTATCTTTAGCAGAGCTACCTTCTCTCTTAGGTACCTCTTACTCATTCATTGCAGTTTTTACAGAAGAAAAACAAAAACGGATTCAGTTATTCATTAAATAAATACCGTAAGAAGGGTGTTTTGAAGGATTTTTCAGAGCTCTAGGAATTAATTCCTGGTAATGCTGGGAGGCTGGATCGAAGGATGCATGGATACTGTATTTTTCTTGTTAGATTAAAGTGGACAAATCTTTTTCATGGCATGATCTTTTAGAGGAAAAAGTACAAATGCCCTTTTCCACTTGCATAGGACTAGAAACGGTCACTTTTTTTTCTTTAAGTCATTCATATTGAAATAAGAACTTCTCAAAAAGTGCTCATTCTGGGTGAAAAAAAGTATTTTGATGATATCACAACACTGATTAGACACTTTCAGAATACTACTTGTTTTGTCGATTGTTCTTCAAAACTCATTGCCCTTCAAAGTGTTCAAAGTAAGAACAATCTCTTGAGCTATCTCATGAAGCTAACATTAATTTGTTCTATCTTTTTCCTTTATTTCACAAAAACTTTGATATGATTTTACATTTTGGCTATTCAGAATTTGTTGTTGTTGTTGTCATTGTGAATCTTCCCAGCGGTGGAGACTTTTTTTTCTTCCCAGTTCTACCCAGAACCCTCCTTCCCGGATGCCCCCACTCAGCCCTTGCAGCATTAGTTGCAGGACTGGTAATCAGATCACAAAGTGCAGCCATACCCTGTACAGCAGACCGAATTGTGCAGAATGCACCCCAACGCATTTGCTTGTACACGAAGGTCTTCTTACCACTATACTTGATGACCCGAATAGTTGAGTCCCCCTCCCCAAATCTGGTGATGGGCGTTAGACGGACTTCATATGCCTCTGGCTTGATCAGCTCAGTTAGGTTGTAGGTAATTAATTCTCCCTTTTGAATATTTCCATTCACTGTAATTTCCTGTTCCCACCAACGCTGTTGTCCAGCCTAAAATCAAAATCAAAAGAAGAATGCAAACGTCAGAGCTTTTGGGATAGATATTGTCTTCACCTTAGAAATGAATGGGAGCACACGGCAGACCCGTGCAACCCCAGGTGCTTCCTCAAACCTTCAAACGACCCAGGACGACTGGAGGTACAGCAAGAACACGAACCTCCCTGAAATAACCCACTACTGAGCGTTTCTGTGATGAGATGACAGATTGCAAACCCATTTTATCAAAAGGCCAACCCTGCCTGCCATCTGCCCGTCCTCCTCTGCCCACGCAGGTCCTGCACCAAACCTCGGGCAGCCCAAAGGCTGCAGGCAGTGTGCAGCCCTCCCAAGTTTGCTGCACGCAGGAAAAGCGCAGCGTTAATTTGGTTCGGGAGGATTGCTGGCACTCACCGGAGAGAGACTACAGCAAGGGCTAAGCACCCGGTTTGTGACAGCGTGTAAGCACCCAAGCATCCAAGCAGATGCTGCGGCATTTTTCAAAATCTCACTGAACTCTTCCATCTTTGGGAGCCTAAATTTCTTTGGAAATCTGCCCCTATGTTTAAAACTTACTTGTCAAAATGTTAAATAACCTTTTTTTCCCCCTTAAAAGAAATGTTATTCATTTCAGTTCATTTCATCAGCTTACTGAGACTGAATTTACCAGCTCTTAAATGCTATGCCTTCAAACCCGACCAGGTAAATTGGCTCCTCATGTCTAGTAGCCCCACTCCCTCCATGATGTTAAAATAATATTGGCCGACTGCAGTGGCAGATGTGTTTTCTGTCACCATGCACACCGGCCGCGGCTCCATGAGCTGGGTGCTGCCTCCTCATTAGAGGCAATGAGGTTTCACAGCTGTCATTTGGGGCGTCATTTGAAGCTAATAAGAGCACGCTGAAGAACTGAAAAGCAGTTTGATTTCCAAGCACTTACCACTTTGGTTGATGAGTGAGAAAGAAATAGGCTAGCCATTAATGGCCTTAGTGCATAATTATCAGCAATCCTTGTAAACTCAAAGATGGATGGATTTCAGAGAACAATGAAAGTCAATATGAGCAAACAAGCGGCTGTTTTATAAAAAAAAAAGCAAAGCATAGATTTTTGTGCTTTATAGACTGCACAGTGTTTTCAACATCAAAATCCATAGTTTCTTTTATTTATATGCCTTACCAAGAAATGAAAAGAAAAAAAAATCTAATTAAGAAGAAGGCATCAGAAGAAGAGAGTGCCACATTGCCTCTAACATTACTTTAACTAGTTTATAGATAAGCAGAAATCATACACATTTTGGGCAGCAGAATGACTTGATATTGCAATATTACTTGCAGATACTCTGCCTTATTACAGACACTATCTGCAGAAAACAAAGGAAAAATCATTAAATATTTACCATGCATCCCGAGACAACTCTACAGGTGTAGTGGTGCTAAAATGAGATGTTCCAATAAGCTTACTACACCTGTCACGACGCTGAAGTTCTTACCTATTACATGTTCACCGATACAGAGTTTATTAAGGACAGAAAACCTTTTATTTGAAAACTTTAATTTGCTGATGCAGTAAAAATGTACACTGAAATCGCTGAAATCTAGTACTAAATCTACCACATTTCATCCAAATAAACTACATTTGCAGCAACATTAACAGACTCCAAGCTTGAAATTCATAGCAGTGGGACAGAGATGTCAATACTTTTATTGTTAAAGTATATTACACACGTACAGCTATATGCCCATTAAATAAAACTCAGACCGTGAAGCAAAAAAACAAGGGACATTCTTAAGAAAGTTGGGGTGATGGAACAGCTCTAGACATCAGCTTCGCTTTGCTTCCGCCAAAATCAGTGTGTGTTTTACTGCGCTTTGAGCCTTTGCGGGGCTTGAGTTAGACCAATGCTGAGCGCATCTGAGATGTTATTTCAGGGTTTCTCCTCTTGCACACGCTGCCTGAGCCATGCTACAGGCTCAGGTGGCTCTTCAGGGCTGGCCCCGCAGGCGTTAAGTCATGCAAAGGAGAAATGCTAGGTAAAAAAATCTCAGATTAGGTTAGAAATGTAAAAACAAGTTACTGTAAGGAAAAACCACACCACCGCCTGCCTGACGTGCAGGGCAGAGTTACGTCAGTTAATACAAATCCTGCAAGTGCACAGGGTAGGGGTCTCCCTTTGAAGCCTGGCCCTTGCACCAGAAAGCGTTCGGATGGATGTGCGGGTGTAGAGCAGGACGAGAGGTAAGTGCATTGCTGAGGAGCCTGGGGACGCCGGCGTTGAGCCCAACCGAGAGCGTCTGCCCTGAGCAGCATCCCGTGGGCGTCCACCCCAACTGCATCACTTTTTCCCTGTTGCAAGCATTCACATGACCCGCTTCATAACACACAATACTAACGAAATGCCCACCACAACATTGTACACAGCCTGGAGTGTGCAGCATTCCTCTGAATGGTTTCCCAAGGCCACTACACTACAAAGAGTTATTATTAAAAGTAATAAAGATACTGAAAATATGTGCATTTATGTTGTATCTTTAAAAGATCATCCCAGTGGAGCTCATGAAAAATTTGAATTTGACAGATTCTGTTAGATGCCAACTCTTTCACAGCTCTTTGTACCTAAGTACTGAGACCAACAAAACAGACGATGAAACCCAAGGCACAGGCTGTTTAACAGAAATTCAGTCTGTTCTCCTTGTCTCTTCTTTAGATACCCATGAATAAAAACATGCTTCACGCAGGTTTTGCACTGTGTTATTTTCGCATCCCACAGCTCCCAAAGCAACCGTCAGCACACATTAGGGCAACTGTTCCTCCCATCCTCTGCTCTGCCCACTGGCAGCCCCGTTTTTATGCCATGCACACCTCTCCAGCTCCCACCTCACAAAAAACCTTCCAGGCATTGCTGAAATCCGAGTGCTCAGGAGAAAAAAGGCGAACGCTGCGTATGGTCAATGCTGCGTGTGGAAAAGGATGGGAATGTGCAAAGACAAGGCTCCGCTTCCCACGCACACCAGGTGAAACAGCCGCGGAATTCCCATCTGCCTTTAACGGTCACAACAGAGGTGCATAGATTATTTAAAACATTGCAGAAACAAACAGAAAGGGCACCGGGACCTTTCATATATGTTGAATAATGCATAAGGCACTGCGCACCTTCATGGGCTGTCAGGGAGCCCTCCCAGTAACGGATAAGCCTTGTCTCGAGCAGACCATTGTCCTTGAGAGCAAAGTGATGAGTGTGCTGCAGAGAAGATATTAAGGATAATTATAACAAGATTTAGACTGTATTTTTTAAAGCGGTGCATGGGGAATTTGCCCATACGGATCTTCTCGCTGGACCCGTGTGGACGGACGCTCGCCACGGCTAGCGCGGTCAAACTGGAAAGTGCTTCCAAGAGAAAAGCTGCTGCTCTCAGGGGAGGAACTGGAAACAAGCCTTTGGGAATGTTTGTAAATTTAGCAAGTTATCTAGCCAGTCGAGTAAAATAATCTTCTATTTTATATGTGCAAGTATTTCTGGGTTTGTATTTCTTAAATGCAACTTTTAAATTTTCTAAACTCAACCTCGCTATTTTAAAATGTCCTTCAAGTACATCTAAAAATGCAAAAATGACCAAGGTAAATAAGAATTTTTTTCTCAAAGAGAAACTTTTTCATTCACACACCCCTGCTCTCAAACTGAAAACCAACATTATTTGAAAAAATTAAAATTCCTGAGAAACTCCATTCTACCCAATATTTCTGACTATACCAAACTCTGGTAGGAGCTGAATTCACCATATCTTTATAGACAGTGATAACAACAAGGCACCTAGTGCAGTTCCTGGCACAATTTCTCAAAAGCTTTATAATGAAGACCGAGCGTTTTATCTGAAATATGTACATGATTTTAAAATTAAAATGATAAGCAACAATTTATAGAATTCATGAATGGGGAATAAATTTATATGCAACTAATTCAGCCCACAAATGGAAACCTAAGGCCCCTATATTTTTTTTATTTTGCCCCAACAGCTCCCCCAAAAATTTAAGTGATGCTAATATACTGGAACAGAAACTGCTCTGCAGACCTCACGAAGGCTGCTGGTCCTTCTAAAGGAAAATTCACTGATCTTACTTCCATTGTGATTATTGTTCTTTGTTCTTTGCAATGGATTCCAATTTTTATTTTATTTTATTGTTTTAAAATCAAACTATCAAGTTGAATACAAAAAATTTTCACAAGGAAGATTAAACCAATTGACTATGCCCCAAAAGTGAGTGGTATACTACCAAACATAATTTCATGATGTTGCCTGTCCCTTTCACAAAAATTAAGAATCAGAGAAACATAAAAGTCTGGAGAAAATTACCTAATTTTCAACATAAAGAAAATAATAATTTTTTTAAAATAGACATCATTAGTGTTTTTTTAAGGCACATGTTTTATGCCATCATGTTGGTTACCAATTACATTTGTGAGTACTGTACTAACAAAACTGCTTCCAGTTGTGAGCTAATACTGACTTTCTGGCAGTTGTTTGAAGTTAGCTAGCCATTGCTTAGAGGTACTTCTGATTCCTTACAGTGGTCTACTGTAAAAATATTCTCCATTATGCCTCATCGTTGGATAAGAAGTTACTGAAACAGAGATTTCAGCGAATAATTTTAATAATTAATACTTCATGTTTAAAGTTTACAATTACCAAAACTAGTCATGAATTTGTATCAAATTCAGTTGCTGCTTTAGATTATTACCCTTTTCTACAACCACCCAAACAAAAGCAATAAAGAAGCTCCATTATTTTACTCATTGTGAAAGCAAAACAATCTGATTTTTCATTTCAGTATTATGCATCCTAGGCCAGTACTGGATATTGGTATTTCTCCATAAGAAGCAACGCACATCTTTTTGCCTTGCAATCAACACCAGCTCTGTTCTAATTCTATTTTTTACCATGGAAACCAGAAAAAAAACCCAAACATCTCAAAATTGTTCACTAGGTTTGACACAAAACCTCCCCATGCCTGAATTTTCAGCTCTGCTATTGAACAAATAAATAAAGAAAATCAGTACCAGCACAGCTTTCACCACATTCAGCTTTCCACCTTCTCTTTCCACTAAAATAAACCCTACGGTCGCAGTGGAAGTGAAGTGGCTGCATGGAGGCATCGCTCCCAGAGCCCGGGACATCCCTGTTGGATCCCAGCCAGCAGCCTGGGCTCCGCCGCGGAGCCGCTTCCCAAAACCCGTGTGAAACAGCAACGGCACCCTTGGCTGGCAAATATTAAAACTGTTGAAAATAAGTGTAGCAGTTGAGCTTGTTTACTTGCTGGTACAGAAAAAAAATGAAGGTCAGATCTATACGGAGTCGGAGAGCCATGCAACCAGCTGGAGGAACAAGGGTTTTCTAACACAACATTTTTAAAGGTCTGCACGGTGCTGAGACACCTAACACCAACTCTGAAACGCCCAAGACACCTTAAAAATGGCATTTAGGTTCCCACAACACCTTAGGGTTGTTCAAACTCCTAGTATGAAACCACGGAGGTTCCGCAAAGCCAGGCTCCGTGTAGGAGGAACCCAAAGCTCTTGGTCACTCACTGGTTGGCCTTGAAGCACCAAGAACAACCCGGCCCTCTGCCCCTGCTCCTGCAGCACTGTCTGTCTGCCTCCAGAGATCCGGGCATCTATTTGGGCTCCCTTGGATGGGAAAGGAGCCAAATCTGCATCACCCACTTCCTCGAAATCACCTGTACAGTCTCTCCCTAACATTCAGGCTGCACTTTTAAAGTCAAGATTGATGCTTCAAAGAGAGAATACAGATGGAAACACAACCATAAAACATCTGCCTGCATGTCAATTTATGTGTCCAGAGCTTTAAAATTAGTAAGAATCAAGATTTGCTTGAGAAAGAATTTTCGAAGGAGAAAAATTCTTATAATCAAAGCCCTTTGCCTTATAAAGATAAGGATGAAATACATTTCGGGACGTTTACGTTGACCAAGCTGAAACTACAGTTTTCCAGTGGTTTGTGAATATTTGTAAAGCACTGAGGAAAAATCACATTAGTTTCTGGAGTATTTATTAGCATTATCATGTATCTAACCTGTAATTAATTTAGCAGAACATACCTACGTTCAGTCAATCCAGAGCACAGAATGCTTCACAGGGACTCCTTTTTTCTTAGTTACCTTTGAATATTTAGAAATCTTTGTTCCCTAAAGCTAACAGACAAGCAAAATGTATTTCCCTGACATCAGGGAAAGGGGACTGTAAAAGTGTGGCAGTGTTTTATTGGAGCAGGCTGAAACCATCTCCTCTACGCTGTCAAGGAAAGGGTATTTATTCTCTGCCTGTTGTTGAGAAACACTATATTCTCTAAAAGACTTGAACATACAGATTTCTTGAGAAATTAATCCTATGGGATGATTAAATATTGATTGCCTATATGCGCAGTTAATGTTTATAAAAAATAAACACATCCTTAGTCCGTTGTACTTGGCCTATTGATTTCAATCATAAATTTCTTCATTGACTCAAAGTCAGACAAGCATCTCTTTAATTAATGACAACTGAAGCAATGTAAATTAATGTACTGTATACTCCTATAAAAAGCTCTGGCAGTCTTTAAATTTCTTTACAATTTATAACAACAACAACAATTGATTTTCCTTAATAAAAAAAGAGTTTTCTTTAGCAGTTATATATATATGTATATAAAATAGCACTGTTCAGGGCAAATACTTCTCTCTGCACATCGCAGGGGGAAAACTCCCATTTAGTGTTTGCCTTATTTCTGCTGTGGAAATCCAGCGGCTGCTCTTCTTTAGCAATTTTGCCCAGCAATATAATCAGAGCGATCTGGTTTTGAACATAAACTTTATCAGGTAGGTGGCTCCTGTGTCATCTTAATTCCAAAGGATAGTTCCGGCCCTGAAATGACTCACAGCGACAAGTATTTGGAATTCAGGCAAAAACAACAAGGCCAGCTGCAAAGCATGTTCTACCGCGCTCACCATTTTATTTTCCACTGTGCATCATGTAATACTGCTCTTGACGGCATCTCTTTTCTTATTTAACATTTTCACACGCAATCGGGGGAACTGCCGAGAGCCCACGTTCGTTTCCGTGCTGAGCCGGTACCTGCTCTCTGCTCTCCTGCAAATGCGGATGCCAGCTGCTCTTGAGGCAACAGGGACCAAGAGGTCGAACAGAGCCCGGAGCAAGACACGCCGGGAGGTTTGAGGCCAACCACGGCCCAGAGCTTGCTGGAGCCAGGGACATTCTCTGAGCCAAAGCGCCCCGAGTGAGGTCGGACACCGCGATGGGGCTGGAGATGGTTTTCGGGAGGAGCAGGTGGCCGCCCTTCTGCTGGGCAGGACCTGCCTCCGCTGCCTCTTCTCTCCCTCTTTCCCGCCTGGAAAACAGAGTATCTAAAGCACGTTTAACAGCTGGCACCATCTTTTTCAATTAGCTGACTTCTAATCCATAAGAACAATCGTGGGCGTGCAAATCGACTTTCTTCTTGCAGGGTTACATTAACAATCATTCTGTATTTGGTCCTACCATTCATTTTACTTTTACCACATTGCGTAATTGGTTTTATGTGGTATACACAAAAGCAGAAAAAAAATTCTCTCCTTCTTTTTTTTTTTTTCTTCTTTAGGAAACTAAAAGTCCCCGAGTCTTTAGTAATTAGGAGCTTGGAGTCCAAAGATACGGAATGTTACAGACACAATTTTTATGGGCTGTAAATTGATGGATGAGTGGTTCAGATGTCAGAAACATCTGTCTGTGATCCAAATTTATGGCCTGATATTCGAAGAAGAAAGAGATGGCAACAATTGAAAGAAAGCTAGTATGTGAAAGCTGGAAGCTAGATGATCCAACAGTTAAGTCCTCTTTAAATACATATTACATCTCAGGTTTTAAAGGCAGGGTGGAAAATGGTAACCCAGGAAAAGAGAGAGGTCATTTTTATCAGAGCAAAATCAAAATACAGGACAAATATCTGCTAAAAACTTGTTAATTGGAAGACAAAATACACTGCCTTCTGTTTTTCCATACAAATGAATAATAACAAAAACATCTTTTAAGATATGAACTAGGATACTTCAGTCCATTTGCTAAGCAAACTGTAATTTAGAATATTTCATAGCTGGGAGATTGTTGTTTCTTTGCTTTTAACAACCTTACACATGGGGACAAGGAGTAAACTCAGGATTTATAATATGTATGACTTCCTTTAATGAGAAAGGCAATAAAATTTATCCCCCTTCACTTCTTCCTTTGTGGCAAATTTGATGCATACCTGTACATGTATGGGAACGAGAACTGTGCTATGGCCTGGGCAGAAAATTACATACTCCATTTTGCAGCCAGTGACCATGCAACCTTCACAGAAATCCCCACCACGAGCACATAATATGTATTTGAATACATCTGACCCCGTACACGGCTGAATGAAAACAGAAGTTAAAAATACAATGAAGCCAAACAGTCACCAGAAGGAAGCGTACAGAGAAGTGACCTGCTCTGGGCTCTTTGAAGAGACTTTCTCATTATCAACTGCCTGGGACCGCAGACATTTGTAGACGGAAAATAAAGGAAAGGTAGGAACTTTAATCTTTCAAATAACAAGCTTGAACAAGTTACTCTCTGGTTTACAGGTACCAGTTGACTTTTCAACACTTCTTTAAAGCGGAGCCGATGGTTTTCTAGGTCACCATGGCTGCATCGCTGCCGGCGGTACAGGGAACGCGGCTACCGCCTGCTGAGGAGCAGAGCAGCCGCCACGGAGATCAGAGCTGCAGACCCTTCGCGTCTGCTCCGGGAAAGTCTCACCTGTTTCACTTGCTTTCATCCTGCTGACAGTAAATATCAGAGAGCTGGAAGCACTCGCTCATCACTGCTTGAATGTTTGTGCAACTCGGGATGCACTAACTGTTATCGTTTATAAAAAGCCACCTGCATCCGTCTTTGGTAAAAGACAAACCATGGAAAGGAAACACCTCCACGTGATGCCCAGACAGCACCAGGAACGTTCTGAGGAGCTGCAGGCTGCCGGCATGGAGCCGCACTGGGAGCTGCACCAAGAGCTGCCGGTGAAGCCACTGCTGTCACCCACCTGGGAGCTGGTATGGAAAAGCACAAAGATATTCACAGCTGCTCAAGCAAAACTGAACATGTGCTCCGTGAAGCAAGAGCTTGAAGGTGAGGTCCAAAAGTGGGTTTGTTCTAGGTGGATTAACTTTCAGGAGTATAGAAACACTGAGTGACATTTGAGACCACTTTTGTATGCACTTTGAAAATATACAAGAAAATGTCAAGGCAATTCAACACGTAGGGTTTCATGGCCCTTTAGCACAAAATCCTGAATTTGCCTATGTTCCTAACCTGATGCATGCTATGCTATATGAGTTTGCTAATTTATTTCGTGAGCTTCAGGCTCCCTCCATTACTGAACTCCACTTTATCATTGAATGGTTAATGAAAGCAACTACTGGAGTGTTGGCCATCTCCAAAGGCTGACTAGGGGACATGTACAAGGATGCTTTGAAATAAAAAAAATTGGAAGAATCTGGGTCACTAATTCCAAAGCCAAATCCAAATCCAAAGCTGAAATACATTAATGTCAGAATATTCTTCAGAGAGCTACTAATGAGACAGAAAAATGTTCCTGATGTGCAGACGACGCCTTGGCAGACCTCAGCACCTTCAGAAGCAAGTAGAGGGTGACCATATCTGTGCAGTTCACCATGATGAAAGACACATAAGGTTGTCCTCATCCTTCAATTCGATTGTTGAGCAGGATAGTTACAAATGAAAGGCTGTGTGCAACAGTGACCCTGAGAAATGGAAGCTCCCTGTACTCTGCACTGCTTTTTCCATAAACGCTACATGCAGGAGGATTTATAGTCTCCTGAGTTACACTGTGATACAGAACAGGTGTTCTGACGATGTCGCACACGCCAATTTAATTGCTGATTAGTTTGAATGCATCCTCGCTCCATAATTTCAATCAAGAAAGCGAATACCAGTCTGCTATTAAGGACAGATGAACTGTTGTACCCATCAGCTAAGTCTACTCACCGACAAGAGGCTGCACCTCACGCTGACCGTATTCCCCATCGACACTTCAGGACCGGCAATCGCTTGCTCCCAGACCCTGCCCAGCACCCCCAGTGCCACCTTTCCTTCTCTGTGGTTGAGGTCTGTTCTGCTCCAGGATCAGAGCTCACCTGAGCAGTACAGAAAGCTAATGTTTTCTGATTAACATACTGATGTTTGATATCACCTGTCTGTTTGGGCTATTGTTTTCTGTATTGTTTTGGAACTCTTCTTGAAACAAAGTTATCTACAGTTTTAATAAAAATGTCAACGCTAGTAAGACAACAAGTATAAAAACCTTCTTAAAAATAATTATCTTTCTTCTTGTGGGACGTGGTAATAAAAATGGATTCAGGGCTGTAATATGTGGCCCTGATCTCTGCACAGCACAGTGAGTATCTTCATCGCTACCATCACCCATGAAGTCCTAACCCTGTTAGGTTCTACCATGCCATGTTTGGCTTGACCCACTGGAGATGCACCCTCTCTGCTTGCATTTTAATGGAAACACCCGTTGACTGAAAGTAGGCGGTATGATTTTGCTCTTGGTAAGGGTCACAGTGTGCACTTCTTTAATCTGTGGGCTCAGATCAGTCACAAGCTTGAATGTGATGACACTGCATTCAAGTCAGTATCTTTTTTTTTTTCCTCCTTAAAGGCTAAAATGTGATACAATGCAAGAGAATCCATTTTCAGACTTTAAAATTGGCTGGCTCCCAGATGAATTCACTGAAGTCTGTGGGATTAAACAGGAGCGGCACTGTTCTCAACTCCTGCGGGGCAGGTTCTCCTGCTCTTTTGCTACTGCTAGACATCTACCAATAGAGTTTTTTAATTTTTAATCCTTATTTTGCCAGGCATTCACAAAAGGTGGGTTAATTATTAACCCATGTTAAGGCTGGTTTTCAGAGAAAGTTTTCTCGTTCCTTCTCAGTGACATATCAAATTCAATGTTCACGTATTGGGAAACTGGGCTGGTGCTGACTCTCACACTTCAAAGCACACGGCACAGCCACATCGCAGGCAAGCTGGGCACTTCCAGCAACGCTACTGCCAACAGCACGGCTGTGGTTTTGCATATTAAGCAGCAGGTTCATCTGCAATAGGCAGACCATTATTTTTATCAGGGTAACGAGAGATATAATTATCAAAGTGGCATCAAGATTTAGTTCCTAAGTTCAAATTAAACACTTCATGCTTATACCAACAATTACATTTCCATGATCAAGAACCTATCTCTCCCAAGACACATTTCATTATTTCAGTGGTGATGACTTAGTGAGTATCCCACAATGCTACAACCTGCTCCAGATGGATCTCGAACGACAGGTAGTGCACTCCTGTCACTACTGAAGCAACTCATTTTCTTGTGATTTCTAAAAGCTATTTACGAATGACCATATTTTTTCATACAAAATAATTACACAGTGACAAATTAATGACTGTAGCTGCAATCAAGATGGCAAACCCAACCCTTTTAAAGTACGGCACGCTGGAGCTTCGCTGCTTAGTCAATACTATGAACAAGTGAGGTTGTCTTGGTAAATGAACTGGAAAAACAAGGCTGCATTTTAAGCAACCTACACGAGTCTCTGCATAAACAGATCAAGGAGTAACAATGTGATAAGACAAGCGCATGGTGCCAAAGTGCATTTCTAAGGAAAGTGAAGATACTGATTTTGCTTAACTTTTTAAGTAAGAATGAATTTTTGCCAATAAATAACAGCTCAACTGTCAGATATGAATGTTTCAACAAACCATTTCTTAAATACTTAAGACAATTGCTGCACGAGAGGAAAGGAAATAGCCACTAGATGTTTAATAAAGTTCTCAAAATGTAAATGTGATGTTTTAAATCAGCTTGAAAACACAGATGCATTGCAGTAGGGTGCTCATTTGCTTATTGAAAGGCAATATGGTTTGTATGCAATTTAAACATATGTATATTTCAGAGAATAAAGAATTCACTAACAGCAAAAGAATGGATGAAGCAGTTGTCTATAGGAGCAAACCACTCTCATCCCAACAATTTATAATTTTTGTAATGCACATTATTTGATGAAAGTGCATACTTAGTACACGTTGGCTAGTATGTTCTGATTTAGCTACAAGCACCCCTCACCCATGAGCAAGCAAAACCTGTGTTTAAGGAATTGTCAACCTAATTGCATTATTAAAAAAAGGATAATGCTCATTTACCAGCTCTTCTCTCCAAACTGCAACTAAAATTTGCACAGGACTCTTAAAACCAAAGAAATACTTCCTGGCCTCAGTTGGATGAACAGAGACAATAACAGCACATCACTGTGGAGCAGAAACAGGTTTTGTTTCATAATGGCACTGCTCCTTTTTTTAAAAATGTATTTTTTACAATTATTTTTTTCCTAAAATTACATGTAGTTGTTTCAGTAATGACAGAAGTTATGGTGAGAGACAGCGAGACTCTGCCCAGTAAAAAATACCCAAGTGTCTAGCAGACATCTGGGATTCCTAATCTATTAGTTTAAGACCGATACAAAGGTAAGACTATACAAAGGTAATAGCTTGTTTTACAGAAACCTGGAGGCAGGAGCCAAAGGAGCATCCCAGCAAGAGGAAGCCCTGGTCTGCAGAGTTCCCAGCGCTGGGGTCTGTCCTGCACCAGCTGTCCCTTACGCAGTCGTTAAGGCTGCTCACGGGGAGTAATGTTGGTGCAGTCTCAGCTTTGATCATTGGTAAGTAAGCAATTAATTTCATTTTTATTTCTTACATCTAAAGATCTGCAGTACTCATTTTGTAAATGCACTCATTAACAGTGCTAGGGAAAATCCAGGTGGACCTCAAACAGATTTAATAGTTTCAGTTCATGCACCATCTAGATGTGCAGATACTTATTCAACCTGGGCTGCCTTAGAAACAGGTCAAGAAGCTCAGAAGATAAATACTCCCTTTACAGGTTGCCAGAATTGCTCATCCCAGTGCAGAGGGGAGATGCTAAGGGATGTGACAGCTTTCTTTGCCACACAAGAACACTTCCATTTGTTACCAAAGACCAGAAATACAGCAAATACTCAACACTTGGCTGACAGAAAAAACAGTAACTGGACTTTTTTCACCATGAAGTATTCTGCAGTGAAGCTCCATGTTCTTGTTTGAGTTTGTTAGCCCTTGGAGTCTAAGCTCTTTTGCCACGCTCTTTAATTCTGCTGAGAGCTGCTGCTGCCCTCCTGTCACCTGGCCACAGCACTGAATTTGAAGATGACTTGGCCATGAGACCAGATGCAAAGCCTATGGAAATGGAGAGATGTCTCAGGAGGGTGGTGAGGGGAAACACTGCACAAAAAGCTCCAGAATGAGAGTGACAGCATCTGTTCTCGGTGACATGGGACATCCAGATTTCAGGTGAAGCGTCTTTAAGGGTGAGTCTTGATGCTGCCTTTAAATACACAGAGGTAAAATCCCTTTCCCAAAGTGAGCCTTACTAGCAGTGAATATTTCTGACCTTTCTCTGTGTTTCACTTTCATAAAATTATCTCAGAGGAATGCTGTGAAAGTAAGTTCATTACAGCCCATGAACTAAGGCACAGATGTATCCTACTGATACAGGAAGAACGCAGCAAATCTGTCTTTAGAACAGGTCTTGAATGTGAGAGAACAAAGAAGACGTAAGGACACATATGGAACAGTCACGGGGAAAGAGGTGAAGCTCGTTCAGTGACCAATATTTATTCAGCGGGTCAAACAGCTCTATTCTGACATTATTTAACTTTGGGACACTCGATGGTGTCAGGAATAGTGTTCTTCAAGCTACTTCTGTGTGCGTGAATGCCGTGTGCTAGGGGAGATGCTCACTTTCCATGCAAGGGGCAGTGGCAGCGGTGAACTCTCGCACGTGGGATGATACAAAGATCAAAAGTGCAAACAGCGCAAAGGGAACGCAGTCAGTTCAGGGAAGAATGGTACATGAGGGGTCACAAAATGGCACAGCTGAGGGACAACCTTTCCCTCAGACACCTTCCACCTCCATTCCTCTTTGGGCTGCACCTCTCCTTCAGCACCCATGGCCTGTCTAGGGTGCCAATAAACTCCTGGGATAATGGACCTACACCTTGAGCAAGTGCAGCTATGGCTAAGTTTTATCCTGATAGCCTAACATATTTTAAAAGACTACCTAGAATATACTATGCAATTTATTTATCATTCTTAGGCATTGATGCTGCTCAGAAATTATCTTCACTAGAAATGATGCATCCTTCATCAGAATTAAGTTTCTGTAATGCTCAAAGGCATTTTCAAGTATTTATTTACACTATATTTTACTATGACAAAAAGCATGCTGCATGCCAGACACACAACTCTTATATGTCATGTGTTTGCCTACGGACATATGTCAGAATTTTTATGTAGATCTTCAGTTTTCCAAGTTTCATTGCTCTCTTTCTCTGTTAGTTTTCATTCTTGTAAATCCTTTAACATTTCTGAACAACTGTATGACATCATATGAAATCAACACTAACAAGAACACCATTGTTGTCATTTACAGATTTTTTTTAAACAGTCTTGCATTACAGGAATTTATAAAAAGAGTAAGGCAGAGTAATGAAAAACATTTCTAGGCAATCACGTTTTTCATTTTAAACCTGGATCTGATCAGCATCGAAATCCAGCCTGCCTGCTGTTTGCATTCATTGGACAACTACACAGAGCAGCAGGGTGAAAAAGCAGTCATGAAAACACACATCCCATCTTATCTGCTGTTCTGCTGTTTGTACTGTAAGTGGAGCACGTTTTCGTCAGGGGCCCAGCTTCTGCTGGAGGGGTGCCCACACACGGCTGGACAATTTAAAGAAAAGCACATCCTTGTTTGGATGTCGATGAGTTGTGTAATTCAGGCGCTCTACCCGAGGCGCTGGCTGCACGCACAGGTGCACCGCGAAGGGGAGTCTCAACCCTACCACAAGGGTCTAAATTTAGTGAAAAGAAAGCAACTCGTTTACTAAACCAAATTCCTCCAGCTTGAGTAATTTCACTCACTAAATTGCTCTTCAGTTCACTCCATTTTCTCCTGCGCCTTTCCTGAAGTTTGACTGATACACCGCATTTGTCAGCAGTAATCAATTCATATTGCAGATTTTTCTGCTGAGACAGAATAAATGAAAGCTGAGTGTGACCACCATGCACAGGCTGAGGCTACAGCGTGGGACTTGATTTTGGCAGTGTTGGGTGAAAGTATATGCTCCTAAGTACAAATAAGTTGTATTTTTTTTCACTGAAGGGAAATGTGCAACGAAAGCCTCGGATTCCATCACCGTCACTGCTTCAAGCAGGAGACTTGGCAATAGAGATCTCTGGCTCCTGTAATGTACACAGAGAAATGTATAGATATGTCTGAGACACCCTGAAGAGAAAGATTAGATATTGCCCCAAAATGCATGATATCCCAGGAGGGGGGTCTGCAGAGCTTGCTATGAAGCTAGGGAATTCATACAGTCTGCCCCAGGTCCATGTTTTTTTCTGTTTGATTAATGTGATCCTACCCTTCAATTTTTTTCTATAATTACATCTCTCTCCTTGAGCGGTCCACATGCTTTCACAACAGTGGTGGGACCCTCCTTGC
>JANXJC010000042.1:21089666-21192831 GCA_027564655.1 Leptodon cayanensis | reverse complement strand
TCAATTTTTTTCTATAATTACATCTCTCTCCTTGAGCGGTCCACATGCTTTCACAACAGTGGTGGGACCCTCCTTGCCTGCTGCGCCTCTCTTCCCTGTCAGATCTGACCAAAATGAAGAGCTGGGTTTGGAAACCACAGGCAGTAACTTTAGGACATTCTTGCGTGTCTTGTTTCCGTAAGAAACCAGACTAAAATGTTCATATGAATTAGGTATTAAAATTAGTAATGAAATAGCAGGAGTTTATGCTTATATAACAAAAATCAAACCAAGGCAGTCCCAGCAGGCAGTAATTGCTTGGATCAAATGAATATGTTAGATTTTGCCTGTAAATTTTTGTGAAGAAAGGAGTTTAGTTTTACAGTCCACGTTTAGTGGTAATGCGAATGGGCACAGCTCTGCCTGGGATGTTTTCTGTTTGCATCTCTAGAAAATACAGCCCACAGCCTCCAAAACAAGCTACGCTGGAGTCGCGCAGCTCAACTCCCAGACCAGGGAGAGTGGTTACAGTCAAGAGCATCTTTGGGATCGAAGCCAGAACGTCAGGACCTGACAGAAGAAGATGTATTTATGTGTATAACTTTTACCTCTGAATTCCTTAAGAAGTAATCAGTAGATTTTTTTCAGAATTATACATAAGCATTTGCCTAATCTATCTGAAGATTGGGAGATGTAACCATTTTTAAATGGCAGTTAAAAGACTTTGGTACAAATCTCAAATGAGAGCCCTCAGCTTGCTATTTTGAAAATCAAGTCTCAGTCTTACGAAGAATAAGCATAGGAGGTACCAGTATTGCAAACTGAACATTGTAAAACAGCACCATTGCTTCTCTAATTCAATTTACCAAACCCAAGAAAATCAGTAAGAAACATGCCTTTGCATGTTGCACTCATTTTTTTTGCCAAACTCTCTGTCTCATTTCACAAGTGCGGACATAACACAAAAAAAGCAAAGCCTTGTTTAGACTTCAAAAAAGAAATGCACGCTGTGAAATCTCGGGAACAGCTTCTATCCCTCTGTAGAAGGCTTAACATTTTTCATGAAAACAACATTAGAAATATTCCAATACACGTGAATTTTCAACTCTCTCACTTCCTCCTCTGAAATCCATTACTACAGATGTTATTATTTTTGAATGGTTCTGAATACAATTTTTGTATGTATTTTGATGTATAGCTATTTTACATGTTCTATAGTAAAGCAAATGAAAATAGCCAGCTTGCAAACATCTTTCCCTTTGCAGTAGATTGTGTGATGACAGCACCATGATCCTGATAGAAGAAACACCTGGAGAATTATTACCCATCAGGTGGGGGCCTTGAGTGTGCTAAAATAAATAAATTTCTCATAAGTGACTTTCATTCTAAATACTTCACTAAATAACTATTTCCAGTTTCACTCTACAGGCAGAAAAATGACACCCTTCTATTCTTGTGACTCCCTCTTCACCTGACAGGACCTTCCCTCTCCCTTTTTGACGTTCTTGGCTTCCCTGACATGTCATTAAACCAAGCTCCACTTTTTTCTCAAATAACTTTTCTAGCATTTGCTGTGCTGGTTTCTCTCAACTTCTCTTTGACCAATGCTTAAAATGCCAAAGAAGTTTCTCCTGTGTCCTGCTTTCCTATCATTAAATTACCCTCTTGTGCCTGAGACATGCCTTTATTTTAACTCTGGTGACCAGGTAGGTGACAAGAAGCAGGATCTGACAGAAACGTGTAACACTGTTCTGGTGATTCATACAGGGTAGAGTCTGGCAGCTCTATTCCAGGAATATTACGAAAATTAAAGCAAGCCCCAGGGAAAGAGGACTGGAGAGAGAGATGGTCCCACAGAGGCACTGGGCCATGCAGTGGTCTGGGTTATTGAGCACCACCAAGAAGAAGGTGGACTCTGAGCCCTAATTCACTGCAAACACATGCCTGTGTGTCCGAGAGCTGTATTCACAGAATGCAAACAGGTGAACGTCTTGTATTTTTAATACAATACTATCCCTTTTGGTCACTGCAACAGACAATGTGGGCCTTTTAGGGGTCCAGGAGGTAACTGGACTTGCTCTGCCAGGTAAAGGCTGCATACTTGCTGCACGGACATGGTCCTGCAGAAGAAGCTGTAGAACTCCTCCATGACTGGCTCAGGATTGCTGAAATTAATTAACTTCATTTGTTCTTCCTCTGCTTTCAGATCTGTATCTTCAAGCATGAAATGTATGCCCCCGTTCTCTGCCAAGAAGCGACTGTAGACTCTTACCTATTCCTCTTGACTACACTCTGCTCTAGCTGTATCCCTAATTTCCAACTTACTCTGCCATACAAGACTGCGGTAACCATAAATGAGCTTCTCAAATGGACCTTCGTTTAGGCTCCATGCATCTCTTATTTTTCTGCTCAGATCTCTATTCAGACTTTCCCTTCAGCAGCGGGAAAATTGCTACTGATGCTCTGAGGTACTAGAACGATGTGCTGCTCTTGGACCAGGAATGTGTCCTCTCATTGCCAGCCTGGAAAAAGCTCATGAAAACTGGCTGCGGGGGGGACAATGGATGGGCTCAATTCTTTCTTTTCCTTCTTTGGCACCTGGAACTCAGACGTCAGATGTGCTTGCACGTGCCATGCCCAGATGTACCTAGACAGTTGTTCACCACCTTTGTGCTCTCTAAATTTGGGCAACATGCGGGAGAATGCATGGTAATGAAAGGAATACTTCAATCTTTCCTTCCTTTGGATCCAGTGGCCCAAGAGAAGTAGCTATTATATACATTGCAGTATTTCTCTGCCACCTTCTGAATCTTTCTTTTTGCCAAATGTTGGCAGCAGGACTGTCCGTAGACTGAATCCATTGTCCTCAAGGGCTCTCCTCCTTTCGGGAAAGGGACCAACCACTGCAAGTGCCTTTTACCCTGCCAAAATTATCTAGACAGGTCTTACAAGAACTACAAACCAGACCAGGTCCCTTGCTATTATCTCTCACCAACTAAGTACTTTTTTTTTTTTAAGTGAAGAAACCAGAAATTTCCATGAGGAGAAGACCACATCCTTAATAATTCCTTGGAGGGACGGGGCCTGGATGCGTACTGCAGAGCTGTGCCATCTCCTCAAGACATGCTTGAGGGCTCTGAGAGCTATCAAAGCACATGAACAGCAGCTTTTACGCTCACTCAACAAGTAAACTCTACAGCCATTTAGTTAGCGCCTCATTTTTTAAAACAGTTATTTGTCACTGTTCAATTAAAGAGGAGCACAGCCATACAGCCTGCTTGGTGGCTAGATGCTCCATCACAGCAGGCTTGGCAGATACTGCAGCTCAGCATCCTCAAAGCCAATTAAAACCCAGCACCAGGAAGCCACTCTCCATGTGCTGCGTCAACTAGAAACACAGACAAGAGCCTATGCTTGTTAAAAAATAACGTTGAGCACAGAATGAATCCCCAAAAGGCAACAACAGGAGTGTCTGGGCTTAAGCGGAAAGCAAAGTGCTCTAAATAATTCCTGTTCCTCCCCGATTCTCCCAGGAGGGAGCATCCATCACACTCTACCATGCCAGCAGGACAAACTCGACTGAACGAACTTCTGCTCACCATCAGTGTGATGTATGTGCAGTTTGTAGCTTTAAATAAAGGAGTGGGGGGAGAGCTACAAAATGATCTTCATGAAAGACATATAGATAACATACATATAAATGCAGTGATGCTTACAGATTTTCAATTAACTTCTTAAATTAATTAGTTTTGCTCTTAAAACATTTGTTTTCGATGTTACAAAACAAACACAGAATCCTGAAGGTCCCGATAGCGCAACAGCCTCTCCTGGCATCCACGGTGAAATAGCTCGTACCTCCTGCTCGGACCTCTATGGAAACAGAACTGAATTATTTTCATCACATACACCCGCCTCAGCATGGCACAGCTCCTTTGCTCCAGCATCCCTGTTCCATCTGCCTGCACTATACCTCTGGCACCGGACTTTTCTCTCCAGTAGCTTCTGTTGCCAGCAAAACTTTTCAAAACTGCTTGTCTGACCTGGTCAAGGCAGAGACATCTCCAGCTCTAAAATCTCACTATATGTCAGCCAGTGGAGATACTTTCCTGTTGTTCTAACACTGTATAATTTAATTACTCCTAGTAGAATAATTTGTCTTTAAGGAAAATCCCTGGTCTTCTATGTCCTATTATCAGGTTTCTTTGCCCTTTAGAAGTGTCATTATTAAGCACATCCTTTGTGTTGCTTTCCACAAACACCTGGCAAATACAGAACAGCAGCTAAACCACTCTGAGTCTCATAAGAAACTCTTGGCTTTATAAAATGGCATTAAAAATATTGTCAATATTACAGACTTCAACAATTCCACAGAAAATTCAGCAAGCCTAAACCTGCTGTCAACTAAATATTCCCCAAATATTCCCTGGATTCTGTCTCATGTGAAGCAGCAATGTACAGGTCAGGTAAAGAGGAAGAGATGCTCGCGCTCTGATTTTAGCATTCCTAATACAAAAGCAATTTACTGATCAGATAAAGGTAATGGTGTTAATCGAATCAGAAGCAGATCCCAACACACTGACCCACTACATAGCCCACTGGCAGTGTTTTGCAATGCATTAGAAGATGAAAACAGAGATTAAGAGCTTTTTACAACAGCAGCGTGTTGGGCTGCAGGCTGCTCGCTAGCTCGGACCCTCGCTTCCACCTGGAAACCCTCCCGCCCTGTTTCTGCGATGAACTTTGCACAGCCGTGAGTGGTGTTTTCTGCCACTCCCGAAGGATGCTCATCCCCACTTTTCTTGTTAAATAAAAACCACAGCAAAACCCAGTAAAAACCACATTCCTAAGTCAAATAAACTACCTAAATACAAACAGCTCAAAAGACAATCTGCTGGTAGCTAGTCCCAGTAGGTGTCAAAAAAATAAAAAGAAGTTTAATTATCACCCTTGTTTCAGAGGGAATTACTGCAATAATGGATGAGTGTGTCCGGATGGCTCACTAGGTTCTAAATCACCCATGTTTTAAATGTGGCTTCAGATAGACAAAAGGAAAACATTTTGATTAGCCTGACAGAGTGTTGTCAAGGAAATTAGAGTATAGTAATTCTAGATAATTATATAAATAGGTAATTAAAAGTAAATTAAAATGAAATGGAAAAAAAGAAGCTAAAAATCCTAATGCAATTAATTTCATTATATATTCTTTTACCTCAGCAAATTCTTTTTTTAATTTAATAATTCCTCTTGGGTACTGGGAATAACAGAACTGATTTGTGCCCAATGATACAAACAGTTACATAAACATATATTAAAAGTCACCGATTTTCATTTCAAATTAGTTAGATTCAGGCAGAGACAAACTCTGAGTGAAGGAGAGCCAGCATCCTCCAGGTATCAAAGCCCTTCCCTGATGTATCCTGGTCAACTCCACAACTACCACGGAAGTTATAGAAGCAAAAACCCCCATCCACTCAGCATAAATAACACGCTCAAATTGTATATTTATTTTGCAGCTTACAAAGCTCATCCCAGTAGGAGATCTGCAGGATAACAAAATACTTTCTGCACTCATATTTTCAAAAATATATGTCTTCAAGAATCTGTCTTAATCCCCTATCTCTTTCTCCCTGCACAAACTATTATTTCAGGCTTTGAATAACCAAACATATACTTCCTAAATCAATCAGTTGCGGTATTATTTAAAGAGAAACAAGCTCAATGAGAGAGTGTAAAACAAGACCAAACCATGGATGGATTCTCACGAGTAAGCGGCAAAACGTCTTCATTTGATTGCAGCATGTCCAGGTTGGGAGTGAGAGCCGGGGGCACGTCCCCAGGAGCCGGGGTGGTGGGAGCCCTGCGATCCCAACCAGGCACGGCACGGCACGGCACAGAACGGCATGGCATGGCATGGCACAGCCTTCTCTGCCAGCGCACGCCTCGGCCAGACCAAGGCTGGCAGCCCAACTGGTAAGATATGACTTGGAGGTGGACGTGGTGGCCAAGGAGGTGTTCACAGCAAGGAGCGTTATTTTCAAACCATGTATTTTGCCTTGAGAAAGCCTAGCAATGCCAAAACCCAAGTTGTCAGTGTCACTTGTAGTGTTGACATGAATCATAGAATCGTTTAGGTTGGAAAAGACCTTTAAGATCATTGAGTCCAACCGTCAACCCAACAGCACCATGCCCACTAAACCATGTCCTGAACACGGACAGACTCTAGACAGGATTGTGAACAAGTGTTACGGCACAACAATTTTCTGGCTTTAGAGCATAAAATTGTGAGATTTTGTACGGGCTTTGCTGTAGGAAAGTGCAAGTGCAAACAAAGATCACTTTGCCCTGTGCTGGGCAGTAAGCAGAGGTGTTGCCATTTAACAAGAGTTTAAGCAATGCACAGATTGGTTCTTTCACTTTAGTTGACTATTAAAACTCAAGCTTTGTAGCAATAACCTTCAAAGAAGACAGATGATATTTTTCTAAAATTGTTAAAGGGAAAATTAATGGGGATGACTATGTTAATTTAACGATTCCTCTGCAAGTGGGTTGATCCCACGCTTCCTTAACAGTGCCAATTCCCATTGAAAAGTTCATAGTGAAGCTGTGAAGACACATTGTGATCGGCTTTAATGTGGTCAAGAAAGATGTCTCAGTTCTCAAGGATCACCACATGTTTCCATAGGAATGCTACAGCTATCCCTATATTTATCTATTAACATGCAAGATCTAATAAAAGATATATAGATACATAAAGAAAGATAAAAAAAGTTTAATTTCACTGCAAGTTTCTTTTATGTAATCTTTCTAGTATATCTTGAGCTACAGCCTTTGCAAACCCTCTGAGGAACAGCTCTTTAATCTCTGTGTTTCACACTGCAAAAGTGCAAATTAGTTTCCAGGATCTGCAGGCGGCAGAGGACTACTTCTGCAAGATGGCAGCAAACCTGCCAGAAGGAGAAGAAACAACTCTGACTCACAAAAGATGAAAAGAGGGAGGACAAAAATAAATAAAGTAAAACAAGTTTTAAAATTAATAAAATAAAATAAAAGAAAATAAAATTTAACTTAAAAAATAAAATAAAGGCCCGGCAGTCCTCACAGAGGTCAGCAGATTTAAAAGGCGTATCCTGCACAAACAAATTTCCTTCCTCACCTGCCTAATCCCTAAGCGATAGGCAAGGATGCGGTCCACAGCGTCAGGGTTCATCTGAGTCCACTGGAGACTGTAGGAGTACACGCGGGGTCTGTTCTGCCACAGGGGGTTGTAGGTGTCGTAGTAGAACTCGGGAGCGTAGGCTTTGCCTGTAGGAGACAGGAATAAAAACGGGGAAAACAAAGAAACCACAGAATGATCAGGCAGCCAGTTTTGGAGCCAAGTGTTGAGACCCAGCCTGCAACCGCCCTCTTCCCCTCTGTTTTGAGTCGTTTTGTTAAGTATCTTCTTCCAGAAACACGTTTTAGAATTATTTGCCTCCATCCGCTTTTTTAAAGGATTCGTGGCAATGGTTTGCCTTTATCGTTAACCCACTCCTCAGTGGCATCCGTGGCCCAGGTGTGGGCGTGGGAGGGGAAAAATTAACTGAGCTCCTAGCAAAGGCAAGCTGGAGCGATGTAACATGCCTCTGCACTAATTTTTCACGGCCCAGCTGACTAAAATAGAGATATAAAAACAATCTGCACTACACTGAGCAGAGAAAAACTCAGTGACAGCTGCTATACCTGGCACAAATAATAAGAAATGACATCCATGAGCTGGAAAAACAAGATGGATATTTCCAGTGACTGCTGCTTTCATCACACCTTCTCCTCTCCAACTTCCCAAGTGAAAATGCACACAAGTCATCCTTTGTAACACCACAGATGTGCACAATATCACCGTACATTATTTAGCTGAACATACCGATTTGCACAACAGAGGGAAATGACATCTCACAGTGCATGTTGGGCACACGGGTGTTTCACCAGAAGGTTATTATAGCCTTCATCGTTTACAAATATGAAAAACCTGAGGATGATTTCCCGAACACATGACAAAACACTGCTTGAATTCACTAAATTTGAGTTCCCTTTGACTTAAACACATGAATACTAGTGACACCTTTACATGTAAAATACCGTTGTGCCTCTAGAGTATCCCATAAAGAGTGATTTGTCTATAATAGCAAAAATGACACAGAGTGCCCAATTTGCTTGCCTAACCATGGGCATGTAGTGGCATCTGATATGCAGTAGGGTAGCTGAGCTGTCTTGACCGGGTGGAAAATATGACACAAGAGCTATAAGAGACCCAGGACCTGCTAGAGCCATAGCTGGAGCTGCGTGCACCATCCTAGAGCATCTCATGTACCACCAGGCACCTCTGTGCAGGCAAATAAGTTGAGTCCATAAAGGCCACAAGCAGATGTGGTAGAGACAGTGGTGTCTGCAAAAACCTTTGAGGGAACTTCACTGGAACATGCAGTTCCAACAAACTCCCCAAAAATCTCAGTGGATTTGTCCTAAAGGAAAGTCAAACAACGTTAGAGCACACACCAGTACGTGTCAGAGACATAAATCAGTTTTCTATTTTTAACTCATTTTGCATTGATCTTTTTTTAGCATGGCATACCAACAACGCAGCATTGCTTCCGTTTCTTCAAGCAAAAAGGGTCGGATTGACTTGAAACAAGTTTTAACAGCTGGATTTGTAGGAAGTGTTGTTAACCACCAGCTTTTGCCCTGACTGATACAACAGGAATAAAAACCCAAGTCAAAGACTGACCCAAAAAATGAAAAATAAAAAAATAAATAAAATAAAAAAAAAATAATGAGAGCAGCCCTGCGGAGAAGTGCTTGGGTGTTCTGGTGGATGAAAAGCTGGACGTGAGCCAACAATGTGTGCTTGCAGCCCAGAAAGCCAACCATATCCTGGGCTGCACCCAAAGCAGCGTGACCAGCAGGTCGAGGGAGGTGATTCTGCCCCTCTGCTCTGCTCTGGTGAGACCCCACCTGGGGTCCCACTTCCAGCTCTGGGGCCCCCAACATAAGGAGGACATGGACCTGTTGGAGCAGGTCCCGAGGAGGGCCACAAAAACAGTCAGAGGGCTGGAGCACCTCTCCTGTGAGGACAGGCTGAGAGAGTTGGGGTTGTTCAGCCTGGAGAAGAGAAGGTTCTGGGGAGACCTTCTAGCAGCCTGCCAGTACCTAACGGGGGCTTAGAAGAAAGGTGGGGACAGACTTTTTAGCAGGGCCTGTTGCAATAGGACAAGGGGTAATGGTTTTAAACTATAAGAGGGTAGATTCGGACTAGATGTAAGGAAGAAATTTTTTATGCGGAGGGTGGCGAGGCCCTGGCACAGGTTGCCCAGCCAGGTGGTTGATGCCCCATCCCTGGAAACATCCATCAGGTTGGACGGGGCTCTGAGCAACCTGGTCTGGTGGAAGGTGTCCCTGCCCATGGCAGAGGCGTTGGACTAGATGGCTTTTGAAGGTCCCTTCCAAGACAAACCATTCTATAATCCCATGATTCTTCGTGGAACAGGTCCATCCTTGCCCTGCCCAGCTCTGTTTCCTTTCTCTGGAGTTTCTGTGCTTTGAGCTTAACGTTATTAGAAACAGTATGGGGGCAAACACAAACCAGGGTCTGCTGTGTTAAATGCTACGTTTTGTCACTGGAATTATGCAAAAAGGAGACGAAACATGGGAAACCAAAACATTTGCAGATGTTATCCTCCTGTGAAGGTCTAAAAGAGACTTGTCATTAGAGAAAAACAGAAGCAGAATGAGGTCTTTCCACCTCCCAAAGCATACCTTTGTCCTTCTATTTCTGCAGGGATTTTGTCAGTGGGAGTAATTATGAAATGCAATGAAAAACACAGGACAACCTCATGGGAAGACGTGGTCTGCCTGCTCATGTTGACCTGTGAGAGGGGTATGCATTCATTACTCACCTCCTTTAATTCAGATACTAGGAGCTTGTGCCAAAATGCACACTGTATTTAGGCATTTTCTCCTCAAAACTATTCTTGCCTACAGATGTAAATAGAGATGGATGGGGAGGCATTTTGACCTGGAAATCTGAAAATTTCAATCATCAGAAAGGTAGTGAGAAGAGGGGAAAAGTGCATTTAAAAAAAAAAATGAAAAGGGACAAAAGAAAAATCATGTGAATATATACCAATCTTGTAGTTATTGATCAAGCTTTTATCTTTGGGTGTGTCATTCCCTCCAGCCATGCTTTTCTTTTCAAAGAATGAAAAGCCCTTTTAGCCAAGATATTATTGTCAATTGCCCAATGAAGGTGGACATTCAATTAGTGTGGAGTAGAGCAGATATGCTAGTGCTGAAGTAGCAAACAACAATACTCTGAGGAAAAGAAGCAAAGCAAAATTGCTGTTTAAAAAAAAAATGAAATGTAAGATAAATGAAAAGAGGATCAGTGGTCGATAAGATTAGTTTTCCCTATTTACGTGCAGTGGAAATAATAGAGAAAAGCTCATGCTGAATGCAAATTGTAATCTTCCCCCTTCTACTGCAGGTAGACATAATGGCATCTCTGGGGGTCTACAGAAAGGATCCATAATTAGGCGCTTGTCACAATATGGGCACTTGAACAACACAGTCACCTTTTGAGAAATAATGAGGATCCATGAAGAGTTGAATTATTCTAAATCCCTCTGAACAGAATTCTGGTGTGAATGGAGATGCTGAAAATTTAACAACACAACATTAAGACCTTAACTTGCGAACTTCAGAAATACAAGAAAGCTGGGCAATGTTTTAGAGCACACAAAAAGCAGACGTTGCCTTTGGAGGCGCGGGAGCCATGAGACGCGAGTACAGGAAACATTTCCCTGGCTCCCATCATTTGCCCCTTTTAAGCACAGGCAGCAAAAATGGCCTTCCTCTGACTCCCTTCAGCTTTTGCAGCCTTCAAGGATTTATTAAAACATTTCAGGACAGGCAGGCAGAGCTCAGCCTGCCCCCATGACCAAACCTTGGGAGGCTTCAGCTAACTGGAGGTAGCGGTGACCAACTGGCCACTCCTCGGTTGTCCATCAAAGGGGATTCTGGTGCACTGGGAGGGACCCCAGGTCTGTGCCTATTCAGCTATATAAGGGAAAATGGTGAAACTCTTCTCGGCATGCTGCAGCCATCAGTCGAGGGGCGAAGGCAGGGTGAAGGCAGGGCAGCTTCCTCAGGCAGCTTCTATGGATCCAGGAGCACTGAATCCCTGGAAGGGGCAGCCTCCCACCGACGTGCCACGCCAGCAGGTCCCGAGGGAGGAGAGTTTAATGCCATGATATTTTTTGTGTCTGTTAAGGCAATCTGAACTTGGGTTTAGAGCTCCATTAACATGTACTAGTTTTAATTAATCCCTCCCTCTGTGCTCGCACTGCTGGAGTCCGAGTAACTGTGATGCTTGGGGCTCTGCCAGGGAGAGGATACATGACACAGTTTGATGTGGAGTGTATTGTTTGCTTTCCTTTCTATCACTAACAAAACATTTATTTTTTTCACCTTCTGAATATGTAGCATGTGCAAAATAAAGAAGGTTGGGATTGTGCACGTGGGAAGGGTGCGAGCAGCGTAAGGAGAGGTAATACCGAGCGCAGTTTTGCTCATCTGGGCTGGCCCCTGCGCAAGACAAAAATGCATAACCAGACAGAGCAAATATTTGTGTTTGAAGTCTACACTGCTAAAATGAAGTGTGAATTCCTCCCTGGCATGCTTGCAGAGGCCACCCAGCATGACCAGCACAATTACACATCCTGCTGCATTTGTCGCTGTTGTTCCATCAACCTGAATGCATCTACATATGAAGCCTACAATTAGCAATTATGGCTAACTGCACTCCTGGGCACACAGGAGTTGTTCAGGATTTTAGCTGTCTCCCTTCTCAGGTTAGCACAGAGGGAAGAAAAAAACCCCAGCACCCAATTCTCCGCTCCCATTCACCTGGATTCACAAGCGCGTCCCTGCCCTGCTGAGGCTCCTGAATTGCAGAAACACTGCAGAGGTCCGTGATTATTGGCAGTGAGCAGCAATTTTTCCCTCTTGCATCTTTAATTTCAAGGGGTCAAAAAGCTTTTTTTAATTGGGCATTATTGGTGCGTTTTCTGCATCTCTACTTAATGCCCAGCAGATCAGCAGCCAGGGGAACATCCAACCCACAGACCCTCTTCCAGGGCAGCAGCCATGGGCTTTATAAAAGAGTCCTCCTCTCTGTCCTCTATCACTGTAGTTAAAATTGGCTACATATTAATTTCTATGAAAGTCTGAAATAGGACTTCAGGGAGATGTGATACCATATCCCAAGCAATATTGATCTGAGGACATCACTGTGATTAATTAGTGTGGCACAAAGGAACGTATGTCCTGAGGTCCTTTCTGAGTAGCAGTTCCCAAACCCTAATGTGTCTTCTGGGTGGGACAAAAATATACCCACTTCTAAGATGTATTGAGCATGAGGACTTAGTTGAAGAGTCCTTCAAATAGTGGATAGCCAGCTAGGGACAACTTAAACAGGTGTATTCATAGGAAAAAAAAATGCTTACTGCCTGCAGCCAGTAGTGGTTTTCTGAGCCAGCTTCAAACGAGACAGCGTCTGTCCCGAAAGCGCTGTGGCTGCTCCACTGATGTGCACAGGCAGGAGAAACCAACGTGGCGGCTGGCAAATCTGTTCTGGACTCAGGCAGAGCGTGGAGGCTGCTGCGGTCCAGTGGAGCATTTCCCTGCGCTCGCCATCGGGTCTCAGCATCTCAGGAATAAGCACCACCACGGACATGCCAGCACCGCTCTGCTATTTGGCACCACGCACCTGTGGACAAGCAGTAGGCAGGGCATCGTACAGCTTCTTATACGAGGAAGAAAACTATTCATTGTCTAGCAAAGGGGAGAAAGCCCGCAGAAAAATATATTTAACAATGATGAATTTGGAAAATACATCCCTAAAAGGGTTTTACCTGAAGTTTGTGTTCTGTTCTGCTGGCGACAGGTTGCATTTGTCCTAGGTGCACTCTCTTCAGTAATAGTGGTACCAGCACTGCTTGCCACTGTACGGGCAGAAACTCCCCTCAAACACGTGCGCCATGGGGGTGGGCTGCATTGCTCAGCCTACACCCCACTGAAATGCACCCAGGCCTGGCCAGGAAGGAAATAGTCCCTGGGTGAAGGTTTCATGGAAAAAAGTGGGATTTGGGAGAAGAGGAATGCAGTGCACTCTGCAGAAGCGAAGGAGCAAGCTGTTTCCCTGGGGGGGGGGCAGAGGGAACACCCTTCTCCTGCCACGCAAACCTCCTCCGGAGCAAAGCCAGCCCAGGGATGGGACCCTCTGAAACTGCTCAGAGCCGGCTGGGGACACTTCCCCAGGACGAGAAGCTCTGCCGCAGCTACGGCATCGCAACTGCCCTCATAAATGAGGTAGTCAAGGTGCACTGCCTCTTTCTTCCTTTCTAGCGTGAAGACCCCCCGTGACAAACGGGAGTATCCCCGAGTTTCCGCAGGAGAACAGGGCACAAAGCCGTTTGCAAAACTGCCGCAACAGCTCTGGCACCGTCATCACCTCTGAGCCCTAATCGCTTCTGCTCTTGATTTACAGAAATACTTGCCAGCGTGGCATGGGTTACAGCAGGACTTCCTCAGGCACTCGCTAATGCACAAGAAGGTAGAGCTTATTTGAGTATAACTGATATGATGCATTTATCCGTGTTTCTAAACTACGATTAGTTTTTCATTTAATGTGCAACAGCTGACCAAACCATAAGCAGACATGCATGTTTTTCTGATGTATGGATGAGGTGACAGCAACTCACCAGCGTTAAAGGGCAAACTACAGCAGATAGTGTTAAAACATCATTATTTTCTGATGGATAAGAGTCATCAGGTTACAAGCCTAGTTTCGGTAATTACTTATTTCATAATGAATCTAGGACTGGATCAGAAAGAGGAACAAGCATCATCCGTCACCAGTCCCAGTGTTGCAGAACAAATGCAATGCTCTTCCCCACTAACAGCCCCCCTCACTCACAGAGCCCTTTTGCAGTCATTAGCATCTGCTGTGCAGCATTTGAATTCCTCCAGGCAGTACATCCAAAATATTATCTACAAACTCTCTACTACTGTAAGGTCAAAAATGGTATGAAACACAGCACAGAACTGATTCACAGAAAACAAGCAAACAGAAAACCCACTTCAACTGCTTACCATTAAATTCGCGTTACATGCCACTGCACCACTGGGATCTCAGCAAATGCTAAAGTACTGTCCTGAACAGAAGTGGATTGATGCACTTACTCAAATGGGTCCTGAACTGGGACCTATTAGAGAAACTCCTTGACCAAGCACAGGAGATCTTCCTGTGGTTCTTTTCAGATCACTCAGTCATTTATCCCTTAGAAACTCAGGAAAATAAAGTAATCTTCTAAAGGAATTGTTTCATTTCAGTTGCCAGTACCTGGTTTCCAAAGTAACGTAAGAAATCAAGACCATGCACTGCAAATTTAAATGGTAATGAGTGCAAACACAACCCACTGATTTCAAGCAATGGCAATAAACTGAACAACGACATTCTCTCCCTAATTATAGCAGCTGACTAGATACCCCAGATGGAGTTGCAGAATACCGGGTTAGTGTTTATGCTGGCTTGTCATGCAGAAACAAACAGTAGTAACTGTGCAGGCACAGCACCAGTAACAGTGACAGCTTTAGTAGACACGCAGACAGAGCACTAAAGGAATCATTTGCTTGCGTTGTCTGTTTATGTTCCCCTTATCTTCATATCTATTTCTGCTAATTTGCCTGGCGTTAGATGGTTTACGAATGCAGCATCTTTGCCATCTCAGTTCCATATTGGTAGCACATATGCACTTTAGCTTATCATGACAAGGAGTTCAGTACAAGCGATGATCAGTGTGTCTTGCACTTTGTAACAGGAGCTATAAACGTTTAGGGAAAAATAAAATAAAATCAGAGATTTACAAATGCTTCCCCTTTTGGCAAATTCAGTTCCAGACCTTTCGATCTTTAAAATGCACGAAGACTATAAATCCTAAGCAAAACAAAATATTTAACTGTGTAAAATACTGGGTGACACAGAGTTTATGAAAAATGCTGCCCATTACTGTGCTCTGCTTTATTACAGGATATATATTTTATGAAGGATTTTCAATAAGAAAGAGAAGATACTTTGTTCTTTATTTGCATATGAGAAAGGAAGCATATGTCTTCTGCTAGATCTGCTCCTCCTCCCAACACAGTCCCAGTCCTGCAGCTGAATCATCCCCACCATGTCCAGCCTCCCTGTAATCCCACACCTTCCAGCTCTTCGCACCCCTGTTTTGGACTTTCCACCATCACTGACCCTACTGCCTGTGCCCATCCATCCCCAATCCAGGCTGGAAGGTGGCTGATACAGAAGCAGTTCAGGATGAACAGCACAAAGGAATGCATTTCAACATTTGCAAAAGTCTCTCCCTATGATTTTTTGGCCAAAACTGCTCTTAGAGGTGAACATCCTTTTTCATGTAGCCTCGGTCCTTTTGGAAACTCCACCTGGTCAGGTGCCAGAACCACCTGCCCGCCCTTTTTCTCCCCAACTTTCATAACAGCTTTAGTAAAACAAGCTTCCTCCTTACTGAGAGCTCATTGTGCTTCGCAGATCAGTCCCCACTGTGGCTGTCTGTGGGTCCTCTGCTCTGTTACACCATTTAGAGGCTCCACCTACAGTCCTCTTCAATATTTTGTATTTCATATGCTACCAGCTTCACACCAGAAGTTAACAGTGCTTTTTCTTCCATAGCAGTCCAGCTCTAACCAAACTAAAAGCTTGGCTTATTCCTTTCTCCAGCTGTGCAGCTACAGACCCCCTCTTGCCCTGCTTGCAACCACCATCACCCTCACATCACTTACTTCTGCATGGTATTTTTCATTTGGAATTTTCTGTAGAGCCTTAAATCTTTCCATTCGCACTATTACGTTGCAGGTTTCATCTGCACAGCATCGCTAAGATATTGCCTGGCCAAAACTGGAGGATTGACAGCAAATAGTGCAGTCATGGCCTTCCCTTAGTCCTCCTAAAGAGTGACTTCCAAGGACTGGTATTGTCTGGAGTCACAGACAGAGCCTGAGAGTCGCAGTTCTACAGTCTGTACCTGTAGCCCCACCTGTGAGACCAAGGTAAATTCTGAAATAGTCATTTACCCTTGTATGAGAAAGTTAACACTGATACCTGCTGGTCAGACAGGAACGAGGGAGAGAAGGCGGCAAAGCAAAACCCCAACCAGAGCCCAGAGCACCAGCCCATAAGCTGGGGCTCCTGCCCCACCGAAAGCAGTTTGCCCACAGGAAGATCTTTGGGCTTGGGTTTCCAGGAAAGGACAGTCTAAGCCATAAAACAACAGTTCGGCTGCAGCTGAAGAGGCATTTAAGTGCAGAGTAGTACTAAAGCTAATCAAGTGCAAGCATTAAGAATAAATAATCCCCACAAAGTAGGTGGATGATGCTGCTCTTGTAGGGAATTCTTTACTGCAGGAACAGATGACCTGCTGCTCCCAACACCATGAACTTGGGGGTGGCCCTTTCCCACACTTTCCAGTAAAAGTCTCTTCCCAAGCGATATAAAGATTTGCTAATATATTGCAACTCACGGGGAACCAGACTGAACTTTCAAATGCCTAACAGGAGCACAAATTTAAATGTATATGTACTCTGCCCATCCCAAATAATTTAAGAGGTTCCCATTCCAGGTACAGAAGGGTCTGCTTCGAACCAGTAAACCAACATCCCAGTTAACACTTATAATATAAGTTTATGCCATGGAGCATGCTACATATTTCACCCAGTTCTCCTGCACCCATCCCTAGCCGCCCACCTGCAGCTGCGAGACGGCAGCGTTGCGATCAATGCCTCGCCAGCGATAACCAAACGTGACATCTGCTGGCTGAGCCATGGAAGAGCTCGCACTGCTCTTCTCTGCAATTCCTCTTCCTCCCAACACGGGAGTCACAGTAAAAAACATTGTTCCTTTTCACATCGAGACCAGATCTCACCAATAACTAAACACAATGTGTTGCAGAGTTTCATTTTAATTCGTTTGAGCCTAACATGCCCATGTTTGTTGACACAAAGCTTCAACACAATTTGAAATTAGGTTTATAACATGGAACAGTGTATTTGGATTTCCTTTCAAACAGGTCATGATAAGATGTGACCCGTGCGATGACATTTTGAGGGATAAATAAATCTAGTTTAGAACAGTCTCTGAAGCTGGCTGGTTCACACACAGAGCCCCCTTTTTATTGGCGAGCTTTCTGCAAGCTCACATGCACTTATATACATACTTGCCATAATTTCATATAATAATTTTTATAGACACACATGCGTGCATGCACACACATATAACCTACATATATGCGTGCGTGCATGCATGCATGTTTGTAGACACGTGTCTGTGCCTGACTAGAAAGCGATTACTAAAGCAAGGTGAAATACAGCTCAACAGAAAACAAAGCGAAGCCGCTGCTTGAGGTGGAGGCGGTAATTTACCTGTCGCCAAAGAGAACTCTACAGAAATCCCCCGGGAACTGCAGGCGTGGAAGGGGGAAGCAGTCTCACTTACCAGTAAGTGCTAAAGACCTGATAAGTGAAGGATGGGTAGGGAAACGAAAGCGGTGTCATACAGAGAACAGGATGCTGTCGTGAAATCACAAATGATAAGGTGTCACCACGTGCACATAAAGAAAATTGTGGTCTCTGACAAGGGGGTGAGGAGCGGGCTGACAGTGCCTGGCAAAACACGGATCTCGGGATCAGAGCGCAACACTGAGTCACAGAAGAAAGATCGGCAGCCGAGAGACGATGCAGCTCTGTGCGGTCCTTCGGGAGCAACGCCAGGAACAGACAGCAGCCGCTGGACCGGCTCCATCCCTCGGCCACGCTGTTTCCCCAGCCCACGGGTGAGCCTGGGGCCGGTACCCCATGCCGTTCCCGAGCATCCCCCCCCGCTGCCGGGTACCGCAGGTCTTCCTCCGTACCTGCCTGCGGCCATGCCTGCCTGCGGCTCCGTCCATCAGTCCTAGCTCAAGCCCTGATCCTCAGCCAGGCTCCTCTGATGCCTCCTAAGCTTATCAGGACTTCCTAGGCAGCTGTAAGCTCTCCCTTCTTGGCATTCAGGGTCATGCAGCTGCCTCCTCCCCATCCCTTCCCTACTGCGGGCTCCCTGGTTCCTGGTAAATACGACAGCTCGTGGATGCTCCAATCCACTCCAGAACCAACACACAATACCCACACATCACACAAGCAATCATTTTGGAGGAAGAAATTAAACAAAATGCTCGCCAGCAACTGAACTGCTCCTGCTTCACACCAGCAATATTGAAATGCAGATTTTTACTCCTCCTTGGGCACTCCTTGGGTCAGCTCTGCAGTGGCAATGCCCAAAAGCTCCCTGCTAAATGCTCTTTAGTGCAGTTTCTTTGGGCTCTGTGGGATTTGAAACACTGCTGAAATTATTTGCAGCAACCACAGTGGGCAGGTTTCTTCATGGGGAGGGCCTGGTTCAGCTCTAATATTAATTGGGGCATGTTCTTCACTCCCATGTACCAGGCTCCCTGAAAACACACCTTCAGGGCTGCCAGCAACAGAGCAGCCAGCCCGTGGAAGGGATGCCTTTTGCTCTTCTTTTTTCAGTTCTGTTTAGCCGACATAAAATAACTATCACCAGCCCAGAGCATCAGACAACAAAGCACTTGCATCATCCAGGGAGACAGCTCCATGTTCTCAAACTCTTGGGGTCACCGGTTTGGCCCCCAGACGTAGACCTACACCCTACAGCTCAGCTACCAAGAGCTCTCGCCTTCAAAAGCTGCACCATTCATCTTTGTTAATCTAGTTGCACAAAGCATCCTGTGGTCAACAAGAAGGGATGCATTTACTCTTAATTATCAGTCTCCAGAGGCTACTTCGGAACAGCCTGGGGCATGGTGGCAAAGCAGAGAGGCAGCAGCGATGCTGTGCTTGAGGACGTCTGGCTGCAGCTCACCTCCTTCACCTGGGACCACGCTCTAGTATGCGAAAACACTGCAAACCATGGAGGCCAAAAGGACATCACACGTTTAGACACATTCCTGGAGGCCACGTCCACCAGTGCCTGAGAAACAGTGGTTTCCCATCCCTCTGCGACGCCAGCTCAGTAGCCACGTACGGTACCGCTTGCCAGCAGACTGGGAAGCAGGAGATGGCAATGCCTCTGCTCTAGGCTCCAGGCTCACGCTGAGCACGTGGGACTGGTCACTGCTGAAAAGACGTGCCCAGGACCTGCCTTAGTGCTGTGATTTCCCTCGTATCGGCATCATTGCACTGCAAAGGGAGAACCAGGCCAGGCTCATCGGGTCCTTCCGCGGCTTTCAAGCAGCAACGCACAGAAACACGACTAAAACCCAACAGGACGTGCAAGCAGTAGTTCCTCAAGTGGTGCAATCCACTGCTGCAGTCACAATCCTTTCCTTTTTTGGGTGAACTAACTTTATTTTCCTTCTTCCCCTAGGGCAGACTCGCATTAAAAATGAATAAGTCCGAAGCACAGTGAAAACCTCAGATAACCCCTCCCTCCACCCCTCAAATTAGGTACTTCGGCCTCAGGATGGAATTAATTAACTTCATTTTTCTTTTCATACTAGACGACAGGAAAAGCATGGTTGAGATCCAGTAATAACACCTCGTCACCTTTGCTAACAGGTCACCTTTGGCACTGCCTGCTCCACTGATGACCTGCGAGAAGTAAATATCCCAAATTTCAAAACTCTGCTGAGTTTGGAAATTAATTGTCAAGAAATCAGTCTCTGGCTCAGAGTCCACTGCCTTTACTGGGCTTTGGACCAGGAGATTGGTGAAAAAAAACTGTTAACACAGTAAAAACTGCCTTTCATATTTGACCGCCCACAGTTTCAACTGCCCTGGTCAAGCATGTGGGGTAGGGCAGCAATCTGCTTCCGAGGGGGCTGGCAAAGCTCCTCTTAATTCAGATTCTCCGCCAGCAGGAGCGAGTTCAGCGGGAAACAAAACAACATCAATACTCTGCGTGCTTTGGAAATGGTCTTTCCTGTTGTACATTTTTAGGAGATGCTCTGGGCTCAGTAGCACTGTTGTAATCTCCACAGCCTCCAAGGTCTTTAATTAAAACCAGATACCTACTGTGCCTAGCAGATGAATGAAAAATAATTTTTTTAAAGGGTAGTGATACTTCAGTAGAAATTATAAAGACCACAGAAGTGAGAACATAAGTGACATATGGTCTTTGACTATTTTTTCCACTTCCTAGAGTTCCCAGTCATCCATGACTGTCCCTAGACTGGCAAACTTGAGAAATATTTAAACAAGTGGGGAGATAAATTACTTATTCTGACATTTTGCATGTGTTTCTGAATTGAGGTAAGTGTTGACTACTTACCATGTGACTAAGGTAGAGCTTAACTTCTTATTCCTAAGGTCTGAGAACACAGCAGAGCTCTTGCTGCAGCTGGGAAAGCTGCGGTTGGACTATGGAGGGCTGCTGCTCCCAAACTGGGGGAAGACACAGATGTGGAGGACAGATGTGTCCTGCTCATGAGGAGCAAACAGTGCTGCAAGAGACAAAAACCAAACCAAACCAAACCTGAAGAGGACACGTGCTGCTTTTCCTGGAGGAAGAGATGGTCCATGCCCAACTCCAGCTCCATGATGCGTTTTCCATGGGAAACTGCTGCCATGAGGCAATTGCTTGCGAGGGAGCGAGGTACATAGGAAAGCACTTCAAGTATCAGACCAAAGACACCAGGTGGGGGAAAAAAAAAACCAACAAAACAACACACTGCCAGTTCGACTCGAGAAGTGAAACTGGGGTATGAGACTATTGTAATCAGTGACACAGTAAGAAATTTTCTCCCGTCCTTGGGAAAGATATAAATGTGACTGCAACCGTCATTAAGCTTTACATGAGAGATTGTAATTTATATAGTCAGTTTATAGCCTGTAACATTCATTTAGACTTACTGGAAAGCTAATAACTTATAGCTAATAACTTATAGTCAGCTTGTAATCAAATCTTCCTTAGAGAAACAGTGCTACGGACAGCAAGGATTTACAGGTAGTTTGTATAGGTGTCTTCATAAAGAAATAAATTAATTCTAACAGTATTAATTCTACCAGCTTTCTCCATATTTAAATCTAAGAGTCCGTGGGTGCTAGAGGAGCCTCAGGGCTCTCAAGGCCCTACCTCAAACTCACAGCTCCTCACCAAAACAGAGAGCTTTTTCCACCAGGCTGGAAGGACCCAGCCTGTGATATATATTTGTAGTGAGAAAAAGGAAAACAACATACTGACCTACCAGTGATGTTAAACACCTGGTCATTTCTTCCCTCAACTTGCCCGTGATAGTTTTCCACCACCATCAAACAAGACGTTGATATTCCCAATGCCACCAGACTTACAAAGCATCCACATGACCTGCAGAGCGACTGAGACATCTCTTGTAAACATGGCAAACTCCACAGGCACCACACAACCACACTGGTCCATTTTAACAAAACAACCAGTAAAAAAAACAAACAGAAGAAACAGATCAGATGGGGATCAGTTATTCCAGCTGTGCTCAGAAACTTGTCTACAGAAATCAAGGACTTTGCTGCTTCTAACACTGCCTCTGTCCTTACTTCTGCTGTCCTGTGCACTTCTGCTTTACCCAGGCATCCAGATCTTTAATGTGAGCAGTCCTGGTAAATTATAAGCCATTTGCATGCAGGCAAAACCCCCGAGTAGAATAGCAGTTATGAACATGTCTGCACACAGCGGCATAAAAAAAGATGAAAATGCAAATAATGTAACAGCTTGCATGTGTAATCTCTGAATTCCTTCCAAGGAGGGAGGATTGGGAAGAAACAGTCCAGCGTGGGGCACACGTCAGGACGTGTCCCCACCAAGGTGCACTGAGATGATGCGATGGAGGCGTACACTCTCGGCATTTTGTCGGCAGAGCAGCCGGTGCCGAGGACTGCCCAGGGCAGGTCTGGGGGTGACTGCAGCGGGGTGTCACTCGGATCCCAGAGACTGCACCAGCAAGCTAGCTCTGCAGTAGAGAACAACCCCACACGAACACAGTGCTGGCCTTCATCTCCAACCCCTACCCGAAATGCCGAGAGGTCTCCAGCGCGTTGGGGAGCAGCCAAGGCACGCAGGGTCGGCCGCCAGCGCTGGCGTCTCCATGCAGTTCTGCAAGACCAGGCAGCCTGCGCTGGCAGCGGTTTGGGCATCTCGGCGTCGGATCAGGTGTGATCCACCACGTAGCACGGCCCGGGGTCTGGCTCAGATATGCTGTGTAACGCTCCTCTGCCTTGGCAGGCTACTGGCCAGCCAGGCGAGAAAGAGCGGACAAACCCAATGGTCAAAGACAAAAGGACCATGTGGGCTCAGAAAGCAAGAATACTTGGCAAAATCATTGATTCCAAACCAAATGAGGTTCGAGCAACCTATATAAAGTTCTGTCCACAAGCTATGAGAAATGCAGCTGACAGATGGGGTATTAATAAAGCTGATTTCAGAAATGAGATTGCAAGCTGCTGACATGTTTTTAAAACACGCAATTTCAATCAATTTTCTCTGTTTTTAAACACTGCATTGTTTTCAAATAACTTTAAGGGAAGCCTTGGCTGGAACTGGTTTTCATCGTAGTATTGAAAAACGTTAGGACAACTCAGCTAGAAAGTGAATTATAAGGTACGGTTCAACCTGGAGATTAACACAGAGGCAAAGAATACCAGATGAACTCAAGTGAGAAGCAGCCAAAGGCAAAGGCAATGTTGGATTTGGGACTTCACAGAAGAGGTGGCAAATGAAACATGTAAGAGTCATCCCCCCCAAACTTTTCAGTCAATTCAGTGGGACTTTCTGAGACCCAGAGTTTAACTGGCTGGACATAATCATTATATTAGACACATTGTACCATACAATTAATGCAGAAGCAAATGTAATTGTACTAGTGTTTCTTCATTTCATTTTGCATTGTCCTTCCACACAAAATTATCCTCAGTTTTGTGTCAAAATGGAACAGAGGTGAATTTGCAAGACAACACAAGATGTCTATGTTATTTTATATCAGCCTTGCGCATGATGTGCATTCATAAGGCTTGCTCGCAGGTCATCCAAGAACCTCAGAGGGCAGGCAAAGGACTCCTGCCTCCCAGCAGCCAGGTCTGTAGATGCAGCATACAGGAGCTAGACGGCACAGAATGTTGGCTTTAGCAGAAGGACAGCACCTGGAGATCCAGCCTTGCTGATGCAGAAGGATGTAGCACACGGGCACATTGCAGCCTGGTCCCCAAGAAAGTAAGGAGGAAGGCACAAGGACCGGCAGTCCCTATCTAAAGTCACAGTCACAAAGATCTCCGTCCTTTCAAATCCCCTCTGTGAATACTGCATCTCTTTTAGGGGAATGAACCTTACTGATATTTAAGCATGTTGCTTCTGTGTCCCTGAATAGGCTTCGAGAAGATCTCTGCATGTGGCAGGCTTTGATCCATGGCTAGATGGCAGCTTGCCCTCAAGAAGCCTAGATCCTCGTATACTAGTTTTCAGCTAAACCCCTGGATTTCACCGGTGAGCAAGCGACAGCCTGGGCCTGGCATCAGAAGTCCTGCGCTCAGGGAGTGGGGCTCCAAGAAAAGGCAGTTTATGCTCCAAGTTGAGGATGACCTGCTGTAATCCATTACAAGCTGAGGATTTCTCAGAATGGCTATGCAACTTAAGAACTAGGCAAGAAAAAAAAGTATGCTACTTAAAATTCCTGTATGCACAGATAATTTAAATCCGAATTGCTGGTTTCCATCTGTGCTTCTGACTCTTCTGAGGTTCAGCTATGCTCAAAGACTGTCTGCCAGCAAGGCACCCATACCCAGTAACTACTCCAAGCACAGTCTACAAGACAGGAGTCACGTCACTGAAAAACATCTTCGGTCTTTGGCTGCTCTTGCTAACGACAAAGCTTGTTGGATAATTTACACAGATTATTTTGCTCATCAAACACAAGCAACAACAGAAGGGGTAGGGTTGTTTCGTGGTCTGGAAGATGGGCAGGAGTGTATCCCTGACATCAGACCTCATAATTCAATAAAACACATGACTGTCAAAGCGGTCTTGAGTCTTGCTACAGCAAAGAAGCCAATGATATAGTGTGGATAAAAGGTCTCAGAGGAGCTTAATTAATTTAAACTGACTGTTACTCCACTGAAACAACTGAGCTTTAGCAATGCTCATGAGTTTGGCTGCACTATTCAAGAAAAGTACAGTACGTTATCTAAAGGTGAAGTGTGGTTTCAAACAGGATTTTAGGTTATGAACCTCCAACTTACTCCCTTTCTCACTTTTTTCCCCCATCACCTCTCTTTCTTGCCATGTTTCTGTGTCACTCTGTACTCTTCCTGTTTCAAGTGTGTAAAATTGTTTGAGTTGCCCAGACTTTGAAGTGGTACAATCATTTTTTGGCAGTAGGTGTCTTGAAAAACAGCACTGCTTCTCTAGCCAACCCTACCACGTAGTCATACAGATGGGCATTTTTTAAACTAATTCTCAATTTCTAACTGTAAAAAATATGCTAAAGACAGTTTAGGAAAGGACATAAACCTCTTCTTTGGTCAGAAAACAGTCTTATTAATAGTCCATAGATTAACGTCTTATGACTTGTCTATACTGGGACACGCTAAGGTCTGAAAGTGTTTTATCAGTATGTTATTAGTGCCAAAACCGTTCTCTTCTATTGAGATAATCTCTTACATTGATGGATTATAATCTGTCCAAAGCTTGGAATCATCTTACATGATTTTGTTATACTGGGGTAAAAAAGCAAAAAATCTTCAGCATACACCCAGTATCTTTACATCATTTTTTTTGGTATATATATAAAAAAAAATTTAGTTTAAATCTTTTAAACAATTTTGTTTCCTTTTTGGCACGATTCTGTAAGGAATTGGGCTGGGACCAAAAGCCAACAGACTTCAAGGCTGCTCAGACCCAGCCATCAGACGGAATGGGGACATCCCTCCCATCTTGCCTCAATGCAGCTGGTAACAGTTTGAGCAATTTTTGGTAAATCTAAAATATCCTTCAGCTGAGAAGGACTGGGAGTTGCCTCTAGAAATCTGTACAGCATGACCTCCAGTTTGAAAGGAAATGGAAAAACTGGGAGGGGGAAGAAACAAATGCCCCCAGCATCGTGCCAGGCTTTGGGGACAGCAAGATTTGGCATCTTGCTCTGCTGTTCTGTAAAATGATTACCGAGTCAGGGTACAGCTGAACTCCATGCACTTATTGAACATCCTGCTGCCATCAGTCTGTTCATTTGTGGTTTTTTTTTTTTATGTACGGAGAGGAGAGGGAGGCTTTAAAACACCAGGAGATGCCATCAGCAGCCGTTCACTCATCGATGGCTTGTTGTGCCACCATCACCACCTACCTCATTGGAGGGACGGGGATAATAAGCTCAGTCCCTGACTGCTTCTCAGAAACCTCCTTATGGGAGGGTTGGGGGCTTTTTTGGCCTATAAAGTTGCAGGGAGGTAAAAGCCACTGGAGAGGCAGCAGGGAGCCGTCCCAGCACAACCCTCACACGGCGTGCCAGATGCTGCCGGTGCAATGTGCTTCCATCCTTGAGGCTCCCCTTAATGCGGCCACCTGAGAGTCAATGATGCTCCTCAAAAGAAGCCAGGAGTTGTCTTGTATGGAGAAAACTATCACGGCCCCAAGATGAAAAACACAGTGGAAGACTGATGCAACCCACTTTGGGAATCCTGCCACAGCATGTCCAGCAGGGCCAGGAACAGCTAACATAGTGCTGCCAGTCCTGGGGACAAGGAACCCACCTCTGAGGGGTCTGGGCAGGCAGCACGCTTATCTACCCACCCTGATACCACCAAACAGAAGCCAACAGTGGAGTTGAACCAAAATAAAAGATGCAATAAAGAAACTGGCATATTGAAAAGAGATGCACAAAGTTAATTATAAGGATTAAGTGACTAACTTACTGTTGATTCTAATTTTACCTGAAAATGAAAAGCAAATTTTGACCGAAATCAAACAAAAATCAATGTTTCCCTCTGGTTTTGCTCTTAAAAACTGAATCCTGAAACAATTCAGTGTTAAACACAAGATTCCTCTGGTCCAAAACACTCAGCCTGGAAAAGAGGGAGGTGGTGATGATGGGGAAAGATGCTGCTAGTCCCGCTTTCCCAGCAAAACCATTTCTCTCTTTATCTGAGCTCTGAAATGAGCTCTCCAGTTCCCACGCTATGAAGGGTGTTGAGCTGGCTTTGGGGAGAAGGTAGGATGACCCGTTGCGCTTCCCATGGCAGATGTGCTCCATGGCCACATCCTTACTAAAATGAAGGCATGAACCTCTTGATTGCCCTGGATCTAGCTCCTTATTTTATTTAGTTATTTTTTATCCTCAATCTTTTTTCCGTATTTTAGGCTGATTTAACAGATGACTATGCCACTCATCCAACCCTCTGCTCCAGAAAGTACCATACCTGCATCCAGAGGGCTCTTCCCAGAGTACACATATATTCTTACTGCCCACAAAATTGATTGAGGGTAAAAAATAACCTTGTTTTAAAAGATTTAATGGGACCTCATTTCTGGATTCATATAAATTATTTAGATTAGCACAAACATGAATTCTGCAGTTGAGGAAAAAACCTACATTTTACTGCACTAAAGAAGCTGTTTTGATGTTTGATTAGGTTTTCTTTGAACTCAGCATTTTTTCAAAAAACATACTCCATTTTACTGGGTTTAACCTCTCTGACTTAATCTTTGAAGGCCCTCATTTCTTTCTCATTATCTTAAAAAGCCATTTCTGTTGTGTGCCACATAAGGATTTGTTTAGATTTTTTTTTTTAAAAAAAACCTTTCTCTTTTGTTAATACTTTAAGTTTTTCAGGACAGTGAATATTCCTTCTTGTACAAGTGCGAAGTGCTTAACACAAAGCAGATACTACCCCACAGCTAATAACAAAATAGAATAAACAACACCAGATTTTGGTCAAGGCACGAACTGCATCATGACCAAAGGCAGCAGTTCTTTTTACTTTAAGAACTGAAACATTTTTCCTCTGCAAATTTCTGCAAGCTCTGGAAAAATAAATATTCACAGAAAAAAATGTTCCTGTAGTTCCCCTGTGAAAAACTCCCACCTTCTGTATAACCTATATCAGTTAAACATACTGCACGCAAATAGCACAGCAGCCCATGGGATGGAGAAAAGGACTTTGCCTTGGTCTGTGTTGCGGAGAAGGGGCCATGCTCTGCCTGATATCCTTCCTTTTTATTTGGCATTTTGAGACTACCTGAAGTTATTGATCTAATTAATGTATTTGACATATTGGCCATGAAGTAGGTTCTTGACAACACACTCATTTACATTTAATCCTAAAAGAAGAAGAAAAAAGATTCTCTAGCTATACTAGCACAGCATTTTCTCCAGAAAACCAGCATAGAGGTTTTTTATTTGGGTTTTTTGTTTGTTTTTAAATCAGATTTGGTTTTTTAATTCTGTTTTCTGGAGAAAGTAGCACCACTAAATACTGCTGAGTTTTCAGTAAAGCTCCCCTCACAGTCATGTATTAAAACATCAGAACAAAGTAGCATTGGGTCTTGACTTTTTTCAAAACACAATTGTGTCACTGTAAGGAAAGAGGGAAGAAAAATCTGGGACATTTTCACGCCTGAAAATCTAGCTGCTACACCTTGAAAAATGGAAATGCCAGTACACCAGTCTGGGGATGCTGAATAACTCAGAATCTGACCGTGAACCCTTTTCTCTAACCTATCTCTGAACTTACCCTATTTTCTGGAGCTCACAGACATCAGACATCAGTTTCCCCCATCCACAGTGATGAGGTCCCAGGGCTGATAACATTGCAGCGACAGACCCCAAATTTCTGCAGCGTGCTGGAACTTCATTTTCTCAAGAAGACAGCACGCACGGGCAAAGGCAACATAGCTGGAATGTAACAGTTTAAGCAGTAATTAAACTGAACAGAGAGTAGTACAAATGCTTGGGTTTAGTTTGGGTGGAGGGACTGTGCCTTCATCACTTCTGCCGTTCGCTGTCCTGGCTGCGCTGGAGACTGCATCGACTTGCAGGCATGGTTTGACTGTGGCCAGGACCCTCCTCTTCAGTAAAGCGTGGAAGAAATCACCCCTCTGTCACTAGGATATTATTAATAGTGCATTTACTTTCTGGGGAACAGAAACCTCCACTTCCAAGCTGATCATCAGACATGATAATTTCAGTGGGATCCTCACCTGAACACAAGACGTGGGCAGTGACACAATCCCTGCAGCGGATCCCTACAGCTCAGCCATCTCACAACAGGCACAAAAGAGCACGTGGGTATCTCCAAACCAGTGTTACACCACTTTCTTCCACGCTGTCCCGCTCGGGAGGAAGAGCTGGGCTGGACCAGCTGGCATTGCTGGATGGCTTCGTTTCTCCATGCTGCCCATCCCACTGAAGTCAACGGGCTCTGCGCTTGCTGACAACCACGAAAATAAGACAGCTGGTCTTGCTACATTGAATTGTTTAAAAAAAAAAAAAAAAAGGACAAAAAGGAAAAAAAAAAAAAACCCAACCCCGCACTGTTCTCCACTTTTGCATGGTTTTAAAGCAATTTTCCAAAACAGACATCACTGCGATAGCATCTTTGTTCAGGCTGTAAATCAGCAGTAAGAAGATGAAAATTCAATCCGAGGCTCTCAATAACACTACCCAAGAGAAGAAGATAAAGAGCAAAAGGAATCGGACCTCAGTCTCAGCCTTGCACTCTGGCAGATTTCAAGAGGATAACCGTCAGAAAATTGGCCATTAAAGTCAAGTATCTGAGTGCCTGCTGACAGACGGGAACGCACCCCCGAACGACCCAGGGCCAAACTACCAGAAGTATCTCAGCGGTTCAGGAAAATGTCATGGCTAATCTCGAGGCAGATGAAGTATCTAAAAGCAATAAGTAGGTTAGTGCTCCACGGTCTGGAGCCAGCAGCCAGTCACAAATGACCCGCAGAAATTCAGGCAGAGAGTCCAAGCAGCACTTTGGTTTCAGAAATGTCCTCAGACAATGCGTATATGCTCCAAGATGATTTGGACGTTAAAGAGTAATACCAAATTGTCTTATCTAATGTAATCTTTATGACAGAATAATGATTTAGAAAAATAAATGATTTGACTAATGCTCAAAGAAGGTAAAATAGAGGATTTGGGAGCAGGGAGCAGATGGAGCACAGAACTGCAATGGAATACAGGAGGACAGGAGCATCCAAGTACCTGACAGCGCAAGTCAGGTATTTTAAAAGAGATTTTTGCGTACTTCATTGGTATATTTGTGTGGACATTCTTTGACCTCATATGACATTTTTTTTTTTCCCATGCTCTGAAACTAGCGTGGGCAGTGTGGAGAGAGAAGAGTGGAGAAGGGAGAGGATGAGACGGGCGAGAGCAGGGAGGCAAGAGGACAACCTCCCGCAGTTCCCCTCCCCTCCTCTTCCTTCTGTCTCTCCCATTGTTCGAGTACTAAATTTGGCTTAAGCTGGGGGGAAAGGATATCAAGTGCCTAACAAATACTCTAAGGGAGAAAATGGCTAAATTGAATTTTCTTGTAACGTGGCAGAACGCTGGCGAAGACCCACTCTGCCGCTCTCTGCTGCCCTTCAGCAGTGGCCCCAGGGGCACCCAGCTGCAAAGACAATCCCTGTTCTGCGTTAAGATGATAAAATGAGAAAAAAACCCAAAACCCTCAGTAGGAAAAAAAAAAAAAGCTGAAATAAACAAACAGGAATAATAACACTGAAGAGAGGATCTTTAGATTAAAAATTAATGGCAGCTAGCTAACGGGCACTAGCACATTGCTGCAGGGCTCCCGCATACCCGTGCGGGGACTTGCTTGAACAGAGAGGACGCAGAGGATGGATGCAAGAAGGCATTGGGGAGATAACACAGCATTAGAGAAGCAGATAGCATAAACAGGGAAGATTTTGACTAAAAAAAAATCCACCAACCCTCGAGCCCTCTGATGCTGACTCTACATGACAAATTTTGAATTCACCAAAGTGGATCAGTTTTCTTTAGACTTCAGTCTAACCAGGGTTTTGCCGTGCCCAAAATACCGACAGTAAACAGTTTGGAGGAAAAATGTCACATATTAAAAGAAAAAGATAAATATTTAAAAGAACAAAGCAAATATAATTCCTTAATTCCCACTGAGGGAAATGTGTATAAGAGAAACAGAATTGTATCTACCAAGGAGGATATTTGATTTATTCTAAGAAAAGAAAATGTCTGTATTTCCAGCACAGCACATGCCTTTCCCATACAAGCTTCCTAAAAGACCAACAGCTGTCCCTAACCTGCCCCAGTAACACGCCTGTGACTGTCATTTACCATTCTGTTCCTATTTTTAAAATTAAAGGGACATTACCATCCTGGAGGATGCAGGGAACGGAGCATGAATCCTGCCACCTCCTGGCTCAGGAAGCTACGAAGCCCGTTTGGCAACACTGAACCTTTCCACACGGAAATAATCTCCTCCAAAGCCTCCAAGGAAAGAGCCAAGGAGCTCGCCTGCAGTACCTGCCAGCAGAGCCTGGATGACAGGAGCACAGCCACTGTCCTCAAAGAGGGGTGGGTAAGGTTTTGACCACCAGCTGCAGGCTATCGGCTAGCAAGGTTCATACCTTGGGTAAAATAACAGCAATATTACTGAAAGGCTATCCAGACAAAGAATTAGAGCATAAAATCATATTATTGCTCCCCACTTGCGCGTGTTTGAGGCTCGTAGGTTTGTCTGGCAGAAGCCGTCCTTTGGTGGGGGGAGGACAGCGGTGTCACAGAGCTAACGGATGAACGCGGCGGTGTTAGGAGGAATACTCAGGCCGTGCTCCCTTCAGTCCTGGGTTATAGTTTTGTTTAGAAATGAGCATAAAATTAATTGGCATACACCTCAAATGGGTAAAAATCTTACCTTTTGGTATTTCTGCCAGGGACCTGGTTTTGCCCCCAAGTTATGATTACTGAGTTCCCTAGGCAGCCCCCTTAAACTGAGAGTGTGCGAAGAGCTGGTGCTACGGGAAAGATAGGATGGTCTCTGATAGCTTTAAAACTCACCAAGGTAATGAAAATATTCATTTAAACTGTGCTGGCATACATCTCATTGAGAAAAAGAAAAGTGAATAATTGTTTTCAACTCACCAGTTAATCTTTCAGTACTTTAGGAAGACTATTCTTCTAAATATTTTAGACAGGTAGATTATTCTTGATCCCTGTGGTTCTACTTCCATGCTTGCCAACAAGCATTCCTAATGTATCCATCTCATTGTACTCTTCCGAGAGCTATTACCGAAAAATCGAACTGGTCAACTGGTCGACTCACACAAATAACCCAAAGCCCAAAACAACTGCTAGCAGTTATCAGCTAGAACAACGAGAAGGAACAAATGGTTTTGGAAAAAAACTATTACAAGCAAGGGTTCACTACACCCAGTATCCCTTGGCCACTGCTAGGGACTACCCAGACGCAATGACTCCCGTGTCTGGCACAATAGCTACAGGTTCCTGGAAAATGGAGAGGAAAACTGCTGAATTTGAAGCATTTGTAAAGAGAAATACAACACACAGCTCCCGCATGTCCCTCCACCCGTCCAGACACTGGTCAATCACTCCACGATGGGCAACCATGCAGTGAGGAACAGAACTGACATTAGAAGCATCGTCACATCTTCCAGCCAACACACACCCAGTTCAGCTCGTGAAAATTGCACCAAATTACTTGCTTGGGAAGTTGCCTTCACACTGGCAAAAAAAAAAAAAAAAATATGTTGCAAACAATTCACTGGCAAAATCCTGACATTATGGGCTTGTGCAAGTAAAGAGTACAACGAATCTGCTTCCAAACAAGTTTTCTAAAATAGAATTTTTGCTTGTTGCTTTACATGAATGCCAGGCAGTTTCTAAGAAAATTTAAAATGGGAAGCTATGAACAATATACACTTCTGTTCCTCAGTTCAGTGCAAAAGGCCTTCCCTAATAAAAAAGGATTAATAAAGCTATAATATTTTAAATGGCAGAACACTGTTTAATTCAGCTAACAGAGCCATGGAGAAGAACCCGATACCCTGCAATTTCAAGTGTCTGCTATTTATTTTAAGATGAAGCCCTTGTGTCAAAAGCATCCGGCTTTCACAAAAGGCTGGATGGTAATTCTGATAGGATTTCAGCTTGACGCTGCACAGACCACAGTGCTACCGTGGATGGTGCCAAGGGCAAAGAAGAAACACTGAGGCAGACATTTCTGAACAAGTTTCCAACAAGGATGTTCCTGCAAGGCTACATGAGGAATCACACAGCTCCTACTGGGGAGGGATGCTGGGATCATACAGAAGGGATGATTCAGTGTCCAGCTCCGGAGATTCCGATTTCCTAAGGCATGCGGGAAAGGAAGGCAGGAGGTGGGAGATCCTCAGGCAGACCGAGTGGACATCCCCAGCTAGACCGCGGACACGGGTGGGTATGTGCATGCCCTCAGGTTTGTTCTGCTCTGTCTTTAATTCAGTAACACCAGTGCAGCTCCAAAGAAAGGGAAAACTGTGGTCATGCTGGTAGCTAACAATTATAACCTACATAATTACAAGTTGATTGGCTTGACGTTGCTCTTTAGCCAGAAGCACTGAAGGTGTGACGCAAGACTGGATAAGTAAATAATTAAAGACTGGCTCTTAATTAATGCAGTATTTTACGGTGACAAATTTCCACAACACAGAACAACACAAAACCGATATTCAAAACCATCATTGCTCAACGGTAGGATCAGAAGTTAGTTGGTAAAAGCAACTATGCCAACATAATGCCATTAGAGCTTTGTTTAGTACTACCCAGTGTTATGATTACTAATTCAAAGAGTATCTCACAAATTATATACAGCATTGTCAAGCCAGCACCATAAAATATGGACAGACAGATTTCCCAATGTAACTTAAGCAAGGAATCATGCAAGGATGTGTATCTGACCCTTTTAAACATATTGATTAAAGAGCTGCAGGCATTTAACGTAGATGAAACAAAATATTGTTTCCCTTACTTAAAAAAACCTCTGGACAGCAAATTCTGTGAACGAGTCAGCCTGAGGCAGCCACCAGCGTAGCAAATTTCAGCGCAAGTGGTTAAAACTTGCCAAAGTTATAAGACGCCAAAGATAAAGTGTTATGCCAAGACTTGTCAGGTAACCTCAATCATGGGTAATCTTAATCCTAACTAGCTCCCCAGGTGCACAGAACATTGCTAAACAAGCCCCGCTGTAGCAGCAGCCCTTCCGACAGCAACGCAAGGGCTTGCTTCATCAATCTCTTGCACACTGGCAACCTAGAAAATACAGAGTTCAACCTCTCCTGCCTTGAAGAGACCCAAGTTGCTGTGAAAAAGGTGTCCCTGGGGTGGCCTGGGCTGGCAGGAGCCAGGATGTGACCCAGGGAGGGTTCGAGGTCTGCCCCTCGAGGAGCACCCACCTCCAGCAGCAGTCTCTCCGGGGAGGGGGGACCCTCCCCTCCCTGCGCTTACCCAGCCTCTTCCTCCAGCACTCAAATCCTTCCTCCACCTCCATGGAGGCTTCTGTGCCATTCATGATGTTTTGTGCATTGTTATTTTTTTTTTTTTTTCCTATCTGCTCCCAGCTTTGGCAGGGTTTGAACAACACACTGCCTGAAACGTACTTTTTGTTGCTCTTTGGATATGATATGCACTATCAACCACTGAATAAAATATATAGATAGTGAAGCTGTGAGTAGCATGAACTCATCTTTGCTTTCCTACAAATACAATTTTGCTTGTATGTTCTTATTTATTTTTAAGACAGTAGAAGGTTAAATCTGCCTCAGATTGGTGCACCTGATATAAATTAACCCCCTTTTCCTCATGTGATTTATTTTGCTTTCATCTTCTCAAATCTGGCTCAAAATACAAATGCAGTAAAAACAGGTTTTTCAAACTCCGGGGCCAGTATAAATCTTTTCATCCAGGCTGCTTTTAATACTGTACTGAAAACCTTTCTCTTAGCATACCAATGCTTCTCTGCAGTGCCTGCAACATAAGCATTGCAGCACACCGCTACTACATGAAAACCTGGAAATAAAACTGACTAAAAATCAGCTACAACTCCCATTATTCCACCAAAAAGAAAAGCTCTCCACTATCGCCAGATTCCTGCCACCAGGTTATTTATTTGGCTTTTTTCTCCATGCGTGTATCTAAGAAGTGACCCATTTCTTTCCTGTATTCACATTCCTGGTGAAATGTAAGCCTCCTTTTTAACCATTTTGTCATTTTTCTTCTACATTTTTTCAGTGCCCCAGTGCTTTAACTTCATCTGTCTGGATGAGACTTGGGACCAGAATACAGCTGCTGCTCTTCCCTGAGAGCAGTTTCAACTCCATGTGTCAAAGCATATATTTACTAAATATGTCAGTTTTAAACTTAAAAGACTGAGGAAAGCACAAAAGTCAAAGTGTTACTTTCAGCATCCTTAACCCAACCATACAGCATAAATTCGCGTAATGGTATAAACTAAAAATGAGCAAGGCACACGGCGGGCTGCTAGTATATCATAAAACCATTTTAGTACTAATTTTCAGTTATGTGGCTTGCTTTGGCACGCTAATAAATCACAGAAAGCCACTCAGATTGCCCCAGTCTTGGTAAAATAATTGCCTTAGAATAGGTTTCCACAGTCTCGGGTCCAAAGCATGATGAACAGTAAATTGAACTGCATTTACTTATTTAAGGAAAAAGACTGTTTCTCTGGTTTCCTTCAGAGCCACCTTTTGGATTAAACTCCAAAGATTTGGAGAAGTCAGTGGCTGTGAAAATACCTCCACGCAGGCTGTGAATGAGAAGTCAGCCAAAGGCTTGATTACATTTTTAAAGAAGCAGAGCCATCAGTCATTGGGGTGCTCGCTGCGTTCCCACCACATTTGTGCCTTGCGCCGCTGGCCTGATGAAATCCCTGCCAACGAGATGCCATTCAACTAAGTCCAAAAGAGAAAAACAAAAAAAGGTATCCACATGAAAGCAAGCCCACATTTTTTCCTATAAAACCAAATTTTACCGAAAAACACTGGGGAGCTGAATCAAATTGCTTCCTTTATTCCCAGGACAGACGTGTGTGGAGGGTCTACCCTGATATCCAGGACTTTGTGCAGAACAGGGTCCCTGAGAGGTGCTCTGCAGCTCGTCCATTAAATCCATGCCCTTTCTGCTGGTGAAGCAGTGAAGGTAATAATAATGCCCATTTCCCTAAACAATGGCAGGCTGCCAGCAACCCCAAAAGCAAAATCTCACTTAGATGGGATTGTAGCACGACCCAAGCTGCTTAAACAAGAATAAAATCCCAACTAAGATGAAGGATCTTTCCTTCAAAGACAGCTCTCCTCTACGTATTCTGAATTTCTTCTTCGTTGGTTTCTTTTCCCATCATTCCTTTTCAAGCAGCTGATGGGAGGGATTTGGAGCTGAAATAGGGCTACTGCTCCGACATCCTTAGGGAGGCTGGGGCTGCTCGTGCTGACCTCCGGAGAGAGCCCACACAAGGCGGGTGGCTGGACACCCCTCTCAGCTGGGGCAGAGGAACAGGGGGTTCCTGACCCACCGCAGAGCTCGGGACGAAATGGTTCACTTCACAGAGATGCTTTTGTTTTTCCCTTCAGGGATTCTAAAAAGTGCCTGGACAACCAGCCTAGAGGGATGGGGAACCTATAGCTGATGTGACTCCAGCGACCAGAGGACCTCAGCTTGGGCACAACGTCAGCTGCAGGCATGGGGTGTTGCAAGATCAGGCAGCTGAGTCTTCCAGTCATGGCAACTGGTTTCCAATAGAGGAAGAATCAAGAGATGCACGTCTAAACACCCAGTTTAACATTCAGATCCAAGATAGTAACGATAAAAGACATATACATTTTGTCTCAATCCAGTGCACTAATTACACAACATGGGTAGATCATGGCAGGGGTTGCACATCCTCCCTGAGTCTGTGATCTCGTGTGCTAACTTCACAAAGTCCTTTGCTTTTTGAGAAAAGGAACAGATTTCAACACCCCTCTGTACTCGGGTAGCTTGAATTTGCTTGAGACTGTGGTCTGCCCAGCCCGGTCTCCGAGCTTGCTGAGCGTACCAAAAGAGAAGAGGAATTTCAAGCCTTATTGCAAACTTCAAACAGAAGAAATTTGCTGCCTGATGACTCTCTCAGGCCTCTCTCAAAAGCATACTGACAGATGCCTGCAGAGAAGGGATATTTACATTTTGTGCATAAAAATCTTTATCCTCAAACCACTGAAATAAGCTACATCTCCCATGTCGTTGCCAGCCTCCCCAGAATCCAAACCATCTGCCTGAAGCCATGATCCTCCTTCCAAGGAGATATCTCTCCGGTCACTCGTCAGTTGAAGCACGACTAGCATCACCCAGCACAAGCCTGCAGCCCGCTCAGCCCGTCACCTCGCCGCGCCAAGACGCCGCCAAGCCTACCTGTCACGAGGAAGCTGCACCGGCCAGCACCCGCTTCGTTGATGATGTTGCAGTTGTAGATGCCGTAGCTGTCGCGGGAGAGGCTGCCGACGGTGTACTCGGTGGAGTCCTGCACGTCGAACTGGCCGGTGCGCAGCAGCTTGCTGCCCAGACGCCACTCGTAGGTGAGGACCCGGGTGGGATATGCCCTCAGGACCCGGCAGCTCATGGTGATGCTCCGGCCTTGGCCTTGCCGTATCTCCAGGAAGGTGGGCTCTACAGCGGGGGGGTCTGCGGGAGACAAGAACGGAGAGTAGGAGCTTCATGAGCCAATTAGCGTGAGCGACAGAGTTAACCAGCCACTGCTGAAAGGCTAGAGCACCGCAGCATGACCTGGCATCCACAAGAGGGGCACTCAATAACGGTAAGTATACAACCTCGATAGATACCCATCAGCTAGAAACAGAAATGTACACATCCAAGGCATTGCATTCTACTTATTGACATTTTCTGTGGAGTACTTAAAGATACCGTGCTACTCAACCCACGTTATCAGTCGAGATGCAGCGAGAGGTCCTGCGCCTGTGCAGCCCAGGAGGCTCAGCCCTCCCAAGCCTCACAGATGAAACACAGACCCCGACACGCGGGACTTTCTGGAAGAGGAAGGGGGAGAAAAAGAGATAAAAGCCTTGACTCGGTTTAGATAAAGTGCACAAGACAACAACGACCCTGGCACGGCATCAAGGCAGCAATTCTGTGTTCAGTGGGGGACCCAACTTTGCAGTGGCAGAAGACGGATCAATGCAGCAGCACAGACACCCCTCCATACCCCATCCCAGCAGCTACCTTCAGGCTTCAACAAATATATAATCATATGTTAATATTTTCTATCCACTCAGGTGGTAGTTTTGATATTCCAGTAAGCACAGAATTGGCTGTTTTCCCATAACTTGAATTAAACTGCATTTTAAATAATTTAGATTTGCAGCTACAAACTCTGACAGACTTTTGATTCCAGCAAAATACAAAATAAATAAAATATAGCCAACGTACAGTGTATGCAAAACCCTAACTTCACCCTCCAATTTGCCTTTTGATAACTTAATCATTGCAGAAGAATAAGGGCAACCTGGACAGAATAATGCTGGCACTCAGCTCTTGTCAGCATAGCTATTTAGATCAGGTAACGTGCATGAAAAACGTGCATGTGTTTGCAATTGAATGCAAAACAGTGAGTGACAAGACATTCTGGCTCTTTAAAAAAACATAGCTCATTTTTTAGCCCGTGAGAAAGGAGAAATCCTGAAAGCCTCCTGTGCCAGTAAGATACATGAAATCTTTGCATCCATATTAAAAGAGCTGTCTTACAGACATAAAACATAAAAATATAAAATCTTTGACGAGCTCTGCAAGAGAATGATCTTCACAGAGTCCACGCCGTGCTCCTTTCAGAAGGAGCTCTCTTTTATCGTTATGTCTCCAAGAGCATCTTGTCCTCCAGTTCTTCATTGGTTGGTATCATCTCCATCACAGATACTAATAACCTTCAGACTCTTTATATTTAATTCCCTACAAAATGCAAGCTGTAAACAGATTCCCTCAGCTCCTGTAAATTAGGAACCATTCTTGCACATGTACTGCTGCTCACCATCTCTTGCTTGGACAAGAAACCAGCTAAAAACAGGGTACTTGAACTTAAGGTAAATTTTGGAGACTGTCATATTAAGACAACATTGCTTAGAGCTCATGACATCTACGTATCGTATTTGTAGCTCACTGCAATAATCACCATTTATCTTGTATCATGATCCAAGTTTGGAATTACTGGGAGAGGACTACCACGATTTGGCAGCAAGGCGAGCGGAGAGGCAGAAGTGATGAACAGCATCAGAGGTGGGACACAGGGCTCAGTGGTGCAGGATGATGAAAGGGCAGATATTAACTCTGAGGACAATTGCCCCTGACTGAGATTCCCCCAAAAATGACTGATGAAGAAGAGATGATGTGGAAACTACCGATTCAAAACCCCATCGATCCCAGCCTGACCCTTCCTCCTTGTAGATTAAATATCATATGGCTTTGTATAATTTTGGAGCCAGATTCTTAACTGGTACATGGACTGCAGCACAGCCACAGGGAACTCCAAATAAAAGACCAGAAATGCTAAATCCTCAATACCACAAGCCTTCTTTCCATTGATAACACCCCCTAATTTTGTGTCATCAGAAAATTTCATCACAGCTTGACTATTCATTCTGCCCAGGTACAGAATAAAGAATATCAAAGAAGACAAATCAGTAAGAAATTCCACTAATCTCTCCCTCCAGCCTAATGTTTGCCCTTCCAACATAACCCAATAGCGTCTTCATCTGCCCTCACTGTACAATCTCTCCATCTTATCCTGTTTCATTAATAGTTTTGCAAGGCAGTAGCTTTGCAGGGAATTGTTGGCTTAAAGATAAGAATTACTCTTGGGAAAGAAAATGTGCCAGATCTCAGCTTTGCTCTGAAGGAAAGCTGTTTAGCTAGTCAAGCCTGATCTGCCTTTTACAGATTCTCATGTTTTCCTCCAAGCACTCTGTCTTACAATTGTTTGTACTTTCCAAATACCTTCTAAATCATGATATATAATGGATATCAGAGAAATTACTAAACAAATTTACTAATATTTACTATAATCCAGCCATTTTTCTGCCCTGAGAAGTAAGCTCTGCAAGTTTTCTTTCCATTTCAGCCATGATAATTCCATACCCATAGCCTCTTCAGCGCTTTTGCCTTTACCCTCAGAGCCACTATCATAATATACCTTTAAATCCAAGCAAACTTATCACCAGCTTTGAGCTGGACACAGATTACCCTATCAAATAATACAACATAAGGGTGCTCAAACACCATCCAACTGAAGACCCTCCTGGCCCAGCATCCTCCACTGGTCCTGAGTGCCTGGGGGAGAGGGAGAGCACAGAGGGCACTGGAGAGCTTTGGGATAGGAACTTTCTGAAAGCTGTGTGTGTGTGTGGTGTGTTAAATAGCCTTTAGTGGATGATTTTGCTATCATTTTTGCCCATTACTTACAAGGCCATTTAATGTTTGAACATCCAAAACTCGTCTACAATTTGCAATAATGTCCTCTTCTTTTGTTTGTGTTGCTGTTTCCATTTGATGTGCCACATTCAGTGAACGATAATTCTCTGTTCACCTCTCCGTGGCAGCTGTGCTTTAAGGACTTTTAGCATATATTGGTATTCAGTCCCCTCTTTCTTCTTCCCCTGGTTTATTTACTTATAAGATACTTTAGCCTTCTAAATAGCTTTTAAATGAAAGTTTCCCCTGCCTTTAAGGTCAAAATAGTCTTTAAAATAGAGAATTTCCATCTATCCATGAACAGATGATACCCAGTGACAGAAAAAGAAAATTAACTTTGGTTGCTCATTTCAGAGTTACGCTTTTTCAGGTAATAACTTTAATGGAAAAGGAAAGGGATGATAAAAACTACAATATATAACAGTAGCCAGAGCTAACAGTTTGTTTTTCTGGGTTTTGTTTTTACAAGATAGTGACTTCACCGCTAGCAAAGGTGCTAGTGTCTCAGGCATCTTCTGAGAGTTATGATGCTCAGAAGGAAACTTACTCCATAGCTGTTTGGAACTTATACGTGTTTAATTCATTTGCATTAGCTCTTCCCCAAGGCTTTAGCAATTTGATTTAATTTACTTTGCTGTACTTATTCTTATCTTTCATAATTCCAGAATTAGTTTTTGAAAAATATATGGAAAAGCCGCAAAGGAAGTACAGTTCATTCTCTTAAACAATTATCTCTGGGAAGCAAACAGTCTGAAGTTAAAACAGGCTTTATATTAATGTTTAATGAATTTTTTTAGCCTAAGTACATTCATGTCTTAAGGATTATAAAATGGAAAATGAAGGCTCTCTAGTTATCAAGAGAAATGACAGCAAGGCTGCTTGTTTGTTTTAAACCAGACAGCTGCTCTTCATGGTGCGGATCATATCATGGTCTTTATTGTAAGATTTGTTAAGGAGAAAACGTACCATTCAGTGAATTTATTTTGACTGTGTGGCCTTGAGCAGAGACTTTTACCTGCTGATTTGGTTTCTCCAATTTGCATTCTAGCCTAAGCAAATTAATTAGTTTCTCTCGCCCAGCTCTAGCAACAGGAATAAATACGAAAACCCGATGCCTCTGCTTCAGTTTCTATTGCATTTGTAGCCACTTTTTATTTGATTGACCCGATAAGAACGTTCTTCTGACAACAATCTACGTCAGCTAGAGAGAAGGAGTAACCTTTAGTTACTCTCGGGGTGGGATTTGCACCACAGAAAACAAGACCAGTAAATGATAAACTGGGTCAGGTGACACCATCTTATCAGGGACTGCAGGTCTAGGAGGGCAGGGGACGGCAGTGCTGCCCTGCAGACCAGCTCGCGATGGACGGGGCCATGCGGGGGGGGGGACTCACACCCTCCCAGCCAGGGAACGCTGCTAAACCACCGCATATTTAAAACGTATTTAAAATGCCAGTGAAGCCAAGATGATTTAAGCAAGCGCTGTTTCCAATATCTGATTGAAACGTACTGTAAATTATTTTATTGCCTGAGGGATGTGCCGTGGAAAGTCAGAGTCATTCTAGCTTAAAAAGGCAGCCTTTCTTCTTCCCTTTTCTTTTTTTTTTTTTTAAGTTATTGAGGGCATGTTTGCCTGTGAGGGAAAATTACTTGCTAGGATTTGTATCCTGCCTGGTAATGAAGGCTTGGGCTAGGCAGTCAATTTTATTTTTTTTTATTTTGTGCCTACACCTGTGCCTCTGATATATCACACCCAGACTCTGAAGATTACTCTCAGGAAAACTGTGTGGCATTTCTTCAACTTCCAGCAGAGGCAGCACTTCGTCTCCCAGGCCACATCAGTGAGTAGTTTATAGGTTACAAAGTAGATATTACATACTATGTTGTTGGCAATGGGGTTTGTGCGCTTTTCTAACAAAAAATGATTCATTAATATATATGTGTAAATATACCAGAGTTAGATGCATGGAACTCTGCTGTCTGATACGTGCTTCTATAGATCAATAGAGTCAATATAACATACATAATGTCTATTCAAACATTTTAATAGGTTTTACCTTCCTCCAGTATCATTTGTTCTGAACCTAAAAATAAAGGAAGTCTGCGCACTTTCATTTGATATACAGCTCTGCAGACTTCCTCGGCAAAGCTGCTCAGAGAAGCTGCACTACTGTAGCAGACAGTCAGTAGAACTGACAGTAAAGCTGTATTTTTCCTGTTTTTTTTTTTTTGTTTGTTTTTGTTTTTTTTTTCAATTGTAACAAAGTACCTCAGCAAAAGCTTTTAAAAAAAACCCCAAGCTCTCATGGATTAGGGTGCACAGGTGTGGATGGTGGGGGTGTCTTCTTGTGTATTAGTAAGAGACTTGAAAACAGGAGATACTGGGGAAGAAGAGCTGCTGAGTTCACAGTATCTGGGATGTCATTGGGTGTTGGTGTGGGCTCCCAAAGACACCCGCTGCTCACCTTCATGGGCAGTACCGCAGACTGCAATGCTGGGGGTGTCGTTGGGGATTTAAATCTGAGTCTGGCTAGCAGGAGCTGGGGAAGAATACTGCAAAATTGAGCAAATCAGTAATAAAACCCATGCATGTAATTAATTCATCGTTCGCAAAGAAAAACCCAGTTCCTAATGAAGTCCAGTCTAACAGAGCCGAATCAAGTGATGCCTTTAAGGAAGGAGATCCTGGAGCTGTCGTGGACATTTCTCTGAAAACAGCTCAGTGTTCATTAACAGTGCAAACAGCCAGTGACGTCCAGAGCTAACTGAAGGGGAGAGACCCCGTGAAGCTATGGTGCGGCAGCAGGTTTAAGGCAAACGGCAGGACCTATTCCTTTAGACAAAGTACCGCAGCCATTTGGGCAACTCGTTGCCACGTTTTGTTCTGGAGGTTAAAGTCAGAACGGAGTCAGACCCGGCCAGGCACGATACGCCTACGAGCGGCTGTGAAAACTGGTGGTGGGAACAGAGCCTCCAGCAGATCGCTGGATGCTGAGACACGCTGGGGAAAGATCGCTCTATTCATCTGCACTGCAGGACTCATTACGATGCTGGCAAAGCCTTACACCATTTCCACCCCTCTGCAGTCGTTATTCCCATGTCTCCATCCTCCAGCTGTTCTCTCCGTGCGCCTCCAGCTATTCTGAGGATTATTTTCATACGCAATTGAAAACTAAAATGAAATGGCACTTTAAGCTTTCCAGGTCCTGACTTGGTTTCATTTAATGCAGTAGAAAACAAAACATCACCAAAAAACAAATTCAAAGCAGCTTTCTGGCTACCATGGAGAAGCAGCCAGGCTGACGGCAAGGGCTGGAGAGCATACCCACGCCAACAGCGCTCCCTTCCAAGGCATCTGTATAAACACTCAACCGGGACCATTAAACTGCTCTCGCCCCAGCTCTGCTAAAACAAACTACCCCCCGAGACCCCTCCGATGGCAAAGCACGCGCCAAGCAGCGCGGCTGAGAGCAGACGGCAGCTCCGCCTGCAGCATCCCCCCCTGCCAGCCCTCCTCCGCCGTGCTTCTCCCATGATGAATCCACCACCCCCCCCCAAACGCCAGGACCCTTTCCCCGGGAGGCGGGGGAAGGAGAAGCACCATCGTCTGCCTCATCTGCTCCGGGAGGAGCCGCTGGAGAGCTGCTTTTGCTTTGGGCACTGCAAAGACAACGCCGGTCGGTCCTCTTTGGGTGCCAAGGAGAAACACCCTCGGACAGGAGAACGGTGGAAGCACTGTGCAAGTCCAGACCGGTAAATTCTTTACTCTGTACAGCTCTTCAGTGATTTACAGCTGCCGTTATCCAGGCAGGGCATGATCTCCATGAAAATGCCTCCAACAGCTTCCAGAAGTCAGCGGATAACGGGGCATCTCAACCTCTGTCTATATCTTTTTGAAGCTAAATGAACACCGTACTTTTCTACATAAATAAAAATCAAATATGCACACATTTGAAAAAATAATAATAATCCCTATAAACTATAAAAAGTTTTACAGTTTAAAGCTAACTCTTGTGAAGTTTGGTGGCAAAATTGAGATTCTGGGATGTAAGATTCCCTTGGTTCCCACAGAGGCCCGCAGAAAGCAAGTGCGTATATACTTAAAAAAAAAAGAAAAAATAAGCATAGGCCCGATTTTGTGAAGAAGTTGAGAGATCCTAATAATGCCGAAGAGTTAGGCAAAAAAGAATCCTGAAAATACTCTTTTGAGGCAATGGGAAACTTCTTACAGTGCTGCCTTACAGATCTTGCTTGGTCTTTTAACCACACAGAAAATTCAAAGCACTTTGACCAGACCGCAAAGGCACACTTTGGAATTTATGTATTTCTGGAATTCTATAGTCAAACTTGTGGTTTTACTTAGCTACTGGGTTCGATGTGAAGGTGACTGAGTGAAACCTGATGTCCAAGACACAGAGAAGACCAGACTAGATGGCCAGAGAGCTTTAGGAAACTCAAGTACATAAGGATTGTGATCCCCATGAAAATGACAACAGTGATTTTCCAGGCAAAGCTCAGAGACAGATATTACAACCTTGGGTAATGGATTTATTTCAGTGAAATGAAAACATTATGTCCAGAAATAGAAAAAAAATCACTTGCATACCTACCCATAAATTAAAATAGAATTGCAAAACCAACCTGGACCCATGCATTCACAAACCAGCTTTGTGCACAGAAAACAACCCGCAGCACGCCGAGAGCAATCCCTATTTGTGCGAAAATGCGCTTCCCAGGTGTGACACCACAGAAATTTTCTAAACCTTTTGGACCCAGGGACAAGCACGGAGCCTCGGCGTTTCTCCTCGGTGCGGTCAGGCAGGAGCAGTGCTAGGGAAGGGAGGGGACGTCGTGCCAGGGACCCCCGGTGCTCCTGGCTACCTGTGGGACCATCACCATCATGCAAAACAGTGGTAAACGAGCTGTCTTTCTGAAGTGCACCTTCGATAATTAGAGCTAATTAGGATAGGCAGCTGCTAGAGGGAACACCCACTGTATTTACAGCATTTATGAATCATTGCTTTTACAGTAAACCACTGGCACTTGAAAAATACCCTAACTGGATTTTTTTTTAAATTCACACTTACTATAAATTCCCATCAGTCCTTAGAAAACCTTTCTTACGTAGGACACATCTCAGTACTCAAGGAAGGCGCCCAGCTGGCACCAATAGCCAGGGCACCGTGGGTTTCATCAGAGATGCAGCTCTACGGATGCCACCTGAGCATCTGCCCCAATCTCTTGTTCAATTTCTGTTTTCTTTCCCAGAAATCCTCATGAAGTAGTTTTCAGAGATCCTTTTCTTGTTGTAAGATTATTGAAAAATATTTAAAAAAATCTTTATTTGGAAACAAAAAGGAAAAGGGAAGATTGTTGCCTGTGGTAGAACTATTTCAGGTATATTTTCACCGCAATAAAATCTGACTAATACAAAAAAAGCAGGTATATTTTTAAATAAATAAATCACCAACATTTAAACTTAAAAAACCCCAAACAAACGTAGTAAACTAAATAGACAACTTAAATCCTGCAAACTTGGCGGCGAGTATGCCGAGCCCGGCACCGGCTGTGCCAGCACTCCCGGTTTGCTGTCAGGTCTGCCTCTGGGGGCACCCACATCCACCCGCGCTTCTCTCCCGGGGCAGCATCCCCACCGCAAGCTCCTCGGGGCAGGACCCATTTTAGAGCGTAACACGGCTGTCATCCACACAGCGCGACACCGCCACGACAGTGAGTACAACTACGTGAAAACATGCTAATAAATGACATATGACAGCACTAACGAGTACAAAAATATTCTCCTCCGAGCCCAGCAATACTCTGTGTTGCCAAATTCAGTTTATAAGCAGTAATTATTCTGGAAAAAAGAATAAGAGAGCTGCATTTCTTTAGCATGCACAGATCTCTGCAAGCCAGGAGGAGGAAGCTGAGGATTATATTGCAGCCACTCAGGTAATTGGACTTACATATTTTAGTTTATAGTGGTAAATTTATCAGCCCTACCCATGTACAAAGGCTCAGACAAATAAAAATCTACTTTTATTCTCTAGCTTTAAAAAAAAAAAAAAAAGAAAAAAAATAGCTTTTTCCCCTAATGAAGCTGAACTTCTGCAGAAGATACTTACTGTCGCTTGCAGAGGATGCTTTAATTGACAAATAAGTTGAACCCTTGAACAAATGACCTTCCAGCAATTCTGAAGGCAGAGAGGACTGTTTAGCTCTCACCCCAAAAGCCTGGGGAACACATCCATGCATTTCCTCACTGTGAACGAGGTCGGGGATGGGCAACGCTCTGCCCAAGCTGTGATTTAAGGGTGATGCAGTGAGTCTCTCTTAGGCTCCTACAAGGTGCCAGTTATGGAGAATTGTATGAGAAAAATAATATATGAAAATGGGGAGGCTCCTAAATCTAACTCCTTCCAGAAAAACATGATGGTGTGCATATCAAGTACCTTTCACCACCCCCCCCCATTGTAAAATTAATATTAAATAGCAGTTTTCATAGGTAGTGGTCAACAAGAACTGTCTTAAAAACATCCGAATTGAAAATCGACTTTCCCTAAGTAATTTTCTTTTCCATCAAACTGCTATTTTCTTCTTAGAAAGGCAGGATCAGCTGAAGCTCATCAGTTTCTAATTAGTTTTCAGGTGATTTTGGTTAAAACCAATAGTGGTTTTCTTTGTTACTGACCACTTGAACACTTCTGTAGAGTGGGTCTAACAACAGATTCTCGCAGAAAAAACTTGCCATTTTCTGCTCCAGGACTCTTAACAGTATAAATGAGACAAGGCACGTGAGGACGGCATTCAGCAAGAGCTGGAAAGGTGAAAGAGAAGGCCTGAGCTCACAGCAGCGAAAGGTCACACGAGGCACAAATCACTGGCAGGTGCCTTTTTAGGTGCTTTTCATACTCCTTTTAATACACTAAAACTGAAATAACAGCAGCCTGGTGGGAAGCTGCACTGACACCACGATGTCACGCAAAACCTGCCTGACATCCTAGAAGATGTAACAGGGTAAAGTCAGGAAGAAAAAGGACATTTCTTAAATTCATCATTCTTGTCCCAACTTCCAGGAGGAGGTATCTCACGGGGGAACATCTGGCAGAGCTGGGTTTCAGATTAGAGCCGAGCCGTGAGCCCCCCAAAGCACCAGGGAATGCTCCCAATAGAGCTGCAAGCTAAACCCACCTATTTCCATACAGGGCCATTATTATAGACAGATGCCAGTGGATAATTTTGGTTAGCTCCATTTAGTGCAGGAAGAAAGCAAATTGTCCTCCTGGGTGCAGACAACACCTGCACAGCAAAGTCAGGACACTTGACACAACTTGGTTTTTATTGCTGGCACACAACGCGTTGCCCATTGCCTTATCCACAGGACTGGGATTGCCCCTCACACTTCATCCAGACAGGGGACAGCGTGTGCCAGACTGAGCTTTCAATGGAGTCTAAAGTTTTACAGCTAATCTAAATTCTAGACCTAACAAGGTCTAAATTTCAAGTTAGATGGATTTTGAGTTAGGTGGATTTCAGTGCATTTTTTTTTTTTTCCGCTGGCTACAACAGCGCATATTAGTGCATGGTTTGCAAAAGGATTTACAATCACAGACACCTAGTCACCACTCTGAAGAATTTGATAACTTCAATTTTGTGGTTCAAGTTGCATCCACTGGCTGCAGACATTTGCTGGGATTTTTCCTGGCTGATGCCTCTGTCCTGCTTTGGCTTCTTGACAGGAAAATAATTTTTCTGAAAATATGGAACAAGCAGCAAGCATCACACAGCAGCTCTGAGTTTTATAAGATTAAATATTTGTGCTAAAACACGTGAAACTTTTGCAAGTGAAAAACATTCAAATGAGTAAACAAACAAGAAATAACTTAGGAGTAAAGCTGCAACATTAATTTTCCCACATATCTGCAAATCATTATTTGCTTTATTTGACTAGCTCTAGCGAGAATGTGATTGTTGAATAATGATGAGCTTCTTTAAAAAGCTATGAAACGGGTATAATCCACAGTCTTTCAATAGCATCTACTCTGTTGATGATCTTTTATGGGCTGTGCTGCTATTTCTTCTATTTTGTGAAATGAAAATTGTAATGTCTGAAAATACAAATCTTGAACAACACGGTAGCAACACTTTTTATCTTACAAGACATCACGAAGGAAGCAATGTCTTAACCTTTAACAGCTGTCCCTCCCTCTGCACGGGCAAGTCATGGCACCCAAATTTGTCTCTCCCCTCCCCAGGACCGAGGAACATCCCTGGCGAAGCAGGGACCCACTGGTGACACCCTTGCAGCCTTCACGCTTTGCCAAGAGCTAGCCAGGATAAACTCTGCGCTTATTTTAAAGTGTTTTTCAGCAGAAGAGAGATTGCACACAAACATCATCTCCCAACTTTGCAGGTAGGTCTGAGCTGTATTTAGTTTTGCTAGCCATGCACTTGGTCTCAAAGTGTTTTATGGACCCATAAAAGAGACTGCAATCCCACAACAATGCTGTGATGCAAAACAAAAGCTGTACGTCCCTGTTTCGCGTAGCCATCACGCTGTGCGTGGCTGCAAGCCGTGGGATTTGCCTCTGCTCGGAGCTGCTCCCCACCAGCAGCTGACGGTCATAAATCAGGGCTTTGGTTTTGGAAGTGGATGAGCAAATTGTGAAAAAAATTGCACTGAAGGTTTGTCAAACCCCAGGAAGCTTGTTTTAAATTCAGATATGGGGGAAGGATTGCCATATCTGTCTCTTGTTCTCCCTGGAGCAGCCTTCCCGCAGTTACCAAAGGGCTGACCTATGCGGAGACGAACTCAAAGCAACATCCAAAAGGAGTCCTACCAGAACCGCCTTTCTATTGCATCTCCGTGTGGTCTCGTCACATCTCATTCCTCCAGACCAGCCCTACCCAACCCCCTCTCGATCAAATCATCCCCTTCCCTGCTGCTAAAACTATATTGTTTCCCCTATTCAAATCTCTTCACAGGCCTCCGGGATATTTAATCAGTGAATACAAGCTCCTCGGTTGGGGAGAAACTCAAGATTCAACGTGACTTTAAAGAAACTGTCAACATAACTACCTGATTAGACATGGGAACAGTTATTATTATTTTAGTACCAGACTTGCTCTCTCTCTCCATTTCCTGTGCTCTATTTGCTTATTTTCTCTGCTCTATGAGATGGGCCCTTCCAGTTATTTAGAAGGAACTCTCGCGTCGGACCTCTACATGCCCACCCCAAACCTTGCTGCCTTGCAAAGACCAGAAAGGTCCCTGCTTCTCCTTCTTGGGCCAATTCATCATAATATTTCAGAGTTATGTTTTCAGAAATCCTTGCAGGAAAGGTCCTACCAAGTGTTGCAAAAGTATGACTTTTTTAAAAATCTTTTTTGACTTTTGAAGATAATTTAATATCTCTTTTCCAGAATTTTTTTTTAGATAGGTTAAGAAAAAAACCTGAAAAGTGAACAAACAAACCGAACTCACATAAATATAAAAGAACTAATGGAAATAGCAGGTAGTGGTTATTAAAACATTGGTTTAACTCCTATTAATACCTGTATGCTTTTCTAAGAGATAATTAAACAAACATTCAGGTAGTCTCTGTAAAAATGTTAATTTTAGAATGAAGAGACCCTTAATTCACACATATTTGTTGCCTCCTTAAAAGTAATCTGGAAAATAACTGGAAGAGTTATTTCACTGTTAAATATTATACTGCTTCAATCAAAAATCCCAAGTATTTAATTGCAAGGAAGAATTTTCACAGTGGTTAAAGAAAACTACCACACGAAAGGTTAAAGAAAACTTTTAACACACTTAGCACTTACATACTCAAATAACACCTAATATTCACTTAGTATTTGCCATCTGCTGTATCAAGCAACCTTCTTAAAAGCCTAATTATAAATATTGAAAAAGCCCTTCCCCTGCCTGGTGCATTTGAACCGGGGCGCTCAGCTCTCCTCCCTTAGTGATCCAGACAGGTACGCTACACCCTCACTCTTTCCTTGAGTGACTCACACCCGTTCCCTTGAAATAGTTATCAGCAAAATTCATTTTTAGGCTACTCAGTCCCACAATAAGCACTTCATCATTTGCAGGATTAGGCCCTAGAATACTGACCGTGTACAGAGCAGAGAGGAGGACGCCCTGCCCAAACCACCCCTCTGAAACGCCAAAGCTCAGAAGAGGCAGGAATCGGGGAAGTTAGGGCAGACATCACAAACTCGCATGGTGCAAAGAAGCAACGTGCCGCCGGGGAGCTCTTTTGCTATGCGCAGTGCTGTACGGCCAGGAAATCTTTGGCTGTGCCCCATGCCTGCATCCCGAGTTCAGCACAGACGCAAATCCATTTAGGACAAAGGCAGGCTTTGGAACCACCATCACCAACACTCACACTGGATCAATTTTTTTGCTAAATTATTTTTCTGGTCACCATCTGGTCCTTCAATAAAAGGAAGCTCTGTCAATATATATGGGTTTGTTTTTTTTTTTTTTGGTCAGAGCAGCAAAAGTATATTTCAGTTATTAAAGGTCTTCCTGCTGTATGCTTTTGTATTTTTAGTTGAAGTTCTTCAGAAATATTAGATGCTTCAGTAGAAATCTCAGGCCACAAAACAATAAGGAGGAAGTCACCCCCTTTTAAACAAAATTTTGCAGAAAGGCCATCTCCTGATGATGAAGTCTTTCATGAAAGAATAAAGATCTTCTAGTTCTTGTAACAAAACCATCCTCTTCCATCAGATCCCACAATCTTTGGAAACACGTTTTTTTCACAGCATCACCGTGCTATCACAGCGTTTCACAGCACGGCCGCTGGTCGGTGCGCAGAGCTCCCCGACGCTGCTGTAGCACACATGACCGGTGGCGTGGGCTGCTCTGCCGGTACTCCCAACATGGGCTCCCTTATTTCTTTTTCTCACACGCATCCCTGAACAAGTGCATTTTCTTTGCAGCGTCACCAGCCTGCTGCTTGCTGAGTCCTCGACCTTGTTGACTGTATCCACTGAAGGCTGGAAATCAAAGGGATCGCTCAGAGCAAGGAGCAGCAGCCAACCCGAGCTCTTACCAAGAGCACAAGACTGTTCAGGATGCCTCCAGTGGCGAAACGGCTGGGGAAGGTGCTGTAAGAGCAACAGGATCGGATTCGAGGCCAACACAGCCCAAGGGTGCACTGCAAGGGCACCATCCCAGGCGAGGGACAGCGTAGCGCTGGGTTATTGCTACTCTTCCTCGTGATTAAATACCTCCTGCAGCTCAGGGCACAGAAGTGATGCCAGATCTATTACGTTTCTATCTCTGGCCATCTGAGCAGACAGATGATTGCGGCTCTCTTTCTCCCTTGAGTTCCTCCCTGGCGCCCTGGGCCGAAAAAGAAACAGCAAAGGAACAGGCTATGGAGTAGGAAAAATGATTCCTGCATCTTGGCCAAGTCCCAAAAATATAAAGTTGCCTGTGAGAGGTACCTGAGTTATTCTGCACTGGAAGGATTGTTGCTGCTCGCTGAAGTTAGGATGATGGCCAAAGCCTTCAAATTTTAGTGCAACTCACTAGCCACAGAATGATTTCATGGTGCATAGTGGAATAGTGTTTAAAACCAGATTTGCCAACAGAACTTTTATGCAGATGGTGATGAAGTTTTTTTCAGCCTTAACAATCCGTGAGTATAAAGTCTTCCCATTGGAACTATCATCATATTTCAGAACTATTATTCTCACAGGAGCTACTTTTAAACACTGTTATTGCTCAGCTAAAGCCAGTAGCACTACAGTGCTTTACACCAGCCCAGGAAAAGCTCCACGAATCTAATGTTGCTTTGCATTTACTAAAAATACTGTGCGGCATTAATACAAGATCCTAACATACTTCAACAAGTGCCTTTTGTGCTTGGCTTTTGGATAAAAGTAAATGAAAGAAGATTTGAAAGGCCAAATAAGACAAGTAAATAGCATCAATTCTAGATTTGTGTGACTTTAAACAAAAGTTAAGTTCTGCCATTGTCCTTCAAGCGCTGGCACACAAATAAAAGTTCAGGACTAAAGCAGAAAATCATTCACAACAGCATGTACTTTATAATGAAATCTTACAGAGCAATTTGCTAGTAATTTATGTCATGTAGCAGCCAGAATCAACCACTTATGTTTAATTTCCAACAAATTAGAATTGTGCAGGGTAGTAATTCTACCTGCAAAATGATTCCTTTTAATGTAGGACATGTATGTAGGCATAAATACATGGTCATCGGAATCCGATTCCTACAGAAACCCCCATGGCAGCAATAGCGTTTTATTTGTGCTTTGGCTAATAGATCCTCTTCAGTGAATGAAGATATGCAAATTTTTATCATTGTGAAGATACATTACAAGAATAAAAATGCAATGCCTGCATGAAAATTAAATGGGCTATAAAAATAGCTGCGACGGGTTCTTTCTAATGACTTCTATGACAGATGTAGGCATGATTAATGACGACGCAATAATGCCTTGGCTGAACTTAATCACTAACACATCAGTTAATATTGACAAAGAGGAAATGAATGATACAGAGGCATCTACACTCAGAATCACTAGAACGGAGTGCATATTAACTACTTTGGGAGGCTGAGCATAGGCAGAGGTTAGACGTCATTCATAGCCTTGGATCCAACTCGCCTGCATGGGAGTCCTGCTAAACTCACCTCACCAGCCACGGTCCTGGCGATTCCTCAGTCATCTGGTGGCTAATAAATCCTTCGGGAATCAATCCTTCATTTGTCACATAATTTTTGTTTATGTGTAGCTGCAATATTTAGATGCATAAAATTTGCTGGGACCCTTGAGTATGCAAACTATCTGGATGTGTTCTGAGATCCAAGGGCTCCAACAATAGAACGGGCAATTGCAAGTAGCTGCTGTGGCCTCATGCCTCCAGAATTTAACTCCAGTATTTTCATGTCAGACCCATAACTCGACTCTGGACTGGAAGATACAGACTTTTGCAGAAGGCATCCCAGCTAAATTTAAAGATCTCTGACAATTAACATGAATCCACAACCATATTTCAGCTGTCCAAGCGATTAAAATAAATACATTTCATTTCTGGATCATCCTCTACTTACTTTCAGAAATCATATCCTCAAAAAGTTATACATAGAGTACAATCTATCCATGTATTTTATTTTCTTGAATAAATTAAATAGAATTAGCTTTTCCAGTCTCCCACAGAAAGGCAGTTTTTCCAGCTCTTGAACAGAATCCCCAGACCCCTCGATGGATGTATACCATAATGCTGCATACCCTAACGTTGCACCAGATAGCTGATGGACACACATGGCCTGAGGAGGGATGTCACTAGGGAAGCAGTTCACAGGGTGATTTCAATTAAATTCCATGGGTATTAGTACTACAGCCTGAATGGTTTAATCAATGACCAGGAAGGATGCATGAACCTTGCATTGGGAAGAGGACATAGAACACAAGGATTAAATGAATATTAAATAACGAAGTAGATTGTGCAGTCATACCTAGAGCTAGGTTAACTGGCAAGCTGGGCTTGTTCAACCAAATTGCAAGTTTCTGTAGAAAAGTAGAATTGCAAAGTTCTACGCCAGCACCCGCTGGAGACCACACAGCACGGCGCAAGCAGCCCAGGCTCTGCCCTGCTGCCAGCCTCGGGTCTGTTCTGGGGCGGGAGAGGCATTGGGAAAGATCTTTTCATCAGGAGTCCCCATCCTTGGAGGTTTCGAAACTTGGCTTAAAAAGTCATGGCCGATCTGGTCTAGCATCGGTGACAGAGATGCTCCGGTGTCTCTGAGAAGTGCCGCCCATTTCTACAGAGCGGAGACTGCAAAGGCAACGGAGACATCGCTGTGCACAAGCAGCTCACCATGAGCTCCTGGAGCAATGAGCAGCTGGGGAACCTGATGGAGGCAGAAAGGAAGGGAGCTTACCTCTGGGCAATGCCAGCAACACCAGCTTGCGAACGCTCCGACTGGCTGCATGTTTGAAATGTTGTAAGGGGAGAGTCTGAGAAAAAGCCAGGAAACTGATCTGATGGAGAGACAAACTGGCTTACCAGAAGCAGAAAAATAAAGAGTTTGATCTGTTTAACTTCTCAAAGCAGGGATAAAGAAGTGACTGGATGGCACTCTATAAACACATCTACGCTATGAAAATGCCGAGTCCTACAAGGGCACTCAAATACACAGGAAGGGAAGGCAAAACGGGAAAGAACAGGTGAGGTATGTGTACGGGCAAATTCAAGGTAGACATAAGACACGGATTGTAACAGTAAGGCTGTTAAAACCACAAAGGAAGCAACGCATGCACTGTTTCTTGTTATCGTCAGGCTGAGCTATTGACATCAGTCATTGATTAAAAGAGTCAGTGACATCTAGGTCAGCAGTATACAGGAACCCTGACTAAACGATTTAACCGTGCATTTTAAACACTGTGCCTCATTCCTGCGACCGCTCTTGGAGCTCTTTGCAGTTTTCCAGCGAGAGGCAGGGGAGCTGCAGCCCAGCAGAGCGGCCAGCAGCAGCCTCGGCGATCCCGTAACTACAGACATGGTACCAGTCACATCCGACGCCGGCACAGCTCAGCCGTCCCAGGGTGACCTTCATCCCCCAGAGATTTTGGGAGCACGGTCTCCCAGCGATGCTGCTGCTATTGCAGCTATGCTCATGCATCGCCCAGACTGTGCGGGACTCCCTGGGAAGGGATGGAGAAGGATGCTACCGCCTCGGGTACAAAATGCAACAGGGATAAATCTGAAAAAACAGGCAGAGAGAGGAGGCAGAGTAGAGACATGCTGAGTGAGGAGCAGAGTACATCTGGAAACACCTGGGGGAGATTTCTGCACAATGTTTTGCAATAAAAAGCATTTTTTACCCGGACAGGGGAGGCAAATAGATGTTCTGAGGAGAGCAGAAAATGTAGAAATGTGAACATAAAACAAGTGTATGGACTTAAAACAACTCAGAAAAAAATTTTACTGCTGCTCTGGATGGTGTTTGCAGCAACCTTTATTTAGCTTGAAACAGGTATCAGGTTTTTCACCTACGTACTTTATTTCTCTTGCGGACAAGGTCACTTTATAAGCAAATGGATTTTTTTTTTTCTGTTGATCTGTAGCAAAGAATTACCAATAAGAAAACAAATTTATTTCTTTCTTTGTCAAGGCTGACTCTGTCCTTGGGAGACTTTGGGCCATTTCATGTGCAAAAGTCATAGCATTAAGCTACATTATGCTTGTAGCTTTGGGCCAGGTGAGGCTTTCATCTCCTTTGGAGGCTGGGACATACACAAACATCATAGACTACAGCCACACTAAAGCCGACTGTACTGGCCCTATTTTTTAAGCAGCCAAGGTCAATGCTTTTAAATTCAGAGGTCAGGGATTTAAACCCTGGAGATGGCTCAGCCTGGGACTCTGTTACAGCCATGGAAAAATGAGAAGGAATAGGCTCCAAGCTGGAGGGCAAATTGTCTTGCGGGTTACAAAGACAACTTTTGGCAAGTTTAAAAGAAAATAGAAGAAAACAATTAGTGTCAGAAAGGAACAGCTCAGGGACATGCCAGCAGGACAGGGGCAAAAGGGGAATTTATTAGGGCAAGCCTATTCTCAGCTCAGACAGCGACTTCTCCCCTGGATCACTCCTCAGTGCCTCCTGAGCAGCAAGAGCAGGACGAGGTGTCCTCAGCTGGGGCAGAATGACCAGGTTTGGGTGTGTTTACCCTGTTTGAATTAGTTGCCCTATGCTTAGCAAATCTTAAATGGTGCACCCAAATGGGAAGAGGTGGAGAAATGTGTTTGGTGCCTATAGGTCATGCGAGAGATGCTTAAATCTGCTCTCTGCAATCCGACTGCAGGAATTACACCGCTGAGCACCGAACATACTGAACTGCAGCAGCACATCTCGGGGACAAGGAGAACGACTCACTTTCCCACTCCAGTTAACAAAATTCTTTGAGAACTGGCCATGGGACAGCCTTGATACCCTCAGTCAAGCACTTCAGAAGAAGAGATAGAAAACCCCTTTCACCCCTGCCAAAACACCGCAGATGCCACCTGCTTTGTTGATCGTACTTGTTCTTCGAGGTATACAATGGGTGAAAATCCTTGGGCAGAAGAGGGAAGGGCATTGCAAATGAAGGCTTGGTTTTATAGGATGAAAGGGAAAATCACTTCCTCCCACAGGCATGTGGATTTAGTCTGAATTTCTTTGGGTTTTTGGGGTTTGGGTTTTTTTTTTTTCAAATCTTGGGCAAAACTGGTACCTTCACTAGAAATTTAGGATTCATTTCTACATCCAGCCTCATGGGACTACTGACACTTACAACTTTTTTTTCCCCAGATGTAGCTAAATCTCTGCTTACCCCACTCAAACCTTTCACTCAGTAATATCTGGATAATTGCTGCCTAGGCTTCTCCAGCATCACGAGCTGAATTTTCCAGAGAAGTGATTGAAAAATGAACAGGTCTGAGAAGGCAAAGGGCAGAGCTGCATCTGTGACAGGGATCTGCAAGGCATGAACTGAAGATCAGGGTCTTACGGTGGGTCCTGGAGCAACCTCAGGACGAAGCAGGTCCTGTGGGAGATGGCAGCACACGACGGCACAACGGAGATCCCCGGATGGGAGCAACCAGGGGCACCTCCTGCAGCAAGCGCAAGCGCTGCACGGCGGATGTTTCTAATTGCAGTCTCATGCATCGGTGCAAAAACCTATCCTCTAATCTGCAGGGCCCCTCCTTAATCCAGCAAAACTCTCAGTTCACATGCTGGTTCCCTCTCCCACTGCTCTACAGCCCTGGCAGCTGAATGTCAGTGCGGCTTACCAATGACTTCCTAACAGCCCAGAATATTGATGGGCTGAGAAAAGAATAAGCATCGGGGGCAAGACAGGCTGAAGTAGTTCCCTGGCCTGGAGATGCTCTCCCCCTCCTACACACCATATCTTGCATCTTCTTGCCAATTCTTTTCTCTTCTAAGGGCTCTAAGAAATGAATATCATTTTATTATTTATCATCATAAATTAATTGAATATCAGATTGGCAGAGGCTACACCACTTTTATGATTAAACCCATTCTCTTCACCCGTTTCACTTGATCTGGAAGATACAGAACAGTTCAGCGTGGCTCAGTGTGCATGAAGTGCCCTGCTAGGGAGTAGAGGTACCTAGCTGAAGAAGAAATGCTCTCCTTTCAGGCAGCGTGGAAGAACAAACTTCTTTTAAATCAACTTTTAGGCTTGTTCCGTTCTTATAGTAAGCGCTGCAAATGGTACTAATCTATGAGTTCTTTTCAAAGCACATGGATAAATGCTCCGGTAAACCAGATTACTGCCCCAGGACAGGCTGCAATCAATAACTGCATCAAATAGGGAATGGTGATCATGAGAGGGGCGAAGCCAGCTGCCAGCATTCAATTCACTGGCTGGTATTGAGAAAGCAGGGCAGAAAGGAAGCGGCCTCAAAGATATTAAGTTCATACAATTTTAATGAAATATAAGTTGCTAGAGAAAGAATCAAGATCCTATTAATGCCCTCACTGATGGGAAGATTGAAGCGCAAACTTGGCTTTATTAGTCACGGGAGGACGCAGATGGTATAGTGGTGGACTCAACACCATACCGTAAGTGCAGCTACAGCTGGAATCCATCTCTATTAAATAAAATATAAGCTGGAGCTTAACCCAAAGGAAGCTGTGCTGCTTGTTTCCCTCCTCAGGAACTTTTAATTTGTCTATAAATCCCTCACACCCCAGCTTTTCCTTCTTCTGCTATCCTGAACCTCCATTTCCTAATGACAGGTCCTTAGTCCCGAGCCAGCTACAGTGACACAAAACCAGAGTGAACCCTATTCCCATCCTACCCTTGTTCCTCTCCCCCAGGGTTAGGTCTGGATGCATGGAATAGTTCAATTATCTCCATACTCTTGGAATGTACCCACCAATTAAGTTTTTAATTTTTTTATTGTTTAACTCCTCAAAGCAATTTCTTAATGTAATTGCATTTTCTTAAGGACAAAGAAAACTTTGTGATGCCACTCAGCAAGCTTTCAGAGAGGCTGTGTTAAAGGCTGCTGTAACTCAGAGATAGTACCTAATTAATGGGCCTGCCCCGAACACAACATCTCCTCAGAAAAAATGCCGTGTTTTGAGGTTGGCGTTTGCTCTATGTCAGAATGAAAAATGATGGAAAATGGTGGCCTTTTAACACTTTAAGATTAGAACACTCATGGGAAGCAAACAAATAAAACAACTTTGACCCCAAAAGCTATGAGGATGTTTCAATATCTGTATTCAGAGCAAAATCTAGGCAACTATTTCTGAAAATTTGGCTTTAGAAGATTTCAGCCGCTTGTTTCCACCTCCAGCAATTCAGGTTTGAATAGGTCTTTTCGTTTTTGAAAGGATCTTACCAAAACAACCACTGTGGCTCTAGCACTGCCTTTAAGTGTACACATCAAGATTGCAAAAGCCCAGGTTCGCCAGGCGGCTGGATCTAGACACTGAACTAGGAGGAGTTGTTCTAGCTTGTATAAATACTTATTACCTACACCATTCAGAAAAGGTGCCCAGTAACGAGGATTTCTGTGTGAGATCAAACCCTCTCTCTAAATCGAGTAAAGCACAGACTTAAAAATACTAGTCTTTGACATTGCATGCAAATGTCCTAACCATTACCCTGTGGCTTGGTGCGAGTCCTTCTGGAACAGTATTGACAAAAAACCAAACCAAACCAAAACCAAGCACAGCCAACCCAGAAATCAGTTTCTAAAGCTTTTGTGACACTTTAATCCACCACCAGTCTTTGTTTTGACACGATAGCTTGCTGAAAACATCATATTAGATCATCTAATGAGCTGGGGGCTATGATAGCTCTGCTTGTGATTTTGAACATAGCATAATTCAATTGAAAAACAAAACAAAACACGCACTGCAGAAAATGTATCTGCTGCCCTCTCTAATGAAATGTGAGGCTCCCTAAAAATAAAACAAAGCAAATGCAATCACAATACATACACTGGATAGTCCTAAGAACTGCAGTATCCATTAACAATCATTACTACCAAGACGAAAATAAGTCAGTCCTGACCAGTATATACAATACGTCTGCCCAACAATCAACCAGTTGCTGGATTTGGGTCATTTTTGCTGACCTGAATACACGGTTTGGAAAGAACAGACTCCAGAGAAAGCAGGAATACAGCAAAAAAACCTCCCCAAACTGCTTCCTTTCCTTACTCACGTGATGGATTCAAAAGGGAGCAAACTATTTCAAAAGAAGAAACATTGACAGTAAGCCCCAGTGATGGAGGCAGCAGATGACACTGGAGACAGCAATGGGATAAAACAGCCCCCGCAGAGCAAAGCTGGAGATCCCGGACAGGGGACTTTCGGTACGACCATCTCCAGCCCCTCGCACACAAACCGGGGTCCACCAGGTATGAGAGAACAAGGTGCAGAATTAGAGAAACCGAGCTGAATAAATCTTGTAGGCTAAGATTTCTGTACGTCATGCCTACCGAGTCCCCAGATCAAACACTGAGATTGAGAAACGGACTTTGAACAATTCTGCACATTTATTTTTAAAAACCTTTGCCTTAGTCTGCTCCTTGAAGGAGGCAGGGTTGTTAGCAGCAATCAGCCTCACGACAGCTCAGCTCTCCCTCCTGCGAGAGACGAGGGAGTCCCTTGTCTCCACTGCCCACGGCTCCCACTTCCTTCCACCCTACTCCTGCTCATGTGCAAATGCTGGGAGGGATTTGCCACTGGAATTTTTTGTTTTGTTTTGGAGATGGCGGGAGGAGTCCTCCGAATTTGCTTGTTCAGATGTTTCTTAAGATAAAAATTGCCCTTGCACAAAATTCAGGCCACAGCGTTTGGTGGATGCTGCCTCTTTCGGACATCCCCTTCTTTGAGTTGCCTCCAGTCTGGCCAGCAAATGGGCCACCACAACATGGGGAGAAAGGAGATTCCTGCTTCCCACCCATCTGTGGCTCTCAGAGATACAACAACGCCATTTAAACCCAAATATTCCAGCAGTGCAGCCAGGCAGGTACAAGCCACCCACCCTCCTACACTGGCATCTCCCCAAAACAGCCTCACCTCACACCACGGTGCTTCATGCCCTCCTCAGGGACCCAAAAGGGGTACAGCTGCTGCAATGCTATCGCCCCAAACCCAAGCACCCAAGGTAGGAAAGAGCAGAACCTGCCTGCGAGCCCAGAGCCAGCCCCGCGTGAGCAATGAGCCCCGAACCTCAGCCACGGGGCAGCAACACGAGCAGCCGCAGGGAAAACAAGAGTTACAAGCTCCTAAAAAGAAATAAGCACACAATATCCCATGTCTTAAATGTGTCTGAAGCCAAATGACTCTGCGCTTTAATGGCTAGCATTAAACCAGAGACTTGCTCTGAAATGAAAGCACTGCGAGGAGATCTGCCATAATACAACAGCAGAGAACCTGGTTTTGAGTTCATTTGTATTTTCCTAGTGTTGATCGCTGTTAATAATTTAATCCCCATTCGGAAGACTGCTAATAAGACACTGCCTTTTGAATGAAACAGGCTCTGCTTGTCAAAGTTGGCCCTGGATTTGTATTTAGATGTAATTTCAAATAAATAAATAAATGCATAAAGCAAGAATATAGCCTCTGTTTCTGGGGCTGGTTTTTGGGCAGCCAGATTTGTCTTCTGTGTCTGGCAATTTTATGCAGAAGGGAATAAAGTACAACATTTAATTGTTTTCCTCCTCCCACAGGATTCCATAAAATTTTGTTATTTCTTCTAAGTCTGGTTTTTTTTCCCAATGTTTTACGCATAATTGCCTTTTTGTTTTCAGTAAATCTATATATTGCTATTCTCTTTCTTCGAGCTGTTTCCTCTACTGTTCTAGTTCATCTACCCTCTCAACCAATTTTATCAAGCTCTGTTTTATCTCCAAAATTGAATTTTCAAGGTTATCGAAGAAATATGTTTTTCTCTATTTTTCATTTCCTCTCTGAACTCCGCCAGGGCTTGTGTTGGATGAATTTTGGAGCTCTGCATAGTTAGTGGTATTGCTGGGTTTATTCTATCTCATTGCTACGAAAAATATACTGGCACATCCTTCCTGAATGCCTTGTGTTTTCTTTGCTTTTCCCACCGTTCTACACCACAAATCTTACCTCTCTTTTCCGCTAGAGATGCATCAGCCAAACCACAAGTCCATTACACAGATACCAACTATCTTCCATGATTTGTAACTGGAAGGAAAAACATCTCATTTCAATCCATATCATTACACCCACCTGATATGCATTATCTCATTTTGAAATATTATATACAGCATAATTTCAGTGAATTTGAAAGTGTAGGAGGTATTAACTAACTGAATCAAAACACATGCCTTAGGATATGTTTCTCAAAACCTCTGGGCAAGTGTAACCCTTCTCGATCATAAAATGAGAATGGACTTTTATCAAACGTCTTTACCTTACTTAAATAATACAAAGAAACATTACTAATAAGCTGAGACCTAATAGGTTAGCCCACAGTGTTTGATTCTCCACCACTAGAACTAGAAGTATAACTGGTTCCCAGGAAGGGACAAGCACTGTGGATGCATTTTGTACCTTGCAGACGTGTGGCACACCTGCAGACACAGGGAGGAACCACGTCTTTGATATTTCTGATCACTTCTGTAGAAAGCCTCCAGTTTCTTGCAGCATTTCTGACTGTAACATCTTGTCTCATTTACAAGTCTTTCACAAGGTTCTCCTCTAAAATAGGTCCTGCCCACAGGATCACAAGAACGTAAGACTGGAAGAATACCCTGCATTACCAAACCACTGCCCAGCTATCATACTCAACTAGGCTATAAACCGTCTGATAAATCTCACTGCTGTCATGATTAAAAATCTGCATGCATTGAAGACCAATTTGTGTCTATGTATTCTTGCATCAGCATTGGCTTTTAGAGCTTTAAACAGTTATTCTCCCTCTGTCAGCCCCATGGTGTACATTCAGAGTGCCATTTGATCTCCTAGTCTTTCCTCAGGAAGATGAAACATGGCAAATTATTACAGTCTCCTCCTGTAACATCAAATCCCGCTTTGCACGTTTTCTGTTTTGCGTCCGGCCATCATGAACATCCACTGAAATGCACAGAGGAGGTCTCGATGCTGCCTTACAGAGAGGGTCAGAGGGATACTTGTCTTTACATTGGGCATATGCCTGCCACTGCATCCCAGGGTCAGGTTTTCATGCCAGAAATACCTCAGTGATCTCTAGACCAACTCCTGCAGCCAGGCAGACCCTTCTCTACATCCATTTCAAACGCTAACAAACAACCCACGTAAGCAATACACTTGCCTTGGTCTCCAAGAACAGCAGCTTTCATTTTAACCTCTGCATTTCTGAAATCACCAAGGTCCTTTCTATACAATAACTCTATTTTCATCTACATGAGCAATACTTCCTAGGCAGATTTCTGTTAAAGCAGAACAATGAAGTACAGAATACTTCCACAGATTAATCAGAAGCTGGATGGAGATATGGGCATGTACACAAAGTGGACGTTGGTCCCAAAAGATCACTTGCTCTCTCACAGCAAATGCAGCAAAGAGCAGCGAACGCACCGTCCTCCCCACAGAACAAGCCTCTTCCAGCAAGACTAAGCTGTAACCTCAACCTCTCCACACATGCTCAGCACACCAACCATGCTCATCCTGGACCATGCCGCATAGCACAGCACCCAGGGGAGTGCGTGTAGGTATGGCCTCAGGTACAGCAAGTGATAAAGATGATATCACCATACATATATGTGTGGTAACAACATACGCATATCAGCACACAGAGCTATCTGAGGTAGTTGGGAACTGGGCGCATTTTTTTATCTAGACGCAATCAGCAAGTATACATTGTTGAATTTCAGTCTGATGGGCACTAATTATATAAAAGACATGGATAATTTTTTTTCTCAGAAACCCTTCTTGATTTGAAAAGAAAATCAAGGTGGCTCTTAAAAGCAGCCATAAACTGCTAATTTCCTCCTTTCACAAAAGAAAAAAAAATGCAACTATCAAAATTTCTTTTCAAGGAGGCTTTATGAAGGACTGGTCCCAGACTAAGCAATATCCCAAGGGGCACAAAATTTTGAGACGGGTCACGGCAATCATCATCCATAATACGTCTAAGAGGAATAAGCTGCTAATTACCAATTTTCAGAAACAAAGCTGTATGAGCTCCTGTGAATGAGTGTGATTTGTTGATTAGTAGGATATAGCTGGATGTGTATAGATTTGTTCTGTGTGAGTATCAAACATGGCATGAATGGCAAAACCCAGGGAACACATTTCTCAGTCATTTCTGTAGATCATTTAACATCAATGTTCCTATTCTAGCTCGCCTTTTCACCATCAGCATGTCTACACAGTGAAGCACAATAATGTTTTGATCCAGGATCAAACTCTCATGGGTTAGACTGAGTGCCTCAAAGAGGTGCTAAGATGGATATTAGTATTAAAGGGCCGTAGGCTCCTAAGTCCATATGGTTCAGTAAATTACTAGGTGTATGCAGGAGAACCACTACGAAGGTCAACAATATTTCTAAAAACTTTTCATCTCATAACTGACATGACCTGGTGAGAGGGAGCACAGCCAAGAGAACATCAGGCTGGTTTTGTTACTGGTTCAACATCTTCATTTTTTTGGACCAACAAATTCAGTCTGGTCAAATGTGGATCCAACAGCAAACAGGCTGCCACATCCAAGACCATGAGATCAGAAATAAGCAAGCCAGGTAATACTTTAAAGAGATCTGATTATACCTGGACTAATTAATTTCCAAGCCAGAAGTCCAGCAAGGATTCAAATTAATTTTCTCCAAGGCAAATATTAATTCAACTGATGACCTGTGGGACGAAATTCCCTTCTGGCTTATATGAATAAAACACCAAAATCACTGGAGCTATCTTCATGTTCACCACCACGAAATATATCTTTTGTATCTTAAAAATATATACCAGTGCAGCAGAAAATGGCTTAAAAGAAACTCATGCTAGGTTGATGATATTAAATTAAATAGGAAGTTTTTTCCAGCCAGGATTTATTTTGCTTTGTTCCAGACATAAATCTTCCAGTCCAAAGAAAATGTGAGTACAGTTGTAGATGTACTAAATAATGGCCACACTAAAGCAATTCAGGGACAAAACTAGAACTAGATATGTCCAAAATATAGGAGGCCTCTGTGGATGTCTGAGCTTATTATAAAGTCCTTTTGCATTTTTTTCTCCTCTAATCCATTACAAACAGGAGACAGTTTGCTCTCTTAATGAAGCTGAAAACAATAAATACACAACAAATAAAACTCACATCAGCGTGGCCTCTTCCATATTGAGCTTTGGTACTCAAAATACAGCAAGGGCATACAAGATATTTGTGAATAAAATCTGTGGCTTTCTTCAAAAAGGCTTGTAGTGTGAGTAATAAGGAGAAGAAATCAGCTGGCTAACTGTAGTGTGGGCTTTAAGGTCTAACACGACACTTTGGTTGAGAATTTCCAGCTCAGGCAGTCAGATGCTAAGGACTGAAGTGGCAAAAAGCACAATTAACTGGGCACATGGGCAGGCTGAACTTCACACTCAGGCAATACAACTCTGCAAAGAGCCTAACGAAAAGGAGAGATGGAAGCAAGGAGGGAGATGGTGGCAACTTCCACGATTAGCACCTCCAGGAACCGAAAGATCAAGTCCTGATGACTTGGTTAAGAGTCAGTGCCTCAGAAGTCACAAATTTTGGGCCTTCCAGGCTCCATGAAAGACTGGAATGAATTTTAATCTCCGTGTGATTGAAGAGAAAAGGCTAGAACTGCCTCAAATCAGGCTGAGGCAGAGGTGATGAACAGGACAGAGGGGACTTGCAAGTGAATTGAGCTGGACACTGCAGCCAACTATCTTTTTTGAGAAGAAAACCAGAAGACTGTAACTCAGAGGCTCTGACTTCTATCTGGAGAGCAAAAAGCCAACCTAGATCTGCACAAAGGATATAAACAAAAGCACGTGTAGCACACGTGAACTTGAGCTGTGGTTACTCTAATTTTCCTGGTGGCACAATGCAATATCAACAATTTCTTTGCAGTTAATTAGAAAGACGATATATTTTCATTGAGTTTTAGAGCCACACCACACAAATGATATTTGGTACAGAAGAGCCAAGCTCTTTCACTCCTTTGATGCAGTACGATTTTCTAAAAGAGTTGACCCTCCTCAGACATCAAAAATAATTTACAACTGTAGGAAAAACTGAGCTTAGCAGAACATGAAGAGGACATGCGTATTCACGCTGGAGGGGCTGGACAAGCATCAGTCTATAATAAACACTGAAACCTCTCGAGAAGACTGGTGGGGAACCAAGGAAGTACAAGAAAGTGATCCAATGACAAACCCAATGCCGACCTTGAAAATGGGGGTGGAGTGGGAGGAGGAGCTAGAAAGCTATAGCCCAGACACCTTAATTTCAGTTCCCAGAAACATTCTGCAACAAACAATCCAATACTTTGTGGGAGCTTGGAAGATAACACTGAAATGAGTCACTGTCACTAGGGATTTGTCAACAGCATATCATGTCAAAATAATCTAATTTCCTTCTTTGAGAGTGTAAGAGAGACAGGTGGTTGGGGAGAAATCGCTGATATCCTGCATCTTGGCCTGAGCCAGGTGTCTGATGCTTTTGCTGTGACATTGCCATAAGCCGGCCATAGAAGTGTGACCCGCTATGGTGGGGAAAACGAGCACAGGGTGGTGTAAAACTCCTCAGCCAGCCATGCTCACGGAGTCCTTGCCAGAGGTTTCTGGCCAGATCCGAAGGGTGTATTGCAGGAGCCCTGGGGTCTGGCTCTATCCAAGCCAGGTACATGGACAAGGAAAAAGAGCTGGACAAAGACAGCATGGAAAACCATCAGGTGGGAAAGGGTCTGCAAAATAAGGCCTTGGCCTCACAGTGGATCACAGCTGAAGAGGAGTCAGCAGCGTCATGCTGCTGTGCATCAGTCTGCAAGGGAGGAACAGGTCTACACCTCTCCTCTGCCCAGCAGCCACAGGCAGAATGGGGCGTAGCTGTACCCAGGTTGTCGTGGTTTAACCCCAGCCAGCCACTAAGCACCAGGCAGCCACTCACTTCCCCCCACCCAGCGGGATGGGGGAGCAAATCGGGGGAAAAAAAGTAAAACTTGTGGGTTGAGATAAGAACAGTTTAATAGAACAGAAAAGAAGAAACTAATAATGATATTACTAATAAAATGACAATAGTAATAACAAAAAGATTGGAATATGCAAGTGATGCACAATGCCATTGCTCACCACCTGCCGACTAACGCCCAGTCAGTCCCCGAGCAGCGATCACGCCATCCCCACTCCCCCCAGTTTATATACTGGGCATGACATCACATAGTATGGAACACCCCTTTGGCCAGTTTGGGTCAGGTCAGCTGCCCTGGCTGTGTCCCCTCCCAACTCCTTGTGTCCCTCCTGCCTTCTTGCCAGCTGGGCACGAGAAGCTGAAAAATCTTTGACTTCAGACTAAACATTAGATAGCACCAACCGAAAACATCAGTGTGTTATCAACATTCTTCTCATAACTAACTAAAAAAACACAGCACTATACCAGCTACTAGGAAGACAATTAACTCTATCCCAGCTGAAACCAGGACGCCAGGCTCAGAGACACACTTCAAGAAGATGGGGGCTAACCTCAGAGAGTATGGATGAAAAAAGCAATAGTGATCACATCTAGACAAGTCAGTGTGCAAGGAAAACCTGCAGGAAATGGGTCCACGTCATTTAGAGAAACCTGAAGGTTGACAAGACAACAGTCTAGCTAGGTAAGGAGCAGCCCAAAGAGGACAAACTGCTCTCCATGCCCACTGGGGGTTGGATGAAGAGGAAGGGGCTTAAACTGTACAGAGGTCTGAATGGGAAAGAGCTGTAGGGCAGGGTCGGACAGAGAGCGTGTGCAGGCTGAAGAAAATTAATAGTTTTGACCAATGCCTTTCAGAAGCCAGGTAGGGCTGTTTTCAGGGCAGCTCCCACCAGTGCCCCACAGCCACGACACTGGCAATTTCAGAAAGCCCCACGTACGCACACATTGAGAAGAATATATTTTTTGTTAATGTAGCTTTACAATTTCAACTCCTTCCAACAGAGCAAGATGTTTGGTTTTCCAGGCTCAGAGTTACAAAGCTTAGTTTGAAAAGGATAATAAAACCCAACAGTCTCTCTTTTCATACCACCAAAGATTTAAATGGAGTAGATATGTCGAGACACCTATGTTTTCCTTCCATAGCTCTCAAAGTACAATAGCATGTGTTGAGGGTACCAAAGACAATACAGGGAAAATACATCTAATGAGATCATTCAAGAAGTAATAGGCTTCTTCACCAATGAAAGTGCTTGGCATGGTTTTATGTTGTAAGTCTAAACACATGGTAATTCCCCTTACAAAACAAGTTATAGAAGAAACTGCGTCTGTTGGCCTTTCCAGTGCAAACCACAACCTCCAAGAGAAAAAATAGCCATCCCTCCTTGCAGAGGTCAGTCCCCCGTCATTTCATTCTAACGAAGAGCAGGCATCCCTTGTGCCCCTGCCCCTCTGTGTGCGAGGCAGTCCTGCCACAAACAGGAAAATGAGGATAGATACAGTCTATTATGTTACAAACAGAGTAAAAAGGAAAAAGTGTACCAATAATAAATCTGAATGATAAAATAAATCTGAATAAGCGGCTACACCTTGAGGGAAACAGTCGATTAAAACAGGGATAAAAATGGCTTTGTTGATAAGAATATGTATTAATGGGCATAGTAAGTACAAAGGAGTCTGGAAAAGTGAGAAATATGTATCAATTGTGAATGGTTTGAATATATTTTCAAGGTCCTGGACTACCTAGAAATAACAATTCCTCAAAAAAAAAAAAAAAGAAGTAGGATATGCCTCCTCTTTGGTTACTCTCTGAAATTTTTATTTACCAACCCAATAATAAATGAAAGGTGTGAAATTTTCCTATTATTACGTGGAAGGCTTCTGAATATAAGAAGGAGAGCATGAGAAATCCTGTTACTAGGAATTTTCTATCATAAACTTTCCTCAAGAAAGCAACTCGTGCAGCTTACTAAGGCTGCCACCAGCCCGCAAAGACCCTCCATGGCAGACGACTGTGGTCTGCACAGCAAGAAACTGAGGTCAGAGCAGTGCACGGCGTTGCTGCTGGGTCACACAGGCATGATTTAAATCTCTTTGCACCAGGCAGAATGATGCTCCCCAGAAGGTCGGTGGAGCTGGGCAGCAAGGCAAAGCACAAGGAGCACAAGGTTAAATCCAGACCCTGCTAAGCCATTGACATAGAAGATGCACAACCTGCGTGTCCAGTGCTCTTTGAAACCCTTCATCCGCTGATGCCGCTGGCAAGAGTCCTATCGTCTTCAGTAATTTAACTCATAATGTGTTTTTTTTGCTAGGAGGAGAAGAGTACAAGAGGATCTCATGCAACATGGACAACACAGATTTTTCCAAAGCCTGATCGGAGTGACCCAAAGAAGGAGGGTCTCCAAAAAAGCATCACTGCCCCAGAGCAACAAAGATCCTCCTAGCTTTCACAACATCTCAGCGACTGCTGTAACGAGTTCAGCGTCCTCTGGACTAGCTCCATTAGAAAAACCTGATTACTTAGCGGCACAACTGAGGTCTAATTTCATTCCTGCTGCTGAGTGGAAGGAAATGTGCCTGCCGACACCATTTTTTCCTCAGGAAAAATGATTTGCAAAACTTCATATTAACACAGTGGACAACATGTCTGAGTAATACAAACAAAAATCAAATCTGCCATGAGGGAGCGCAGAGAAAGTGGCAACCTCTCTTTAAATATGTCTAGAGCCTTAAAAGACTCTTATTTTATAAGACACTTAGAGTCACAAAGTCAAACATTCAAAAGTTAGAGAGGAAGACAGTGATTTATAGGGCAAAATAAATAATCATGCAAACAAATATATGATGTAACACAGAAGCAGTCACAGACAAAATCAGTTGCGTGCCTATGTCAATCCAAATAACCTTGAATTTTTAATGCTTCACTTTGCAATCACAGTTTTAGTTGAAATGCATATTTCTTTCATTATGGGAGTAAGTCTCCTAATATGGGACAAAAAAAAAAGGAAATATATTTACCTAGCATCTTATTCAGTTAAAATGGCCAGTGGCAGAAAAACTAGCTGAATGGCCAACCTAATTATTGCAGTTCACCCTTCCACGAGTTGGTTGGTTGTCGACTTTGTTACAAATTTGCTTTGGCGAAAGCTCTAGTTTGTGCCTTAACTTTGTGTAACACTTTTTACAGCCAAAATAAGAACATTGCAGGAGAGCATCTTAAATTACTAAGAAAGTAGTAAAGGGGGCAAGAGGAGGTAAATAACTTAAAATGCAAAGACAGGATAAAGGTGTTTGCTGATATTTGTAGTATTTCTTTTTCTCCCAGCTTGTATTTTTAAATTTTTTTCCTAACTGAAATATTCTTTCTTATTCTGCTGTGGTTATTTCTAGTGATTTCACTGAATGCCACAAGCCCTAGCATAGAGTCTTATGTATTTCCCTATAAACTTTTTGGTTGTAAGTCTCTGTGTACATCTGCTCTTTGATTCCTGTCTCTTAAATAGTTATTAATTATGAAGCTTGTCTCTTTTATCATACCACAACACAGTTTCTTTAAAATAGGACATGGCCTCATGCACAATAGAAAGCCAGAAGAAAACCTTTGCTCTTGAAAATACCACATGTAGGAAATAAAGCTCTGTGGACAGTCCACTGTCCTTCCCATTAGCTCTCAAAAGCACATGGAAGTCTTTCCAAGAAACAACTGGAGTACCTCCCCTCCCCGCTACGCAATTAGGAAGAAAGCTCCAATGTCAGTGTGTCCTCCTAGAAATCATGGAACCAGTATCCCACAAACGAGGGCAGTGAGAGCAGTCACAGCTCCGCAGCACTTTAGCACGGCCATGAAGTGGGAGGGAGCACCACTCTCACCCTGGAAGCTCCTCACCCCAAAAAAGCCCCGAGCGCGACTCAGACAGCAGATGGATGTCCTTGGGTGTCCCGGACCATCAGGGATACCAAATCTGCGTAAAGGCCAGGGAGTTTATCTAACAGCACGTGCACTCTCCTCCACAGCTTCTCTGGTGCTAGATCCATCCTATTTCCCAGGAATTTCCACAGCCTGTCCACCCACCTGTATTAGTCATAAAACTATTAGAAAAGGCACCATCTGAAGACTATTTATCCAATCCCCAAACCTATGCTGGGAAGAAGCAGCATGAAACATCACAGAAAGGTGCTGGTCTCACTTGATGTACGAGAGGGGGGAGACGCACGTACAAGACCTTCCTGACTTTCGGAGGGTTACGTTTGTACGGGAGGTTTCCTGCCCAGCTTGGTGGCATTTAGGATCAGAGCATCCACGTGCTCTGCGGGGGGACAATCTTCTTGCATGGACATGAAACAAACCCAAACTCCACCACATTTCAACCTACTGTTTATATGCATTGAAGGTTTTTAATGGAACACAGATGCTGTTTGCTTTATGCTGATCCTCCCTCTCTTGAGTTTCAAGCGGATAGCTTAGCTTCGTGGAGCTAACTTGAAACAGCTGGAAGTACCGATATGCCAGCGTCAGCAAAAAGCTACCACGGTTAAGAGAGAGCAAGTTTCTGTGAACAAACCTGACAGAAATACTGATGGATTAAAAAGTGCTGTTCTCCCAAGATTATCAATTTGACTACTCAGATCCTGGATGCCATCTCCAGGAGAGGTAGAACATTCAAAGACAACCTATTCTGATTCTTCATATTTTAAATATTTTAAGATATGCAACATTTACATCTACTCCCATTCCTCCTCTCATTCTCTCTTCTTAAAAAAACAAAAACCTTTTTGTCTAGAAGACTGTCTTTGGTCTTGCCCTCAGACACTGCTGTGAACTGCTCTGTGGTGTAAGACTATCTTCTACATGACCAATTGTCAAAAAGAAACCTCTATGAATAATTCAATTTTTTCCAATAACATCTGTGTTTATGCTGCAGGTTCTGGGGTACTCGCTGCTATGCTGTCTTTTGGAATTTCTAACAAGAAAAAGATACCTCTCAGGAGGTTCTCTCAGCAACTATAGTTCTAATATTAAATAAGAAGAAATTCAAATGATCTCATTCTCATTTACAATTTTCCATGTTGCCAAGGTTTGCATATTCATTACCTCTCCAGGTCACTAGACACACACTGCCTTTGACCTTGTTAATGTCAAAAAGCTCCTAGTATTTTGCTTTACTGATCAAGCCATCAGTTATTTCCATATATTTTTCCTACCTTGCTCTGTTCAGATAAATTACCTACAAAGCCATAATTGCTTATGCACCATGCTGAAATCATTCTCTATCAGTTTTCACGGAGGATTTTATAGAAGATATTTTGACCACTGTTTTACATAAAAGCAGTAAGAGAGTTTTCTGGAAAATTTCTAGTCTAAGAACTAAGGAGCTGGGAACTCTACCCATAGGTTAAACACAAGAACAGTGGTAAAAATATCTCAACTGCCTAAATATATATCACCGCAGGGCAGACTGAATCTTTAGGCTCAGGTAGGCAGCATGGATCTGTGCCATATGAGAGCAACCCTGGGAAAAACCTGCAACCCAGGGATGGGGAGTTCTTCCAACACAACGCACCAGGATAGAGAAGGCAACTTCAGAAAGCAAACCAAAATGATAAAGGCAAATGGAAGCAATGTATGTTTTGAAGTTTTGAAGTTGTTAAGGTCATTTATTAATTCCCATTCTCCAAAAAGACATGAAGAATGGCCCAGAAATATAAAAGTAGCAAGGCCCAGTTCTATTCCACTTTTAGCCTGCCCTCTCTCCCACCACAAACAACCGAAATCAAAACCAAATCCTATCTACAGAGAAGGAAGTAATTCAGAAAGTAATAAGCCCAACAGTCTGGGAATGTATTGGGTTATATAACACTTGTCCTGAATACTACTCAGCTTCTTCCACTCAAATCTTCAATCATAACATAAGGAAAAAAAAGAAGCATAACTGTGATGTAAATAATATGAATGTAAAATGTAAATACTGATTTCCTTTATCATTTCAACCTGCTTAAAAATAGCTGTCAATGATTATTTAAAAATAAAGACATTTTCCCCATTCAATTACTCTTCTTGTCTACAGAGATTCCCTGACTACCCCCTTTTTAATACATTTTCACAGTTAAAATTTTATAAGAAGATTTGAAAATCTAGAATGTTTCACTCCCTGGGAGTTTTACTTGCACTCCTGATCCCCACTCTCGAAACAATACCATTAACGCACCTGGCTCTGCCCAGCAATACGAATGAAGAACTTGGAGTGCAAAAATCTTCCTAAGTAATGAGCTGTTGTCGTGGCCCCGGGAACCACAGGGCACGTTTGTCTGGAGCTGAAACTCACTGTGAACATCTCCAAACTAAAGCAGCGACCCCGGCCCCCGGCCCCCTTCCTGCCCATCCCCACTCCCTGCAGGGCTTTGTCCACCCAGCTTCAAAAACTCCATGCATGGACTCAGAATCTGTAAGCTTCCTGGCAAATTACTTGAGGGATTAGCCACCCTACCTGTTTAAAAGTTTCTCATAACTACTTTCCTAAATCTCCAGGAGTTTTAAGCTCATTAATTCTAGTTCTATTTTGGATGGAGAACGCTTTGTTCCTTTCTTTTGCAACAACCTTTTATTTCATTATTAATATAATATATAATATTTACACATAAATATTTCAGCAGGCACATATTTAGACAGTCACAGAACAGACATGCCAATTTTTCGGAGCTGCCAAATTGCCTGTCTGAAGCATAAAAGGTTATTTTTTCCCATCCTCAGGTGCAAATAGCATCTACAATCAAAGCAAAGTGGACCCAGTTCTGAACTCTCCCGCCGATGCAAAACCCGAACAACTAATTTATGCCCCACTGATACACTGCAGATTTGCAATGATGCACCTGAGATCATAATTCAGCCTCATATTTCTTACTAATTAGCTCTGTTCCATTTCAGATATAATCCCTGAAGAACGTTCCCCTTCAGCGTGATTTCATTAGTTGTTTAGAATTTATTACTGACTAGGAATGACATACATAAACTGGAACTCAAACTGAAAGGAAAATTCAGAGCATCACAATGTGGCCAACTGCTCTGCCAACCAGGTTACCATGAAATATCTTTGATATTTTAAGAGGCTTTACAAGTACTTGGAGACCAATGCATTTGGAAAACAGTTTATATTATAAACAATATTTTATGTAGCACCAAAGTAAAACTGGAGCATATAAAACGCAAGCCCAACAGGCAGCAATGTCCACCGTGAAAAATGAGTCTATCCTTCCTGCTATCATCACTTGATAAGGTACACGATGTAAACATTTGATTATATTGTACCTGATGGCATTTTTATTTCCCAAGCATTCTCTTCCAGCAGTAAAAGCGGTGCATTTAAATTATTACTGGATTGCATCCTGTCTGCCAACAGCAGGCTTTTTTTTTGTTATTGTTGTAACTTTTATTTATTCAAATTTGCACACAAGAAAATGGTCGGCGCTGCGAGCAGGTGCAGAGCTCCGAGCACTGTCACCGCACCTAATTCCCACTTTCCACTTGGCTGTCTTAGTGCCCTTCTGAAACTGAACTGGGACAAGCCTCCTTTAGGAGCACACGTCTGGAACAACCCTCCCTTTTCAGATGCCACCCCTTCAACTCAGAGCAAGGAAGCCACGTCCTAGAGACCTTCCTGGGCTCACGGCAGGAAGGTTCATGGCCAGTGGGGCTTCTGATGGGTCCCCCAAGGGCAGCCACAAGCTGGGGCTCCATCTGGACCAGCATCTTTCATAGAATCATAGAATCATTTAGGTTGGAAAAGACCTTCAAGATCATCGAGTCTTGAGCTTTGGGGGAAATGAGCAGCGCATCTTGCAGCACCAAAGCAATATCGACAGTGCCGTTGCACAAGCACTTTAAGTCACCACGAGCCGGCACGGGTCTCTAAACCGCCACGTACGTGCCTCCTCTGCCCCACTCAGCATCCCTTTCCCACGCGCAGGCGCACGGCAAACCGCCCTTGGGAGACGAACCAGTTAAACCCCGGCGCTGCTGCTTTGCGAGGCTGGTTTTGCACGGTGAGCCCAGGCCTCCCAGTAAACTGCTCATGTCATTTAAACCTGCTGAAGGCATCCTCCCGCACCCAGCGAATGGCCTTCCCCATGCAAAAAGCTTTCCAAAACGTAGAAGGAAGATACAGAAGGATCAACGCCGTTCTCTGAAGGGCTCATACATCGACTGTACTATAGCTGACAGCACATTCAAAAGAGCCCAGTCGGGGGTAAGAAACAGGCAGAAGGTCCCTGCAAAGGTGGGTGCAAAGGAGCCGGCTGCACAGCAAACCGGGCTCTTTGGTGCTGCCTGCTCCTCTCCAGGGCAGAGACACCAAGACAACATCCACGGGTCCTGCAAAAACCTCTGCTCTCCGAAGGCTGTCTCTGCTTGCACGGCTCCTGGGGAACCCGCGCCGGCAGGACTTCACCGACCAGGCTCTGCTGATGACTTACCTACGATGACAGACCTCCCCCAGCTCTGTCCCTAGCATCACAACTAACGTTATCCTTCTTTTATTCTGTGGGGAAAGGCAAGGAAGAGTGAGAAATGAACTCAGGCACTTCACAGAGTAGTCTTTTACTCCTGTTCTTCCCTCAGAGGTCTCCTCCAACCTCCCACGGGAGGTGGACACTACAGTAACAACAGCGACCAAATCCCACCCAAGGTGTTTAGCTTTTCTTGCTGCTGGTGCCGTACTTCCATGATCCTAATTAATCTCTCAGACAAAAGCTAGCAGCGCTCATGAAATCTGCCAAACAATAAAGATCAAAGTCAGTAAAGCCCATAGCTTGTGATGAGTGCCAACACACCTAAGAGAAAACACCCCGGGATAACAATAGCAATAAGCAAAGGATACGAGATTTATTGATCAAATCAGATATTGCGTGTCTTTCATTACTACAGCATCCTCAGAATCTCATCTCTGAAACCTCTAGGGTAGGAACTGTTATCTCTATTTTACAGATAGGGAACTGGGACAAAGGAAAACCATCCCAGACACTTTCCTTAGGACAGGCTCTGATGCTTTCTGAGGATGTTTCCCTCTCCATAGCCATGCAGGGAGCACAGGTACCTAACATTCGGATGGTTAAAATTTTCAGTTCAATTACTTCATAAAGCTTACTCAATTAGACCTGAAAACAAGTCTCTTCTTTGCTGTATTTTACTGTTGAGCAATCACTTCAGGACGTGACAAGGATCACGTGACGCAAAGTGTACCAAAAATCACACCAACCACGTCTTGTCCAGCAGACCTGGGCTAGGAGAGATGAGTCTTCCTTTACTTTTGGTTTCCCAACATGCATTTTCATATTCCTATTAGAATTTTTAGAACTTGATGGTAAACATGAAAAAACAAAAACCTTAAACCACAACTTGAGGCCAAACTGTGACAAAGCACAGAAAACAGCCATTTTCCCAGAGAACTCACAGTCCGGGATCCTGGCATCACTGAGCATGGGGTTAAGGGGATGGCAGAGGAAAAGAGAGGTGAGGAAAAGAAAAACTCTGTTAAAATTGGTCAGAAGAACTGAGAATAGGTCAGATTAAAAAAACGCCTTTATCTTTGAATTGATCTTTAATTTTGCTTTAGTTTGAACCAACAGATATGACCTAGAGCAGTAGTTCCACTGAAAGATTTGCCCTGTGGAACAAAATAGACTAATATGCCACTTTGGTGAGACAGAAAGTCCTACTCTCACAAGTAGAAACTCTTCTGACACCCCAGAGAATGCAAATGTACCCAGCTACCAACATCCACGAACATATCTGCTTACACACCCATGCACCATATACAAAGTCAAATCAATGACTTATTATATAAATAAAAGTGTTTCATTAAATATCTTTTCCTGTTTATAACCGATAGAAGCATCTAAAATAAATATTACAAAATTACTGAAAAGAACTGATTTTTATGACAATTGAATAAATGCTGTGCTAGCTATGGAAATGATGCTGAAGTTGATATGAACACATGGTACTTTCCTCCCGCAAGAAAAATAATCAAAGCATTATATATCTGCTTTGTCCATTCGTCTCCAAATTGTCACTTGCTAGGATCTGAATAAAGTGAGTAAAAATCTAAACAAAAGCAGATTAAAGGAAAACCTCCTGTAAATACCTGTTATACTCCTGCTTATAATAACCATTTTCAAGTTGTGTCTCTCATCTCTTTCAGAATATGTGAACCGCTGCATCTAATGCAGCACTAAAAATACATAAAACCGGAGCTTTTTTCCCTCCAGTAAAATAATAGCAATCCCAGCAATGCATCCACCAGCCTTTGGAATTCAGTGGGAGTCATCCCACTGGGTCCACCAGGGACAGGCCCAGGTCCTGAAGAAGTGCAGCTGGTGGGAAGTCCTCATCCCAATCCTGGGAAACATTCCCCAAGACCCAGACTCAATCATCCCTTCCTCTAACAAATGACAGCATCTGCTTAAAAGCTTTGAAATGGAGACCAGAATAAATGACGCCGAGCCCGCTGGATAAATAGAAAAGTTTCTAAGACTGCGACAGACTTGAAATCAAGTCTTCCAGGGCAAAATGTGGGACACACCACAGCTGTTATACTGAGCCATGTCAAGAGCGCTTCTGAATACTTGTTCTTCCAGCATCCCCCAGTGAACTGAGCTTCTGAGGATTTAAAAAAAAAAAAGAAAAGCAAGCAAAGCTGAAAATTACTTTTATTACTGGAAAACATATGAAACAGAGCTCCTTCTGGGCTCATAACGCTCCCGAGGAATGAGATGAGAATGTCTTGGCACTGGGGATGGACAGCCAGCTTGCCCTGGCCATTACTGGGTGGGTTTGCTGTTTGTAACTGCTGAAGTGGATTTACCTCTAGAGCCTTCTCACTGAAGGTCTTGCTTTATTGGGAACACCCTCCACACGCGTATTTGTACATGAACTGAATTACCTGAAGAAGCTTTTATCATCCACATGTCCATTATCCACACATTACTGCAACCAACCCAAACCAGGATGTTATAACAACCATGCTGGAGTCTGTATGGACATATGGAAAAAATGATGGACACTGCCAAAAAGAGAATGTAAACTAAAAGGCTAAGATGGAGGATTCAAGTGGCCAGAAAACAAAATCTTTTCTAGTTCTCACAGCAAATCACTGACAGAGAAGAGGAAAGAAGCCACTTTCCCTCCTCTTTATTCATGAGGACCGTTGCTCCACTGTTTGTATAGCGGTTCTTGTTCACAGATTCACAGGGCAGTCTGCAAATCAGCTCTTCCTGAGTTTACTATTCATGTTTCCTCTCTGCCATTCAAGATCATCAAGGCCTGCAACACCACACAGGCCAATCTTTACTCCAAGCTGTGCAAAAATCTGGCACATTATCACCTTTCTCACCCATCACTGTTGCTCTCTGAGGAACTAGTCCTAGTCAATCATTTCTATGAGCCACGTTGCTGCTGTCCTCCTGAGCTGTCTCAACCCAGCGTCCCGAGAGCAACAGGCTGGGGAGTATCCCAGCAAGTTGCCACAACCCTGTTTTTCTCTAATTTATAACCATACTGAGCAATCTTGTGTTTTTAACGTTTGCAATGGATAGCAGAGATATGTCCCAGCAAAGCTGTGGTAGCCAAAATATACCACGCCCAGCCTCTGTGCACACACCTGATAAACTGCAGCAACTGAAAATCCCTGCAATGGTTTTGTGCTGCTTCTCTCTGCGTTTTCCCCAGCATCAACCCCTCCTCTCTCGCACCGGTCCTGCCACGAGGGCCCAGGACACAGTACCACCAGCTCTACCAGCCTTGACAATGACCTGAGCCCTGGTGACATGTGCATTTACAGGACAGACCTGGGGCCCCGTCCATATATCCATCCTTCCATGTCGTTCATCTTCTACCCTTTCATGACATTTACCTTCTGCAAATCACCTTTTCTGTGCAGCTAAAATTAAACACCTATAATGATGATGGCTTGTTACAGGAGATGTGAAAGAGAAGCTGTGTGTCATCAGAAGTAGTCCTAGTGATGATAACCACAAAAGCTATTATCAGAATAACCATGATCCTAGTAATAATGACATGACTAAAAATTCTCGTGTCAGCGAGGGCTCCCCAGTGCCACCACAGCTCTGAATTAAGGCAGCTCATGCAGGCTGGTCCAGCCCATTCGTACAGGAGCCAGTCTTCCCTAAAACGATCCATCTGCTTTAAAAGCGCCATCGGTAGGAGACTAATCCCCCCATGGTCCTTTTATGCTCTCCAGGGAAAGGCAGACCTCTCTGGAGGATGATCTAAGATCCAAATCATTTTCTGCAGTCTCTAGAGAAGGAGCCAAAGAGCCCTCTGCTTCCAATTGAGATACATCAGTGCAGGTGGGATGAAGGCAGTCCTAATGCAGATGAACCCACAACCAGAAGCCCAAGCGAGAAGGCTCCAGCTTGCCTACAGTCTTGACTCTCAGGAGGCTCTTGGTGTCAGTAATCCACATGACTGCTGGCTGGGACAGAAGCATGCTTTGATAAAAAGCTGTGCCGGCACACCAGTAAATAGCTCTGATGAAAGCGCTGTAGATACCACAACATGTAATCAAGTGCATAAATAATTTGTTATACAACAGACCTTGGAAGAAACAAATCAGTTGATTATTAGTAATAACTATGTATATTGCAGCATCTCATCCCTGGAGGCCCCAAAGGAGGTCAGTTGTGCTGAGCACAGAACACTGCTAAAAAGCAAATCTGCCATAATATTTGGGCATCTGAAACTGGAATAAATGAGGGCTGCACAAGTCACTTTATAAAAAAGTGAAAATAAGTACCAACAATACAACAAACACGCGAAAGTCATTTAGTGAACAACTTTATCAGATACACAGCAACAAAGAATGGCTCAATATTCCCCATAAACCGTATCAAACCAGACTTTTCATTTTCCAATAATAAACACTGAGCATTTCCAAAATAATTGATTTCCCCTTACGTTTTTCTTCTCATTCCTGATGCTGCTGGTTCACATTCAGAGTCAGATCTGCATGCAGATCTGCATGCAGATCAGCTAAGATGGAATAGCTCTTTCTCTCATTTTTTTCTTCTTGTTTTACACAGTATCAGCAAATGAGATCAGTATCAGATCTGCATTTATAGAAATATGTCCTCCTATCTCATGTGTTTGTTTCCGTGTCAAGAAATTTAAAGCTAGGCATTGGGAAAATAATGATTGCCTCACGCTTTTTTTTTAATATAAATGGGACTCCTATATCATTTTTACTTCTATATTTACATTAAAATAATGGATTCAGGGAACTACAGAGCGAAGTAGCACAGCATCAAAAACGTAACAACCATAAGACTCTTGCTGCTGTGTATTTAGGGGAGAAATAAATCAACTTCTTTTTCTCAGCAAAACCACATGGAAAGAAAATAAGGGTCTACTTACACTGTACAATGAGCTGTACCAAAGCTTCTCTGGGTTTCACATTAAACCCATTGTATTGGCTGGTCTGGCACCTGTAGGTTCCCGTCATCTCCCTGGACACATTCACTATCCTCAGGATCCCATCGTAGCTCTCTGTCTGCATCGCCCCGTCCGGCATCGCGACCTCCTTGTCCGCTCGGGACCAGAGAATGATAGGCTTGGGCTTCCCTGTCACCTGGCACTGCAGCTCGATCGTGTCCCCTTCCCGGGTGACCAGGGGTGACTTTTCTTGAGGAACAGTCAAATTGGGTGGGACTTCAAAAGAGAAAAAGAGACGGTTCAACCATTAGCATTACAGAGACATCAGGTGGCTTTCTTGCTTGTTACAGTCATAACTGTATATCAGGAAGGAATTTATACACAGACAGCAATGCATATTGACTACATATATTGGAAGACTGTGCAACGCTACTATATTTATGAGACAAGGTCCTCAGCTGCTTGAAGTGGTTAAAACAAGATTTAACAGCCCCAGCTATGACACTTGCCCCCCTGTGTGTCTCTGACATGCCAATATGCCGTACCAGTGTACATCAGCGCATTTGGACCACCGGTCACAGCTGGCACTTTATCACTGCAAGTTATGGCTTTCCTTTTTATGAGTATTTTGCACTAAAAACCTTTCTTTATAACAGACTGGCTGCTGATTTTATCCAGCTCTTAATGGCCACACGATGAGGAAGAATCGTGCCAATTCAGAAATCAGCTCAGAATTCAACACCTGAAACTGAAAGGCAGTTGGCAACTTTCTATCACAGGAGGTTTATCAAAGCGGTATTTTTTTCATAGAGATTTGCATTACTAAATCTGGAAGGAATACGTGAGCAACTGCTTCCAGGGGGAGTTAGATGGCCCCTTGGAGCAGGAATGTGCACAGTGAGCAGCGATGCCCAAGGACCCATCTTTCCTCCCCTCCGCAGTCTTGTAAGAGTGAGACTTTCTAAGTGCCCCCAGTGCCTCTCCAAATTATCAGTCACGGCTCTGAATCGCCCGTCCTCGGCAAGGAGGAGGAGAGCTCGCTTGCCGCAGAAGGGATGCTGCTGTGCGAGGTGCTCAATCAGGACAGAAACGGCACAGCACCCTGGCAAAGGCATCGGTGTTTGCATGACGGGCATCCCAGCAAGCTTCCACCATCGGTCCCATCAGAGGCAGCCCCTCCACCTCAGCCGTTTTGGTGACAGTATTTAATAATTAGAAAGCACTGCAAGCTCCGCCAACCTGACGAGAATGGTTTTGCCATGTCCAATTATCGTTCCCATCTCATCATGGGTTTATAGCCAATTCCTTACTCCTCTCTTAGCGCAACACAAACGAAAGCGCCGTCTCCGAAGCTGCCTCTCATCTCCAGATCACACATGGTGCCTTCGGCACCGTGGTCCCTTGCTGAGCGGGAGGGCACGGGCTGCCATGTGGTGGGTGAAGATATGGAAAAGCCTGATTTAATCACTGCCCACCCTCTCTTTCCTTTCGTGCCTTCTGAAAACTGGGCTGCCTTTATGGGTCTTCTGTTCTGAATCACACAGAGAGATGCTTTCTGTTTTAAAACGGTCCCTCCTAGGAAGTATTACCTCTCCAAGCTGTCCTGCCCTCAACTGCTTTGCTTCATTGCCAGGACTGACAAAATACAGCCTGTACCGTAACTCCTGTCCGCAGAAAAAAAATAATCAAAGGCTATTTTCAGGCCCCCAGAGACAGAAACAACAGACTAGTACCAGTGAGAAACAGTTCCAGTTTTCCCCTGGTATCTACCCTGTGTCTACAGACCTCATAAGCCTGCTAGGAATCAGAGCTCAAGTCAGGGACTTTCATAGGTACCAAAACGCTGTTTTCAGCTGTTTTGAAGGCTTTAATAGCTCCTTCTGAATCTGGTGGGACATGCAAAAGTGGAAATAACTTTTTCCACAGGAGAGTAAAGGAAAAATTATTTTATACTTCAAAAAAAGAAGAAGAAAAAAAAAAGAAAAAAAAAGTAAAAGAGAAAAACTGCTTAATAAAACATTCCCGACATTAACAAAACATTCTCATTTTTCAGTTATGCCCGTGTGTGCCATAGCAGGTCCTGAGCACAGGCCAGTGTCCCAGAGACCTGGATCACTTGGAGGGTGCCCAGAGGAGAACCACCCCATGAAGGTGCCCAAAAGCCCCTGATGAGGAAGGGCTGCATGAGACGGTCCACCCCAGCAAAGGGAGGGTGTTACAAAGCCATGGAAGCAGTCTTGTCAGAGCTCTACCAGAGCTCAGGGAAAAAATACAGAGGGGAAAAAGGTGCTGAAGGTGGCGAGGGATGAGACAGAAGGAGCACGGGTGCTGCTCTGTGGTTCTCCAAGGTATTCCGACTGCATTTCTCCATCAATGTGTGCCCTTGCCTCTCCCTCATTTCTAGAGCCCACACTCTCGCTGTGCAGTACACGTACTCGTGCTGGACCTGCACCAGCCAGGTGCTTGTGGTGGGACTCCTCCACCTTCTCTCCTGAAAGCCAGCGCATCACATAGATACCAAATGGCCACCTTCTAAAGCAATGGTCTATGAAAACACAGACTAAACTGGGAAAAAGGTATTGTTCCGAGAGGGAAAATACAGTTTAAAGAGAAAGGTTTGAAAGCACACTGTGCACTGCCTGCCTGCAGAAAGGAGCCTCCTTCTGAACATTTTTCTTCCAGCTCACCTGGCTTGTGGCTTCTCAGCTTAGTTCAAATAATACACAGCTCTGTCTGGATCAGTAAAAAAATTTACTTTGTCCCTTCCCCCCTGGGCAGTGGATCTGTTCCCTGCTGTGAACATGCTTAGATCAAAGCATGTCCCAGTTGGTACGGATGCTGCAGGCTCCCTCGTAGCTCTCCTCTCCCTCCCTGCCCCTGCGGCATCTCCAGCTGCCCTGGGGAAGCACAACCTTCGCCCGTCTCAGGGATTCACTGACCGTGAGAACCGTGAGGCCAAGACTGTGGGGTCACAGCCCTCGAACAAAATATCTGTTATCAAGAGGGAGAAGGTCTGCTATCTGCTATGTACCAGCCTACAGCGCTATCTACAGTTCTGCTTGCAACCCCATGGTCCAGATGGGTCCAGGACATGAGTTTTCCCTTTGGTAGTTGTCCGTGTAGACCTATTTCTGGACATGTTGTGCTGGCAGCCTGTTCCAGACTCCATCCTTTTCAGAGTGCCATCGGAGCAACAGGTCTGGACTACAAAAATCACACTCTGTCTTAGCCTCAGAAATCACCCACTTTCTGGCTGGAGCAAGGGCTGTAACTTCTCATCTCAAGCACTGAGCCAGGAGCAAGACTTGCCCTTGGCACAGCAAGCGGTCCTGTGCAAATGCTGCCTGTGAAGGCAACGCATGACAGAAGAGAGAGGAAAAATGAGAGAGAAGGCAGCAAAGCCAGCTTCATGGGTGGAGGCTGACCCAACGCTGCACTTGAAACAGGGCTGGGATACAAATAAATTGAGGAGCTGCTCCCCAGATATCCACAACGGTCCTCTGGTTTGAGAAACTCCTTCACTAAGCTCATCACGGGAGGAGTAAAGAGACAAATTTAGTGCGTCCAGGATGTGGACCTAGAGGGGAACAGGGGCAGAGATGCAGAATGCAGCTGGGGACTTCTGCAGACTTGCTTCCCATGCAGCTGCACTGGGGGGATGCAGGAAGGCACCAGCCCTGAGCTCCAGCGGTGGGAGCCTGCCAGCTGCAAGAAACAGCATCTCAGACCAAGAGGCAGGGGTAATTCAGAAATTTGTACACAGAGCAAACTATGAATCATATAAGGAAGAAACCGGGAAAGAATACAGCCTGCTTTTCATGGTCGTATGTAGCTTCTGGAGGCATTTGAGAGGAAGGAGAGTGAATGGCACAGGACACACATCTTTGAGGGGGGAAAAAAGATGCGTGCCAAAAAGGTCCTGTGCAACTGTGAGCAAGTAATTTACCCTCTCTTTAACTCAGTTTTCTTTCTGAAAAATAGAGATAACTGTACTGCAAAAACCGCACACTGCCAAGATAAGGACCACAGACTCTGAGGTCTGCAGGCAGGCTGATAAGATAGGCTGTATCAGTACCCCAGATGGAAAGATACCTTAAAATACCCTGACTCATCTTCTCCTGTGCCATTTTGCAGCACAACCAGTATCTGTCACATTGTAAGCCAGTTAATATATTATTATGGTTTACTGTATTTATTAATGTTCTTGTTACTGAAAACAGAGAAGGAGAGAGGAGGGACAAGGCCATCTATTAAAACAAATCATTTCATGGGCAATACCATAAATAAGCCTGGCTGCAGCTTTCATGTATCACATTTGACTGACAGTGCCCAAGACTGTGAGCTCCCATGAAATATTTCTCTGCCCCCACCACAGCAGTTATGGCTAAGGGTCCCCCTTAACTCAGACGCTGATTCTCTACTGTCTAATTAGGAAGAAGGACAGCCCTGAACCTTTGCTCAGGGAGGAGTTTTGCTAGGGTTTCCCTTTTTATACCCACCTATTTATTTTTACAAACTTGCAGGTACTTAATTATCTCTGAGACGTCTATTCTGCTGTCAAATTTGGCTTAAATTAGCTACAGGGTCAAAAAATATCAGGGGGTGTGGGGGATTGTGACACACCAACTGACAGTCACTGGCAGCCTGATCATGTATAATTTGTTTTCATAAGCAATAAGGCTAAAAAAAGGCACAAGAGATACTCAAATCAATGCAATGCCCACAGAGAAATCAGGAAGATGGTGTGGGGTGGGGGAGAGGGGGTGGAGAGGGGGAGAGCTAGAGAATTGAGGAGAAAACAATCATTCAAAGTTTTTCTTCCCTTACTACAACCCAAGACATAGGGAAGCCCCAGGTCCAGGGAGCAGGCAGTTGAGCCTGCTGTTGAGGAGGGCCTGGCAAGTCTGCGTGAGCAAGGGTATGGAAACATAGAATCATAAAATCATTTAGGTTGGAAAAGACCCTTAAGATCATCGAGTCCAGCCTAACACTGCCAAGCCCACCACTAAACCATGTCCCTAAGCACCACGTCTACCTGACTTTTAAATACCTCCAGGGCTGGTGACTCCACCACTTCCCTGGGCAGCCTGTTCCAGTGCTTGACAACCCTTTCGGTGAAGAAATTTTTCCCAATATCCAATCTAAACATCCCCTGGCAGGACTTGAGGCTGCTTACCCTCATCCCATCACTTGTTACTAGAAGCAAGATTGCCTGAGCAAGGGTGTACAAGCAAAGGTGAATGAGCAAAGGTGCATGAAGAAGGATGCAGGAGCAAAGGTGCATGAAGAAGGATGCAGGAGCAAAGGGGCATGAACAAGGATGCAGGAGCAAAGGGGCATGAACAAGGATGCAGGAGCAAAGGGGCATGAACAAGGATGCACGAGCAAAGGTGCAAGGGTGTGCGAGCAAACATGCACGAAGATGGGCGTGCTAGCAAAGGTGCTGCCAGCGGGGCGAGCAGAGCGGGGTGCCAGCCAAGCAAGCAGAAGTGTCAAGCAAGTGAGCAGGGTGCTTCCAGCTGTGCCGGGGTGCTGCCAGCTGTGGCGGGGTGCTGCCAGCTGTGGCAGCCTCCCTCTCCCAGCAGGTGCTGCTGTGGCACAAGCAGAGTCTCGGAGGGGCTCAGCCCTCCCCGCTGAGGCATCAGCATGTCTCCTGCAGCACCAGCTACAGAGCCCGCTGCAAATAAAGGTCAATTCTGTTCCTGCTTGTGCAGAATAATAAATTAGCTAAACTCTATATTTGAAACAACAAACATTACCTTACTCATGCAGCAAGTGGCTTAAAACAGAATTTAATACTCTTAGCAGTTAAATCTGTTTCCTAAAGTAGAGGGTTATCACTTGAAAAACAAAAGTGTTAGTAACACTAAAGTAGCACCTACTTTAAACCCACATAGTATTATCCTTTGAGATTGGTAGAGGCACATGCATAAAAAGGCTACTGTTGATATATGCCCACTCCTGGCTCTTAAATAAAATAGTCTGAGACAACCTTTGCCACCAAAAGTCACTGACTCACCAGAAGGTCAGATGGCAGAAGGTATCGCTGTATTCTTGTCCTCTTTTTTTTTTGTTAAACTGCTCCCTAGGCGGATGTCTCTGTTACCAGAAATAGGAAACCAGACTAGACCCTTCCATCTGATCTCCTGTGGTAGTTCTACTGTAATTCCATAGGATTGTTGATCCAGCACAGTCACTGTGTCTATAGGAGAATGGGGATAGGACCAAAGTAGCTATTTCAAAAAAAAAGCCAAAATGCATGGGCCTAATATGTTTATTCACGGCATAGACAGTCAGGTAGACCAAACCTAGTTCTAATCTACCCTCGATCTTTGAAGTCCTGAAGGGTCAAGTCACCACCCCTATTTTGAACCTCCAGATAGCTTAACTGCCAAAGAGGCAATGACAAAGGCAAGAATCTGCTTACACAGAAATCGTTCAAAGGGGCAGAAGACGACCAGCGTAAGAAGGACAAGGTGGCCCTAGAAGTGGTGACCCCATGGTAGGCTTGGGAAGGGCCAGCATGACTCCTGAGCTCTTTACTGGGGATTACAGGTGGCACAGGTGAAGCAGAGGTATTATCACTTCTGTATTTCCTCGGGTGCCTTAAACAGGCAGAAAGGCAAGCCATAGCCCTGAAGCAACGACTGCCAAGCTTAGCAGTGATGGGGAGTCTGTGGGCTGGGAGGAGCTGTGGGCTAGTGTGATCAGGCTGCTTAAAACGGACTAATGGTAATAACTAGTAATTATAGGATAAAGCAGAGCAAAGGAGTATTTGAGCTGAATATCAAGAAATAATCCGTACTGGAGATTACTCGGAGATAATCTCCCCAAAGAAGTGTTGGAAGTCACATTCTTCAAGTAATTTAAAACCAGCCTGGATAAGGAATATTGAAGAATCTGCACTGTACTGGCTAGGAGACAGAGGTGAAATTATTTGCGTATCCTCCTTCTCTAATATTTATGAATCTGAATGTCTGAATCTCTAGTATTAATCATCCTCTGCCAGAGACATGCATTTCGATCCCTGTTCATGATTCATACTTCCTATATGATTGAGGTTTTTTTTAAGACAAGGCAGACTGAGCTTTGGTATAGGAAGCTGAGCTGGTACACAAAATGTATTTGAACAGGATCATTTAGCCTTTGAAGGGCAGCAAGCGATAATTATTCAGGTTCTGTAGACATTTCTGTAAACAGAGACTAAAACTGCTCAGCATACCCTCAATGTGCATTTCTTTTAGAAGAAGTGTTGGGGAATACAGGGGAGCATATGCTGAAAGGGTCTCCAGAGGTGAGAAAAGAGCCCTGGGGGAGACTGCCGATCCAGCCAAATGATTGGAAAAGCAGCTGAAGTCAAGAGAATTTACTTTAACCTTTCATCACCATGAAAGAGGATCTATCTAGTTACTCATGTGGAAGGTAAATCGAGCGACCTGTAAGGAAATCATGTCTTGATTTCATGGTCGCTTTCTGTTCTCGTTGCTCTGGTTGTCTGTGTGCTGTCCTGCCCATACACAAAGAAGACAAAGCACCGCAGCCCACGTTTTCTTGGGCAGAAGCCACTTCTAATTGCGAGTGAACACGTGAACATCAACCACAGATTTCATGGTGGGGGCTTGTATAAGAGATCTACTCAGACAGCAAAATAATTCCAGAATCAGTTCTTATACCTCAACATACTTTTAAATACCTTAAACCACCACCTTATTCTGCAGTCACACTCTGAAGAGGCACATTTTCAACCGAGAAAATACACAGCCAGCAGCAAATTAGCCAAATTAGCTTTCAGTGATCTCGCAGGAGTCACGCTGAGGAGCTCCATGAGCCATATGCAATGCGAGATGACGAGCCAACTCCACAGCCCTCCAGAGAAGAATAAAGAGACTCTGCAATATGTGGCCGCTAAAGAGGGTGTCTGCTCCCAGAAACCCAGCTGAAGTCAATCCGCGGTGGATGAGCACATCCCGGAGAAATCAGATTTCCTGGGGGGACCCAGGTGCTGGGGAGGGAAGGGGCTGCAGAGCAGGAGATCGCCTGTCCTCGTCCCCATCCTCGCAGGAGCAGGCAGCCAAGCAGCTTGGCCAGCCGTGCTGCAAGCTGTGTGATGGGAAGGGACAGCGGCTCCGAGGGATAGAATTAAAAAGAAAAATCTCTGTACATTAAGTACTAAAATAGAACTATAAAAGAAAAGCTTTTTAACAAAATCCAGCATTTATCTGTCCCTTCTGTTCACCTATTCCTTTCAAAGATAAACTCCAAAGATAATGGCTTACAAAAAATAATCAATTTACTGCAATAATGAAACGTCTGTCTATTTTCTGGTATGTCTCAGGGTTGCCCGTGAATGATCATTCTGGACAGTGCTTAAGGTTTACAAATATCTTAATTGGACCACTAATTATCTCACAAAAAGCATTTTTTCATTATGCAAAGAGGCAGTGCTGTGATTTTAATAAACATTTAGAACTAAAATGAAGGTCTCTTTTATGTATCATCAAAGGAGGAACAAGATGACCAGAGGACACATACTTTACAAACAGATCAAGGCCACATGTCCTAACACATCAGCCTGGATGTTTAATTAATTCATTATTTAATAGATAGCTGATTAGCTTAACAGGGAAGCCCTCTTACCATTCTGCAGGGAGCAGACACAGCCACATATATACTAGTTCTTCAAGAATTTCTCTGCTTGTCTCTGGCAGCACGTAAGTAAAACCAAATCTATCTGTCGACATGACTAGCCACAGAGGTGGAATAGCAGACCTGGAGGCCACCAGCCTGCCCTGTGCTCATGCCCAAAGTCCACGTCCCCCCCCGGGCTGTGCCTACTCTGGGGTGATACATGCTCAGTACAGCTTCGGGTTCACCCAGAGATGAAGAATTTGGTTGACATATTTGCCACGTAGGACACGTAGTTGTCCCCACACTGGGTAGGAGTGAAACAGTAGAAAGGACTCTTTCAGGAAAAGAAGGGTCACCATCACCTCCAGCCCAAAAGTATCAGCCATCTCCTCCATCCAACCCTTCTAGTAGAAATTCAGAGCAGTGCAGCCAGAGAATAAAGTAAAATACCTCAACCCCCTGAAATAACAACTCACTTCACTGCACAATACTACCTCCAGGGCAAAGATGAAAAGAGAGTAAGCCAGAAGTGACAGATGTTACATCTCTTACTGTACTGATACTGATATTAGGGGGATAAAGATAGCGTAAGAACCCATACTGAACAGAGCAGACCATACATCACCTAAAGCCTTATTCTTCTTGCTTTGAATATAATATTTAAGGCAGAGAAAAAGATCGCTTACAAAGACTAACACACTCTCCTGATCTATCTCTCTTTTTTGCTTACCATGAGCTTATTTTACCGTTTTTTTTTTGTTGCTGTTTTAACATCTTCTGCCTTCAGATTCCCCATGACATGCACACACACACAGAGAAGAGCCATCCTGTCTTTCAGTAACATTTGCCCAGGGTTGGTTTTATGGATGACAGGGCTTTTATAGGGCAAATATTCAACATTTGAATCTTCATTTCCACTATTTGGTGACCTACTTTATGGAGATGGGGGGGGAGGCTGCTAGGGCATTACTTCACGTCCATTTATATGAGATACTCAGGACATAAATATATGCCTTTCCTGTTGAAAGTACAAAATGTCAAAGGAAAAATATTCCTACTAAACAAGTGCAATGCCAAGTATGCCAAGAGGCTGGCACGTCCCTTGCACGGCAACACGTCCCTTTCCAATCTGCTGGAGGGACAGAGGAGACCTAACCGTCTCCCTCCTTCCCTCACTTGGTGACTCCAGTAGGAACCTCGTGCACGTCAGGAAGAGAGAATTCTCCCCCAAAACCAGCAAACAGACACAGCACGATATTAATACATTCGTGCAAGTCCTGCCATTTGGAAAACGTGTTTGTGCCTAGGCCTTATGTTCATAATTACCACAGCAGTAATGAATCTTGATGAATCAGTAATGACCTTCAAAAGCACACTGAAACTATTTCAGCTTCCACTTAATTGGGTAATGAAGTCATACAAACAGGCAGAATTTCTTTTAAGATGCTAAACAAGGCTGATCCCAAACATTAGTTTTTCTTCCCCCTTTCTGATTTTCTTGGGTGTTATGGGACAGTAAATTTAAGAGCTGACATCATTCATCACTGCCTGTAGAAATTGTGACGAGCTTATAGGTACAGCCATCTAATGGATGTTTCCAATAAATCCCATCAATTTCCCAAATGATTCCCCAGCAAGTACAGATAATATAGCGGTTACTGTCTGCCGGATGGGCAACGCATGACTGCACAAACGTCACTGTCCACTTCACCCTGGCAAGCAGGTAACAAAGTTTGCATGCAACTGCCATCCATCATGCCAAACTCGGCTCTTACCCTACAATAATCCTCTCAGTTCTTTACCTGTTTGTAAGCTATGCATTAATAAGCTTGAAGACCACGTTTCTTTTGGCCGACAGGCTGTTCCCTTGTCCATGAATCTGTTGGTTAGTGTTTTTATCCCTACATTCTTCAAGGGATAACTGAAGCGGGAAGGGAGCTCAGGAGGTCTCTAGTCCAAGCTCCAGCTCAAGGCATGGCCAGATGTGAGGTCAGACCAGGCTGCTTAGGGCTTTATCAGGTCGTCAAAACCTCCCAGCATGGAGATCCCACAATGTTTCCCGCTCGGACGTCCTCATAGGGAAAAAGTCGCTCCTTATACGCAGTCTGAACTTCTCATTTCAACTCATGCCCCTTGCCCCTCACCTTTCCAGTACACACCATTGTGAAGAGCCCAGCTCCATCTTCTTGATACATCCCTTACAGCCAGGGGACGGCTGCTGTTAGATGCCCCAGGGCTGTCTCTTCTCCAGGCCGGATGAGCCCCTTCCCCCAGCCGCTCTTGACCATCTTCACAGCCTCCGCTGTACTCAACCCAGTCTGCTGAAGCCTCTCCTACATCGAGGGTCCAAAACTGGACGCGGTACCCATTGGCCTCCATCTCTGCCATGGCACACTGCTGCTCATGGCCACTCGCTGCCTACGGGGACCCCGCAGAGCCGCTCCCTGGCCAGGCAGCCCCAGCCTGTCCCACTGCAAGGCAACAGCCCTCCACAACTACCTCCCCGAGCTCCTTGCATTGCTCCAGCACAGTTATTCTGAAGTTAACTAAAAGTTCACAAAATTGTGCAAAATCATTTCAAGGGTTATCAAAAGGTAAAAATAAATACTTCTGGTTTATACTTATGAAATTGAGCAAAAAGAAGTAAAATATTCCAAGATCCCTGAACAATAACACAAATAGAAAATAAATAGCAAATAATAAAATAAGAACTAACTAAACCAAATAAAATTAGTGTTTTCCTCCCATCTCTCAAGGTTTGTGTATGTGTGCATTACGTTTCAGGGTGGGACACAGCAAAGGTGAACTGTGTAAAAATGCTGACTGCTTGTTCACTTATACACACCCAAATTTTGCGCCTCTATCAGTGAACACAACTCTCTGTAGCTCATTTTCCAAACACACTTTATTTCCAGTCCACATCTCCAAACTATGCTTCACCAGTTTGGCTATAAAGATGCTACAAAAGACTGTGCTGAAGGCTTTACTAAAGTCAAGGCAAACAGCTTTTCTTTCCCTCCCCTTGCCCACAGAGACAGTCTTTTTATTGCAGCAGGCAACCAGGTTGGGTCAGGCACAGTCAGCTTCTGATAATCCATGCTGTTTTTTTCCAGTCGCCTCCTGGTCCTTCATGTGCACTGTCAGAGCTTCTAGGAGAACACGCTCCCTGACCTTCCCCGAGGTGAGGATGACTGGCCTGTACCCCTCTGCATCTCCTTCATGCCTTCTTGGAAGGTGGGCTAAAATTTCAGTTTTCCCAGTCTTTGTTGGATCTCTGTAGGTCACCATGACTTTTCAAAGATAACAAAGTGGCCTTGAAGTTACACTGGTCAGTTCCCTTAGATACCTCCTAGCCAGTCCCATGGGCTTATGTATGTCCATTTTGCTTAAGTGGCCCCTAACTCAACCACATGGCTTTCCTTCCCAGGCTCCGATCCAAACCACAAGTCAATCCTGTCTCATTTCCCTGTTGTACACGATATTCTTCATGAAACCCTTGAAGTGGGCAAACCTTCCGGACTCATGTCAGAAGCAATGTGGTGCTGAAGCAGGATCCATGGTACCAGTATTGTACTGAAGATGGAGGGCAGGCTCATGTATTAAAATCTAAATAATAATTTATTATGAAAGTTGTAAGAGAGATTGTTTAGCCGTAGCATGTACTTGCAGAGTATTACTGACGTAAAATTTGGAGAATAGAACTCTGGATATACTCTTTGAGGCAAAAGTGTGCATTTAATCTTTTTGAAAAACTAGAAAGCACATACTTGAATGTGTTTGGTAAAAAGGGGTCAGAAGATGTCTATTAAACATTTTCCTTCCATGTTGTCCTGGTTTTCATGGGGATAGAGTTAATTGTCTTCCTAGTAGCCGGTACAGTGTTGTGGTTTGGGTTCAGTATAGAAGAATGTTGATAACACACTGACGGTTTCAGTTGTTGCTAAGTAGTGTTTATACCAAGTCAAGGATTTTTCAGCTTCTCCTGCCCAGCCAGCAAGAAGGCTGGAGGGGCACAAGGAGTTGGGGGGGGACACAGCCAGGGCAGCTGACCCAAACTGGCCAAAGGGGTATTCCATACCGTGTGACGTCATGTCCAGTATATAAACTGGGGGGAAGGCTGGCTGGGGGCCACTGCTTGGGAACTGACTGGGTATCGGTCAGCAAGTGGTGAGCAATTACATTATGCATCACTTGTTTTGTATATTCTAATTCTTTTATTATTATTATTGTCATTTTATTAGTATTATTTTTATCATTATTATTATTTTCTTCTTTTTCTGTCCTATTAAACTGTTCTCATCTCAGCCTATGAGTTTTACTTTTTTCTGATTCTCTCCCCCATCCCACTGTGTGGGGGGAGCGAGCGAGCGGCTGCGTGGTGCTTAGTTGCTGGCTGGGGTTAAACCACGACACATGCTATAAAAATGTTTTCCAGTGTGTTCTCTGTTGTCTTACTTCTAAACAGCATGCACCGCATGCCTTATCCCAGTGAATAACAAGCACAATCTGAGGAAAAGCACAGCAGTGCTTCATATAAAAGATAGGATGGATAGTAGGTATAATACTGACAACTATTTGCCTCTGCATTTTAACATAAAATAGTGTTCTGAAAACAGAAATGCTTTCCTTTATCTTTCTCTGTAGAAATCAACCAGCAACAAGTCTTTTTTTTTTTTTTTTTTTTTCCTGGTTGCAACTAATTTTTGGCAGGAAAAAAATTCTGCATTCAGAATGTTTTCTAGTTCATTTTATCAACATAGACTACCTCAGTTATTAAAGTCAACTACTGGGGGGAAAATTCTATGAAATCTTTTGGTTACAAACCAGCTATTAGCAATGAGATAAAGAAAAGCAGGCAATTACTATTGTGTTACATACTCCTGTTCCATAGTACAAGATATTTATTATCAGTCAAAGTAATAGCCAAGGCTCTAGCTCATCAAAGAGAGATACGTTTCAATCATTGATTTGGAAATACATGTAACACATACCTTAAACTTTTTGCTGATTGGCAGTAGCATGATTCACCCACATGCAATGCGTAATCTTTAAGAAAAAAGAGCTCCTTCCTTCACACTTGGCACTTGCTGTTTGATTAGAGTAGCTAGATGGATTCAGTTTGGTTAATGTAACACTCTCCTGTTTCTCCTTGTAATTTCCTACTAGCTATTTTTTCATGACTCTGAATGCCTTGAAGTCCTAAATAAAGGCCAAAGTCCTTTTATAGAAGCAATAACTTTCTGACAGTAAAAGAAGATGCGTCTGGGTAAATCAGATCCTAGTGCGTTCTTGGGAGAGTGCACCACATGCTACTTATTCAGGTTTCTGTTCTTTAATCAAAGCAACTCAGCCCTTGATCAAGGGTCTGCTTGGATATCTTCGTGGCAAGAAGTGCTCTGTGTATACACCTTTTTTCCCTGAGCAAAGGAAAGCCACAGCTTGGCTGTATCAAAGTAAAACTGGTATCAAAGAAAGCCTCCTTACCTGTACTGCTGGAGATGTTGACATCAATGCTGATATCCGATATACCACCTCCCTTCAGAGACGCAACACACGTGTATGTCCCAAAGTCAGTGAATTTCAAGTCTATAATGTCCAGGTTTGTGGTGCCAGGTGAAACATCGGGGTCAGTCTGTGTGATGACCATCCTTTCAGAGCTTCGCAAAGGACGTCCATTTTTAAACCAGCTGAACGTAAGCTCTTCAGAGGGGATGGCTTCCACCTGGCAGGAGATTTTCACCTCTCGCCCAATCTGGATGTTGTCGTCTTTGTGATATGGGTCAGGGGTGATCCAAAAACGTCCTTTTTTTAAGGCTGAAATATGCAAAAAAGAAAAAAAATTACTATAATAAAGTACAAATTTTGCACATTCAGGCTTTGCCAAGGCTTATGCACACACTTCACTTTATGCTTACATATGATTTTAACAGGGCTTGTAGCGATAGGACAAGGGGTAATGGTTTTAAACTAAAAGAGGGTAGATTAGGACTAGATATAAGGAAGAAGTTTTTTACTGTGAGGGTGGTGAAACACTGGCACAGGTTGCCCAGAGAGGTGGTCGATGCCCCATCCCTGGAAATATTCAAGGTCAAGCTGGACGGGGCTCTGAGCAACCTGGTCTAGTGGAAGATGTCCCTGCTCATTGCAGGGAGGTTGGACTAGATGACCTTTAAAGGTCATCCTTTCCAACCCAAACCATTCTATGATGCTTGGGAATTCACTGAAACTTCCAATGCACACATTTAGCACATGGTTAATTTTTTTTAGGATCAAATCTTAATCAATTATCATCACAGTGTACACATTGCTAAAATACTTGTCATTTCCAAAATGAAAAATAGGAAGTCACAGCACCTAAATTAGAGCTGCTGGCAACTGAAGAGTAACCAAAAAAATTCCTGAATGTTCAGTGTTTGTTATCCGTCTCTGGAGGTATTTACAAGCCCTTCCTCACCCCCATGCTATCAGAGCACTGAGAGAAGAGAAAATAGAGATATCAACCTAACATTACTAATACAACCAGTAGTGTCATCTCCAATCTATCCGGAAACAAACACAACCATGCAAAATAGCTTTGTGTCAGCTGATTAAATGACAAGAGATAAGCACATGCCTGAGGCTACAGCCTGCCCTGGTTTACATACACTGCTCCTTCCCTGGGGCAGCCTGGAGGGCTCCCTCGCTCCCCGCGTCTGCCCGGAGCTTCACCCCATCAAACTGCGGAGCAGCGGCAGCTGACTGCACTGCCTGGTCCAGCTGGGGAAACTGTTGCCAGCTCTAAAAGGTAAGGGGGCTGAAAGTACGTCCTTAGGCAATGGTCAATGGGAAAAGGCAAAAAAAGATGCTCTTCAGAGAGGGAACCACACAGGAGAGCCCATCACGAGCACCTTGGTTGCGCTTCCCCAGCTGGGTCTTGTCAGTTGAGGAAAACTCATCCCGCACTTGCAGGAGAAACCTGAGGCTGAAGGTTGCACACGTGACTGAGAGCAGAACATGATCATTTAGGGAGGCACTCTGTATCCCAAGGATCTCCGCCTGCATCCAAGACTATTGTCCTGGTTTCAGCTGGGATAGAGTTAATTGTCTTCCTAGTAGCTGGTACAGTGTTCTGCTTTGGGTTCAGTATAGAAGAATGTTGATAACACACTGATGTTTTCAGTTGTTGCCGAGTAGTGTTTAGACCAAGTCAAGGATTTTTCAGCTTCTCCTGCCCAGCCAGCAGGAAGGCTGGAGGGGCACAAGGAGTTGGGAGGGGACACAGCCAGGACAGCTGACCCAAACTGGCCAAAGGGGTATTCCATACTGTGTGACGTCATGTCCAGTATATAAACTGGGAGGAGTGGAGGTGGCGGGATCGCCTCTTGGGGACTAACTGGCATCGGTCGGTGGGTGGTGAGCAACTGCATTGCATTGTGCATCACTTGTATATTCCAATCCTTTTATTACTACTATTGTCACTTTATTATTGTTATTATTATCATTATTAGTTTCTTCTTGTCTGTTCTGTTAAACTGTTCTTATCTCAACCCATGAGTTTTACTTTTTTTTCTGATTCTCTCCCCCATCCCACTGGCTGGGGGGGAGTGAGTGAGCGGCTGTGTGGTGCTTCGTTGCTGGCTGGGGTTAAACCACAACAACTATTCAAGGCTGCAATATAAATTAACTTAATTCTCTAGCCCACAGCAAAGCAGAGATCAGGTAGCCTCAGTGTTTCAGATGGGAACCCCAAGGCAGACAAGGTTTTTGAGGCCATCTCAAAGGCAGGCTCAGCACTCAGGAGAGCACTACACCCATGCAGGGGCACAGTAACTCTGGAAAACGTTACTTGCCACCGTCTTCCTGGCGAGACCAGCATCTTTTACTAGCATTCCCTCATCAATCTCCTGCACAAGAGCAAAACAATACTGCAACTCACTTATGTGATTTTTCTTGTCACTCTTTAAATGAGCATAAAACTATCCAGAAACTATCACCATTTACATCAATAAAGTGATTGCTCTAAAGCAGTGTTGGTATGATACTCATTTTTGAAAGAGTGCTTCAGAATCAGCCGTTAAGTCTTTCAAATACACATATATTTTAATGTACTGAATATAAAATGCTACTTATACAATCCCAAGATCCCTCTCCCCCTATATATGTGTGCATAAGTATATATGTATGTTTATATATGCTACCTCCAACTGGAAAGTCCCACAATTAAAATACCGGTTAGAAATGTTACAAGCAAATACCCAGGTTGAATGCAGGCACTGGAAGACATATTTAAATCCATCATTTCTTGTCATCATGCTGACTTCTATTCTAAAAGTTTTCCAAGTTGCCCTGTTTTCTCACAGTCTCTGCCCCCTCATCCACGCACAGTGCCCCACACGTGGAGCGTGGAGCATTTGAGTAAAGGACCCATTTGCAGCACCCTCCTTTCTGCCTTCATATATTTACACACTTACAGCCAACGAAGTGTGGCATCATTACAGACGGCAAAGGCTGTGAGCTGAAAATTTCCCTGGATCCCATGCTTCAGGTAATATGTACTTTTCACTTGCTGCATACAGAAAACGTAACAACATCAAATACGAAATAGATGGATGAGGCACCAAGCACGCTAAGCAAGCACGGTGCTTCAGCTCCTTACATCTCTACAAGTGGTGAAAATGCTAATTCAGACTCAATTTTGTTGGCTCAGTAGCTCCTTGAACAAAACAAGTCTTGGGAGCTTGCAAATGCCATGCTGAATTAGCACTTTCACAACTTTGAAAAGAATTAACATTTAATGAATAATTAGGGTTTTTTTCAATGTGGGAAAAGAAGCATAAAATCTGGCTACTTGTGGACACCCCCTCACACACGGTGTGAGAAACTTCTTCCATTGAGGAAGCCAGACCTTTTAATTAGAGAATAAAAAACTGTTACATTCGCTGTGCTGCTCAGGTATTGCAAGAAAGGCGTTCATCTGGGTGCTGCTATTTAGTTGTAACTGCGTATTCAAGAATCCAAGTGGGTGATGTGTTTTTAAGAATTCATTATTATTTCATTTATTTGAGAAAGTTTCGTGACTTTCACCAAGATTAAGTTTGCACCAAAATGCGCTAGTCTTTACTGAGCATCTCTCATTTGCTTTTAAAAGCTGCAGCCAGTTCCCCAGGAAGCAGAATGAACATGTGCTTTGATTCAAGAGGTTGAACTATACATTGTATGACAGTTTGAAACTGCCACAGCAAGTAACTTTGAAACAGGAGCTGAACTTTTTTGTTTGAAAATGGAAGAACAAACAATGCTTACATACACAAAAAAACAGTAAATATATTATGCAAATAATTTTCAGACAGAGAAAAAGAAAAAAATAACTCAGTAGGCATGATGAGCAGCACATTTCAACCAGAATTAGTTGCTAATAACCTCAATAAACTATTTTTATTTCTGAATTTTTCTCCTTTGCTTTGAGTGCTCATATAGACCATTTCATCGGCTTCTCATTCTTATAAAGGAACAACAAGGTCTAATAGAAAAGTCACATGAACTTTCATCTGTCCTTCGTTATGGCTAGTGCCACAATACCGCCTGCAAGCTAAGATAAGGGGTACAGAACCTCAAACTTTGGGCCATAAGCCACTTACTTCACGGGCCAGAAAGGGCTCCACGCTCTGTCTCATGGACTGAATTACAAAACCAACTAAATTTTGTGTCTGTTGCTTGTTGGTTTGGTTTTATGCAGGCTGTGTTAGGTACAAGAAATAACTGGGCTGGATCATCCACTGACCTGATCTGCTACAGCAAACTCCAACCACCAAAGAACTGTGCAGAGCATACACCCGAACTAAGTATTTTTCCATACATCCAAATACAAGGAGTTCAGAGGAGGGCTGTGGCTCAGTGCACTACGTGGAAAAAGTTAAGGGAGTTTCTATAAATTCTGAAGTGAAGGAAAAAGTCTCTTTGCTCTAGTCCCTTTCCTCCTCCCTTCCCCCAAACCAAACCTCTTAATGTCTCTTAAGCCGTGTGAACGTACACACTATATTCATCAGTAACAGCCATGAAATCCCATCAAACAATTCAACAACTGTGTAACTACAACCTATGATTGAAAGTCAATGTACTGTTTTCATAACCCCATTCTCCAAGACTCCAAAAACTGCACAGCTATCAGCATTTTCTTCTGTCACCAACAAAATCAGCAGAAAATTTGACTTTAAAATACAATGTCTTTTCAGAGTTAAGTAAGATCATTAAACAACCCATATCTGTAAATACATAATCTCACTTGGCACCAGAATAAACACAGTGATCTCTACAATTAGCCTGTGTATCTCGGAATTTCTAACGTGCCACCAAAGCACATGAAAATCACCATCTGCACCTGGAAGATATCCCCAAGAAATCAACCGCAGGTGCCCAAAGATATCTGATAGCTGCAGATATGTGGAGCTGGAGGGCGGTGGAAGCGGGGAGCAGCATGGAGCCATGATGGGCAGACACGCTTCTCTCTGACGTGGGAGCCAGGACTATGACCAGAACTGTCCCAGACGCGATAGTGCCGAGTTGCTCAATATTCGGCCCAGAAGCAGCCCAACAAACAAAGTGCCTCTCACTGGAATTCCTGGTGGGCTTGCTCCACCATCCATTTTCAAGGATGGAAAGCACTGCAAGATGCAGTACTGCCGCCGCTCCTGAGCAGTCACAAACCTCCCTTCCCCAAATCCCGAAAATGGCAGTAGCAGCTACGGTGCTACAGCATCCCAGGAGGTAGAGCTCTTTGTAGGAAGGGGCAGTTGAACCTGGATCTCCTGCTCCAGACTGATGAGACTCCAAATTACTTCACGTACTGGAAACTTCCTGACCTACCAGGTCAGAAACCCTTCCGAGCAGATGAACCACTCTCAGACACACTGCGATGGAGCAGAGGACTGTGGAAGTCAGAGTTTAGGGCACTCTTGGCTGGCAGAGGCAGGAGGGGCTGGGATGACCCTGCTCAGGTCTTTGAAAGAAAAGTTATTACAGCAATGAAGGGCCTCATTAAGCTAGTCTTAGGCCCTGAACTAACAGGGTTGCCCCTGGGAAACCGACATGGGGTCAGTAGACTCCAGAGTGACTGTGCCTTCAGCAGCCTTGGGAATACAAAGCTGTTTCTTGCAGGCAAGAAGGTGTGGAGGCTTAGATACACCTATGCTAGTGTGGTCTCCAAAAAGACTTCAGACCTGATGGATTTACATTGTGTGTCATATACTGACCTCTTGGGAACACCTGATTTGAGCCTGATACAAATCCAGGAGGTAATGGAAAAGTGATTTCTGTATGTATTCTGCGCACAGGTTTGCATTCACGGTCAATCCCCATAAAACAGTGGTTTGGATTGTCCTCACGTGTAGGTTCTTGGACCATAATTTCCAGGCATCTCCCTATATAATGTCAAGTATATCGAAACATGCAATGAATTCTGACTCTGGCTTTTCCATGTATTATCAGTTACGTTGGAACCTCATCAGAGGTTTCCATAAGTTTAGATATAGCAAATAAGAGACACAAGGTTAACCAGCAAAATGCAGACATGTTAACCGCAGCTGCTTCCCAGCAGAGATTTCAGATCATAATCAACACAAAGGGCTACAAAATAGCAGCAAATGTGCAAATAAGTCTGTAAGTGTACTTTAAGACTCAGGAAAATGACAGTCTTTCTCCAAAGAGGCCCCAAAGAACTATGATGTGATCAAATAAACAAAGATGAAACAATTTTTGTCCTCAAACTCCTCACAAAACTGTCTTTGCCCTCCCTCATTAATTACATTTCAAAGTAATAAAATGCATTTCAGTATCTCAACCAAGGTCTATTTGCATTCATCAGTTTAAGTTGTATCTTCCCACCCCCACCCCGATCAACCCAAAACACTCCTTTAACGCATCAAAATGTTCATATCTCATCAATGCACATTTCGTGACATATGAATGGCATCAAACACCATAACTGAACACATTAGCTGCTGCACTATCTGCGGCCTTTGACATAATAACTATTGGCCACTGGCTGCTTCCTAAGCTGATGCAGGACATTGGGGAATGCTCAGCTTTGTGTTTGCTGATGCTTGTGTCTGTGGCCAGCCTGCAGCAACAGCAATATTAAGTAGCAGAACTGTGCAAATTACTGATTCTAACCTTAACTGAGCAGTCTGATGCCACATGAGGTCCAACCTCTGTGCACTCACCAGAAGTGGCTTTGACTAATTTTGATTCTTCCCCTTCACATTTTGTTAAGGCTCGTGAGCAATTTTGTTTTAACCTGTTCCCAGTGAGCAAGATGAGAACATCCCCTGATAATCTGCTAAGATCTAAAGACCTGCATGTGTCTTGGAGCACCACAAGTACATTTTGGAGGTTTGGTGAACTCAGCATCCAGCACGCCACTTGCTTCTGAGCACCCAGCACTGGCGTTTTATCAAGTGCCAATACCTCCACCTCCAGATCAGCTCAGTTCCAGGATCGTCCAAAACTGCTGGGGGTTCTGTGTTTCAGCTCTATCCCTTGGGTCAGGCAAGGCAGCAATCCTTTCCTAGCGTTCAGATGTTACTGACCCCTTGATGTTTCCTTCTCACATGCATGAAAAAGAGTTTCAGCTAATGGGAAAGATCTTGACTTTATTTTTAAGGCCAATGGCCTGCAGAGAAACAGCAAGGAAAAGACCAAAGATCTGACCCAATGTTCACCACAGTGAATGATGGTCCTTCCATAACTTCTATATGCCTTACATTAAGCCCTTTTCCAAGACTTCTGTTTCACATTAAAGGAGAAAAAGCAGAAAAAGCACCATGGGAACAGCTGGCTTGGGAAGTGAGCTGCAAACCCCAGCTTCATTCTCTAGAAACTCCAGTCTGTTAATCCAGACATAGACTGCTTGCTTTAAAAGACTGAGAAGCAACTCTCCACATTACTGCTGTGATCTTTGTACCAAAAGATGATAACTGGGATGATTCATTGGTTCTTGAGAGAAAGATGTAAGGCAGGCGGCGGGTAAAGAAAGTCAACTCTTATCACCAGCTCTTGCTTCAATCACACCAGGTCCCTCATCTCCTTAGAGCCTTACAGATGGGAAAAGCAATCCTGCTTTCACACAACTGCAATTCAAAAGATTCACAGCCTTACAACAAAGATTTTAGATAGTCCCTAAAAGACTCGTAAAGTGTATTCATAAACCTAAACCTTTTTCCTAATCTGTCAAGACACCTTGAGAAGCCAACTTTTCTCACTGCATGCTATTGCTCATATTTGCAGTCTTTGCTGGTTACCAGATTTTGTAGAGGAAAATAAAAACTCAACTTCCTTCCCCTCAAGGAGCAATTCACTGATTTTGCTTGCAGCTGTGGAGGTATCAGACACAGCTCACCTGTGCCTGTCTGGGTTTAAGGCGCCAGTTTTGTAATATAGCATTTCAGCAATAAATAAATACAGCAGTCAGTGAAATACACAAGTTCAACATACAGAATGGATGCATTTAATATATGTGGTGTAAGCACCCGGATCTGGTTTGGTAGATTCCATGACTAACACATGATCTTTATTAAATCATAAGTATCCCATCACTAAGAAATAAGGAAAAAATAAAATTACTTGGTTCACTGTCATTAAAGGCACACAAAAACGTATAGTAGTACATCAAGTGATGTTTTACTGCAGGAATGCTGAATTATTTATGTTCCCCTGAAATAATCTGTTTCAAACCTCAAACAGCAGAGAAAAAGGCACATTTCAACTTATGTCATTACTCTGATGCATCATTTCTGTGACCTGAGCTTTGCTGTATTACAATGAGACACATAACTAATTGCAAGGCAATCACAAACTTGGACTAATGTGCAGATCGTTTCTGTTAAGTGAAAAAAGATCTGCGTTTAAGTTGGGGGATCACAGACTACCAGCTGACCAGGAGTCTGTAACACTGGTTTCCCATGAGATAGGGACCATCCTACCACGTTTCCTCGCAACACAGGCAAAAGACAAAACAAATACGAATACCTCTTGATGCTTTCATAGCCACCTGCTTGTCAAAGCTATCATCCAACATGACACGAGTGGGCTGGGTTTCAGATTGTTTGTCTGAATGATTAAATGAATGAATGTACGAAACAAAGGAATCTACTCCAGTACCACACCTTGGGAACTGCAGTACAGTCCATATTGTTTGGCTTGTTTATTTTTATGTGAAAGCCCAGCATACATTGATATCTGTACTAAATAAAAAGGCGTTCCCACTGAAGAAAGACTCATGGAAATCCTTCTCTGATGTTTCTTTCTTCATTAATATGTCTACCTCTATCAAATCAACAGAAGCAAAAAAAAGTTCCAAAGAAATGCAAAGTCTTTGTTTATTTTGGCCATGGGCAACAATGCTGTACTGTCTTCAGTATTCTACAGGATATTGCCTTAAACTACATTATCAAACAGCTAAGCTGGGTAGACACAATTTAACAACTGTCCAAAATATCTTTCTCACTAGTGAATATCACAGTGTAGTTCGTTAAACTTCACTCTGTTACATTAAAATACGTTTTGACATTCTTGTGTATAAGAAACACTGAAAACTCAAATTTGCTTTTGCAAACCAACAAAACACTTGAAAGGAAAATAACAAAAAAAAAGAAAATAATTCAGTATTACAGTCTTCTAGCCTAATTTTAAAACAGAAGAGCAAAACCACACTCCACGTAACAAAGTTTGCCGGTATCAGCTCTCCATAATGAAAGTTTATCTGGATTGTGACATCTGTACAGCCCGCTCATCAATTCTGGACACAGACGAGCCTACTCTGAAGCGTCCTGTAGATAACCACCTCTGCTCCTTTCTGATGAATGACTATCGTCCATCACACTCAGCACTGTTACAGACATGCAACCGTGTATGGAAAATTTCAATAACGAACGGCAGACCACATTTACAAACTGAATGTTTTTTAAGGCCACACTATTCTGTGGGGAATGACACAGCCACATCGACATCTGATGCAAAGTAAAGTCTCATCTTAGCCTCAAGTCCAAACGTACCTCAGATCCAACCTGGACATGTGCCTCATGCCATACTTCAAGGAAGCAACCTGTAGCCAGGTCAGGGGTAGAAAACTTCGCTCTAGTGAAACTGAGCCTCATGATGTGTTGGTGGTTTTGAATTTGGAGCATGGTGTGACTCTTGGACAATAAAGAATAAGAAGCTTTACTAATGGGATGCAGTTGTTGAAATGGTAATTTTATTGGATAAAAACCTCTATGTCCAGGTGGTGCTTTAAGAAGTCAATTTTCCAAATAGTAAGGGAAATAAGATTAATGGATTTGGGGGGATAATATAAACT